>JARHVA010000046.1:1205833-1934166 GCA_037957365.1 Torreya grandis
TGTGAGTCTGCAACTTAGCAAGCTTGACCTTTGAATCTCCTTCAAAAATAGTCTTCAATTTATCCCATATTTCCTTGGCAGATGTGTAATTGATTACTTTGGTGAACTCAATATTTGTAAGACCACAAGTGATGGCATTCATTGCCTTATAATAGTTCTCAAATAGCTTCTCATCTACAAAACAAGATGGAGAAATAGTAGGTATAAGATAACCTTCCAAAATATATTGTCATACATCAAACTCTAGGGACATAATGTATGTCCTCATCCTAACATTTCAAAAATCATAATTATATCTATTAAACATCAGCGCTTTCTTAGCAAGAGACCTCCTTGGGGATTACCCATATTGTACATTGGATCACGTTCAATTTGTTAAGCCTTTACCAAAGGACCTACTATGATACCAATTATTAAAGGTGAAATCATTGAGAGGGGGTGAATCAGTGAGCCCAGATATTTCAATTACAATTTCATTCCTTTCAAAATATTAAGCAATTAGTGTATATCAACTTGATCTAGAAACATTAATAAGAGAGCTCATACATTCAATGCATACACAAGATCAAACACATAACATATAGTTCTTGTGGGAAACCCTCATGGGCAATAAAACCCACTCTCAATATTGCAACATAAATGGACTACTATCCTATAATAAATTACAAATAAGAGACTGATCAACTCCTTTAGACCAAAAAAATTGATCATATCCTCCTAACCAAAGGTATTCATTGAAACATCTATTTCACAAGGAGTAACTACCCCTAAGGAATACGAAGTCCTTTAAACCCTCCTTTGAAAACCTCCACCTTAGAAATGATGTCTTTAACACCTAATGATGGATCTCTATTTTTAATCCTTTGCACAAACTCTCTCTCTATCTTAAATAGGTCTCTCACATATATATGTCATCAATTCTTTCCTTCTTCATTCAAACTATCTCCATATGCACGCTTGGAACTCTTCACATATCCTCAAATTATAAGAGCACTATTCCGACATTAGGAACATGACCTAAAATTCATACACATAGTCAAAAAATTATTCTAGTCATTAACTCAACCAAAAATCCCTCTACCTATCCTTCACTTCACAACTCTCACACATCCACCTTGCACAATTATTCCACATACAAATCTAGAAACCAACACATTTGGTTTCACTATATATATATATATATATATATATATATATATATATATATATATATATATATATATATATATATATCATGAATTAACAAGATAAAAATATTTCCTTGTCATCCTCAAAACATTTCTTCACCATTAAGGCATGTCACATGGGTCACACTTAAGCGCAATCCTCTTTCAAAATAGGCCTAAGTCACATTTAGGTCCTATGGAGACTCTTTCATCTCTTTGACACTTATATGAGCAAACAAAGAACATAGAAACATTTTCCAATAGCATAGACCCATTATAAATTATCTATAGGTCCCCCTTAATTGATCATACTTTCCAAAACACTCTTCTGCTAAAGCCCAAATAGCACAAACACTTCTCTATACATACAATTATTATGAGAAAAAACATAGTCGACTTCCAAACCACTATTCATACTACATACAATTGAGTAAACCTTCATAATACACATAAATCATCCTCATGTAGTCCTCAACACTCCTTAATAGCCAAAACATCAATATATATTGAAAAAATATCAAAATAAGCTCAAACAATCTTCTCAGGTTACTTATAGTCCATGTACAAACACACAAACAAATTTAGAGATAAATATATTTATCTATCCACACTTATATATCTTCAAACCCATATTTCCATATGCACCTTGGATTCCTCTACCACTTTTATTTTAACTACATGAGCAAATTCTATCCAGATCAAAAGTTATGGTCTAAAAACTAGACACTAGTCTTTTCCTTTGTAAAATTCAAATATTCAAATTCAAACATTCACGATTAAATTTTGACCACTTTGCTCACATCTTGTGTCCTTTCTCAGATCAACCAATCACTCTCCATCAATATTATCTTAACTTTAATGTATAGGTGCCAATGCTCAATGTTAAACATCGTGCACTTGTCCTCATCTCATTACTTCTTGACTTCTTGGAGCAAATGCACTCCGTCAATCTTGCTCAAACATTAACATATGCAAATTTAACTATCGGAACCTTAATTATTTTCTTGGAAGGCCAAATTTTCATATTCATATCTTTTGTTGTGTTTGGATGCATGATCTATAATTAGGACCATATGATCTCCCCACATAGGAGATTCCAACCATGTGATGAACTACTCCTAAAACCCTCACATTTGTGAGATATATCACCATTAAAATGCCTTATCAAAATTCTCTATCACAGAGCCACCGACACTTAGAATTTTTTTGGGAGACCAACTTTATTCCTACATAGTATTTTTTGTGCTTTAGTGCATGACCTAAAATTTGGCACAAATCAATGAGGCTCAAAAATAAACAAACCCATATGATCACCTTCTCCTAAAATGTCCACATGTGCAAGATATGCCACCATAAAAATTCTTACTCGACTCTTCTTTCCACTTTTTAAATTTGGCTAAGTATGGAAAAACATAGTTAAACTACCTAGGATCACAACTTTGCACAAGTATAAATTTTGATGCGCTTCAATGATTGTCCTACAATTTAATGTAAACAAATTAGGACCAAAACTAAGTATACTCATATGATCATTTTATCCTAAAACCTTCACATGTGTAAATTATTACCTCATCAACATGCTTACTCAGCACTTTCTAGCCACATGCAAATTTAGCTAAGTGTAGGATAATACTGAATTTTATATTAGAATCTAACTTTGCACCCTCATATCTTTGATTGTGTTTCATCGCATGACTTGAGATCTGACACATAAAAACTAGGGACTAATGTGACCACAACCATATTACCAACTCCTCTTGCTCATTCCCATATGGCAATGGTGACATCATCAAATTCTCTACTCAAATTTTCAAACTATAGGACCAAAACTATCTAGATGAAAATTATGGACTACCAATTGAATTCCACCTATGCACACAAGCTCTCAAAGCATAGATAACATCTTAGGTACCTATTTCACATTCTCAAATCACCATACTCATCCATGAACATATTTAATCATGTCAAAACTGAAGATCAATCAATCTAATTTTAAGTACATTAAGACAAACACATTGTACACTTTGTCATTATCACTTAAGCTATCAAAACACTTCATCCACTCAACAAGACACCTCTATGACATCACTAAAAAATCTTCAACATATATATATATATATATATATATCAAATTACTAAGGAGAAGTGGGACCAACCACCTCATAAACCATTTTTGAATCAGGGATATCATAATCTGGTATAGTTAAGTACTAAACCATGAATTGTTATGTTTTGTGCTGAAAATCTAGTATGGAACCAATGATAGCCATAACATATGTTTCTCTATTATTTATTCTTGGCACTTTTTCAAATTTGATGTATTTAAAATAAAATTTCAAACTATCTTCCATTCACTTATAAGGAATCAACTTATCATCTCAATCTTAGAATCCATTAGTGACTTGATTGATGATAAGCTTAGAATCATCAAAAACAAGATGTTGAATTCCCCATTAGATTACCATTTTGAGACCTGCTATGAGACCTTCATACTTTGCTATGTTATTAGTGAAAGGTAATATAATTTTTAAATCCTTTAGAAATAAATCCCCTTTTGTTGTAACTAACAAGATGCCTACTCTTGATCTGTGATTGGTAAAGGAACCATCAAAGAAGAGCTACCAAACTAGAGACTCATCTAAAAACATTATTGCTTCATCGATAAACTCTGTAGTAAGAAGGGATTTGTCATTGAGTGGTGTTTCATCCAACACATCTATTAATACATTTCCTTTGACTACTTTTTGATTGATATACTCTAAATCAAACTCACTAATAAGCATAACCCACTTTGTCATCTTATCGGTTAGAGTTGTTCTAGATAAAGATATTTAAGAGTGTCTATCTTAGAAATAATCTTAGTTTGATTGTTGAGAATGTAATATCATAATTTTCAAGAATCAAAAACAAATAATAGACATGTTTTTTCTATCTAAGATTAGTTGAGCTCATATGATATCAAAGTTATGCTTAGGTAGTACACTGCTCATTCTTTCTCATTGTCATCATGTTGTGCTAATAATGCCCCCAATGTAAACTAAGTGACTAAAATGTATAATAAGAAAGGTTTAACATCAATATGTGGCATTATTAGTGGTGGTTTGGAAATATATTTTATAATATTTTCAAATGATTTTTCACAATTTTCATTCCAAGTAAAAGGAGTGTTTATATAAAATATATTTAAGAGGGTATATCTTAACAATAATCTTAGTTTGATTGTTAAGCATGTAATGTCATAATTTTTGAAAATAAAAAACTACTAGACATGATTTTTCTATCTAAGAGTAGTTGACATCATATGATATAAAAGTTATGCTTAGGTATTACACTACTCATTCTTTCTCACTGTCATCATGTTGTGCTAATAATGCCCCCAATACAAATCGAGTGACTAAAATGTATAATATGAAAGGTATACCATCAATAAGTGGAATTATTACTGGTGGTTTATAAATATATTTTTTAATATTTTAAAATTATTTTTCATAATTCTCATTCCAAGTAAAAAGAGTGTCTTTTAGAAAACATGTGAAAGGATGACAAATGTCTACAAGTTGAGATATAAATCAACTGATTTCTTGAATTTTTCCTTGTAGACTTTTAAATTGTTTAAGATTATTAGGTGGAGGAATATCCATGAGATCTGAATCTATATATGGATGAACTTCTATGCCATGTTGAGTAATAATGAACCCTAAAAACTTTTTTTATGTCACATCAAACACACACTTCTTAGGATTCAATCTCAAGTTGTACTCTCTCATGCATTCAAAAATATGGTGAAACACTTGAGCATGCACTTCTTTGGATTTAGATTTAGCAAGAATATCATCAACATAATCTTCCATAATTTCATGAAGATGTCATGGAAAATCATAGTCATTATTTGTTGATATGTATCTCTAGCATTTTTCAAACCAAAAGGCATTACTTGATAGTAGAATGTTCCCCATGGTGTCGTAAATGTAGTTTTATGTTGGTCTTTAGCAATAATTTTTTTATGATAGCCTACAAATCCATCCATTATAAATAATATTTCATGACCTATAGTTGAACCTACAATCATGTCTATGTTGGGAAATGGAAAATCATCTTTCAGGCATGCTTTGTTGATGTCATAAAACTACTTCTTTAGTTCTTCTTTAGTTCCTCATTTACTATTATTATAATCTTAGGATGCATCTTACGAAGTTTTTGTTTGATTGGTTTGGCATCTAGATCCACCATAAGGTGATGTACTACTAATTCTAGATCAAGCCCTAGCATATCTACATAATACCATGTGAATACGTCAAATAATTCATAAAGTATAAGTGTAAATATGCCCCTTTATTCTTGATTAAGTGAAATGGAAATTTTAACAATTTTAGGATCTTCTTTGATGCCAATGTTCATAGGAATAGTTTATTCAACAAGTAAATTTGGTTCATCTTTATAATTTAGGGGTGATGTAGGAAGATGGAAATCTTCCTCAAACTCTTTTTGATTGGATGTAGAAGTTTAAATGATATTGTTATGTAATTTATGTTCCGCAAAGTATGTTGAATCATCTAACTAAATTATAAATCATTTCTTGTGGTCACCTGCTAGAATCTTATCCCTTGTTCTCAAGAATTCAAAAATAGTCTCATCATTATAAAAATAATCCATCTGAGGTGTTGCATGTTGGTCTCACTATATGAGGGATGGATATGCAAGATCAAGTGTGAGAATGACATTCTCATTAAATAGGTTGGTGAGGGTAAGGTCTTCAAAATGTCTAAGTATGAAACCTATTTTTTTTTTCTGAATAATCATCCTCTAACTCACTTGAAGAGTCACTTTGGAAAGTGTGAGATGCACATTGAGTGGGTTAAATCATATACCATGTTTTATTTCATTTTATTTTATTGTGATAGGCTTGATGGATCCTTATTCTTGGAATCATATACCCTTACCCTTATAGTTCATTATATTACACAAAATGGACTTAGCAACTAGATACTTATTGGAGAAGCAAGTAGTTAGTTCATTGAAATAAAGCCAAGAAGGATTGGAATCTTCAATATGTTCATTTGAAAGGAAACCACCTTCTATAAATTTCATCTTTTCAAGCTTCTTAACCACTTTTTTTTCCTTTAGATGGTGTGGGCTACCATATTTATTTGGATTGGTATGGATTGTACTTGTGTAAAAATCCTAAACTATATACTTGTTCATTCCTCTATCAATGATCTTAAAATGGGAGGAAGTAGATGAGGATGATATGGAAGTGGGTGGTGGTGTGAAAGCTTATTCAACAGAAGGGTGATTGGAAGCTTGTTCTATAGATGGTTGATTTGAAGCATGCTTTATAGAAGGTTGGATTGAAGCTTGTTTAGAATGTTGATTAGATGCTTTGTTGGTGGAAACCTTTTCAATGGAGATGGAGGTAGTTGGTGTATGAATCCAAACACTAAGGAGAGGTGTTTGAAATCATTTTTCTAGATGGACATAATTTTCAAGTAAAGGATAATCCTCAAAAAGAGTAAATTTATCATATGTAACTGGTAAATAGTTTGATTTTTGGTATTTTCCTTCCAATAGCTTACAATAATGGAAGGGTTGAGGATCACCTTGTATAGTAACTTCCATTATTGAATGGGAGAATTTCAAATATTGGTGTAATGTGGATGGGATGAAATTCATGAAATGTATCCATAGACATCCAAGAAGTATGTTATATGGTAGATCAAGATCAAGGGCATGAATGAGAGTTTATTTAATAACAAACCCCACCATCAAATGAAGATAGATTGTTCTTATAGATTGTCACTCATTATTGTCATATACCTTTATGGGAACAATGTTTGTTTCCAATGATGTTATTGGATATCCTAGATGTTTTATAAGCTTTAATGTACATAGATTAAGTATTGAGCCATTGTATATAAAAACCCTTTTGACTTTATGCCTAGGAATGATAACCTATATATACAATGGGAAGTTATGATCTAATCCTAAAGGAGAGACATCCAAATGATCAAATGTTACTTGGTTATTTGTAAACAAAGAAATTATTAATGCTTGGAAGTTAGTAGGATTGATGTCTTGAGTTACACTCGACTCTTAAAGAACTGAAGTATCTAGTTAATAAACTTGTTTTACATGGTCAGGTTTTCTATTGGATCATTTTATTCCAATAATTTTAGTTTTCCATCATGGTAAAGCCTGGTAAGGCCAATTACATTCCTGACCATCTCTTAAGAATTGATTTTGCTAAATTGATGCATGCCATCAAGGAAAACCTACCTGATATGTATTTGTTCCATGTCTCATGCATTCTTGAGGAGTTAGAGGACATAGCATCCTTGTTAACTAATTTCATAGCTCTAGATCATTTAAGTACGTAGGCTAATAAGTAACTAGTCATTCACACTACTCCATTCCATCTCATTGGAGGTGACCTTTATATTCTTGGCCAAGATGAAGTCCTTTGATGATGTGTCATGAAACACAAGTGCACTGATGTGCTCTATGAAGTCCATGAAGGTATTATTGGAGAAAATTATGTCGACGAGGCTACTTCATGTAAAGTTTTGTTAGCTAGTTTATGTTGGTTTACACTTTTTGAATATGAAAAGTTCATGCATATCAATGTGATATTTACTAGTGCATGAAAAAACCAAATCATTAGGATGAAATGTTATTACATCCTATTCTATTTTAAGAACCATTTGAGAAATGGGCCATTGACTTTGTTGTCCCCATTAACCCAGTTGGATGGCATACTGGTTCACACTATGTCATCACAGCAACTGATTATCTCACTTGTTAGGTTGAAGTTGTGCCAACATGAGATTATACCATGGAAACTATAGCATGCTTCATCTGGTAACATATTATTATGAACTTTGGTTGTCTATTGAGTTTTACTAGTAACTGAGGTACACACTTCCTCAATGAGAATATCCAGTAGTGTTAGTTGAATTTATGATTGCCCATCACAAGACCATGTCATATCATCCCAAGTAAAATGGCACTACTGAGGCATTCAACAAAATCTTGGCCACAACCCTCACAAAGATATGTAATATTAAATGCATCGACTAGGATGATCAGGTGTTTATAGTTATTTAGGCCTATTGAACAACTTAAAAGTGCCTCAATGAAAGTATGCCATTCAATCTTGTGTTTGGAATCAAGGTCATTCTTTTAGTAAAGTTCTTGGTTTCCTCTCTTGTCATTATGCATGTTGGAAAACTAGATGATAAAGCATCATTAAAAGTGTGCCTAGATGCCTTTTTATAATTGGATGAAGCTCATTTTCTTGATCACTAAATTCAAGTTGTGGAGAAACACAAATAGAAGGCATGGCATGATCATCGCCTTAAACATAAGACTTTTACACTAGGAATGCAAGTCTTACTCTATGACTCCAAGTACACACACCACTCTGGGAAGCTCCATGTTCATTGAGAGGGTCCCTTTATTGTTTAAATTATTCATCCTACTAGTGTATGTCATTTAAAATGATTGGATGGCCAATTTCTTCTTGGTCATTACAATGGTAGTTGGTTGTGGTTGTATTCTGCATCTTATGTCTTTCTTGATTATACCAATAAGTTGTATGCCATTATTTTAGGATTTCTTATTTCAATAAAGTGATACCTTAGTTGTACACCCTTTTTTATTTTGTATTCCTTTTTCAACTTGATATATATGTTCTTGTGGAGGACCATAAAGCATGATTAGTGTGGGCTAATGGGTTTTACATGTAAGTGGCAGGATATGGTTTAATGGGATATGTGTGGATGCAAAGGCACGTAAGCAAAGGTATATAATGATAAATGTTGCATAGGATGTGTTGAATAACCATAAGCTCACCTAGGTAAATGATAATTCCCACATATGGTGTGAATATTATCTTAGTATGAATATTTAAATTTTTGTGTAGCTTTGTCATGCACTTTGAGAAAAGTGTGGGACAAGACATGCCATTAATAAATGGAGGTAGTGGTAATAGCAAGTATGACAACATCAAGTCATGGTAATACCATTGGATGCATTTATTACATGAAGTGATGGTCAAATAGAGGGGGTAGTAAATTCTAGTTACCTTTTCAAACCTCTAAAAAGACATTAAGTAGTTCATTTCAAATTTTAACATTGTTATGATTGTGATTTTATAGAGCCAAAGAGTGAAAAAATGAATTCAAGTGATTCTAGTCAAGTGAAGAGTATCGATTTTGAGTTGTTAATTGATCATTAAAAGTGTAATCTCACCTAAATGAATAGCTAGATCTAGCTAGACTAAAATAACATAGAGGAATTCTTGAGTTTTAGGATACAGAGGTTAGCACCTATCATTAATGGGCATTGAAGGAGAGCTAAGACACATACAACATCAAAAATGTATTCATTTGGTAATATTAGATGGATGCACCTCAACCTTCAAGATCCACTAAGGGTGATGCAGCCTAACAAAAAGGCCCAATAAAGTGGGCCATTACCAGTCCTTCTAGAAGAAGAATAACTAATTATTAGTGGGAAACAATGTTAATTAGAGAGGAAAAATTAGAAGAACAAGGTGAGTGCATATAAGGTGAAGGAATAGGGATGGCATACCAAACTAAGAAGAAATCCCAAGTACCTCCACCTCCACCCTTGTTAATCAAGGAGATGCAATACCCAAAAATAGTGCTACATATAAAAAATTGGGTATTTAATGTACCCTTTTGCACTATCTTTAATTACAACCACTGATAACTTAGAAATTAGGTTAAGATACAAAATGATTATAGATTTGAGCACCAAAACACTATGAGTGAATTGGTCTATAATTTAAAGATCTTCAATAACTTGGACTCTATCAGTATCTTCTAACTTTTCAAGCTCTCTTATTTTATAAAGCCTTTAGATGTGTTCAAGTTTCTAATTTTGTGCATGCATGAGTATTATATCTACTTTGTTGGGTGCTAGGTAAAAATCATAGCTAAATAATCAGTAAGGTATCAAGGTTATAGTACTCTAGCATAGACCTTGAATTTGATTTAGAAGACTCAACAAAAATAAAAAAGATAGCCAGTGCACTGGAATACCAAAAACATGGCCTTGCCATGCATATAAATAACTTATATGATCCCACCCTCTGAGTAGTTACATGCATTATCATGACAAAAGTTGGTGACAGTGATATATGGAAGGAGGTGGACATGACCCACCTATATGCTACTCACCAAGTCACTGAGGGCCTAAAGTATAACTGTGCAATGTATTTTTATAATAAAATTATAATGGACACATAGAAGGCTCATCGGATGCCTAACCATAGGTTCCTATGGGTAATATTCCTTTTACTAATGGTGTTCAATGAAATTAGTGTACATGATTACGCCTATGGAGAATTAAGGTGGGTATACTTGCTTGAGAACAGGTCCTTCAAGGAGTGCTATAAGGCATTCACCTATCATGGCCATATTACCCTGACTTATAAGCTTAAAATGAAGTCATGGTATGATGGCATGAAGTAAGCCTTTGGGAATTAATGGTGCATTCCAAGGACTTACCTACATAGGTTAGTGATCAAGTCAAATTTGTTGTCAAGCAACACTTTTCTTTTGTGTGCATTAGGATGTCCCCATCTGGAGAGATTTTTGCTTGGTTAAAGCTGGATTATGCTTTCATAGTGTGTTACTTTGTGAACTCTATCAATCACATATATGATGTGCAACTAATAACACTTAAAGCAAAATAAATTAATTAAAATATTCACACTCTCCATAAAATGTATGGATACCCTATAAAAAAACCATATAGAGAAAAGTATGAGATAGATATAACTAACATCAAGGTTCATCCAACCTTGATTGGGAACTCAATTCATAATCTCTTTTATATGTTTAAACCTAATAAAAAATATTTGGGAAGCACAGAGCATGAGAAAGAGAAGCTTCCCCTACAACCACCACTCAATAGGAAGAAGCATACCAAGCACGATGCCAACATAATTTCTCAGCCGTAACTATCAAAAAGGCAAAGGATTTCCAATGCACCACCACAAAGGGCTTCACCACCAAAGGCATCACCAAAAATAGATACACCAACAAGTCAATTGAAAGGCTCAACACCAACAACACAAATTATTCCTTTGGAACAAGTAAAAGAGTCTAAGGATGGTGATAGGGAATATCTAGAAAAAATACCAAGAGGGACTATGGGGATAGATGAAGAATAAGGAGAGATTGATTTAGATAAGACACTCTCCTTGACACAAGAGGAAGAGACCACCGTAAAAACATCATCCATAGGGCATGGATGGTGTCCTTGTCCATGGGATTTAGACACCATCCATGAGCTATAAACATCATCCATGAGTGCTTGGCAGCATCCACGCCCTCTATACAACGTTCATGAGTTATGGAATCCTTCCAGAGCCTTGAACGACATCTAGAGTGTGTAGACACTGTCTAGACCCAATAGATGTCATCTAGATTGCATGGATGGCATCCAAAACTCATGGATGCCATTTATAGGGTGTGGACATCATCCAAAGCATGTGGTCGGTATCTAGAGATTGTAGATGCCATCTACAGGGCGTGGATGGCATTCAAAGGTCATGGACATCATCCAGGGCTTTGGATGTCATTCAGACCCCATGGATGATGTCCAAAATGCTAATTTTATTACAATATGGATCCACATCCTATGAGTGGATTGAATTTTCACCACAATGTTACTTATGTGGGGATAAAACATTGAGGTACTAGAGTTTAACTTATACCTTATGTTCATACATGCTAAAAATATATGAACATCTAAAGCAATTAAATTAGGCTTAACAACATATGAAAACACCAAATTTGGACCCCTAGGAGAAAGGGCAAGGGGATAAATAACATGCAAGTGTTGAAATATTTCAACATGCATTGAGCGATGATGGTGAGTGGGAATGAAAGACTTCAAGTGTTTTTCTAAAATGTGAATGACAACACCACCAAATCATTGTTGCATTAGTGACTTGGTTACTCATTATGTTATATCCCTTGAAAAAATATTTTTCAAAGTAGTTATATTAAAAAACAATAAATAAAATAATGTTATAATAGAATATTATACATTGATATTGTATTATAGTATTAATATGATATATAACAGACAATATGTAATTTTGTGTTTTGGTAAAGGATGGTTTTATAAAGCAAAAGGGTGTAGATCGGTAGTCATAGCTCACTTAAAACCCTTGACCACCAACCCCATCTCACCTTTTGTGCACACGACAACAAACAACAATAATCATAGATTTATGGTGGAGGTGATAATTTAAAATGAAATTTTGTATTCCTTCATATGATGTCACAATGTTATGTGCAGGGAGGAGATGTTTTATTTCACAAAAAACTTTAGCAATGGATAAGTGTTGGGGAAGGGCTAGGTAATAATAAACATGCAAGTGGTGAAATATTTCAAGGTGCATTGGGTGGTGATGGTGACGGGAAATCATAGGATATCTAATGTGATATCATGCACCATAAATCCCATATCATACACCAAATTTGGATTTAGGGCAGTGGTTGGATTTACATGACTTGCACACATTATAAAGGGGTATGTAGCTTGCAAGGAGGTAACATATTTACTTGGTTATTTTCTATTGTTAGGGGGATGAGGATATCATGAGTGCTAATTTGATTGTGATAGGGCTCCATGTTAGATGAGTGGCTTGAATCTTCATTACAATATTGTTTATTTGGGGAAAACACATTGAAGTGCTAGAGTCTATATTGTAGTTTATGTTCATCCATGCTATGAACATATTAACATCTGGAGCAGTTAAATTATGCCTAAATACATATAAAAACAACAAACCCAGCTCCCTAGAAAAAGGGCAAGGTGATAAAGAACATGCAAGTGTTGAAAGATTTCAACATCCATTGGGCGGTGATGGTGAGTGACAATGAAATATTTCAAGTGTTGTTCTAAAATGTGAATGCAAACACCACCAAATTATTGGTTCATTAGTGACTTGGTTGCTCGTTATATTGTATCACTTGCAAATTTATTTTTTAAAATATATATTAAACAATAATAAATATAATATCATTATATTATAATATTTTACATTAATATTATATTACAACATTAATATAATATATAACATACAAGATGTAATTTTCTATTTAGGTAAAACATGGTTTGTAAAGCATAAGAGTGTAAATTTATAGTCATATCTCACTTGAAACCCATGACCACTACCCCCATCTCACCTTTTGTGTAGACAATGGTAAGAAATAACAATCGTATATTTATCATGCAGTGATGGTATAAAATGAGATTGTTTTTTCCTTCATACAACACTTTGTTTCCAGAAGTGCTTGAAATTAAAAAATGGTGGGGAAGGGTTAGGCAATACAAAACATGCAAGTGGTGAATGATTTAAATGTGGCTTGGGTGGTGATGGTGAGGGGAAATAACAAGGCATTTCGTGTTATATCAAGCAGCTTAGAGCCTATATCATACATCAAACCTAGATTTAGGTCTACTCTTAGATTTACATGACTTGCACATAATGTAAATGGGTATGTAACTTGCAAGGTGGAAACATATTTGATTGGTCATTTTAAATTTAATTTAATAGGACTCCACATTTGATGAATGGATTAAATCTGTATTACAATGTTGTTTATGTGTGAAGAAGATATTGAGGTACTAGAGACTATCTTGTAGCTTATGTTCATCCATGTTGCAAATATATTAACATCTAGATAAATTAAATCAGAGTTACATGAAGAAACACCAGACTCAGACCCATAGAAGAAAGGGTAAGGTGAAAAAGAACATGCAAGTGGTGACAAATTTCAACATACATTGGGTGGTGATGCTCAATGATAATGATAGTGTACTTTAGGTGATACCATCTTTGATTTGTCATTTTATATTGTTGAGGGTGGAAAAGGATGTCACAAGATCTAATTTGATTGCAACAAGATTCCACATCTTATACGTTGCTCGAATCAATGATAAAATATCACTAATGTTGGGAGAAGACATTGGGGTCCCAAAGTCTATCTTATTGGTTCTATTTGTCTATGTTTCCAATATATTGACACCTGAAAATAAAAAATTACATCCCTTCTAGTGTTATTGCCATTTTAAATGGTCCTCAACTGATTCACACTCATAAGCACTTAATATAAATAAATAAAAGATAAAGACAAATCCCTCCTAGCGTTCCTTGCACCATCAGGGAAACTACTAGTATACTATGTTGAAATCTACCTAGTAAGCCCCCTCATGAGCTAAACTATTGTTGTCATCATGGATTTCAAGAATTGGTAACCACAAAAGAAGACTTGTGCACTTAATCATAATAGATGTATTTTCATACTCCCTAGAAGGTTAGACATTCATGGATCAATTGATGTATTGAGTGTGATAAGCCTTTATAATTGCTTTATTTCCTCTAAATGTAGGGCCCAACAATGAATTCCTTATCTTGTTGAAACTTGATAGAGCCTAAACAATAATATCAAAATTTTCTTTAGTATTCCAAGAGGTTAATACTTGAGTTAGCTAGTTTGAGAATATAATTTAGTCAAAAGAAAGTCTTTCTTATAAATCTTGTGTCATGGAATTGATTATGGTTCTTTCTTGGATGATTCCATATGATTTTATATTACTTTTAAACCTACTGTGAATAGTGGAGTTTCTCATGTGATTACTAATGCCTTGAATATCGATGGAAAATATGAATGGTGTAGTATGTTTTTGCACCTTTTGTCCTAAAGTGGTTATCTCAAGGATGAAGCTTGTTTGCTACATTTAACTATTCATGATAGATGTAGTGAGTCTAGTTCAAATCTTCATAAACTAAACACATATATAATGAAGTTGAATACAAAGAAATTTATTTGAAAACACATAATATCTTATTATATTCTCACACCATGAATATTTCCTATTACATAATCATTCAGGTATTACAAATATATAGGAATGCTTTTCATATAAACAAGGTCAACCATATCACCACAAATCTCTCCTCATATCCCTATGAGTACTCATAAACCTATAATTGTAATATTGTTGTAACTCACAACAATATCACAACTGACTAATATATTCTAACCAAATATATCTGATAATGAATTATTAACTTTGCAATTATTCACATTACAATATTCACAAATTAATGTGAGGACTAATCATTTCCTAAAATTGCCCTCCTTAGACCTTACATGGTAATTTATGTTTAAAAGGACTTAATGAAAGTAGAGAAGGAACACATCAACCTCTCATCAACCATTCATTGTTAAGAACACATTAATCGAATCAGTGTGGGAACTTTGAACAGGGATCCTTTGCCATCAACCATTCACTGAGGAAACTGTATCAACCTATATAGTGTGGGAACTTACAAGCAGAAACCGGTTGTTCAAATTTCACTCTTGCATATCCTAAACACCTTTTTTATGCAATATACTATGTGGAAAAATATAAAAATACACGTTTTATTTGTCACACATACAAATAAGTGCTAAAAATAAAAAAATATATGCGCCACTATAGCAAAAATGTCCCTTCATTAGTGGATAATGAGAGGTGTAGAAAGCCTCCATCCTCCAGTGTCCTCCAACCTCTAATAGGTAAATTGATTTTTCTTTCAAGCTCAAAAAAAGAAACTCCCCCCCCCCACCCACAATTTTGAAAATACATTTTCAGGACGTCGGGTTCTCCCGAAATTGTATCATTTACAAGGGTGGATTTTTTGACTTGAATTTTTTGACATATTAAAACATCATATCGGACTTTGACTAAAACATTTTGAATTTTTAAATTTTGACGACTCGATTATAAAATATGATACAAAAAATATTTTGAATTTTTTTGACATAAAAAAGACTTTAATCCTTCACTCTTTTGACAGAAAAACACTTTGGATATCAATATAGACAATATCAATTCTAATGTCATAACCTATAAAATAATTTTTTACTCTTCTTTTGTCACAAAACCTTTGACAATATCTCAATGACATTTAATGACATAATACAAATATGACTTATACTCTACGACAATATTCACTTGAAGACACACAAAGATTAAAGCTTTAATATGGTAAAGACATAATTCTAATTTTTTAATCTAATAAATGACACAATAAAATACTGAATGAACTTGATTATGGGTAGAGTTGGATGCTCACCAATTTACCTCGTTGAGTAGCTCTTGGAAGTTCAGAGATCATTGATTTGTGTCAGATAGACAGAAGGCCATATGGAGACTATAGTGCATGAATATTCAACAGTTATATATGACAGATCCACATGCCATATCAGAGGAATTTTGAATGAAGACACATAAAATCTATAGACTATATATGACTTGACAAAAATTAAAACCTCAATTATTCCACTGAATGCACGTGTGGACAAGTGCATGAAGTTTGAAGTGCTAGAAGTTTCATACACTGTCATTAGGAATGACTTGTCGAGAAGCCAAGTTGATGCATAAACTAGGTATACTTATCTACAGATAAAAGGATTCCAATGCAAATATGGTGTATGGTTGGCACAGATGTCAAGAATGCAATCATTATGCAAAATAATTTTAGACAATGCATTGACCGATTCTATCGATATGAAGCAAATTTGAAGCAAAAAATTGAGGCATAAATCTATATAATCAAATAGATACATAGAGAGATCCATGGTGGTAGGAGGGCTAAATTTTCATTGAAGTTTACTACATAGGCTGAGACATAGCACGATTTCAATGGTGAGAATGATGTTGTCAAAGAATATGCTTCAATTTCATTCACTATAATCACAACATGGACTTCCAAATTCTACAAATGTAGAAAAATATATTTTCTTAGGTCTATGACATGGGTGATGGAAATAATAGATGATGAAATCTCACTCACTGTCCAACCGTGTAAGACATATCTCCACTATAAAAAATGATAATGTGCTTCTCTAACTATAGATTCAAAGGAGACTCCACGATCAATACACCATGGTTGAATTAAAAATACATTGATCCACATAACTCGCATAACAGGGTAGAATGTACAAACTAAATGTCAAAAGTTGTATGAATTATACAATCTACTCTTACTACAATTTGATAATACATGCAACTATGACCAATTTGATCGATTTGCTTTGTGATAGAAATTTAACCGACCTAATACTGAGAGGAACATGGTTGAAGATGAATATATCAAGTTCTTTTATCTAATTCATTCTCTCTCATGCTGGGGAAACCATAGCTTTCTACCCCTTTAGATATTAACATACCATTAATATTCCCACTTTGATATGGGATAATGATTCTGGTTCAGATCTTCATAAATTAAACACATAATAATGAAACTAAAAATAGCAAAATTTATTTGAATACACATAATATATTATTATATTCTCACATCATGAATATTTCTTATTACATATTCATCTGAGTATTACAAATATATAAGAATGTTTTTCCTATAAATAGGGTGAACCATATCACCACAAATATATCCTCATATCCTTAGGAATGCTCATAAACCTATAAACGTAATATTGTTGTAACTCACAACAATATCACAACCGACTAATATATTCTAACCAAATATATCTAATAGTAAATTATTACTTTCATAATTATTCACGTTACAATATTCACAAATTAATGTGAGAACTAATCATATCCTAACAAGATAATGTTGGGACTGATTGTGAAAATTACCACAAATTCTAAACAATCCTCTTTTTAGATCGTGAGTTAAATGAGTTGGTAGAAATGATCAATTTTTCCATAGTGCTAGTGTAACTGGGAGGGTTGGTATTTCAAATGCTAGAAGAGAAACGTGTTAATCCATCTATGTGACTTTCTTAGGCCTTGTACTAGTAGAAACCACCCCTATTTTGCATTAGCAACTAATTACTATATGCAAGTTGCTACCATAATTTTTGTTCTTAAAAAGGAAATTATGATAGTTTAGTGTGATCAAACTCTGTACTAATTGGATTCTCTATTATGTTAAGGCCTTCTAAGTAAAATACCATTTTGTATAATGAATCATCAAACTAGGTACTATTAAACAGTGTTTGGCATTATTCTACAAACTTTTTGTCAGCTCCTAGCTGTAATCATATACCATGGTATTACTATAGTGAAAGACTACAAGTTTGACATGTGAGTCAATGTAAATATGCCTAGTATTATTCAACGATGGTCTCTTGATATCTAGTCATTCTATTGATGTTTAAGGATCAAGTTTCTTACCTAAAGAAAATGTAGAAAAAGAAATGCCTTATTTCTCATTGATCATTTTTCAAGATGGGTTGGGTATTATAGTTTCAGTAGAAGGGAAGGGTAACCTCGATGGGAGGTTACCACCTCACAGTATATACCACCTCTTGTTTTAGGGAGCAATGTGGAAATTGTGAGGCATGGGCAATTGCATCCATGTGGTCAAACGACCTTCAATCAAATTTGTAGGAAAACTAAATGTGTTATAATATGTTACAATGGTATAACAAGTAAGTGATCTTGAATGTCATGTAAGTTCCATGGTTAAGCATGTTTGTGCCATAATGATACTGGGATAGGTGACTTTTTGGGAAGTCTTGATGCTTCATCCTTAGGAGCATCACCTAGATTAAATTAAATAGGAGTATTGTTCATTCTTTTGAATTGGTGCTCATGAAACCTAGATGTAATGACTCACAAGTGGACTATTCATACTCATGAAAAATAGGTTCTTGTGAACCACTACTTATGAAACCTAGATGTAATGAGTGACAAGTGGATCATTCATGTTCATGATAAATAGGTTCTTTTGACCCATTACACAATAAATATGGGCCATGAATATTGACTCTAAATCAACTTAGATGATTCCAAAAAAATGATATTATATATCTCTTTCTTAATTTTACAATTATGAAATACATTTGTCTACAATCTAAATTCATGTGTAACATGCAACATAAATAAAAACTTTATTTTTGCTAGAACCATGTCATCATACTATTCAACTTGTTGACTATGCATGTGAAAATAAAAGTTCAAGCACTCTCAACTTGATTCATCTCCTCTTCCCCATACATGAACAATGTGGTTTTAGCTATTGACTAATGAAATATTCATGTGTAACTTTCAAAACAAAATCATAGTAATTTTTGAATATATTTAAATTTTGTCCTAGGCTTCAATCCCAAATTTCATAATCATTATAGTTTTACTCAGAGTAAGAGAAAGACTTGTAACTTTTGAAAATATTTAAAGTTAGTGCACAACTTCCATCCCCAAAAATTCATAACTATTACAGAGTGTTATTCAATCTAAGAGAGAGACTCATCACTTTTGAATATTTTTAAAATTAGTCCACAACTTCCATCCACAAAATTTGTAACTATTAAAAAGCATTAACCAAACCTAGAGAGAGACTCAAAAATAAGTTAATATTTTACACTAAAGGAAATCAATACACATTTAAATGCAATGCACATAGGAAATATGATGTTACTAGATCCTTCACCCTAGACCCCTCGATATTGGTAAGATCCATTTTGGATACTGATTGTGGGTCGATCCTGCTTGGATATAGCAAGGATACTATGCGAGGATTGTGGATCCTCTTGGATACATCCCACAATGTATCCAAGAATATACATAGTCCTCCTGCAATATCCTAACCATATTTAGGTAAGATCATCAACTCAAAAATGTTTTCTTATTTTTATTGTTGATTTCACTTAAGAAAAATGTCAATATGGACTTCAAAAAACTATTAAAATAAAATAATATATCAATTATACTTCATGTGTTATATTAAACGCCATTCATAATAGTGGAAAGGAATGCATACATACTCAATAGCTTTGATCCAAGTTCTTTCAGATTATTTAATGTTAATGGCCTTCAACACTCAAAAAATCTACTTGTGTACCAACCCTATTTCATATGGATTATTCTTGGGTAGAGGTTGCTTCCAATATGCAAACAAACTTACCAATCTTATTCCTTGGGGCCTCCAAAACTACTTAACAATTACTCGATGATCCATATTCATTTTCATCACTATTTGCAAGCTCATTTTCCAAACAAATCTCTTCTTCTTGATGCTTTGAATTTTCTTCCAGTCCCTAAACTCTGAATATGTGATGGTTCTTTCCCACATTCTTATGGAAACTTGTCACTTGTTAAATTATTGGAGGATCCTTTACTTTATGATCCTTGATTGACATAAATAACCCCATTGTGGATTTTCAATTGAATATCATGACATTAGGCATGGAAATATCAGTATGTTTTGTGGTTATTTAACATATTTTGTTTACTCTATGCATATTATGTGGTTAATTTTTCTTGTTTGGCTATATTTTTAATATTATGTGTGTGTGTGTACAATTGTATCCAAAAATATATCTAGGCCCAAAAAATTACTGTATACACTTATTCAAATCTCGTATTTGTACCAGTACCAAGATCAACTACTTAGAGGAAAGACATATTGGGCAATTTGATCTTAAGATATTTCTTATAATGTAGATAAATTTATTTGAAATACTTAGGGATTGGGGTTTAGGGATGTCCTAAGGGATGAGATTCAAGGTTTAAGTGTTATTAATGGTTTACGGTTCAAGATTTAAGGTTTAGTGAGGCTTTGGGTTTAGGGCTAGTTAGGGTTTTAGATTTTTAGTTTCAAATTGTTATGAATAAGATCATGCTCAAATTAGGGTTCAATATTTAGGGTTCAAGTAAGGCTTAGGCATTAGGGGTGATCGTCTTTGAGTAGTTTGGTCTTGTCCCATAAATACATAAACTATTATGATTTGGATGACAAGAGTTTGTAAACATAATAGGGATGCCTGAATGATGTTTCTAGTATTTGAAATATAGTATATGGAATAGTGAAGGCTCCCATAGAAATTATAATTTATCAAAATGGTGAATAGACCAATTGGGGTAAAGACGTCAAGATTAAACATTGTCAAACACTTGATAAATAAATTTTATTATCTATAGTAAAGTTTTAAATAATAGGAAGAATTTCACAAAATATGTAGAGAGAAACAAATTATTTGGATGCAATTTCACATTGAACTAGGCCACTTCATTTGCAAAATAATATTACATACATAAAACATTGAAATTGCCATGATTCATATCCCTATGCACTTCCACACAAAAGTTTCCCATTTGGTAGCAATGATTTTATGAAGCCTCACTTCAAATTGGGCCCTAGCTACTTTCATGAATCCACCATCAAATATTATTAGGTTGACTACACTGATGACTTTGAGGTAAGGCAAAAATATTATATAAGAATGAGATTGGATCAGTCAAAGTATTTAAAAGTGGAATTGGTTACCAAAGGTATAATTAACTATGAAGTGATATATAATACCCATTGTACATAAACAAGTTTAATTTTGTGCCATTCCTCAACTTGAACTAGTCTCAAAAGGAAGTAAAAACTTTGGAAGCTTGTACTCAATTGTTCTTACATAAATCCAAGAAATGGTTTGATAATAAATCGGTGAAGCTCACTAGAGTAAGTAGTTTTTAGAGTGTTAGATCTTCAAAGGGGCCAAATAAATTAACTTCACATGTAAAAAAATCACATAACACAAATGGTCGTCCTCATCCTTCACAATCAATTGAAAAAATAAAAGGTGGAGGTGATGAAGAAGACATTGATGGATAATTTGGGAGCATGTCAAAAAATACTTATGGAATATATTCCTTGTTGAGGATAAAATTACCAATGAAAAGGCCTCATATTGTTCCTGCTCAACCAAATGAAGCTCTTTCTTCCTAGGTTCTTGAGTAATTATTTTTTAAAAGATAATACAACCCTACAATTTAATGAATTAGATCAAGGGCTTACTCAAGTGACCTGTTATGCAGACTAATTACCTAGTGAATACTAGATTCTTGAGTCTGATTAACATTAATTATCAACCTATGGTGTGTACACTTTTCAAGGATGTCAGCACTATATATACATTACTGATACATAAATCAGCTTGGTTTGCTTGTTGCAGTATAATGAACTTATGTTGAATTCACCAAATAGTTATACTATGAAACTATTATGACATAAGTACATAAATACTTCACACTTATAAATCACACATGCATCACACTATATATAATTAGATTAATAATGAAATCTACTTACACACTCTTAACTAAGGAGGGTTAGGATCTTCACTACAACTTCTTCCGAGGGGACCCTTCCTCATTCAGAACTGAGTTCCAATCCTTCTTCAAGAAATTTGCAAAAGCTTCTTATAGAATCAACTTTCTCATTACTCAAATCTATTGCAATTAAATATTGCTATAGAAGATTACAATGCAATGACTTCAATAGTTCTATTAACTATTTAATCTTCAATTTCAACTCACTAACTCCTAATCTGATTTAGGTTCTACCATCAAATACAGAAGGTAGTTTATTAACTTCTAACAAAAGACACCAAACTAAGAAAAATACAAATAATTTAGAAATTGCCTCAATCAACCTTTAAGTGGTTAGTAACCGATGTTATTTATTTTAGGCTTGACTGGGTTAAGGACCAGTTATATTGTTTTGTTTTTTTATTTATTTTTGTCTCCTTCCCATTGTCCTTGTCTTTCTCATCTTTGGTAGCACATCCAAATTTACTTGCATGTAGGGAGTCCATACAATAGTTATGGTCCTTTCCAATCATCAATTCGGTTCTCAAAATAGCTATATGTGTCCTTAAGATTTGATCACAACAATAGCTCTATTTTGTACAGTGGTTATGGACAACCCATAGGTGAAGCCTATAGTTATTACGAGCACTTTTTAGTGGCTACAAGAAATTTATAGGTGAATCTTACATTTGTTACAGGTAACCTGCAATGGCTAGAGGCATCATGTAGGTGGAGCTTATAGTCACTGCGGGTAACCTACAGTGGCTACGGTCAGCCTGTAGGTAGAGCTTATAGTTTTTGTGGATAGCTTATAAGTGTTGTGTCCAAATGAGATCCTATAGCCTTACATTATTCTTCAAATGCTTGTTAAATAAAGTTACACAAGTATAATCTATTCAAAGAAAAAGCATCAATAATTCATAACATAACATATATATATATATATATATATATATATATATATATATATATATATATATATATATATCAATGCACACATAAAATCATAAATTCATTCATTCATTTGTACTAGTCATGGATGGTTATGGGGATTTAAATAAAAAAAGATATATACTAGGTATGAATGAGACTAAAAAATAGAGCAATTGGTGGCCTCATCACACCCCCCTACTTAACCTCTTGCTCGACCTTGAGCAAGCCTTGGCTACATTTTTAAATCACAATTTTTTTTTAAATCAAGGGGTTTAGTGCACCTTGACCCTTCAAGGATATAGAAGCCTTTAGCATCATCAATGTTCTCCCATATTTTCTTCTCAGCCTCTCTATTAGTTGGGAACTTTCCCTCCCAGTCAAGAAATTGGGAACCAAAACAAAGAAGGTTGAAACATCAAACCCAACCATTTTACCCTTTTCCTCCTGACGAGCTCAATATACATGTATACTCTGTATATGGCCTTCCTAAGGTTTTGAGGGGAGTATGGTTCCTTTCTTTTTAAATCATCAAAGAGTTTTACCCATCTATGAGAACAAGAAAGAAATTTTTTCTTTCCATCTCCTTCCATAAGACTCAAATAATGATTCTTAACTTCAACCTATTTTCTGATAACCCATGTTTGTGGAGTACTTGAGTTCATGAAGGAGACCTAGTCTTCTATTACAACATCTAGATTACTTGATTCACCTTGATCATTAGGGTAGCTTGTTTTTATTTTTCTCGATACTCCTCTACCTATTTCTTTCTTGTTTCATTAAGGATATATGAAGAAAATGCATTTAACTGGACATCCCCCAAGTAGATGTTTGCATTCTAATCTGCATTACTGGTTATAACATATTAGTGGATGTAAAACTCACTTAACTAAGCTTAGAGGTCAGGATCAACATGTCTATATACTTCAAAGAAAGATTTGGGATCATAAACCATGTAAGACTGATCATTATAGATCTTGTCATATCTGAATTTAAGCCATTCCTCTTCTAAGTAGACAACATACGCTCTAGAACGTGGTCTACACTCCATTAATATTTTTGTGGTTTCATATATTTTATTAATCTTTTCCTTTATATACTTGATCATAATTTCAACCATTTTTAGTCTTTTTTTAAGTCATCTTGTTATTCTCTTGTTTCAACATATACCTTAAATCTGTGTACTAATTTCTTGTAGTGAGTTTCATCATCATCAAATTATTCCTTAAGAAAATGTAGGAGGTCATCAATTTCTACAGGTGTGGCAACTGACAGATCCACACCAATAACTTCTTCTGCTATAGGTGTTTTTGTTATGGTAAATGGAGGAGGAAATCTATTACAGAAGGGTACCAAAGCCAAATCATAATCTGTTGCAGGTGCTTCTGTGGCAAAGGTAGATGAAGTTGTTGCAGGTTTTTCCATGGAAGCTACTACAGGTTCCTCCAATAACCCTTTTCTATCCATAGAAGGTTCTAAAAATTCTTTTGCCCCTAAAAGTGTTTCAATGCCTCTCTTACCTTTCAATTATGTTATCTCATTCTTCAGCTTGTATATTTATTTAATAGCTTGTTCCAATGTTTGGAACTCCTAGGCATGAGAAAATATCCCTTGTTTTGCTTCTTTTTCCATAGTCTCTTCAATTAATTCCTCTTCTACCACAAGCTGATCTACCATTCTCAATTATTTTTTTGTATACCCAATGTGTTTGAGGAGATCAATGTCTTCCTCAATGAATCTGGATGCCTGGGGTGACTGTTCTTCTTCTTCCTTGGTAGATTCCTCATCAGTAGACCATTCTTCAATTTCAAACCTATCAGGGGTCTTCTGAAACTTGAACTCTTTCTTTGGATTTTCATCCTCACTGATGTCTATGGGTGAGGAGGCTATAGTTTTCTTTTGTATCTTAATTCTTTGAGATCTCCTAAGAGGAGGTCTCCTTCTTAATATAGTGGGTTTCTTTTCTTCAGTTTTCATCTTCCTTTCAAGAGGGATGGTTGATGGAACTTAATCTTCTTATGTAGTATTTGATGGAAGAACTTCCTCTTGTCCTAAAGGAGCCATGGTGGAAGAATCAATCTGTGGTGAGGAGACAGTGGGTGAAGGAATATCTTGTTGTGGACTTCCCTCCTCTATGTCAGAAGGAGGTAGGACTAGTTTCCTTCTCTTTCTTCTATCCATAGCAGTTTTAGATGGACCCTCAATAGCTACAGGGTGATCCTCAGGGGATTCCTCCTCATTATTACCCTCTTCTTTCTGAGGTTCATTATTCTCTAAGGCTAAAAATTATTTCCAACTTAGATCAGGTCTGATAGATTTTATTTCATGTTTAGTTATCAACCATATTAGGCAATGATGGGATAGGGATTTTTCAATACCCTTCTGGTACTTTTTGGAATTCCTTCTTAGAATGTTTCATAGGTGATTTGAAACATTAATGGTTCTATCATTCCTTAAATGATTTATAAATTTAAACTAAAAAGTATAAATTAGGGAATACCTTCCTTCACAAGTCATATATCTGATGATGTATGAGGCTGTCTCCCTCCAACTGCAAGTAAGCTGAGTCTCTCCACACCACCTTTCTTCAATACTAATCTTTCATCTCCCTAACAAAACTATTATTTGGCTTCTTGACCATTGGATTTGTCTTATCATTTCTCTCCTATACTTGGTAGCCTAATTGCCTAGATCACTAGTTCTTCAGTGACTAGGAATGTAATGCCATATACAATAGTTTGGTCTCTAGTAAAGGATCCTATAAATTTCCTAGCATAGGGTTTTAAGAAATGATACAATTTCTCAAAATAAGTGGTCCAACCAGCTCTATTGAAGACAACCTAGCTGGCTTGGTCTCCCTGAAGTTTCCTATGATCTGTGGGCTCTCTCCTCACAACTGACCCTCCCATTCTACTACATTTAGCTTTTCTATCAATCTTTTCAACCAGTAATTGGCAACACACTCTGTTTGGATTATAAAAATATGCTTTTAGCAAAGTAGGGTTTATTAAAAAATGGTGGTTTATGGTTGCAGGTTGCAAGGTTACAGGTTATGGCATGCTTTAACTTTACGTGAATGGTTGTACTTGCAAGGAAAAGCAATGAAATTGATTGTTTTTCCTATAGGGTATTATGGTTTCATTATGACATCTAATTCTACATGTATAGATCCTATAGTATGTGGTATTCTCAGCCACAACATCCTCCCCCCATGTGAGCCATCACATGTCCTCAAGTGGCGTGGAGTGATTAGGATGAAAGGGATAGAATGGGGTCATAATTAAGGGTATAAGTGTGGGTTGGGATGTCATCATGTGGATTTTATCAGAGTTGTTTCCAGAATCTAGATAATGTGAATGAAATGGAGATGTGATCACATGAGATGAAGCAAGTGAACACCACATAGATGCTAAAGCAATTTGAAATTTTACAAGAAGATAAATTGCACAAGACAAAATGGAGAAAACCAAAATCTGATTAACATGAGATGGCCAAAGTGAAGAATACATATAGGAGAGCACGTAATTAGCTCCTCCAGAAAAGGTGGCCAAGACACCCCAAAAATAGACTGTAACTCCTCCATGAAAGGTGGTGACAAGGTGCTAAGAATAGAGAAGTAACTCCCATCAAGGGAGTTACTTATGACATCTATGACACATCTATGACACACATCTCCACATAAGCTAGCCTATCCCACAAATGTAGGAAAACTCCATGCAAGCACAAGAAATACAATTTCCCTAATTAAAAAATAGGGAAAAAATAAAAACATACACTAATACCCCCCATAAGTGCAGCTTAGGTGGGCAGTGTGAAAATATAAAATGGGTCCTGGCAACTAGGCCTAATGAGGTACCCATGTACAAATGCAATCTCCCATAAGATAGAGAAAAGGAGAAAACCCATAGGAAAAAACTCCCCCCAAAAGAGAGACATAAAAGAAAGGAAGAGGCTAGTGGGCCCCCTAAAGAAGATGCTACTGCAGATGTGGACCGCACCCCAAGAAGAGCTCATAGATGAATGAACTTTCTCTCAGTTGAAAGTTTGGTGAAGATGTCTGTAACTTACTCTAAAGACTGGTAAAATAACAAGTCAATGACCTGACTATGAATAAGCTCTTGAATGAAATACATGTGAATCTTTATGTGCTTGGTCTGCTGGTGCTAAACTAGATTCCTACAAATCTGAATGGTACTCTAGTTGTCACAATAAATGATGGTGGGCTCCCTGATAGGAATGCCAAACTCAAAAAGTATCCCCTGAAGTTAAATAGCCTCAGTAGCTGAATTAATAGCTCCCTTGTACTTTCCCTCTGTGGATGATATAGAAATAACATTCTGCTTCTTGTTAGACTAACTGATAGGACCAAAACCTAGAGAGAAACTATAACAAGAAGTGGACTTGCGAGTCTATGAATCACCAGCCCAATCTGAATCTGTATATCCAACCAAGTCAACCTCTATGCCAAATTTGTAATGAATCCCATATCTTTATGACCTTTGTATGTAATGCAAGATCCTCTTAGCTACTTTCTAATGTAGCTCATGAGGTTCTTACATGAATCTGGAGACAAGTCCCACTGTATATGATATGTCAAGACTAGTGTGAGTCAAGTAGATGAGACTACTAACAAGTTGTCGATACTGAGTGGAATCAACCAATGGTGAAGAATGATTAGCCTCAAGCTTGACCCCTGATAGAAAGGGAGTCAGAGATGGCTTGGAATCATCCATGTGAAATTGAGACAATAAATCAAGAGCATACTTAGGTTGTCCAAGAGAAATCCCTGAATCTGACTGTGAGATCTCGATGCCAAGGAAGTAGTGCAACAAACCCAAGTCTATCATATCAAATCTATCCTAGAGAGATGCCTTCACCACTGCAATAGCTGATGAAGAACTCCAGGTGATCAAAAGGTCATCAACATATATAACCAAAATTAGGAGCGAATCATCCTGCCGTAAGAAGTAGACATTGGGGTCAAAATGGCACCTAGTGAAACCCGTTGTGAGAAGGAAGGAATCCATCTTGGCATACCAATCTCGAGGGGCCTGTTTGAGGCCATAGATAGATTTCCTAAGTCTGCATACTAAGGAAGAATCTTGAATAAATCCTAGCAACTGCTCCATGTAGATCTCCTCTTCTAGGTCTCCATGAAGAAAGGCACTCTTTACATCTATCTAGTGCACATCCCAACCATGTGTTGTGGTAATAACCAAGGTGAGTCAGATAGAATTCATCTTTGCAACAGGTGTAAAGGTCTCTGAGTAGTCAATGCCTGAGACCTATGAGAAACCCTTGGCAACTAATCATGCCTTGTACTTATCAACTGACCCATCTACTACAAACTTGGTCTGATATATCCACCTACATCGAACCATCTTTCTTCCCTTAAGAAGTGAAGTCAAGTCCCAGGTGTGATTTTTGATTAAGAAAGAATATTCTTCCTCCATAGCATTATCCCACTCAGGTACCCCCGATGCCTCTTGAAAAGTCTATGGATTTAAAACTAAAGCAAAAAAGGCATGTGGATCTCTCTAAAAATCCCCCCTAGTACGTCTATCATCTGTGAGATCTCTTGCCCAAGTGCCAACACTCTCAAGTGTTTGTCTAGCCCAAAGTGGCCCAAAAGTGGGCGAGTCAGGTGCTAACTCCTCATCCTTTGACTGACTAGAGGTGGATGCCTCAGCATCACTGTCCTTGCTATCTAAACTTGAAGAAGAAGAAGAAGATGTTTCTGGCTCAAGAACCTGCTATGGCCGATCTGAATTTGATGAGGAACCATCATGAAGAAGTAGATCCTATGAGGGAGAAGAAGTGTCAAGTGTTGAGTCTCTAGGACTCTCCTAAAAATGGACACTTCTCTCGATGAACAACTCATGAGTAACTGGATCTAGAAGGTGATACCCCTTAATACCATCCGGATATCCTACAAAGATGTAAGGCTTGGACTAACATTCCATAGCTTTGCATTTCTTCTTCAAAATGTGGGCCATGGCTGGGGATCCAAAAACCCTAAGGTTCTCAACATTAGGTTTCATTTTATGCCAAGCTTCAAAGGGTGTTATCCCTTTCAAAGCTTTGTGAGGAACCTTGTTTTGAATGTAGCAAGCACAATTGATGGCTTCAGCCCAGTACTATGGTGCTAAGGATTTAGAGTGAATCATACAGCTACCCATCTCTTTCAAGAACCTATTTTTGCGTTCTACAACCCCATTCTGTGAAGGACTGTAAGTGATTGTGCGCTGCAAATCAATCCCTTCTGTGGTGCAAAATTGCTCAAACCTGATGCTAACATACTCCCCTCCATTATCAGTTCGAAGAACCTTGATGGATTTCTCACTATGTTTCTCAACAAGAGCCTTGAAGTCTAGAAATTTTTCAAACACTTCAAACTTTTGTTTGAGAAAATATATCCAAGTGTACCTAGAGAAATCATCAATGAAAGTGAGGATGTACTTGGCCCTTGTGAAAGATGGTTTGGAAAAGGGTCCTGATACATCACTGTGGACTAACTCCAAAGGTTTTGAAGCCCTCCAAGCTTTGCCTTTGTCAAATTTTGCTTTGGGATGCTTCCCAAGGGAACACCCCTCGCAAAGTCCTTTTGAGAATTGGACACGAGGCAAGCCAATGACCATGTCATTTTTGTAAAGTTGCTCAAGGTAGCGGTAGTTAAGATGGCCAAACTGCTCATGCCACAATTTGCTAACTCCATTTAAATGAGTTAGCAATGTTGTTGGAGAAGAATCTGGTGCAAAATGTGAGAAGGTGTATAACCTTGCTTGGTGATCTGCCCTACCCACTGCCACTGTAGTATCACTATGCAACTCCCTGATAGCCACTAAATCTGGTGAAAACTCAACTCTCATGCCTTGACCAATGCGAGTGATTTGGCACACTAATAGAAGATTGGTTGAAAGAGAAGGAACACTTAAAACATTATTGAATGTTCCTCCTTCGATTTCAACTAACCCTCTCCCTACAACATAAACTGATGTGTCATCACCCAAACTAATTAAAGTCATGCTACAAGGCTCTAAAGATGAAAACTCAACTAGTCAAGAGCCCATGTGGTGAAAAGCACCTGAATCAATGACCCATGAAGATGTAGAAGCTGTTGTAGCTACAAGGGCCTTGCCCTTTTCTTTCTCCTTACCCTTGCCTTTTACCTTGGTAGAATCTTGGGTAGATGAATTCTGCTTGATGGACTTAGGAACACCTATGTTATGCTTCTCTAGAAGATGCGTTAGGTGATCTATTTGTTTCTTCATGCATTTGTGTTCATCATGCCCTATCTTTTTACAATAGGCACACTTAACCTTCTGTTTCTTAGGTTTAGCATTGGAGGAGGAAGACTCAGTGTTGTTTTTGGCAGGATTGTTGTTTTCTTTCTTCTTTTCTTGGTCCTTGTTCTTTTTCTTCTTCTCCTTTGTTGAAGTCTTATCCTTACCATGTCCAACTATCAAAGCTTGGGGTTGAGTAGACTTCATTGTGCCCATTCGAATTAGCTTATATTGCTCCCTAGTCAAGTCAGCAATGAATGAATCCAAAGAAGGCATTTTCCATGTAGTGCCAAGGGCACTTTTTGTTGCATGGAAAGTGGAGACAAAGACCGAATAGCTTGGACCTAACTTTGTGAGAATAGAAAGGATAATTTGATCATCTTTCTTCTCTATCCCGCATTCTTTCAATTACAATCTAAGGGCCTTAAACTTAGTGAAGAAGTCCTATAGGGTGTCAAATTTGCTAGGACTTAGACTTATGAGATCGTTTTCGAGCTCATGACCTCTCATCTCATCAAGCTTCCCAAATAAGAGTTCTAAGGTGTCCCATATGTATTTGGGAGTCTTCGAAGTTTCTAAATGGAAGAGAAGTTCTGGAGACACATAAAAGCTCAGTAATCCATAGGCTTCATCACTACGATTGTACCACTTAACCTTTTCAGCATCAGTGTTGGGTTTTACTACAGTACCCATGGTGATTCTATACAACCCTTTGCTTCTAAGAATGATTGAAATTTAACCTTCCATTCATGATAGTTGAAGGGTGCTAGGGGTTTAAGTTGAAAAGAATCCATTTTAAGCTGAATTTAGGTGAAGTTGTGTTGATTGCAAGTTGTGAAATTATGCAAAAAAGAGAATGAAAGTAGAGATTTGCAAGTTATGAAAAGCAATCACCCCCCCTCGAAATATTGAGCCCCCCCCCAAAATATGCAAGTGCATGCTCAAAAGAAGTTGGGCTTAGTTGAGAATGCGTCTTAGATCAATTAGTGCAAGACTATAAGCAAACATGACGTCGGACTCAGTCGAAAATGCGTCCTGGGAGACCCAAATTTTAGGCACTTTATAAACTAGTGCATTTTGACAAATAACAAGCATACGCTGTGGATAATTGAATTACAAACACTTTTGCAAAAAATGGCACCCAAATTTGAGCTACCATTTGTAAGATATTAAAGGTTCAATTTTCTCGTAAACTAGTGTTTTTGCAAAAAAACACTAAAACATTAAAAAAATGCCTGTTTTGATAGAGAAAGTAGCCTTCCAACCACTTGTTGGATTTGGCACAGAGCAAAGAATTAAAAAGAGGTTTTTGTGAGGGGGAATTGGCCTCCTGCCAACTTGGGCCTCACCCTTTGTCTTCGACAGGCGAAGATACAAGTTTAAATCTAAACCCCCAAATTATCAAATTGTCTAAAAAACTTAATATTCAATCAAATTAACTGATTTTTTTTTACAAGTCAATTTTTAACTAAAAAAATAAAGCAAAAGACAATTTGATGGATGCCAATTGTCCAAGGGCCCACATGGGACGCCAAGCAAGGAAGGGGCACCATTTTTTTATAAAAAGTTCTGATTTTGCTTGCAGAAAAATAGAAAATGAATAATCTACAGACCTCTCAATGCATAGCAGCGGGATAGAGAAGAGATAAGTTGAAATGCATAGCAGATAGTATGAGTCACTACCTCACTAACACCTGCACGCTTGATGCCATACAGCGGCTTGGCATGGCTGATGCTTGGTGTGGCTGTCTAATGGCATCGCTGATGCTACTCCTCCCTCTACTCCCTGCACACAACAATGGCATTGGAGATGAAGCAACAAAATAAGGTGCATAAAAGTGGCAGGAGGAGACAAGTCCACAGAGGGCAAGATAAGGCGCAGAATCCTGCAGTCAAGCAGGTCATTGCTACCAAGCAGACTGCGAAACCAACTGCTGCAAAGAAGGTTGTCGGAAGGCTTGCAAAGATGGCTATCATTGCAAAACCAGCACCTGAAGTTGCTACTGCTCCTATAAAGACTGAAGAGAAGACAACCAAGACACCCAAAGGCCAAAGATTCCAAGGAAAAGATAAAAAAGAACACAAGAAATGATATTGAAAGTTGTTTTTTTAAAATTTTAGATCAGATCTAAAAATAAAAAAATAAAGATAAATCCACTCCTCTTGATTTCAAAATAAACTAACAACATAACCAGACACACGATTATCGGGTTGGCTCTGATACCATATTAGAGTTGTTGCCAGAATCCAAATAATGTGAATGCAATGGAGACATGATCGCACGAGATGAAGCAAGTGCACACCACATAGATGCTAAAGCAATTTGAAATTATACAAGAAGATAAATTGCACAAGACAAAATAGAGAAAACCAAATTCTGATTAACATGAGATGGCCAAAGTGAAGAATACATATAGGAGAGTAGGTAAGTAACTCCTCCACAAAAGGTGGCCAAGACACCCCAAGAATAGACTGTAACTCCTCCATGAAAGGTGGTGAGAAGGTGCTAAGAATAGAGAAGTAACTCCCATCAAGGGAGTTATGACATTCTTATGACACCTATGACACATCTATGACACACATCTCCACATAAGCTAGCCTATCCCACAAATGTAGGAAAACTCCATGTAAGCACAAGAAATACAATTTCCCTAATTAAAAAATAGGGAAAAAATAAAAACCTACACTAATAGATTTAAGTGTGAGTTGAGGGGTATTAATGAATGACATGTTTCATGATTTAATATGCTTTTCAATATCATACATGTTATATTAAAATAATAAATATTTTTCAATGATCAATATATATGACGTACCTTTTTAATGGTTTACCTAGAGTTACACCAAGGATTTGCATGTGAGTGATTGATGGAATGCAATGATTGTGTTTGTAGTTGTAACTGGATTGAAGTGGGCCACTTTGGAGTAATTATGAGACCACAAGATGATAGCCTTCTATGGTGCCCTCAGCGTGCCTGCATATGACTCATGACAGCCTGCATGAAACTAGAACAAGGGGTCTTAGACTTGGATGAGAGATTATTACTCTCCTACCTTAAGGTGATTATTACAGAGCTAGGTGATCCAAGTCAGGGATTTCATGAACATGGAAGAGGGTAGTTAAAGCTATTATTACTTTATGATCTTCCTCTGCATGATTTGCCTTTGTGCTATCTTACTGCCTGTGGATTCTACCTAGTGACATTGCCTTATTATTCAAGGGTAGGTTTGAGCAAGGTTTTGACTTTTCTACTCTAATCCTCCTTCATTCCTCCTCTCACTAGTATGTTGTCTTCCTTGTATGCTCAAAAGCTCATAGCCAAGGCCATATCTTAGATTTTGGGAAGAACTATCTTGCATGTGCTTAGAGATGTTAGGGTATGCCTATAACAACCAGAGATGATACCTATAGCAACTGCAAGGTTATGCCGAACTATGGGAAAAGTGCTCACAGTAGCTACAGAAGAGCCCATAACAACTGAAGGAGGTGCATGTAGTAGCTACAAAATAGCCCTTGGCAACTGGAGGAAGATGAACAATTTCTCAAAATGATTGTTTATTTTTCATTTTTGTTTTTACCCCTAAATAGATAGCAAACTAATTTTCTATTTAGGCCCATTTTATAGTTATGGGTAGCCAGCAAGCTAATTTTCTACCAAGAAACTACCAATAATGCCCAAAAAGGGTTTTCATTATTGGGTTTTTTTTACTCTAATTGATGCCTATAGTAGAATGCTTATTCTAAGTCCTTGCCAAGTCAACAATGATGGTGACTGGTCAAGGACTAAGTGAAGGTCAGTCTTCATGCTAGAAGAGGGCTAAGATGTCCTCCTCTCCATCTATGTGTTGGTTGGTTTTCCCTTTGTTTGGTGAGACATCATGTTGATCCAAAACATCATTATATCTATTTTGTAATTGTATCTATATGTGCTTGGAAAACTCCTCCTGAGTGAGTGGTTTTTTGTACAACTTTAGTCTATGGCCATTGACCAGTAGATGGAATCTTATCAAATCAATGATTTGGAGTTGCACTACTCCATTGTCATAAACATGCTTAATCTTAAATGGAACAAGCCATCTGGTCTGGAGTTTGCCCTTGTGATCCTTGTATTTTGAATCAAAAAGAAGGGCCCAATCTCCTACTTTGAATTTCCTGGTCTTAATGTACCTATCATGCCAATTAATCTGCTAGTGTTGTACAAGTTTTATGGTCTATAATCCATGTTGTTTGTATTCACCTAAGGCATTTAGTTGCATAAACCTTTCTTCTTGTGCTTCAAATATATCCATCCCAAGTGCTAGTGATGTCTGTAAAGTCTTATGCTCAAATTTTATTAGCAAGACAAGTTTCTTCCCATAAACCAACTCATATGGGGTGAAGCCTGTAGTAGTCTTCCACATGATTTTGTAAGCCCAAATAGTTTTAGGAAGTCTAGCCTCCCAATCCTTACGGGACATACTAACTATTTTGGTCAAATAATTTTCTAATTCCTTGATGGTGACTTCAACCTGTCCATTGGACTGTGGATGATATGACACTGATTTCTTATACTTAATCTCATATTGTTAGACCAAAGTAGTAATTAAACTAGGAATGAATTGGGGTCCTTGATTAGTGACTATTTCTCAGGTCACACCATATTTTATGAATATTTCTTCACAGAGAAAAGTTTCCACCTTCTCATCCCTAGCATGTTTAAGAGCCTTGAATTTAACCCATTTAGTGCAATAGTCAGTATATACAAGGATATACTCTTTGTTATTGGATTTTGGATCAAAAGGTCCTACAAAGTCTAGGCCTTATTTTTCAAATGGTTCAAGCATCATTTGAGACTGCAAAGGCATCTCATTTGAATGTGTAGGTCTCCCTATATGCCAGCATCTATCATAATGAGTAGTATACTTTATTGCATCTTTATGGAATGAGGGCCAATAATATCCTGTATTCAAGATTTTTATTGATGTATGCTTGGCTACAAAGTACGCTCTACAAGGTTCATCATGGAAGGCTTTAAGGATATTTGTAATGGCATCTTATATGAGACATTTTTTGATGATGGAGTTAGGCCCAATATAGAAAAAAAATTGGAAAACCATGAATACCTGTCACTTTTCTAAATCAAAGCTCTTCTTTGTTTAGGGAGGAAGTGTTGTGGGAGTAACCCTGTGACAAGGTAGTTAGTAATATCAACATACCAAGGTGTGGTAAGGGTGAGGGAGAACAAGTGCTCATCTGGAAATGAGTCATCCACTATGATATCTCCATTAGGGGATTGTACGCATGATAAGAAATTAGTCATGATGTTGTCCCTACCAGGCTTATCTACAATGGTGATATTAAATTCTTATAATAAGAGCAAGCATCTTATCACTCTAGTTGGGATAGTTGGTTTGTTCATAAGGTACCAAATGGTTGCATGGTCTATATAAACAAAGACTTGATACCCTGTGATGTAGTGACAAAACTTATTGATAGAACTCTTTTTTAGTGACTGTGTAATTTAATTTTGCTACATGTAGGTTCTTGCTTACAAAATAGATAGCATAATTGAGTGCTCCCTATTTTTGGCCTAGCACAGCTCCTAGAGTAGTATCTAAAGCATCTGTGTGAATATGGAAGGGAAGCCTCTAATCAATACCACACAAAATAGGGGTGGTGGTCAATATTTCCTTTAATTATTTGAAATTTGTATCATAGACAAGAGTCTAGTTAAATTTAGCATCTTTAGTCAAGAGAGTGAATAATGGTGCTGCTACTTTCCTAAAATTGTTGATAAATCTCCTATAGTAATGACATGTCTTAAAAACTCTTGACATCTTTCTGTTTCTGAGGAACAGGGAGATTTTTTATGATGTTGATTTTTGCAGGGTCAACATTAATTCCTTCAGCAGATACATGGTGGCCTAATATAATGCCTTTTATCATAAACATGTAGTATTTCTTATGACTTAAGGACAAATGGTGCTCCTGATAGTGTTGTAACACTTTCTCCAAGTTGTCCAAGCACTCATCAAATGTTTCTTGATAAACAATGAAGTCATCCATATAAATTTATATACATTCATTTGTCATATCTACAAAGATACTCAAGATAGTTCTCTAAAATGTTGTAGGAGCATTACACAGCCTAAAAGATAATATAACATAAGCATAAGTACCCAGGGACAAGTGAAGGTGATCTTCTCCTAGTCTTCAGGAGCAATGCTAATCTGGTTGTAACCACTAAAACCATCCAGAAAGGCAAAATATTTCTTTCTTGCTAGTGTGTCCAACACCTAATCAATGAAGGGTAGAGGAAAGTGATCATTTCTGGTTGTTATATTAAGTTATCTATAATATATGCATACATACCATTCACCATTTTTCTTTGATACTATTACCAATGGTAAAACCCATTCACTATTTGAGATGGGATATATAAATTCAACAGTCAGTAGTTTCTACAATTCCACTTTGACTATTTCTCTAAGGCGTAGATTCATCATATATTGTGACTGTCTAATTGATTGGCACTCTTCTTTGATATAGATATGATGTGTGCATGTTTCTAGATTGATTTCATGCATGTCCTCATAATCTCATGTAGGAACATGTTGGTTTGCATGCAACATGTTGACTAGTTATTTTTCCTCATTTGACTCCAACTTACTATTAATAAGCAATGTTTTTCTTAGAGAGATTTCAATTTGTCATGAGAGTGATTTCATCATTTCTATATTGTTAATAGATCTGATTTGGCTATAGTTGGTTGAGTATTTCCTGTACAGATGCATCATATTTATCTACTGCCCAGAAGCTAAAAAAAGGGCACTCAACACATTGCAGATGGCTAAGATCTATAGAATGTGTTTGATAATTATTATGGAGAATGTTGGAGAGAGTTGTATCATCTTCCTGATCAGCCAAGGTGCATGCATGGTCTATGGTGAATACAAGAATCTAAGGAGGCTATTTTGCCTCATCTTCTTCAACCCATAACATATGCTTTGGTGCCAAGGTTGGTTGTGTTGGGGGATAGAGGACTAACTTCTTAGTGTGGTTGCCATTGGAGATTAACATATCACCTAATTTGTAGCTGATGTAGGCATCAACTATGGCAAGTCAAGGATGTCTTAAAATTAGATGATATCCACCCATGTTAGACTTAGGCTGCAACATAATGAAATGTATAGGATACTCCCAAGAATCTACAGTAATAACAAGATCTTCAATGATTCCTTCTAGTCTAACTATAGACCTGTAATCCATTTGTAACATTATAGATGTGGGATGAATATTATTCAACTATAGTTTGTGCATGGTTTCAGTTGTCATAACATTTATTGCAACCACCAGGTCTATCAATGTATTGGATAGCTCTTGATCATGGATATGGACTGTTACTACTAGGCATCCTAGATCTAAATATTTTTTTGGCAAGGTGTTTCCCAACATAAGGTCTATCAGCTAGCCAATCACATGCACTGTATTGGGATCCTTCTTCTTCTTTTCAGGTTTATGTAGACATAAGTCTCTAATAGTTTTAGAATATATGGGCACATCCTTGATGGCTTGGAAGAGGGTAATTTTAACACAGATATTTTTTAGTTGTCTTATGAAATCAAATTTAGGCTCAATTACATGGCATTGAAGGGTAAGACATTCTGTAAATGGTGGGGTTGTTTTAACAACTTTATTTGCTAGTTCAGAGAATTCTTGTGGTGGTGAGGGTGGGTTAACATGATATTTTGGAGTTTCATGATCCATTATTATGGGTGGAGCTAAAGATCATAAACTTTCCCTAAACATAAGTAAACTTCATTGATGTTCACTGCATATGCTGGGTACTAGATAGGTTCAGTACTGAATGTTAGTTGAACTAGCTTATTTGTAGGGTTATACATGGGTTGGATAGGGAACTAATTAAGCTTAGGTGTAGCTTCTGTATTAGGCATAAGAGCAGGAGGTGGTTTTTTTTACTATGGAGGGATCATCCTTGATGGTTTCCCAAAGGCTGATTGGGTCTCCAACACTGCTACCACTGGTTTGTGAAGGGTGGGACTCAGGGTGGTTGCCAAGCTTGTGTCCAAGGTGGGGATGTATTTTATGGAGGTTGCTAGGAGGTGGTGGAGTAGCTTGTCTGAGGTGGATTTTAGCTGAAATTAGAAGGTGGGGATGCATTTTATGGAGGTTGCCAATAGGTAGTAAGGTAGCTTGTCTGAGGTGGCTGCCAGCTAGAATTAGGAGGTGGGACATTCATCCATGGACTAGTTTAGTTGGGAGTAGTATTTGCAAATTATGAGTTAAAGGAGGTAGAATTTGTAAAAGGTGAATTTTATCCCATACCTGGATAAGATGGTCATTGAACCCATGGCTTTCTTTGTGCAACATAAAAAAATTGGTCTCCATCTCCTCCTACAACATGTAGCTCTCCTATTTCTAGTTATTTAGCTGTGATGTTAGCTACTTTAGAATGAACCTCGTGACACTTACAATCTATCTTCCTTCTCTTACAATATGGATAATAGATAGTCAAATATTGATTCAAGACTTATTGCTTTTGTCTTAAGTGCAGGATATCCATTTGGGTGGCCAAATGAGTAATGATATCATGTTTCATGTCTTGTAATAGGTTACTAACTTCATATTTTGATAGGCCACTTGCAACTGCCAATGGAAGCTTATTGCCCCTAACTTTGTTTATGGTAGACCTTGAATAGTTTTTGTTCAATTTTTTGATGTCTACAAATGGCAGATGAGAGATATCTCCCCCACTCATTAGGTCCAAGGCTTCTAGACAGTCTTCTTGGACTCCTTTCAGGAAGATGAGTTTTAGAGGTTCTTCTCCTAGTGTACTTTGCTTGAATTTATGTACACTAAATATGAACCATTCAACATAGTCTTCCAAAGATTTTTCCCCTTATTGAGTCATCCTGAAGATGTCATTTATTCTATAACTTCTTCCTCATCCATATTCCTAATACTTAGCTAGAAATTTCTTTTTCATATCCTCCCAAGTGAAGACTGAATTACTACCCAGTCCCATGAACCAACAAAGTGTTGAGTCCTTGAGGGTGGCTGGAAAAAGTTTCAATTTCTATGCATCTTACCTATAGTCATAGCTTCTACAAAGGATATCAAATTTGGATAAAAAGATGTCTGGGTCTTCTGATAATGTACTTCTAAAATTGGGCAAGGCTGAGGATGGGATATTTTTCATTTGTGTTATGCCAATTGCATCTACATTACAAAATTCAAAAGTAACTATTTCTGAAGTCTCGTTGTCATCCACAAAGTCTCCTTCTTTTTTCATGATGGATTTTCTTTTGATATGGATACCAAAGGTACTTAGGATCATGTCTTTAATTTATGTATCAATACCTTTGTCAGTACGATAGTAAACATTTATCTGTTACTCAGTAGTCTTTTTACTTGATGAAAAATTTGTAGATTCTCCTAAGCTTTCTTGGGTTTGTTCAAGAAATCCTTGATGGAATGTTGTTCTGATGCTACTTTCTGGAGTGTTTGGTTCATGAAGTTCTTATCCTTCATTTCTCTTTACTAACTCAGCTAATGCTTCCTCTACTTTTGTTTCCTTTTTCAAAGCCAATAGTACTTCTACAAGTTGCTTTCTTTGGTTTGTAGTGTTTCCTTCTTCAAGAGCCCTCCGATTTATGGTATATTTTTCAACAAGATTCTTAGTTACTATAGGTACTTTTGGTTCTTTCGTGGTAGCAACTTGTGGCTTATTTGGCAAGAATCTCCCTCAAGAATCTCTTTCTCTCTGCATAAACGTTGTGCTACACCTTTTAGCTATCCTATTCCTTCTTACACAAGATTAGTGTCTTGTTATTTTTTGAGTGTTCTAGGGGGTTGTTTCAGAATAAGCAAAAAGTACAATAAAGAAGTCAAAAATTTAAAATAACTAGAATTGAAATTTTACTTCTAGAAAATAGTAAATTTATCTACTGAAAGTAGGAAAATTACTCTAAAAAGCAAAAAAAATATCTTAAACAATAGGAAATGAACGCAGAAAAATTATAAGCACACTTTGCAAAAAATAAATCACTCTTGTAGGAAATGAATCCTAAAAACATGAACTAAGTAAATTACAAGATTATAAAGAGGCATTCAAGGCTATGCACCATTTACTTCTAGAAACTTAGACATCTGGCATAAGACACCATAGTGCCCTCACTCAACTTTATTGACTGGAACTATATATCTAAGAACTTAGACATCTGGCTTAAGACACTGTAGTGTCCTCACTCGACTTGCCTAATTGGGTAGAACAGGGCATTAACCAATCTTAAAAAACAATGATTGATTTTAGAAAACAATAATTGACACCCTCCCCGATAACGCCACCAAAATGTTGTGCAGACTAATTATCTAGTGAATACTAGATTCTTGAGTCTGATTAACATCAATTATCAACCTAGGGTACATATGCTTTTCAAGGATATCAACACTATATATGTATTATTGATTCATAAATAAACTTGATTTACTAGTTACAGTACAATGAACTTATGTTGAATTCACCAGATAGTTATACTATGAAACTATTATGACATAAATACATAAATACTTCGCACTTATAAATCACACATGCATCAAACTTTATATAATTAGATTAATAATGAAATCTACTTACACATTCTTAACTAAGGAGGGTTAGGATATTCACTAAAACTCCTTTTGAGGGGGCCCTTCCTCATTCAGAATTGAGTTCCAATCCTTCTCTGAGAGATTTGCAAAAGCTTCTTATAGAAACAACTTTCTCATTACTCAAATATGTAATAATTAAAGATTGCTACAAAATATTATAATGCAATGACTTCTATAGTTCTATTAACTAACCAATCTTCAATTTCAACTTACTAACTCCTAATCTGATTTAGATTCTACCATCAAATACAAAAGGTAGTTTATTAACTTCTAACTAAAGACACCACACTAGGAAAAATACAAATACTTTAGAAACTGCCCAAGCCAACCTTTAAGTGGTTAGTAACTGAAGTTACTTATTTTAAGCTTGACTAGGTTAAGGACAAGGTGTAATATTTTATTGTTTTATTTATTTTTGTCTCCTTCCCATTGTCCTTGTCTTTCTCATCTTTGGTAGCACATTCAAATTTCTTTGCATGTAGGGAGTCCGTTCAACAGTAATGGTACTTTCCAATCATCCATTTGATTCCTAATATAGCTGAATGTGTCCTTAAGATTTGATCACAATAATATATCTATTTCGTACAGTGGTTGCAGGCAACTTATAGGTGAAGCCTACAATTGCTACAAGCACTCTACAGTGGTTGTGAGCAACCTTCAATGGCTATAGACAACTTGTAGGTGGAGCCTAAAATTGTTGTGGACAACTTGCAATGGCTATAGGCAGCTTGTAGGTGGAGCCTATAGTTGTTTTAGGTAGATTGTAGTTGTTGACTCAAGAACAACTTGAATAAAAAGTTCACACACTTGTGTATATCATATCCTTCTTAAACCTGAGTGACACTCCACTGGATTCTCTCATAGATTTTGTTCCTATCGAATGTATCGACAAATAAGCCATGAATAATATCAACAAAATCAATAGTTATGGTAAAGTTATAGAAATATGGATGGAGTAATTGATGATGGATAGGTTGAATTTTATTGATGAGTTTAGGGAAGCCTTCAAGTGGATGATGATTTAACAAACCAAAATTATTTCAAATAAATCAAGACCATGAAAAAATAATTGGAAATGTGGATAGGCTTGGTTAGAGATGTAACATAAATGGCCCTCACTGAAGAAATTTTGCTTTCTTTGGAAGTTATTATCAATCAAGCAGAGGATAACACTTCTTGCCTATGCTCCCAAAGCATCAACTATAAAATAAAATCTTTACAATATACTCTTGAAGATCTCTGTAGTCAACTTAAAAAGAGTGATGATATGAGATATGAAATTCATACTAAAATATAGTTAATTCACTATGAAGCTTTGAAATAAGGAACATCAGAGCCATACACAGTTGATAAATTAAAAGAACAATTTAAAAAATTGGTAAAATAAGTACTATTTAGGGAAAACATTTTCAATATTGAGGTAATGAAGTTGAAGACCTTCTTGCTAATATGGGAGTGGGGTTTATCCCTCAATGCCTTCCTTTAAATTTGACATCCCTTCTAACCTTTGGGAAAGAATAAAAACTTTACTTGATCGTGATATGCACCCCTCAATTGGTAATCTTAGTATTAATTATATTGTAGTATAGTGAGATGGATTGCTAGTTTATTGTATATTACAGTATAGTGAGACAAATTTCCAATTTATTGTATCAATGATAAGATTTTTGCATAGATCAAGGGGGATATCCACATCATTTAAGACGTGGAAGGTGGCACATGTGGGGATCTTTAAGGTTCACCATCTGTCTCCTCTTTTATCATTATTGACAGGGGATGGATGACGTGGTGGACCTAAGGCTTGCCCACAAGTATGCCTTATCCTCTAATTTATTGTTTGCATGCACTCTATTTAGTGTGTTTGAAAGATTGATGGTGTTCAAAATATTAATGAAATGCCTTTAGGTTTAGTGAATATTCTCTCACGGTTGGATTCTCTACATGTTTTCTTTAGAAAGTAAATCCCTTTAGAAAGCCTCTCAATTTAGACATTTTTTTATGATGGCATTGTCATTAGTACTATGTTTATTTCTTATGGGATTTTGTATGTAAGGTTGGCCGATTTGGGAAGAGATTCTTCTTTAACCTATTGGATATCCTTACCAATCCTTGCTGAATTTTTGAGATTGCTAGAATTACTTGAGATTTTCATTGCATTCTTTCTATTTAAATGGCTTATCCTTCAAAAAGATTGATTGGTAGACTTTCAGTGTGAAAATTTTTAAGTTTTATTTATTTTTCACCATTATTTATGACTCTAACATACTACTAAGGCCTTGGGATATTTGTTTCTCTACAAATATTTTCTTAAATACATGTATGGTTAGAGTTGGATCTTCAAGGATCACTAGGGAAAACAAGGGTGAATAAATGGTGGTTGACATAGTTAAATAAATGAATGCATATATTATAAACAAATACTCCGTAGAAGACATCCATTACTCATTTCATGTTTTAAATGGCCTCAAACCAAGGAATCTTCTAAAATGTAGGTTCTTGATCGATATAAACACCATAATTATTATTGAGAAAGCTTTGGATTTCTATAAATTCACTTTGCTTAAAGGAGTCAAAAATGAAAAACTTTTAAATTGGATGGCTACTAATCTATTTCAGGTATAAATCACTGCTAGAATGGGGTAAAAAGCCTCTTTTGATAACATCTTGTAGGTTGTGAGAGATCTTGGGTAGTCAACAATGAGGCTTAACACCTTAAAAGTGGCTCAATTTATTGGTGTGTAGATGATTTTATACATAGCCAATAATTCTCATGCAATTAACAAAGATATTGATCAATTGAAGTTCTACTTGAAGAATAACTTGACTAAATTTGGTTACTTCTTAAGTCCCATGTTGGAGATGAAGTTAAAAAAGTGCAAAGTTGGATGTAATTTGTGGAAAGCTCATTATTGGCACCTATCAATTTAAATAGTATCAATTTGTGGAATCCTCGGTTGCCTTAGCTTTAGAAGATGAAGAATGCAAAAGAGTATCAACTATGATGGTTTATGATTCTAGTGAAGAGAATAATGGCTAGTGCTTTGTTACTATTATTTTTGGATCCTAAGGGAATTACTATGTATGTAGTCTATTTACAATTTAACAAATTTATGCCTATAATTGTAAGGCTTGTATGCCTTGTACCTAAAATTTTCAGCATTTTACTAAATATTTTAATAGATAGGAAATAACCCCTTTTTGACATATTAAAAAAAAGGTTGAGGTAATGAACAAATTGAACGACATAAACAATATCATCTATGAATTTAAAAAAGTCTTCCTAATTTATTTAAAGGAGTTAAAGAGATTATTGATGTCATGGATATGTAGCTAGAATGCTTGTCAAACACTTTCATTCCAAAACGTGTTAGTATAGTTGTTGATGTGACCCAATTATGAAGTGCCAAATGGAAGAAATCATAAAAAGGAGAACAAAGTGTCATTATGTAGACAACTCAGAAGGTGGACCTACAGAGTAAATAACCTTTTCTAGATGGAGCTTCTTATATTTATTCATATTCTTCTATTTTCACATTGAGATTTTTATAATATTCTTTTATTATGAATGTATCACTTGAATCACTTTTAAACGTAAAATAATAAAAGATTAAAGTAAAAATAGAAGATTTGATCTAGGATCTAGTTTTAAGTCATTTATGTCCTCTTATAGGTTATAAATAGGAGTGACAGTCATTGTAAAAAGGACATTTGACATATTCAACAATTTTTAGAGAGGAAAGATAAAAGGAAACTTGGAAATCTTTTTATTTAAGAGGAATACAAAAAAAAATTATAAGACTTTGTGCCTTGTCAATTCTTTTTGGATTGATCATTATTATTGTCAACACTCATATATTTTCATTGTGAACGGTAATTACAATATGGATTTTTTTAATTACATGCACATTTCCTTCTATCTTTCCATGCACATTCCCTTATATCAAACACTATCATTCCAAAAAGTGATGGTAGAGTTGTTGATCTGACCAAATTCTGAAGTGTCAAATGGAGTAAAACAAAAAAAAAAGAACAAAGTGTCACTATGTAGACAACTTAGAAGGTGGAATCATAGAATAAACAACATCTTCCAGATGGAGCTTCTTAGAGTTATTCATATTTTTTTATTTCTGATTTGCGCTTTTTATAATATTCTTTATTATGAATGTATTACTCAAGTCACTTTGAAAAGTAAAAATATGAAAGATTAATGTATGAATAGACTATGTAATCTAAAAGTTAGTTATAAGTTATTTATATCCGCTTAGAGGTTATAAATAAGAGTGACACACATTGTAAAAAGGGTTTTTAACATGTTCAACTATTTTATAGAGAGGAAAGACAAAAAGAAACTTGGAGTTATTTTTATTACAGAGAAATATAGAGAACTGTTATAAGACTTTTTGCCTTGTTAGTTCTTTTTGGATTGATCATTATTCTTACATTTAATGTTTTATTATATATTTGTGTCGAGTTCAAAATGAACTCATAACTAGAAGGATCTCTCCTACAAACCATCACCACAATATTAAGATAATGCACGAATTGATTACACAAACATAAACATTATGCAAAATCAATCAAAGTATATATTATTATCTTAATGACAAAAAATGAACATCCGTAGGTATCTCTATCCACCATCGATCTAGGAGAATCATAAGGAATGCCTAATACATAGGCAAGGAAGGTTTATTTTATGTAACAAATAATTTGTTGCACAAGATAACAATAGGCGGAATAAAATATTGCACACAACCAAGATTGGTTCATGCAAATATTTCTCAAAACAAACCATATAACAAACTCCCAATACAATCTTAACTCCGAAGTGAGTGCAAACATAACTAGAAAAAAATTTGGTTTGGTAAAAGTCCAAACCACTAGCTATTGTGAACACGTCCACTCCAACACCCTCCCTTAAATGTAGAATATGGAGTGAGAAAAGAGAAAGCAAAGAGACTGAGGGGTCCTTACCCATGTACAAATCATAGTGAAATACAAAGTGTCCTTATCGTAACCAATCTATCTTACTAAAATACATGGATGTTGAGTCGTTATAACTGCCAAGTCAAAAAAGAACCGATACTTTGTGTTGTTCCCAAAATCTGCCACTCATTTTTGAGACAACATATGAACTATTTTGGTCCTACAGGACCAAAATTATCTCTTCCATTCTCAAAAATTGTATTGAGCACTCAAATTCTTCATTATTCAAGCTTTTCCAGTTAAGGGACTAGCAGGTTCAACAGGTTCAATGGCTTCAACAGGCGAGCTCTCTCAAAGCGACAAGTTTCCAACACTTAAGCAATTTCAAGGTTGGTTAAATGCCTCGGTTCAACCAAAAATGTCCATCAATAAGCTTCAAACAAAGGATTTAACCATTGAAACTTGCTTCCAAAAGGTTCAAAGGTTCAATGGGTTCAAAGGTTCAATGATATCGGCAAGCTTAAAAAGTTAAGCGCTTCGGCAAAAGTTCAAAGTTCAACTGCTTCGGCAAGTTCAATGGCTTCAAAAGACTCAGTGAAAAGAAGGAAGATTGAACCATTGAACCTTGAACCAAAAGAGTTCAAAGGTTCAATGAGATAGGCTCAACGAGATTGGTTTAAAGCGGTTGGTTCAAGTGGTCAATTGAATGAGCAGAACACAAGATTGAACCGTTGAACCAAAGTTAGTTCAATCGATTGGTTCAATTGAATGGTTCAAAGGAGTGCCCCAAAGCCCAAAGGCCAAGTGCCCTTGTGGAGGATAGTGAACAAAAGTGGACAAAGAGATATCTTTTAGAAAGATTTTTTGTGGCAAATTTTACAAGGTAAATCCTTCAAACAAAATGTCCGAAGGAATTCCTTCAGACATTTTGTCCGAAGGAATGATCAAAATCCCGATGGAAAGCGGCTAAGGCAAGGGAAGATTTACTTTGGAAAAAATGTCTAAAGGAATTCCTTTGAACATTTTGTCTAAAGGAATTGAAGACGAAGATCGCCTGAAGGACCCCGAAGGGTAGGTACCCTTGCAGGGGGCTCTTAGTGACTAGGAAATGGACCTTCTCAAGGATCAAAGGGACACCTTCCCTTCAGGAGGTTCCAAAGACATTAAGCTGAAGGAATGTTTCTATGAACTCTACAGGTTGGTTTGTACGGACTCCCTAGGTTGGTTTCTATGGACTCTGCAGGCTTAGTTCTACAGACTCGTTTCTACAGACTCTGCAGGTTGGTTTCTACGGACTCTGTAGGCTTAGTTCTATGGACTAGTTTTTATAGACTTTGCAGGCCTATTTATATGAACTCTATAGACATGTTTTTATGGACTCTGTAGGCTGGATTCTACAGACTCTTTCAAAGCTCAAAAGACTTAGAGAAAAATATGGACTCTATAGGTTTGTTTCTATGAACCCCACAGATTTGTTTTTATGGACTCTGCAGACACGTTTCTACAGACTCTTTCAAAGCTCGAGAGACTTAGAGAAAACAAAGGCTTCTAAGAAAGAAGATGAACCGTTGAACCTTGAACCAAAATGGTTCAAAGGTTCAGCAGATTCAATGGTTCAAAGAAAGCTCTGAGCAAAGGAAAGAAGGGAAGATTCCAGAGACTAGTTCAAGGAGAAGGTTCAAGCGAATGAACCAAAGAAGTGATGGAACCAAGGAGCTAACAAGGCCACCCAAACCATTGAAACAGTGAACCAATGACGTCCTCACAGATGTCAAACTTAGGGTAATGAAATATCTATTGATTTTTAATGTGGCGTGGAACCTGAAAACAAACTTAGTGACCAATTGAAGAGGGAGCTGAAAGGGCCAGTAGAAAGGGGAAAAGATAGCATGAGAGCTCAAATTGCCATAGGAAAGAGGGAAAGACCAAAAATATATACGTAGGAATTACTTCTAGTAGGTGAAACAGTCCACCAAGTAGATATTTGAGCTTGTGAACATTAAAGGCATGACCAATTTTTATCCCTTGGAATAAAAGTGAGGAGACAGTCGTGTACATATTTGGTGAAAGACTAGACAACCCATGTAGAAGAGGAGATATTTTGAGATGAATCGACACGCCACAATTAAGGCAAACACCCTATTCTAGCATGGTCCCTTGTGACAAAACTAAAAAGGCATTCAAGGCATTGAATGCAACATGGGCCGTTTCATGAAATAAAGTGCCAAGCCTTTCTTGGCTACTATATATTGTAATCTCTTATTTTTATGCAAGGGAGATCTTTTGGGTTATAGAAGCAAAACTTTGCCAAAATTGAAAGCCGATTACTGAGACTTTGAGCTCAGATTGTTGATCATATTTCTTTGTTTTTGAATAGAAAGCAGGTTACTTTCAGACTTTATGATATTATAGCCTGTGTCATTTAGGGGATTTTTCTTATGTCTATTTCCTAAATGTGTTCTTTTCCATTTTAATAAAATAAGTAGAACTAGTGGAAGTAATCAGGAAGGTGTCCTGAAGCCAACTGTGGAGAGACTTTGTGTTACCATAATTGTCTTTAGTGTGTGTGTGTTTAGTTTATTTCTATGTAAAGGATCTTGGGATGAATTTTTGCCCTCATTATCCTTCATATTTCACTCTTGGGCAGTTGAGGTGGAGACATTGTGCTACACTTCATTCTATTGGTTACTGCGTCCTTGTTACCTGTTACTTATCACTACTAGAAAGGATTCCTGTTGTTTGCCACAAGACCACTTTTGAAAAAAGAGAAGCGCCTCAAGTGTTTTCACCAAAATTCTCTTATGTTTGTGAACATCATTTCTGAAAAAAGAGAGATGGATGGTGTGATCCTACCCCTGAGTGTTATTTTCTGCATATATATATATATATATATATATATATATATATATATATATATATATGAGTGTTATTTTCTGTATATATATATATAGCGCCTCATATTTATAAGGAACCTCCCCTTAATGAGAGGAGAGATTTGTCCCCCTTTGACATGGTAAACCTGCACATTTAGATGACCAATCTCCCTATGATGTGGTTGAAGTCACCTATTTTTCCCATCAATTAGCTGGTGACAAAATATTCATGCCAACAATTTTTGGTGACTCCACTGGGGAAAGAGCACGCAATTTGAAGCCTCAAGCTTCAAGTTGAAGCAGGGCTAGTTATTTTCTATTTTTATTCTACAATCTGGCAACTCCATGCTATACTAGAAGCCAGAGAGCCCGAGGTGTTGTTGACCCTATTTTTGAGCTTGTACAACAAGGCAATTTCAATTTGTTTCCTCCATAACTTCAAGTTCAATGAACTAGGAGTCTTCCTCCTACCAATATTAGATCACCACTACAAGGGAAAGCTTCTTTTTCTATTGTTAGCAGAGCTTTGCCTATACATACTCCACCCAAATTTGTTATCCCCACTTTTCATAATCAAATCATGGTGGTTCAAGGCCCCTGGGGTAACTCTTTTGGCCCACTCAATTTAACTCCACCTCTACATGAGCTACCACACAGTTCAAGGAAGAATTTTTCCAAATTCTTTGGTGATGGGAGAGTTCATCCTAATGAACATATTACAGCCTTTAGCATAGTCTATGGTGTGATAGGCATGGAGTATGAGGACATAGCAGTCAGGCTATTTGTGGAAACATTGCAAAGTGCTACTGCAGACTGGTTCTATCATCTGCAGACCCAGACTATGACTGATTGAAACACTCTCAAAGCCAAATTTGAGGCCAGGTTCAAGCCTGTAGAAGATGTGCATGCCCTACTGGCCCAGCTCACACAAATGAAAAAAGAGCCTCATGAACCTACAAGGGACTTCATTGCTAAGTTCAACAAGCTGAGGAACTGAATTCTTACAATTGCTTAGCCAACACCTGAGAACCTTAAATGTTTCTTCGTCAACTCGCAAGTGCCTAAAGTGAGTTTTTTGCTGAGATGTGTTGGCCACATAGACCTTGCTACTACTCAATATTCTGCCATTGAGGTGGAAGATGACCTTATCTTAGCAAGAAAGATAAGGAGAGATCCTAACAAAGGTAAATCTTACTCATCTTCTAAACATTCATCTACAGGCACCACTGATACAATGGTGTATAAGTTGGCAAATGAGTTGCCTGCTCTTATAAAGCAAATGGCGCAAGGGATGTCATCTACCCCTTCATACAGAGATATACCGAGGAGAACATTCCCTAATCAGTCATATCAAGGCAATGCTACTAGGAATCAACAATAAACAAATCATCTTCCTCCCCAATAGGGGAACCATACCATTAAAGCACCTCTAAACAATTCAACAGTTAGATATCTTGAAGCAGAATCAGATTTCTCCTTCTAGCCTGAGTTGAACCCAAAAGATGATGCTAATCTCTTCACAGAGGGAGAAGAAGAATTAGCTGGTGACTCCAAAATTGGTTTCCTAAATTACCAAAATGAACCCAGAAGTGAAGGTAAAGTAGTTGAGGGATCATACATTGTGTTCACCCGGTCCAAGAATCAGTCAGCCCAGTAAGCTGATAAAGAAAAAATAGAGGAGCGAGCTCAGCTTGCAATTTTAATTGCCAAACGAGGAACTTCTCTACCTTTTCAGCCAAAGGGCCCGATGATTGCTAAAAAAATAAGTACCCCAAACATTTTTGCACCTTCAACTTCAATTTCATAAATCAGTCCTCCCCCCCTTAAAAACCAAAAGGATGAACTACCCTTTTTCATTCCTAATTCATTTTAGATGTTTGACATAGTCGACCATATCAAAAAAACTAAAATTCAAATGTCCGAATTTGAATTCCTACAATCCAACCCTGAGCAGTTGGATAAGTTGGTTCAGTGTGTAAGGAATAAAACCATCCCTGTAGGACCTGCTGTTCCAAAGGTAACTCTCACATCCACCCAAAATAACCTTATCATTACTCCTCCTGCTGCTCTCGAAAGGACTGAACCATTTTATGTCTCCCTACTGATAAATGGACACCAGCTAAACAATTGCATCATAGACACAAGTGCATCTAACAATGTCATGCCTGCCAAAGTGGTAGAATCCCTTGGTCTCACACTAACCAAGAAATTTGGGAGATGTTTCTCCATGGATAACAAATAAGTGCCACTACTGGGATAAATCAAGGATGCCCAATTTGCATTTGCAACATTCCTGAATAAAAGGATCAAGACGATAGTCTTGGTGGCCGACTTCCCAACCTCATACGGCATCCTTCTTGGGAGAAATTTTTGCAAAGATGTTGGTGGTGAGTTGAGCATGGACCTATCTAAGGCAAGGATCCCAGTCAAAGGCGTTATGCAGAGATTGCTCCCTGAGAAGGAAGCAAAATATGTGGTCACTCAAACATCAGCACATGAAGCTCAAATTTTGTTTGAGTCTTCAGGCATGGGTAATTACTTATTATCCATGGAGGAAGTTCATGAGATGTCTGATGAAGCTCCTAAAGGTGAAAATATAAAAATTAGTTCAGACAGAACAACAAAAGACATGATAGAGCATAGTGTAAACACAGAAGAATCCTCCCCTCCAAACGAATAAAAATCTAAGGTAAGGTCAGCTTCTGATGATGTATGGATACTCAAATTTGATGGCAACTATTCTTCTATTGGTTCAGGAGCCAAGATTGTGTTGATATCTCCCCAAGGAGATATTTTTCTTTCTTCATATAAATTATAGTTCAGCAATACCAATAATACTGCTGAATATGAATCCCTGCTGCTTGGATTGAAGGCCACTCAAGACAAGGGCATCAAGCTCATTCATGTTAAAGGAGATGCTGAGTTGGTGGTTTGTTAAGTGAGGAACCTATACCAAACCAAAAATGAGAGATTGCACCATTACCGCAATCTAGTTTGGGATCAATTTGAAAGTTTTTATGCTTTCAACATCTCTATAGTTCGCAAGGAATTCAATAACTGAGCTGATGCTTTGGCTCTTTCAACAACTCTTTTGGTTCCTCACTCAAATTTTAAGGGAGATAGGTACACTATCAAATTGATCTTTCAACCAAGTGTGCCTGACAATTTCAATTATTGGTAGGTGTTCAATGGTGACAACCAAATAATTGCCTTCCTGTAATAAAAATACAGCTTTGAATAGCTTCACTTCGAAGGTCGCGAGCCTCAAAATCTTGAACCAGCCCCTGAATCAAGTTCAGACACAAGGGAAGAATTCCTGCAACTTAAAGGGAATAAAATCCCAAAAGGCCTGGTTTCCCTTGAGAAGCTGTTTGACAAGCATGACAGGGTCATAAAACAACAATAAATGGATTCAAGCTCCTCTCAGGAGTTTGAACAGATAAATTTGGGTACCAAGGAAAATCCCAAGATGGTGAACATTGAGAAGTGTTGCACTCCAAAAGAGAAGTTCAAATTTTTTGCTTTGCTCCCCCAGTACATGGATGTCCTAGCATACTCCTATGATGATCTGAAGTCGCTCAGGCCTGATGAAATTTGCCATGAAATTCCTCTCAAAGATGATTTGGTGCCTTACAAGTAGAAATCCAGGTAGTAGAATTTGAAGATATTAGGTACTATTCTATCTAAAATATAGAAAATGCCGAATGTTAAGATAATTTTCCCAATCCATCATTCCACATGGATTGCCAACATAGTACCTGTGAGGAAAAAGAATGGCAAAATTTGCCTCTATGTGGACTTCAAGAATTTGAATCAGTCATCCTTAAAAGATAACTATCATTTGCCCATCATGGGCCAAGTTCTTCAGATAGTGATCGGTTCAGAGATGTTATCAATGCTAGACGGCTTCTCAAGATATAATCAAGTTGAAATTGGTAAAGCGGACCATCATAAGATTGCCTTCACCACACCTTGGGGCACCTTTGCATATCGAAGAATGTCATTTGGCTTGATAAATGCTGGTGCCACTTTCCAGAGAGAAATGGACCTTACTTTCAAAGATGAAATGGGTAAGTTCATTGTGGCATACATTGATGACTTGACCATCTTTTCCAAGCATCGCCCTGATCATGTGCACCATTTGCAACAAGTGCTAGAACGTTGCCGCCAGAATGGCATTTCTCTAAATCCCAAGAAGTCTATTTTTTGAGTAACAGAAGGGAAACTTCTTGAACACATTGTATCCCAAGAAAGCATAAATATTGACTCAGAAAGAGTCAAATCCATCCAAGAACTTACCCTGCCCACAAGTAAGATTGTAGTTCACTCTTTCTTCAGAAAAGTGAATTTTTTACAAAGGTTCATCCCCGAGTTCATAGAGAGACTCGCCGTGTTGTGAACATGATGAAGGGAAAGGACACTTTCAGCTAGAGTGAAGAAGGAAAATTGGCATTTTGAGACATCAAGAGAGCTATTGCCCATGCCCCAATTTTAGTTTGTTTAGATTATACCAAGGATTTCACAGTATATAGTTATGCTTTTGAGCACACACTTTCAGCAATTCTGGTTCAACAGATCAAATAAGGTGTGAAATCTCTCATATCTTTCATGAGTTGTCCTCTCAAAGCTCATGAATTAAAGTATTCAAACATGGATAAGCATGCTTATGAAGTGGTAAAGGTAGTAAAGCACTTCTATTTTTACATCCTAAATTCACATGTTACTGCCCTGGTTCCTGATACCACAGTCAAATTCATATTAACTCAACAAGAGTTTGGAACCAAAAGGGGCAATTGGATTACTAAAATCTAGGAGTTTGATTTTAATATAAAACCAACAAAGCTTGTGTAGGGAAGGGGCCTCTGCCAAAAGATTGCTGACAACAAACCCAAAGAAGTAGGGCATTAAGAAATAGAAGTGGAAGACACGCCAACAATCCTCTTTGTCTCCACCATGAATGAGTGGTATTCAAGTATTGCTCATTTCCTTACTTATGGTGAGTGTCCCGCTCACCTGTCTTGTAAAGAAAGGAGGACTGTTAAATTGAAAGCTTCCAATTTTGTCTTATGGGACAACAGCCTGTATAAGAGGAGCCTTGATGGAGTGTTCCTTCGCTGTGTGGATAAAGAGCAGCAAAACCAACTTTTGAAGTCCTTCCATAATCTGGCCTGTGGAGGACATTTTTTTGCTCCTGTGACTACTCATAAGATTCTATGAGCCAGGTATTATTGGCCTACTCTGGTACGAAGATGTGAACTATGCCAACAATTTGTTGGAAGACCCAAGTTAGCTACTCTACCTCTCAAGCCAGTGGTAATAGAAGAGCTATTTCAGTAATAGGGAATCGATTTCATTGGTGTTGTAAACCTATCTTCAAGCGTTGGACATGATTATATCCTCACAGCCACATATTACTTCACCAAATGGGTGGAAGCAATTTCAACCAAGCACTCTACTTCAGAAGTAGTATGCAATTTTCTCAAGGAAAACATCATTTCCAGGTTTGGGGTCCCAACCAAGATTGTCACAAATAATGCAACCTATTTCTCTTCTCATGAGATCACTCATTTATGCTTTTATTATGGGATTACCCTCTCCCACTCTAATTATTTTCTACAAGGGAATGGCTAAGCAGAATCGAGCAACAAGAACCTGACCATCATCAGGAAGCTGGTGGATGACAACCAATGAACATGGCATAAAGCATTGGTTGATGCTTTATGGGTAGATAAAATTACATCCAAGAGGGTGATAGGTATGTCACCATTCCAACTTTTGTATAGTCTCAATACAGAGATACCAATCACCTTGGAATTACTAGCACTAAAATTGGCAAAGGCAGTCAAAAATCAGACATATGAAAGCTCCATTGACAAAAAGATCATGTGCTTGATTGATCTAGATGAGCAGCGAACTATGGTGGTGGACCGAATCACTATGCATCAAAGTCTAGTGAATAAGCTCTTCAACCAAAAAACAAAAACCCGTGATTTCCAAATTGGAGATCAAGTTCTATTATGGGACAAGAGAAGAGAACCAAAGGGAATGCATGGGAAATTCAATTCCCTATGGAGAGGCCCATTTACTATCCATCAGCTCAATGGTGAAAATAGTTTCCTATTGAAGTATCAAGATGGCACGCCCTTTCTCTGCTTCACAATGGGTAGCATTTGAAGCACTTCAATTCTTGAAGTATCAGATAAAATCATCTGTATATATGTATATTTGTATAGTCTTTAGTTTTATTTTGTGCTTTTCATTTTCATTTTTGGCACCTTTCTTTTTTGGGTAGCATGACTCCATAGCCCAATGGCATACTTAAAGGCACTGGAGATTCTGGTTGCTACTCCCCTTAGATGTTCCAAAATTCAACTGAAGGAAGTTCCTCATCTGGATCTAGTTGTTGTTCCCAAAATCTACCACTCATTTTTGGGACAACATATGAACTATTTTGGTCCTGTAGGACCAAAATTCTCTCTTCCCTTCTCAAAAATTGTTCTAAGCACTCAAATTCTTCATTATTCAAGCTTTTTCAGTTAAGGGACTAACAAGTTCAATAGGTTCAATGGCTTCAATAGGCGAGCTCTCTCAAAGGAACAAGTTTCCAACACTTAGGCAATTTCAAGGTTGGTTCAACGCCTCTGTTCAACCAAAAATGTCCATCAGCAAGCTTCAAACAAAGGATTGAACCATTAAACCCCACTTCCAAAAGGTTCAACGGGTTCAAAGGTTTAATGACATCGATAAGCTTAAAAAGTTAAGTGCTTCGGCAAAAGTTCAAAGTTCAACCACTTCGGCAAGTTCAACAGCTTCAAAAGACTTAGTGAAAAGAAGGAAGATTGAACCATTGAACTGTTGAACCTTGAACCAAAAGAGTTTAAAGTTCAAAAGTTCAACGAGATAGGTTCAACGAGATTGGTTCAAAGTGGTTAGTTCAAGAGGTCAATTGAATGAGCGGAACACAAGATTGCACCGTTGAATTGTTGAACCAAAGTTGGTTCAATTGATCAGTTCAATCGAATGGTTCAAAGGAGTGCCCCAAATCCCAAAGGCCAAGTGCCCTTGTGAAGGGTAGTGAACCAAAGGCCAGGTGCCCTTACGGAGGGCAGTGAACAAAAGCAGACAAAGAGATATCTTTCAAAAATATTTTTCGTGGCAAATTTTACAAGGCAAATCCTTCAGACAAAATGTTCGAAGGAATTCCTTCGGACATTTTTTTTGAAAGAATGATCAAAATCCCGACGAACAACGGCTAAGGCAAGGGAAGATTTCCTCTAGATAAAATGTCTGAAGGAATTGAAGACAAAGACCACCCAAAGGACCCCAAAGGACAGGTACCCTTGCAGGGGGCTCTTAGCGACCAGGAAATGGACCTTCTCAAGGCCCGAAGGGACACCTTCCCTTTGGGAGGTTCCAAAGACATTAAGCCGAAGGAATGTTTCTACAGACTCTGCAAGTTGGTTTCTATGGATTCCCCAGGCTAGTTTTTACGGACTCTACAGGTTGGTTTCTACAAACTCTGCAGGCTTAGTTCTATGGACTAGTTTCTAAAGACTCTGCAGGCTTGTTTCTATGGACTCTGCAGACATGTTTCTACAGAGTCTATAGGCTAGATTCTACGAACTCTTTCAAAGCTTGAAAGATTTAGAGAAAACTACGGACTCTGCAAGTTTGTTTCTACGAACTCCGTAGATTTATTTTTATGGACTCTGCAGACATATTTCTACAAACTCTTTCAAAGCTCGAGAGACTTAGAGAAAACAAAGGCTTCTAAGAAAGAAGATGAACCGTTGAACCTTGAACCAAAATGGTTTAAAGAAAGCTCCGAGCAAAGGAAAGAAGCGGAAGATTCTAAAGCCCAGTTCAAGGAGAAGGTTCAAGCGAATGAACCAAAGAAATGATGGAACCAAAGAGCTGAGAAGGCCACCCGAACCATTGAAACAATGAACCAATGACATCCCCACGGATGTCAAATCAGGGTAATGAAATATCTGTTGATTTTCAAATGTGACACAAAACCTGAAAACAAACTCAGTGACCAACTAAAGAGGGAGCCAAAAGGGCCAGCAGAAAGGGGAAAACATAGCCTGAGAGCTCAAATTGCCATAGGAAAGAGGGAAAGACTAGAAATATCTGCATAGGAGTTACTTCCAATAGGTGAAACAGTCTAGCAAGTAGATATTTGAGCCTATGAACATTAAAGGCGCGACTTATTTTTCTCCCTTGGAATAAAAGTGAGGGGACAGCCGTGTACATATTTGGTGAAAGACTAGACAACCCATGCAAAAGAGGAGATATTTTGAGATGACACGCCACAGTTAAGGCAAACACCCTGTTCCAGCATGGCCCCTGTGACAAAACTAAAAATGCATTCAAGGCATTGAATGCAGCATGGGCCGTTCCATGAAACAAAGTGCCAAGCCTTTCTTGGCTGCTATATATTGTAATCTATTATTTTTATGCAAGGGATATCTTTTGGGTTATAGAAGCAAAACTTTGCCAAAATTGAAAGGTGATTACTGAGACTTTGAGCTCAGATTGTTGATCATATTTCTTTGTTTTTGAATGAGAAAGCAGGTTACTTTTAGACTTTGTGCTGTTATAGCTTGTGTCATTTAGGGGATTGTTCTTATGTATGTTTCTTGAATGTGTTCTTGTCCATTTTAATGAAATAAGCAAACTAGTGGAAGTAATCAGGAAGGTGTCCTGAAGCCAACTGTGGAGAGACTTTGTGCTGCCACAATTGTCTTTAGTGTGTGTGTGTTTAGTTTATTTCTATGTAAATGATCTTGGGATGACTTTGTGCCCCCATTATCCTTCATATTTCACTCTTGGGCAGTTGAGGTGGAGACTTTGTGCTACACTTCATTCTACTGGTTATTGTGCCCTTGTTACCTGTTACTTATCACTACCAAAAAATATTCTTCTTGTTTGCTGCAAGACCACTTCTAAAAAAAGAGAAGTGCCTTCATTGTTTTCAATAGACTTCTATATTTATGAACATCATCTCTAAAAAAAGAGAGATGGATGGTGTGATCCTACCCCTGAGTGTTATTTTTTGCATATATATATAGTATATAGCACTTCATATTTATAGGGAACTTCCCCTTGATGAGAGGAGAGATTTGTCCGCCTTTGATGTGGTAAACCTGCACATTTGGCCGATCAATCTCCCTATGCTATGGTTGAAGCGACCTATTTTGCCCATCAGTTAGCTGGTGACAAAATATTCATGCCAACACTTTGTGCGAGGCTTACTATATAAAAATGCTGATCATAAATTGAGGAAAAAAGTTACCATGGATGAAATGTATCATCGCAAGATAGGTCCAAAAACTAGTAGAACCGTAGTGAGAGTGAAAAAGAAAACATATGTTGCAGGACATCCTAAGAAGCATGACTCAAAATCTCAACACAAAATTGTATTAGGTACAGTCGATAGAATGAAGCCCATCGAACAAAAGATGCACTCAATCAATTACCTCTAAAATAAAATGTGTTGCGCCAAGGGCTAACAATGAGCACAACACCTGAAGTAGTATGTGCACACCTCCCCCATAATGTTGAAGTGGGTGTAGTGAATCAAAAAATAAATTTGTATGAGTGGACCAATCCCACTAAAAAACATTGAAATGTTTAAACTAGGCTGCACCAGACTAGCTACTCTTTAAAGGGAGATCAAACTACACAACAAATCTGAAGGAGATTGTTAACATCAATGATATAGATACAAATATCTTAATAATATGTCTCTGGTGGTGATGGGATAGTCAACAACTAAAGAGTAAATTATTCAATATGGAGCATATAATATGAAGAAAAACTACATAACTCTCAATGTGACTATAAATGAAGGTCCCATACAACAATAATATCACCAAGTGATGCAATAAAGTTCACAATGTAGTCACTGTGTAGTAGATAACATCTATGAAATGAGAGATGTAGGCTTAAAAAAAATACATCTGCCTAACAAGGAGGTAAAATATCTAAGGAACATCAAAAAGTAGGTAGATTAATGTGCGATTGAAGACGCTGAGTGGTGGAAGAATCTTCCCTGTAGAGTCCTCTCAAATAATATTGTTAATGCCACAAAAAATGATCATAAATCCACCCCAAATGAACACAAATGGTGGATGAAGATGCCTGTATTTGATTGAGTGCAAAGTCTATAGTAGAAGAATGTGAGGTAACATCCAAAAAAGTGTTAGGTAGATCATGTTTGACCATTGTAATTTTAGGTTTCTCAGGCTTGAGTGAAGGTGTAGAATAACCTATATGTATCTCATTATCCTCATGAAGAGTGGAGCGAACAAAATATGGAGCTCTATAAAAATATCCCAATGAAGATGAAACACCTACATCATAACCAATGCCATGTTAATCAATCTATGTAATAGTCTAGATAGGGCGATTAGTGTCCTATAAATGCTTCACAATGCCTTCAAGTCTAGTAGTGTGATCCATAGGATGAAGCATGCGAGAGCCAAAGCCAGTGGTATGCTACTCAAAATAAGTAGGCATATATGTAAGTGAAACTGGAGTGGGATGTGTAGAGTGTGCAAAAATAGTAGGCATAGAAGTATCGTATACAATAATAGTAGCAACATAAACAATGGGATACTCAATTTTGGTAGATCACACTGCAAAAATGCATTAAGTGGATGCATACTAGATTCAGTATATGATGGGGTATTAGATTGATGTTGTATATCAACAATTTTTTTCTTTAAATAATATATGAGAACATACTTTCCATGAATTAGGGAGTGCAGAAGAGAATTCTACATCACAACTTTCATATTTTCTTCCTGAAGTGCTAGGAAAGAGGTCATATGATCAATGGGTTGCTTAGAGTATGATAAGGTACTATCAATAATCATACCAAAATAAAAAATAGGATACAAAATCACTATATTAAAATGTGCATCAGTAGGTGGAGGAGGTGAGAATACCTCATCTAAGTGACCACCAATAATCAAATCTACATCATGAACAGTAAGAAGAGGTGGTATAAATGTCTCATCCTCAGAAAATATGTCCTCACTTATGACGTAAAGAGGAAAAGAACTAATAGGAAGAGACAAAGAAGCTAAAGAGTCCTTATGCAAATCACCGTCAAGAATTACTCCAACACAAATGGAAAAAGACGGTGGATAAACAATGTCACCAACAGATAAATCCTCATTATAAGAGGGAAGTAAAGGAAGAGGAACATGTGGGGGTGAAGTGACCTCATCAAACAATGTTGAAATAATGTCCTAAGTTTTCTTAGGTGATGTGGCATGCTCAATATGAGTTTTCAAACTATCAGAAATATGGAGGCGAATAAACAAAAGTGCCTCCTTTTTCAAAGATGCAAGCCATACAATATCGTCCTCATCTGTAAATATGAAAAATTTACCAATAACAATTCTCCACAATCCCTTAATCTACAAGTGCATCTACATTTTGGTTTTCCAGATGGTGTAGTTTGAGGAACTAAGGGATTCGATCATATAGGAATCCATACTTGGAGTCATGAAAAACCAATAATGGCATAAAATAATCAAATGCAAACAAAAGAGAGCCTCTACAAAAAACATTGGTTACCATCGAAAATGCGTATTATGAGTACAAATAGTACAAAAGAGTACAAATCACACTAAAATGAGACATCGGACTCTGCAAAAAATGCATCTTGTGTACCAATCACACAAAAAATAAATGAATTGTTTTTGTGAGGGGGTCAGAGCTCCTATCAAATCGAACCTCACCCTCCAATATTCGTCTAACAATATAGAAAGTGTGAGCCTAAAAAATAATAAATGTGGCCCTCCTTTAAATTATCCACTTTCCAATTTTTTAATAATCCCACTTAAAAATGTAGCTTCCTTTACAATAATAAGATGCACCACTCTTATTAAAAGTGTGTTTGGTAAAATCATACGCCCATTTACAGCACTTCAATCTTCTATTGAGTGGAAAACGGACTGATCCATTAGGAGTAGAGATCGATATAGTAGGAGATTGATTGATCAGTTAAAAAAATCACCATGAGAGATATGTACCGTTCCAAAAAAATGGCGACGATGGTGTGGCTTGTCCGGCGATAGAGGATGGCAAAACTGGGTGCAGACGAGGATATGTAGTCGTTACATAGAACTGATTTCCTTTTCCAGGTGCTGTGAGCAAGGACGTCACCAAAGAATAGCTTGAGCTATCAAAGCATTCATAAAAATTTAACAAAGTCATTCAGAACGATAAAAAAGGCAGATCAAATACCATGGCATCTCCTCCACTGCAAATACTGCTGACACCATCATCATCACAGGAAAACTCATTGGTGGTTATGACAAACTAGGTGCAACAATAAAAAATGAATATCGGTGAAATAATGCCCTCTAGCAGGCCGTGGAAGGCAAGCAATAAAAAAACGTCGATGAAGTAGATTCAAACCCAAAAAAAGCACCACGACTTGGAGTTGAATGGATATAGGTCTTTGACGGTGAGAGGAGGGAAGATAAGTCGTAAGATGTCCAGCAAGCCTTGAATGGCGTAGGCGGTTGGAGGACTGCTTCCATTTCCATGCTGGATTAGAATTTGGTGAATTTAGGGGGTCTAAGGTGGTGGCCGTGAGCCATAAGGGATTGCGAGTCAAGGCCAAGATTGAAGTCGATGCAAACAAAGATCAGACTGAGATCCTTCAACAAAGTTTTAACAAATAAAAAATGTCGAGGAGGAATACAGCCTGTCCATGTATACCAAACATTTTAACTTTGTTGAGAGGTTGAATAGTCGCTGCATGGGATAACTCTGATACCATGTTGAAATTCAAAATGAACTCACAATCAGTAGGATCTCTCCTACAAACCATCACCACAACATTAAGCTGTTGTACGAACTGATTACATAGACAAAAATATTATGCACAATCAATCAAAATCTTTATTATTGTCTCAATGACAAAATACAAATCTCTGTAGCTTTCTATTTCCACCTTTGGTCTAGAGAAGCATAAGGAGTGTCTAATAAATAGACAAGGACCGTTTGTTCCGTGCAACAAATAATTTGTTGCACAAGTTAACAATAGGTGGATTGCAATATTTTACACAACCAAAATTGGTTTGTGAAAATATTTCTCACAACAAACTATATAATAAATTCCTAAAACAAGCTTAACTCTTAAATGAGTGCGAATACAGCTAGAAACAAAATTGGTTTAGTAAAAGTCCAAACCACTACCCAGTGTGAACACGTTCACTCCAACAATTTGTTTTTTACTTATATTAAATTTTTTTGTTAAAATGTCAACACTCTTATAGATTTTCATTATACATGGTAAGTAAAATATGACTTTACTTAATTGCATGCACATTATTTTTTATCTTTCCATATACTCTTTCTTTCCCCTTCTTGTTGATGGGTCGTTTAGCACACCAACTTACGCAAGGAATAAATCCACCCAATCTCTCATGAATGAAGACGAAATCTCCTCAAGGTTTATTACTATTGGGTCTTGGCTTGTAAGGTAGCATAGTGGTTGCTTTGAAACTATTATATGTCAATGGACATGTATATAATACATTTAGATAAATGATAGAAAATATTGGTCTTTTAGATTTGTTGACCAGGAAATTAGCAAATATGGATTTGACATAGAAATACATCTGATTTAATATATATTCATTGCATACATAGATTTAACAATGCATTAACAAAAAAGATAAGGGTTTATAATCGAAATAAAACTCATAGGCACAGATTACAAGTTTCATATCTATACTAACCTAATCTAATTGATTCATAAAAAATAGTAAAATATAAGCGCTGAGAGAAAATAAATGAACCAATTTTGAAGTGAAGATAAATATGATTCATTCGATTAGAGAGATCTATGAAATCATTTTTTTTCCTAGCCAGTATACACACAACCATGAACAAAATAAAATGCAAGAGTCTGAGGCCGATACTTCAATTATGAATACATATGGACAAATCACTATATGCATGCGTAGATAATGAACAATGGTTTTTATAACCTTTAAATTGATAGATATTTTTTTTAAACAATGTTTGAATCCATCATTCTTAGTTGAATACAAAAAATGTTTCAGAACATCATTCCTCATATGAAAAAATAACTAGGAAATTAGAAAATTGCTAAAAATAATAATTTGGTCCTATATTCTACCTTCCAAATCTAATGAACAAGCCCTTAACTCATTCTTATTGTTGGCTTTAAAATAAGATTCAGCCCATAGATAAAGATAAACCATCCACTCATGAGATGGGTGAAAATAATGTTGATGGGTCGTTTGGTACACCAACTTAGACAAGGAATAAATTCATCCAAGCTCTAATAAAATGAGACAAAATCTCTTCAGGTCTATTACTGTCAGGTTTTATGGTTGATTTGAAATTGTTCCATTTCAACGGGCATGTTTGAAATAAATTTAGATATATGATAGATAATACAAGTCTTGTGTATTTATTACCCATGAAATCAATAATGTGTATTTGGCCTTAAAACATAGCTAATTTAATACATGTTCGTTACACACATAAATTTAATAGTGCGTAAATGGTAATAACAAAGGTTTACAATCAAGATAGAACTTATAAACACGGATTGCAACTTTTAAATCTACTCTACTTACTATAACATATTTATAAAAAAGAGTAAAAGATAAGAGCAAAGATAAAGATGCAACCTTATTTTTTAGTGAAGATAAATCTAATTCATTTAATTAGATAATATATATGAAATCAATCTTTTCTTTGACCAATATGTACAAAACTATTAACAAAGATGATGCAAGAGTCATAGGGTTTCAACTATGCATAAATATGGATAAAATCACCATATACATGCACATATAATAAACAAAAGTCTCACAACCTTTAAATTGATAGATATTTGTTTGATCAACATAGTTTAGATCCACTATAACTAGGTGAAATGTATAAAAATACTTCAACACAATATTTTTCACAAAAATTAAATAAGAAAGAAAGAAATTATTTTAAAAAAAGTGTTTGGTTCTCTACTCTACTATCTAACATTAATGAACCATCCCCTAACTCAGTCTTATTATTGATTTTAAATAGAATTCATTGCACATATGGAGACAAACCCTTCAATCATGAGGTGGATGAATACATTCAATACATGGGTTAAGATCAAATGCCCATATTCAGTGTGCAAATGGATCATTTCAAGGTAATGAAAACCATGTGCACATATTCAATATAAAATCTCCTTCTTTGAATACCTATTTTTTATGTATTAAATGATGGTAAGAAGGGAATATTGGAATAAATAACTCCTTTTACACATCTCCAAGATAAAGACTCATACTTTAAATTGTTTCAATCACTATAAAAGAAAATGAAGTTTATTATCACGTGGATATATCAAATTTTATGACACAATCCAAAATTTATTTTTTTCATTATTCATAAACTTGTACATTCACCATTTCCATGATACTTAAAACTCAAGAATCAACATTCTCATTGATACATCACTCATCCACCTATTATTCATATCACATCTTGAATCCCATCCCACTAATTACAATGTATTGTGTATTTATTATATTTTTTGATTCAGTATTTACTTAATTTTCCTCTACCAATTTATATTGACACTTTTCCAATATGTACATTAGTTCACCTTGTGCCTCTCTATCAAAATTTACTCAACTCATTCCTCTACCTTATTTAATAATGGGTCTAAATACACTTGATTGTGAGGAAACTAAAAACTACAGTTATAGTCAAAGAATGCTTTGAGAAATAAATCAAAGCCTCTTAGTTATGAGATAAGGTTTATAAATTTAAATGTGGTCAAGTTATAAATTTAAATGTGGCTAAATGTTGATACACTTATTCTATAAGGACTTATTTAAATATAAAGTTATAATTTAATTGTTGCACAATTAAAATAAACATGATTTGGTTATCTAATATTCTATTTAAGATTGTTTTTCACTTATTGAAAATCAAAGGTAAATATGTTTTTGTAAAGAGATTTTATTATAATTATAAAATTTCTATTATAAATCTCTTTTATTTTAGAACATATTAAATTGGATACGAAAAAAATATATAATCAAAACATTTTAAAATGAATAACCGCAATCAAAAATGTTAACAACATTAGAGACAAATCCACAATCCCCCACCACATAAGTTTATTACATTCTACGTGATCCAAACACAAGGGCATATTCGATTAAGATCAAGATTTCAATCCAACTAAAAATTTAATTCAAGAATTACAGAGCCACTTTAAAGATGAATAATATGCATAATTTATCATAGTATTACAAACATAAAATCAATTAAGTTACAAGACTAAAACATTTGCAGGGTTCGACATTCCATCAAGTTTATGTCCATGTGTCTCGCCACATCCTACATTAAAATGGCATTAACGCAAGTGTCAATTTCAAATTAAGCAAGTAAATCTTTACACATTCAAATTTTTTATTCAATACTAAATATATAATAAAACCAAACAATGGAAGAATGTCTTTATCACAGTTTACAAAATCCAATACATATTTAGAACTTGTTACCGAATAGAGCACACATTACCTTCTTTTTATATATATACATTTTAAACTGATCAATTAATTCACAAGATAAAATACAAACAAACACACATATACACATGTGTATGTATATAATTTATCCTTAATATACGTGAAAGCTACACTCAAACTAACCAAAACACTTTAAACACATGGTCATGAAAGTATGGCTAGTCAAAACAATAAAACAAAAATTTAAGCCCAAGTTTTATTGTACGTTTTGCACTAACGCAAGCTATTTATTATTTATCTACAAATGGAATTACTATTAAGACCAGATTTGATCCAAACAGTAAACAAGATCATAATGGATTTCTCCAAAGTATAAACTACGATACTAGATATGATAAACTAAAACATGTCTCCAATATATCCCAGTCCTGCACAATTTTACTGCATTGCAATAGTTAAAAGGAACCATTAATGTTTTTCTATTATACATTTTTATTAGATTTATAAAATTTTAAAGGTTACCCGTTGCTACAAACAACATAATTATATCAAAAGATTAGTTGAATAAGGTGTTACAGCTTGATTAATCTCAATAGTTTTATACCTCCAAGGTGTCATTAAGATAATTCAATATCTATGGTAATCTACCATTTAAAGCAGATTTGGGGTTGTCAAATGAACCATAATTTCTAGGTAAGATACCAAATCCAAAATACCTAGTTCAAAACTCAAAGAATAAAATTGAACCAGTCTAAAAAAGGCGCGTAAGTAGGGTGCCTCAACTAGCATTAGTGCAAACTTGAAATAAGATGATAATAGCTGAAACATGCAATGCAAGCCACACTACCTCCCAAAAATACTTGAAGATTCTCTCCACAAACTAATACAAATTCATATTAAGGAAACTTCATACATTATCAGAACATTTGATACAACTATCTAGATGAACAGTAATAATTCTTCATCCTTATCAAGCTGATAGAAAGGTAACAGATCAAAGATTTAGGGTATAAAAAGGTAGAGAACATAATGTAGCAATTACCTGGGGGCAATAAATTTCTACAACTCCACCAAGGTCTGTTTCAACGAGGATCACGAAGGTGTCTTGCAAGATACATGTTTTTGGGTATTATTGTAACCCAAAGAGTGGGTTTCTATAAAATTCAGATGCTGATAAATGGATTTCAATTTCCCTTATATTTGCCCCTTCCCCAAATTCTCATAGATATGCATCTTTGGGTTACAATAATGCCCAAAGATATGCATCTTGCAAGACGCCTTCGTGGTCCATGTTGAGGCAGACCTTAGTGAAATTGTAGAAATTTATTACCCCCAGGTAATTGCTACATTATGTTCTCTACCTTTTATACCCTAAATTTTTGTTCTTTACCTTTTTGTATAATTAGACTGCTGAAGCGAGTGGATGGATTGGCCTGCGTTTAGACAGACCTTGGTGAAGTTGTATAAATTTATTGCCATAACATCCATAATATTGCTACTTAATAATCATCGAGCTAAAAACATAATCTCATAAAAAAAGCCATACTAGAGAATTAAAGCTTAAAAGTAAAATATGGTGCAATAAGTTAATCCCACCCTGAAAACCCAATCTTCTAAGTAACCTTCAAAGCCATAGAATAATCTTGAATTGCTTTCTTTTCACCAATGGATGAGAAAACTGTCTGAATTGCAAAATGCTGTTCCAATTGTCTGTTAATTATGATTAAAATGCAAACCCCATTCAATTCATTAACCAGAGATAATAAATGAATTCTCTGATATGCAATGTTGCCAGTGTCTGCATAAACATCCTAGCTTTGGATGGAGTTTGTCATTAAATTTATTATAATAATTACACTAAAGGCAATAAGTGGCACACCTCAAGCATTAGTAAATCCAGCTGCCACATTGTGATGAATTTCCACCACAAATCCCACTACAAATCTTGCCACATAATATAAATGAAATTTCTCAAACTCAAATAATTAAATAATTTTAGTAAACACCCATACTTATTATCCATAAACTGTTAATATGATTATAAAACATACCATTAATAATAATATAATATGATATGTTTAATACAATATAATATAATTAATAGAATAATATTATAAAATAAATAAATTAATATAATTTAATATAATTATATTATATTGTTTCAATGTAATATAATATAATTAATAGTAGTTTGTTTAAGTAATAATAACATTATAAGGGGAAGGACAAGAAACACTATAATAAAAAATTTATTTGGTTCTTGTAATATTTAGTCGCTCTTAAATAAAATGAAAACACTTTACGTAGTCAATAGTCAATTTAAATATCTTTTTCAATTTTATGATTATAATCAAAATCGTAATATTGATGAACTCTAAATCTTGTCCTTATCGACTTATGAGATCTATTAATCTTTATGATTATAATCAAATTCTTAATATCGATGAACTCTAGATCTTATTGTTATTGACTCATGAGATCTTGTCCTTAACAATAGGAACTAAAACCACATCCAACACTTATTTATTTTTAGTATTACCAAGTCATTATTTGCAAATTTGAATGAGGGGGGCCATTAGTCCCATGATGTATGGACTTATAAGGAAACAAACAAGTGTATTGAGTAAGAAACAATGTAAAAATACCTTTTGATAAAAACACTCTATAATAAAAATAAAGTTTCAAAATGTTGGTTATCCCAAGCTTTAGTCATATCAATGTTTACAAATATGATTATATATATATATATATATTTATTCTATTGTCAAAAATAAAAAATTATTACTTATTGATAAGTGAAATTTAATATAAATTACTATATTTCAATAAGTTTAATATAATACTATAATATAAATGTGTATTGTTATATAATATATATTTCTATTATATAATTGTGTGTGTGTGTGTGTTTGTGTGTAGACACACAAACATAAATTAGCAATTGTTCTAAAGGTACAAGTATGTGAGAAGGGATATGATTTCATGTTTTGGTCAAGTGGGATTTCATAAAGTGAATGTGTAAACTGGTAGTCATATTACACTTGAAACTCATGACCGTTGACCTGGTCACATCTTTTGTGCACGAAGCATTAAGAAACAATAATATGATATGTTTAATGGAAGTGACAGTAAAATATGAGGATGTGTGTTCATTCATATGGTGTGGCAATGAGTTGTGTGGGAGGAAAAAAATCATTTCACTAGAAGGGATGTATATTTTTGTTTAGGCAAAACATAAATTTGTAAAGTAGAAGAGTGTAAATTGGTAGTCGTATCTCAGGGATGTTAATTCATATCATTTTGTATGCATGAAGCAAGCAACAATAATCTAAAATTTGTGATGAAAGTAATGGTAGAAAATGAGGTTATATATTCCTTCATACAATAATGCTATGCTTGAAGAGGAGACGTTACGTTTCACAGTGAACTTGAGCAATAGTGATGTGGTGGGAAAAGATAAGGCCATACATTGCATGAGAGTGGTGAATTAAATCAAGGTGCTTTGCATGGTGATGGTGAGGGGTAATGACAAGGTATTTCATAGGTTTATGTTATATCTCTTACAATTTAATAAATATAATAATATTGTAATATAATATTATACATTGATGCTATATTATAGTAGTAATATAATAAATAACGTACAAAATGTAATTTTATGTTTTGCTAAAGCGTGGTTTTGTAAAGAAAAAGAGTGTAAATTAGTAGTCATAATTCACTTGAAACCTATGACTCATAGCCCTATCTCACCTTTTTTTGCATAGTGGTAAGCAACAATAATCATATATTTTTGGTAGAGGTAATGGTATAGAATGAGATTGTATATTTTGTATGACGTTGCAATGAGTTTTACAAGGAGCTTGAGTAATGGTAAAGTGGTGGGGAAGAACTAAACGATATAAAACATACAAGTGGTGAAATATTTTAAGGTGAGTTGGTCAGTAGGGTTTCTTTTAAGGGCCCCTAGAAAAAATCCATATGTAATGTTTTGGTGAATATTGAAAAGCCAATTTTGAAATGGAGGTGAATCGAAGGGAAAGTAGTTTCATTAGGAAGGTGAATCATATGCATCATCTTCTGGAGTCTGGAATCTAGGGTCTGAAGAGCCATATAGTGTTCAGTTTCGATGGATGTCATCCATGGGCTTTGGACGATGTCCACTCACTCTAGACAATATCCATGAGATCTAAACATTGTTTAAGGGTTCTCGATACCATCCACGCCCTCTAGAGAGCATCCATAAGCTTTGGATGCCTTCCATAGCCTTTAGATGGAGTACAGAGTGCATGAACACCATCTAGACCTGGTGGATAGCTTTTAGAACTCATGGATGCCATCTAGAGGGTGTGGATGCCATCCATAGCTCATTGACATCGTCTAGAGCCTGTGGATGGCATCCAGAGACTATGGATAACATCTAGAGCCTGTGGATTTCATCCACATTGTATGGATAGTATCCCTATCCATGGGCTCTAGACATCATCCAAGGGCTCTAGATGTCATCCATGAGTTCTTGACGGTGTCCATGCCCTCTATATAGTGTTCATGAACTCTTAAAGCCTTCTAGAGCTCATGGACATCCTCTAGAGTGCATGGACATTGTCTAGATATGGTGGACATCATCCAAAGGGTGTGGATGCCATCCAAAACTTATGGACACCAACCATAGGGTGTGGACATCATTTAGAGCCCGTGGTCGATGTTTTGAGATCATGGATGTTATTCATAAGGTGTGGATGATGTTCAAAGGTTTTGGACATCATCCATGGGAATTAGATGTCATCCAAACCCCATGAATGGCATTCAAAATGCTAATTTCATTAAAAGAGGGCTCCACATCTGATGAGTCGATTGAATTTGCATCACAATGTTGCTTTTATGGGGACAAAACATTGATGTACCAGAGTTTAACTTATACCTTATGTTCATCCATGCTACAAATTTATTAACATCTAGAGCAATTAAATTAGGCTTAACAACATATGAAAACACCAAATTTAGATCCCTGGAAGAAAGGGCAAGGGGATAAATAACATGCAAGTGTTGAAATATTTCAACATGCATCGAGCAATGATGATAAGTGGAAATGAAAGACTTCAAGTGTTTTTATAAAATGTGAATGACAACACCACCAAATCATTATTGCATTAGTGACTTGGTTACTCATTATGTTATATCTCTTGAAAATTTATTTTTCAAAATATCTATATTAAAAAATAATAAATAAAATAATGTTATAATAGAATATTATACATTGATATTGTATTATAATATTAATATGATATATAACATACAATATGTGATTTTGTGTTTTGGTAAAGCATGGTTTTGTAAAGCAAAAAGGTGTAGATCGGTAGTCATACCTCACTTAAAACCCTTGACTGCTAGACCCATCTCACCTTTTGTGCACACGACAAGAAGCAACAATAATCATAGATTTATGGTGGAGGTGATAATTTGAAATGAAATTTTTTATTCCTTCATATGATGTCACAATGCTCTATGTAGGGAGGAGACGTTTTGTTTCATGAAGAGATTGAGCAATGGAGAAGTGTTGGTGAAGGGCTAGGTAATAAAAAGCATGCAAGTGGTGAAATATTTCAAGGTGCATTGGATGGTGATGGTGAGGGGAAATCATAGGATATTTAATGTGATATAATGCACCACAAAGACCATATCATACACTAGATCTGGATTGAGGGCAATTGTTGGATTTACATGACTTGCAAACATTACAAAGGGGTATGTAGCTTGCAAGGTGGTAACTTATTTACATGGTTATTTTCTATTGTTAAGGGTATGAGGATACCATGAGTGCTAATTTTATTATGATAGGGTTCCATGTCAGATGAATGGCTTGAATCTACATTACAATATTGTTTGTTTGGGGAAAACACATTGAAGTGCTAGAGTTTATATTGTAGTTTATATTCATACATGCTATAAACATAATAACATTTGGAGAAATTAAACTATGCCTATATACATGCAAAAACACCAAACTTATCTCCCTAGAAAAAGGGCAAGGTGATAAAGAACATGCAAGTGTTGAAAGATTTCAACATTTGTTAGGTGGTGATGGTGAATGGCAATGAAATATTTCTAGTGTTGTTCTAAAATGTAAATGCAAACACCACCACATTATTAGTTCATTAGTGACTTGGTTGCTCATTATTTTGTATCACTTATGAATTTATTTTTCATAATATATATTAAACAATAATAAATATAATATTATTATAATATAATATTATACATTAATATTATATTACAACATTAATATAATATATGACATACAAGATGTAATTTTCTATTTAGGTAAATTGTGGTTTGTAAAGCATAAGAGTGTAAATCGATAGTCATATCTCACTTGAAACCCATGACCACTACCCCCATCTCACCTTTTGTGTGGACAATGGTAAGCAATAAGAATCATATATTTATCATGTAGTTGATAATATAAAATGACATTATTTTTTACTTCATATAATGTTTTATTTCTGTAAGAGCTTGAGAAATGACAAAGTAGGGGGGAAGGGTTAGGAAATACAAAACATGGACGTGGTTAAAGATTTCAATGTGGCTTGGGTGGTGATGGTGAGGGGAAATGACAAGGTATTTCATGTTATATCGAGTAGCTTAGAGCCTATATCATACATTTGACCTAGATTTAGGTCTGATCTTGGATTTACATGACTTGCACACATTGTAAAGGGGTATGTAACTTGAAAGGTAGAAACATCTTTGATTGGTCATTTTGATTTGATTGTAATAGGGCTCCACATCCGATGAGTGGTTTGAATCTGAACCATAGTGTTGTTTATGTGTGAAGAAGACATTGAGGTACTAGAGTCTATCTTGTATCCTATGTTCATCCATGTTGTAAATATAGTAACATCTAGATAAATTAAATTAGAGTTACATGAATAAACACCAAACTTGGACCCATAGAAGAAAGGGCAAGGTGATAAAGAACATGTAAGTGGTAACAGATTTCAACATGCATTGGGTGGTGATGCTCAATGATAATGATAGTGTACTTTATGTGATACCATCTTTGATTTGTCATTTTATTTTGTTGAGGGTGGACAAGGATGTCATGAGAGCTAAATTGATTGCAATAAGATTCCACATTCGATGTGTTTCTCTAATCAATGATAAAATGTTACTAATGTTGGGAGAAGACATTTGGGTCCCAAAGTCTATCTTATTGCTTGTATTTATCCATGTTTCTAATATATTGACACCTAAAAATAAAAAATTGCATCCCTTTGGTGTTATTTCCAATGTTAATGTTCCTCAGCTTATTCACACTCATAAGCACTTAATAAAAATAAATAAAAGATAAAAACAAATTCCTCCTAGTGTTCCTTGCACAATCCGAGCAACTGCTAGTATACTATGCTTAAAGCCACTTAGTAAACCACCTCATGAGCTAAACTATTTTTGTCATCATGGATTTCAAGAATTTTTAACCACAAAAGAAGACTTGTGCACTCAATCATAACAGATGTATTCTCATACTCCCTAAAAGGTTAGACATTCATGGATCAATTGATATATTGAGTGTGATAAGCCTTTATAATTGCTTTATTTCTTCTAATGGCAAGGACCAATAGTGAATTCATGATCTTGTTGAAACTTGATAAAGCCTAAACAATAGTAGAAAATTTCTTTTTAGTATTCGAGGAGGTCAATACTTGAGTCAGTTGGTTTGAGAATATAATTTAGTCAGTAGAAATTCTTTCTTATAGATCTTGTGCCATGGAATTGATTATGGTTCTTTCTTGGATGATTGCATATGATTTTATACTACTTTCAAACCTACTATGAATAGGGGAGTTTCTCATGTGATTGTTGATGCCTTGAATATGGATGGAAAATATGATTGGTGTAGTACATTTTTGCACCTTTTATCCTAAAGTGGTTATCTCAAAGATGAAGCTTGTTTTGCTACATTTAACTATCATGATAGATGTAATGAGTCTATTTCAGATCTTCATAAACTAAACACAAATAATGAAGCTAAACACATAGAAATTTATTTGAAAACACACAATATATTATTATTTCTCAAACCAAAAATATTTCCTATTACATATTCAATCGGGTATGACCAATATATAGGAATATTTTTCCTATAAACAGGGTGAACCATATCACCACAAATCTCTCCTCATATCTCTATGAATGCTCATAAACCAATAATCATAATATTATTGTAACTCACAACAATATCACAATCGAGTAATATATTCTAACCAAATATATCTAATAGTAAATTATTACTTTCATAATTATTCACAAATTAATGTGAGGAGTAATCATTTCCTAACATTCCCCCCCTTAGGCCTTACATGGTAATTTGTGTTTCACAGGACTTAATAAAAGTAGAGAAGGAACACATCAATTGAATCAGTGTGGGAACATTGAGCAGGAATCCTCTGCCATCAACCATTCACTATGGGAACTTCGAACAAGAATCATTTGCCATCAACCATTCACTGAGGCACAAATATGCATAGTCAAACAGATGCATAGAGAGATCCATGGTGGAAGGAGGGCTAAATTTACATTGAAGTTTACTGCATAGGTTGAGACATAGCACTATTTCAATGGTGAAAATAATTATGGAGCAGGAAAGTGTTGTCAAAGAATATGCTTCAATTTCATTCACTATAATCACATGGACTTCTAAATTCTACAAATGTAAAAAAATATGTTTTCTTAGGTCTGTTGTATGGGTGATGGAAATAATAGATGACAAAAGCTCAGTCACTATCCAACCGTGTAAGACATATCTCCATTGTAAAAAAATATAATGTGCTTCTCTAGATTGTAGATTCAAAGGAGACTCTGATCTCAATATACCACTGTTGAATAAAAAATACATCGTTCCACACAACTTGCATAACAGGGTAGAATGTACAAACTAAATTTCAGGAGCTATACGCATTATACAATCTACTCTTACTACAATTTCATAATACATTCAGCTACTACCAATTTGACTGATTTACTTTGCAGTAGAAATTTGACTGATCTATTATCGAGAGGAATGTGGTTGAAGATGAATATATTAGGTTCTCTGATCTAATTCATTCTCTTTAATGCTAGGAAAACCATAGCTTATATCAGATCTACCCCTTCACATATTAACATGCAATTAATATTCTTGCTCTGATACCAAAAAATGAGTCTGGTTTAGATATTCATAAACAAAACACATAAATAATGAAGTTGAACACATAAATTTATTTGAAAACACATAATATATTATTATATTCTCACACCATGAATATTTCCTATTAGATATTCATTCGGGTATTACAAATATATAGGGATGTTTTCCTGTAAAGAGGGTGAACCATATCACCACAATTGTCTCCTCATATCCCTAGGAATACTCATAAACCTATAATCATAATATTGGTGTAACTCACAACAATATCACAATCGACTAATATATTTTAATCAAATATATCTAATAGTAAATTATTACTTTCATGATTATTCACATTAAAATATTCACAAATTAATGTGAGAAATAATCATATCCTAACAAGATGATGTTGGAACTGATTGTGAAAATTACCATAAATTCTTAACAATCCTCTTTTCAGATCATGAGTTAAATGAGTTAGTAGAAATGATCAATTTTTTCATTGTGCTAGTCTATCTGGGAGGGTTGGTATTTCAAATGCTAGAACAGAAACATGTTAATCTATCTATGTGACTTTCTTAGGCCTTATAGTGGTAGAAACCACCCCTGTTGGGCATTAGCAACTAAGTACTCTAAGCAAGTTACTACCATAAATGTTGTTCTTAAAAAGGAATCTATGATAGGTTAATATGGTCAAACGCTGTATAAATCAAATTCCCTATTACATTAAGGCCTTATAAGTAAAATACCATTATGTATAATGAATCATCAAACATGGTACTATTAAACAATACTTGGCATTATTCTACAAACTTTTTGTCAGCTCCTAACTGTAATCATATACCATGGTATTACTATTGGGAAAGACTGCAAGTGTGACATGAGAGTCAATGTAAAGATGCCTAGAATTATTCAATGATGTTCTCTTGATATCTAGTCATTCTATTGATATTGTAGGATCAAGTTTCTTACCTAAAGAAAATGTATAAAAAGGAATGCCTTGTTTCTCATTGCTAATATTTTAAGATGGGTTGGGTATCATAGTTTCAGTACAAGGGAAGGGTAACCTCAATGGGAGGTTACCACCTCACAGTATACACCACCTCTTGCTTTAGGGAGCAATGTGGAAATTGTGAGGCATGGGCAATTGCATCCATGTGGTCAAATTGATAGGACCTAGGCTCACAAAGCTCTGACACCAATTGTCAAGATTAAGAGCACAATTGATTACCTTTGTATAAGCAACTAAACACAAAATTTAACCAGAATAATAAGTAACTAGAAATCAGAAATAGCACAGAATATGAGAGACAATACACAATTGTATTCAACTCATCTAGAAGGAAATACAATAAAGAGATCACACTCTTCCCACACCTCTTGGGCGTACCAGTAATCTTCCCTCAAGAGTTCTCTCTCTCAATTAAAAACACAATCAACTTAATAACCAATTGGTGTTTCAACTAGTCAGTAACAATACTGCCAACACCACCGAGTATACACACATACTCCAAGTTTGAGTACACCACGTACTCCAAGTAGATCTCACCTGATCTTGCACACCTGTAGATCGACTTGGTTTTGCACACCTACAAACCTAGATCTTACTTACCATGTAGATCTCACCTGATCTTGCTATACCGTAGATCAACTTGGCCTTGCACACTTGCCAACCTAGATCTTACACTCGGGGAGAACCCTTGCCCTTGCCTCTGTAAATCCTTATGATTCTCCCTTGGATAGAACCCTTCTGATTTTACAAATTACAATACAGCCCCATGAGTCTATTATATAGATGCCATACAAACAATAATTAGACTTCCTGATTACAATAATTAGAAATGCAACTCCAAGACTAAAATTAGTCTTTACATGCAAACAAATGGTTCATTAAACAAACTATTTGTGTAATTAACAATTCTAGAACCGCACAGGCAACCGACGTCGGTCACTGTCTATCTGGAGATGACCGACATCGGCCGATCCATGACTAATGTCGATAGCTTCCTGTCCACCTCTAACCGACGTTGGTTGGCCTGACCGATGTCAGTTACTGTGACACTTAGCAACCTCCTCCATGTTTGCATCAGTGAAGCTTTTAGCTCCACAACCTAACAATCTCCCACTTGGAGATAAACAGCTGCACCTGTACCTGTACCTATACATCATCTAATTTGTTTCCTATCTTGTATCCCTCTTCAAGTTCAATCTTGAAGACCAAACACCACACATCCTGTGGTGCTACGCCTGTCATCCAACTCCCCTGCCACATACGAATCTACATACCCATGTAGAGAAGTCCTTGACCCTGCATCGCATGTATACCTGCTTCTGGTCCCTCTCAAATACCTGAGAATCCACTGAACTGCTTTCCAGTGCTTCTTTCCTAGATTAGCCACAAACTCACTGGCAACACCCATTACTTGGGCAACATCAGGTCTAGTACATACCATGCACTTAACCTCATCATGTGAATTGCGACACTGTTCTGTGAACTGTCCATCCATAGGTGTGCTAACCGGTTCTGCATCCTGCATCTTGAACCTCGCCACTACCTTATTCACACAATCATCCTGAGACAACATCAACCTGTGATCTTCCCTGTCTCTAGGAATACTCATGCTAAAGAATTTTGTTGCTCCCAAATTCTTCATGACATACCTTTGAACTAACTTTACCTTTAACTCAACAACTCCCTGCATGTGTGACCCTGCAACAAGCATACACACTACATACAGTAACAGGATAATGTAGCTATTATTATCCAACTTGGTAAAGGAAACACAATGGTCACATTGACATTGACTAAAGCCATGCCTTGTCATACACCTGTCAAACCTCCATTGTCCTGCAGCCTGCTCAAGACCATATACCCTGGCCTTCCGTCTCACGTGTCCATTCTCTCTCTTCTTTAACCTGGGAATCCATTCATCTTTCAGTGCTTTCTTTATGGCTAAAAAATCTACCAAATCTCCCATATAGTTCTCATCCAAGGAATCAACTTCCTCATTCATGCCATGCTCCTACTATTTCCTGGATTTTACCTGCTCTACTTCTTTAAAACTTCCTGGTTCTTGACCATCAGTGAGCAACAAGTAGTCTAAAGAAGGGGAATAATGAATTTGAGGCTTACTTACCCTTTCAATCCTCCATATGGACATTTGAGACTCCTTGATAGCTTGTTGTCTGCCCAAAAATTGTTCTCTGATCGACCCTAGTCTGCACCCGATCGATGTCGAATCCTCCTGATCACCGACGTCAGTTCCCTGACTGACGTCAGTGTCCACCTAGTCACCAACGTCGATACCATGACTGACGTCAGTCTCCACCTGCCTGACACCATTGACTCTGGTCTGCACATGACCGACGTTGGTACCTGCCTGATCGACATCAGTTCCACCTGATTGACATCGGTAACTATGTTTTCCTGTAAGTGATGACTTTTTACCTGCGAGCTTACCTTGGATCATAACCCTGTCCAAACTGCCCTGCTCAGTTTTATTCAGCCTCCCTAGCTGATTACTATCCATCATCTCCTCCATGAACACCAAGGCTTTCCAGTTTTACTTTTGTCAAAGACATCAGACTTCCTCTTACGAACATGTATCCCCTTCTTACTCATGTGACCAAGCCTACAAAGCCACATCTTTGCAACAGAAGGAGAATTAGTAATACAAGTAGATAGATAAAGAATACCTACTTTCTTACCACATGCTAATTCAAGTGCATCCATTGTGAGAGTTACTGTGCACCTCTCATCACCCAACTTTCTTGTAGAAATTAGACTCCTCTTCAAGACTGGGACCTGCATGACATCCTTCAACACCCATGTGTTGGTCGTCTACAATTTCAGCCGCACTTCCCCTTTGCCAACAATTTGACAAGGCTCACCAACCCCTAAATAAATCTTTCCAAAGTCTCCTTGGACATAATCATGGAAAAATACTCTATTTTGGGTTGCATGGAAAGAGGCAACAAAATCTAAAACCCAAGATTCTACTTCATCCAAGGAACATACAAGAGCATCCTGTGCAACAATACCTGCAACATCGACTTCTTCATTTCCTTCATGCTGATCTTCTACCAACCAACAATCTTTCTTTACCTGCTCTTTCTTTTCATAATTCAGTAATTGAGAATTCTTGCCATTGAATTCCTCCATTTTTAGTGTACTTTCTTGTGCCATTGCTTTACTCCCACTAAATCAGAAACCCCTGAGAGTGACCTGTAATCAACAAACACTTAACATGCTCTGAAACCAAGGTGTTAGTGAACCTCACTCTAAGAACCTAAAACCTCGCTCTGATACCACTTGATAGTGGTATCACTTGGTGAACCAGCAACCCAGCTCTGATACCACTTGATAGGACCTAGGTTCACAAAGCTTTGACACCAATTGTCAAAATTAAGAGCACAATTGATTATCTTTGTATAAGCAACTAAACATGGAATTTAACCAGAATAATAAGTAACTAGAAATCATAAATAGCACAGAATATGAGAGACAATACACAATTGTATTTGACTCATCCAGAAGGAAATACAATAAAGAGATCACACTCTTCCCACACCTCTTGGGCGTACCAGTAATCTTCCCTCAAGAGTTCTCTCTCTCAATTACAAACACAATCAAGTCAATAACCAAGTTGGTGTTTCAACCAGTCAGTAACAATACTACCAATAACACCAAGTATACACACATACTCCAAGTCTGAGTACACCACGTACTCCAATTAGATCTCACCTGATCTTGCACACCTGTAGATCGACTTGGTTTTGCACACCTGCAAACCTAGGTCTTACTTACCATGTAGATCTCACCTAATCTTGTTATACCACAGATCAACCTGGCCTTGCACACCTGTTGACCTAGATCTTACACTCGAGAAGAACCCTTGTCCTTGCCTCTCCAAATCCTTATGATTCTCCCTTGGATAGAACCCTTCTGATTCTACAAATTACAATATAGCCCCATGAGTCTATTATATAAATGTCATACAAACAATAATTAGACTTCCTAATTACAATAATTAGAAACGCAGCTCCAAGACTAAAATTATTCTTTACATGTAAACAAACGGTTCATTAAACAAATTGTTCGATAACTAACAGTTCTAAAACCGCACAGGCAATCGACGTTAGTCGTTGTCTGTCTGGAGATGACCGACGTCAGCCGATCCATGACTAATGTCGGTAGCTTCCTGTCCACCTCTGACCGATGTTGGTTGGCCTGACTGACGTTGGTTACTATGACACTCAACAACCTCCTCCATGTTTGCATCAGTGAAGCTTTTAGCTCCACAACCTAACAATCTCTCACTTGGAGATAAATAGTTGCACCTATACTTGTAACTATACATCATCTAATTTGTTTCCTAGCTTGTATCCCTCTTCAAGTTCAATCTTGAAGACCAACCACCACACATCCTGTGGTGCTACTCCTGTCATCCAAGTCCCCTGCCACATTCAAATCTACATACCCATGTAGAGAAGTCCCTAACCCTGCATTGCATGTATACCTGCTGCTAGTCCCTCTCAGATACCTGAAAATCCATTGAACTGCTTTCCAATGCTTCTTTCCTAGATTGGCCACAAACTCGGTGACAACACCCACTGCTTGGGCAACATCAGGTCTAGTATATACCATGCACTTAACCTCATCATGTGAATTGGGACACTGTTCTGTGAACTGTCCATCCATAGGTGTGCTAACCGGTTCTGCATCCTGCATCTTAAACCTCACCACTACTTTATTCACACAATCATCATGAGACAACATCAACCTGTGATCTTCCTCGTCTCTAGGAATACTCATGCCAAAGAATTTTGCTGCTCCCAAATTCTTCATGACATACCTCTGAACTAACTTTACCTTTAGCTCAGCAACTCCCTGCATGTGTGACCCTACAACAAGCATACACACTACATACAATAACAAGATAATGTAGCTAATATTATCCAACCTGGTAAAGGAAACACAATGGTCACATTGACATTGACTAAAGCCATGCTTTGTCATACACCTGTCAAACCTCCATTATCCTACAGCCTGCTCAAGATCATATACCCTGGCCTTCTGTCTCACGTGTCCATTCTCTCTCTTCTTTAACCTGGGAATCCATTCATCTTTCAATGCTTTCTTTCTGGCTGACAACTCTACCAAATCTCCCATTTGGTTCCCATCCAAGGAATCAACTTCCTCATTCATGCCATGCTCCCACTGTTTCCTAGATTCTACCTACTCTGCTTCTTTAAAACTTCCTAGTTCTTGACCATCAGTTAACAACAAGTAGTCTAAAGAAGGGGAATAATGAATTTGAGGCTTACTTACCCTTTCAGTCCTCTATATGGGCATTTGAGACTCCTTGACATCTTTCTGTCTACCCAAAATCCATTCTCTGGTCGACCCTAGTCTGCACCCAACCGATGTCGAATCCTCCTAATCGCCAACACTGGTTCCCTGACCAACGTCGGTGTCCACCTAGTCACCGACGTCGGTACCATGACCAACGTCGGTCTCCACCTGCTTGACACCATCGACTCTGGTCTGCACATGATCGACGTCGGTACCTGCCTGATCGACGTCGGTTCCACCTGATCGATGTCGGTAACTATGTTTTCCTATGAGTGATGAATTTTTACCCGTGAGCTTACCTTGGATCATAACCCTGTCCAAACTGCCTTGCTCAATTTTATTTAGCCTCCCTAGCTTATCACTATCCATCATCTCCTCCATGAACACCAAGGCTTTCCAGTTCTTAAGTTTGTCAAAGACATCAAACATCCTCTTAAGAACATGCATCCCCTTCTTACTCATGTGACCAAGCCTACAAAGCCACATCTTTGCAATAGAAGGAGAATCAGTAATACAAGTAGATAGATAAAGAATGCCTACTTTCTTACCACATGCTAATTCAAGTGCATCCACTGTGAGAGTTACAGTGCACCTCTCATCACCCAACTTTCTTGTAGAAATTAGACTCCTCTTCAAGACTGGGACTTGCATGACATCCTTCAACACCCATGTGTTGGCCATCTGCAATTTTAGCCGCACTTCCTCTTTGCCAACAATTTGACAAGGCTCACCAACCCCTAAATAAAACTTTCCAAAGTCTCCTTGGACATAATCATGGAAAAATACTCTATTTCGGGTTGCATGGAAAGAGGCAACAGAATTTAAAACCCAAGATTCTACTTTATCCAAGGAACATACAAGAGCATCTTGTGCAACAATACCTACAACATCTGCTTCTTCATTTCCTTCATGTTGATCTTCTACCAACCAATGATCTTTCTTTACCTGCTCTTTCTTTCCATAATTCAATAATTGAGAATTCTTGCCATTGAATTCCTCCATTCTTAGTGTACTTTCTTGTGCCATTGCTTTACTCCCACTCAATCAGAAACCCCTGAGAGTGACCTGTAATCAACAAACACTTAACACGCTCTGAAACCAAGGTGTTAGTGAACCTTGCTCTGAGAACCTGCAACCTCGCTCTGATACCACTTGATAGTGGTATCACTTGGTGAACCAGCAACCCAACTCTGATACCACTTGATAGGACCTAGGCTCACAAAGCTCTGACACCAATTGTTAGGATTAAGAGCACAATTGATTACCTTTGTATAAGCAACTAAACACGGAATTTAACCAGAATAATAAGTAACTAGAAATCATAAATAGCGCAGAATATGAGAGACAATACACAATTATATTCAACTCATCCAGAAGGAAATACAATAAAGAGATCACACTCTTCCCACACCTCTTGGGCGTACCAATAATCTTCCCTCAAGAGTTCTCTCTCTCAATTACAAACACAATCAACTCAATAACTGAGTTGGTGTTTCAACCAGTCAGTAACAATATTGCCAATACCACCGAGTATACACACATACTCCAAGTCTGAGTACACCACGTACTCCAAGTAGATCTCACCTGATCTTGCTATACCACAGATCAACCTGGCCTTGCACACCTGTCGACCTAGATCTTACACTTGGGAAGAACCCTTGTCCTTGCCTCTCCAAATCCTTATTATTCTCCCTTGGATAGAACCCTTCTGATTCTACAAATTACAATACAGCCCCATGAGTCTATTATATAGATGCCATACAAATAATAATTAGACTTCCTAATTACAATAATTAGAAACACAGCTCCAAGACTAAAATTAGTCTTTACATGCAATCAAACGGTTTGTTAAACAAACTGTTCATGTAACTAACAGTTCTAGAACCGCACAGGCGATCGACGTCAGTCGCTGTCTGTCTGGAGATGACCGACGTTGGTTGATCCATGACTGATGTCAGTAGCTTCCTGTCTACCTCTGACCGATGTTGGTTGGCCTGATCGACGTCGGTTATTGTGACACTCAGCAACCTCCTCTATGTTTGCATCAGTGAAACTTTTAGCTGCACAACCTAACACAAATGACCTTCAAGCAATTTTTTAGTAAAACTAAATGTGTTATAATATGTTACACTGGTATAAAAAGTAAGTGATCTTAAATGTCAAGGAAATTCCATGGTTAAGCATGTTTATGCCAGAATGATACTAGGATAGATGACTTTTGGGAAGTCTCTATGCTTCATCCTTATGAGCATCACCTATATTAAATGAAATAGGACTGCTCATTCTCGTGAATAGGTGCTCATGAAACCTAGATGCAATGAGTCACAAGTGGACTATTCCTACTCATGATAAATAGGTTCATGTTAACAATTGCTTATGAAACCTAGATGCAATGAGTGACAAGTGGATCATTCATGTTCATGATAGATAGGTTCTTGTGAAACATTGCACAATAAATATGGGCCATGAATATTGACTCAAAATCAACTTAGATGATTCAAAAAAAAATGATATTATATATCTCTTTATTAATTTTACATGTTTGAAATACATTTGTCTACAATCTAAATTCATGTGTAACATGCAACATAAATAATAGCTTTATTTTGGCTAGAAACATGTCATCATACTATTCAAATTGTTGACTATACATGTGAAAATAAATGTGCAAGCACTCTTAGTTTGATTCATCTCCTCTTCCCCATACATGAATAGTGTGGTTTTGTCTATTAACTAACAAAATATCCATGTGTAACTTTCAAAACAAAATCATAGTAACATTTGAATATATTTAAAGTTTGTCCTAGGCTCAATCCCCAACTTAGTAAGAATTATAGTGTTACTTAGATTAAGAGAAAAACTTGTAACTTTTGAAAATATTTAAAGTTAGTGCACAACTTCCATCCCCAAAATTCATAACTATTACATAGTGTTATTCAATTTAAGAGAGATACTCATAAATTTTTAATATTTTTAAAATCGGTCCATGACTTTCATCCATAAAATTTGTAATTATTACAAAACATTAGCCAAACCTAGAGAGAGACTCAAAAATAAGGTAATATTTTACACTAAAGGAAATAAATACACATTTAAATGCAATTCACATAGAAATACTATGTTACTAGATCCTTCACCCCAGACCCCTCGATATTGGTAAGATCCATTTTGGATACTGATCTTGGGTCGATCCTACCTGGATATAGCAATGATACCATGTGAGGACTATGGATCCTCTTGGATACATCCCACAATGTATCCAAGAATATCCATAGTCCTCTTGCAATATCCTAACCATATTTAGGCAGGATCGTCAACTCAAAAATGTTTTCTTATTTTATTTTTTATTTCACTTAACAAAAAAGTCAATATGGACTTCAAAAAACTATTAAAAATAAAATAATATTTTAGCTCTGATTCACGTGTTCTATTCAGCACCATTCATAATAGTGGAAAGGAATACATTCATACTCAATATATTTGATCCAAGTTCTTTCAAATTATTTAATGTGAATGGCCTTCAACACTCAAAAAATCTACTTGTGTACAGACCCTAGTGTATATGGATTATTCTTGGGTAGAGGTTACTTCCAATATGTAAACAAACTTACCAATCTTATTCCTTGGGGCTTCCAAAACCACTTAACAATTACTCAATGATCCATATTCATTTTCATCACTATTTACATGTTAATTTTCCAAACAAACCTCTTCCTCTTCATGCTTTGAATTTTCCTCCAATCCCTAAACTCAGAATATGTGATGGTTCTTTCCCACATTCTTTTGGAAACTTGTCACTTACTAAATTACTGGAGGATCCTTTACTTTATGATCCTTGATTGACAAATAACCCAATTGTGGATTTTCAATTGAATATCATGACATTTGGCATGGAAATATCAGTATGTTTTTTGGCTATTTAACATATTTTGTTTTTGCTTATTTGGATATATATATATATATATATATATATATATATATATATTTGTATAATTATATCCAAAAACATATCTAGGCCCAAAAAATTGTTGTGTCTACGTACTCAAATCGTGTATCTGTATGTGTACCAGTACTAAGATTAACTACGTATAGGAAAGACATATTGGGAAATTTGATCTTAAGATATTTCTCATAATGTAGATATATTTATTTGAACTACTAAGGGATTCAGGTTTAGGGATGGTCTTAGGGATGAGATTTAAGGTTTAAATGTTACTAGTGGTTTACAGTTCAAGATTTAAGGTTTATTGAGGCTTTGGGTTTAGGGGTGGTTAGGGATTTATATTTTTGATTTCAAATTGTTATGATCAACATAATGCTCAAATTAGGGTTCAATATTTAGGGTTCAGGCAAGGCTTAGGCATTAGGGGTGACCCTCTCTAAGTAGTGTGTTATTTTCCCATAGATACATAGACTATTAGGATTTGGCTAACAAGAGTTTGTAAACATAATAGGGATGTCTGAATGATGTTTCTAGTATTTAAAAGATAGTAAACGGAATAGTGAAGGCTCCTGTAGAAATTATAAGTTATCAAAATGGTGAATAGACCAAGCAGGGTAAGGATGTTAAGATTAAACATTGTCAAACACTTAATGAGTAAATTTTAGTGTCTATAATAAAGTTTTAAATAGTAGGGAGAATTTCACAAAATATGTAGAGAGAATAAAATTATTGGGATGTAATTTCCCATTGAACTAGGCCACTTCATTTACAAAAAAACATTGCATGCATAAAATATTGAAACTACCATGATTCATATCCCTATGCACTTACACACAAAAAGGTTCCCATTTAGTAGAAAGGATTTTATGAAGCCTCACCTCAAATTGGGCCCTAGCTACTTTCATGAATCCACCATCAAATATTATTGGGTTGACTACACTAATGACTTTGAGGTGAGGCAAAAATATTGTACAAGAATGAGCTTGGATCAGTCAAAGTATTTCAAAGTGGAATTGGTTAACAAAGGTATAATTAACTATGGAATTGATATATAATAACCATTGCACATAAACAAGTTCAATTTTGTGCCATTCCTTAACCTGAACTAGTCCCAAAAGGAAGTTATAACTTTGGATGCTTATACTCAATTTTTCCTATATTAATCCAAGAAATGGTGTGAGAAGAAATCGGTGAAGCTCACTAGATTGAGTAGTTTTTAGAGTGTTATATCTTCAAAGGGGCCAAATAAATCAACTTCACATGCAACAAAATTCCATAGCCCAAATAATCATCCTCATCCTTCACAATCAATTGAAAAAATAAAAGGTGGAAGTGATTAAGAAGACATTGATGAATAATTTGAGAGCATGTTAGAAAATACAAATGGAATATATTCCTTGTTGAGGATCAAATTCCCAATCAAAAGGCCTCATGTTGTTCTTTCTCAACCAAATGAAGCTCTTTCTTCCTAGGTTTGAGTAATTATCTTTTTAAAGATAATACAACCCTATAATTTAATGAATTAGATCACGGTCTTGCTCATGTGACCCATGTTCCTTCCCCACATAGCGTTGACCAATCACCTTCCCCCATGTATATCCTCCACCTTTTTATGTGCATCTTAAGTAACCCAATCACCCTATGGTAACCCCTTCTAATTCTAATGTCTAAATTGATAATTCCTCCAATGATGCATCATCTGCTTGGATCCATCAATTGTTGAATAAGAATAAAAATATAATAAAGTTTATCTCGTATGATTTCAATGCAATAATAAATTTATTATAGATTCCACATCCTAAGAAGGTGAAGGCCACTTTGATATCGGTCTTAGATTTTTATTGTGCATAATTTGTAAAAATAGTGTAGCCACTCACTGAAAAGAATGAAGAGGGCATGATCTTGGATGATTATAACTTGAAAATAATCTACATGGGAGATTAAATTCATGATAGTGATGTTCACAAATTCAAAAATTATACTTTCAAATTTCTGAAGAGAATGGAGGAAGGTAAGTTGACTCAAGAGCAACTTGAACAACAAGTTCACACACTTGTTGTGTATATCATATCCTTCTTGAACCTGAGCAACACTCCACTGGCTTCTCTCCTAGATTTTATTCCTATTGAATGTATCGACAAATAAGCCATCAATAATATCAAAAAAATCAATAGTTATGGTAAAATTATAGAAATATGGGTGGAGTAACTGATGATGGATAAGATGAATTTTATTGATGAGTTCAGGGAAGCCTTCAAGTGGATGATGATTTAACAAGTCAAAATTATTTCAAAGAAATCAAGACCATGAAAAAATAATTGGAAACGTGGATAGGCTTGGTTAGAGATGTAACATAAATGGTCCTCATTGATGAAATTTTGCTTTCATTAGAAGGTATTCTCAATCAAGTAGAGGATAACGCTTCTCGCCTATGGCCCAAAACATTGACTATCAAATAAAAGCTTTACAATGTATTCTTGAAGATCTATGTAATCAACTTAAAAAGAGTGATGACATGAGATATGAAATCCGTACTAAAATCTAGCTAATTCACTATGAAGCTTTGAAATAAGGAACATCGGAGCCATACATAGTTGATAAATTAAAAGAGCAATTTAAAAAATTGGTAAAATAAGAATTATTTAGAGAAAACATTTTCAATATTGAGGTAATGAAGTTGAAGACCTTCTTGATAATATGGGAGTGGGGTTCATCTCTCATTGCCTTTATTTAAATTTGACATCCCTTCTAACCTTTGGGAAAGAATAAAAACTTTGCTTGATCATGATATGCACCCCTCAATTGGTAATATTAGTATTAATTATATTGTAGTATAGTGAGAGGGATTTATAATTTATTGTATCAATGATAAGATTTTCCCATCGATCAAGGGGGATATCCACATCATTTAGGATGTGGAAGGTGGCACATGTGTGGAGCTTTAAGGTTCACCATTTGTCTCCTTTTTTGTCATTATTGGCAAGGGATGGATGACGTGGTGGACCCAAGGCTTGCCCACAAGTATGCCTTATCCCCTAATTTATGGTTTGCATGCACTCTATTTCATATGTTCAAAAGATTGATGGTGTTCAAAATATTAATGAAATGCCTTTAGGTTTAGTGAATATTATCTCATGGTTGGATTCTCTACATGTTTTCTTTAGAAAGTAAAGCCCTTTAGAAAACCTCTCAATTTGGACTATTCTTTGTGATGGCATTGTCATTAGTACTATGTTTGTTTTTTATGCATTTTGTATGTAAGGTTGGCCAATTTGGGAAGAGACTCTTCCTTAACCTATTGGATATCCTTACCAATCCTTGCATATTTTTTGTAGATTAATGGAATTGCTTGATATTTTCATTACATTATTTCCAGTTAAATGGCTTATCTTCAGAAAGATTGATTGGTAGACCTTTAGTGTAAAAATTTTGTAGTTTTATTTATTTTTCACCATTATTTATGACTCTAACATACTACTAAGTCCTTGGGATATTTTTTTCTCTACAAATATTTTCTTGAATACATGCATGGTTGGAGTTGGCTCTTTAAGGATCACTAGGAAAAGCAAGGGTGAATAAATGGTGGTCAATATAATTAAATAAATGAATGCATATATGATAAACAAATACTCCCTAGAAGACGTCCATAAAACTTTTCATGGTTTGGTAAATGGCCTCAAACCAAGGCATCTTCTAAAATTTAGGTTCTTGATCGATAAAAACACCATAATTATTATTGAGAAAGCTTTGGATTTCTATAAATGCACCTTGCTTAAAGGAGTCAAAAATGAAAAACTTTCAAATTGGATGATTACTAATCTATTACAGGCATAGTTCACTGCCATAATGTGGTAAGAAGCCTCTTTTGATAGCATCTTTTAGGCTATAAGAGATATTGGGTAGTCAATGATGAGGCTCAACACCTTAAAAGTGGCTGAACTTATTGGTGTGTAGATGGTTTTATACAGAGCCAACAATTCTCATGCAATTCACAAAGATATTGACTAATTGAGGTTCTACTTGGAGAATAACTTGACTAAATTTGGGCACTTCTTAAGGCCCATGTTAGAGATGAAGTTAAAAAAGTGTGAAGTTAGATGCAATTTGTCGAAATCTCATTATTGACACCTATAATTAAAAGAGTCTCAATTCATGGAATCCTCGGTTTCCTTGGCTTTAGAAGATGAAGAATGTAAAAGAGAATCAACTATGATGGTTTCTGATTCTGGTGAAGAGAATAACAGTTAGTGCATAGTTACTATTCTTTTTGGAGCCTAAGGGAATTACTATGTCTGTAGCCTATTTACAATTTAAAAAATGTATGCCTACAATTGTAAGGCTTGTATGCCATGTACCTAAACTTTTAAGCATTTTAATAGACAAGAAATAGCCCCTTTTTGACTTATTAAAAAAATGTTGAGGTAATGAACAAATTGAATGACATACATAATGCCCTCTATGAATTCAAAAAAGTCTTCCTAATTTATTTAAATGAGTTAATGAGCTTACTAGTGTCATCGAGATGTAGCTAGTATGCTTATCAAACACTGTCATTCCAAAACATGATGGTATAGTTGTTGATGTGACCCAATTTTGAACTACCAAATGGAAGAAATCATAAAAAGGAGAACAAAGTGTCATTATGTAGACAACTCAGAAGGTGGACCTACAGAGTAAATAACCTTTTCTAGATGGAGCTTCTTATATTTATTCATATTCTTCTATTTTCACATTGAGATTTTTATAATATTCTTTTATTATGAATGTATCACTTGAGTCACTTTTAAACGTAAAATAATAAAAGATTAAAGTAAAAATAGAAGATTTGATCTAGGATCTAGTTTTAAGTCATTTATGTCCTCTTATAGGTTATAAATAGGAGCAACACTCATTGTAAAAAGGACATTTGACATATTCAACAATTTTTTAGAGAGGAAAGATAAAAGGAAAAATGGTATTCTTTCCATTTAAGAAAAATACAAAAAAATGTTATAAGACTTTGTGCCTTGTCAATTCTTTGTGGATTGGTCATTATTATTGTTAACACTCATATATTTTCATTGCGCACAGTAATTAAAATATGAATTTGTTTAATTAAATGCACATTCCATTATATCAAACACTGTCATTCCAAAAAGTGATAGTGTAGTTGTTGATGTGACCGAATTGTGAAGTGTCAAATGGAATAAAAAAAAGAACAAAGTGTCACTCTATACACAACTTAGAAGGTGGAATCACATAGTAAACAACCTCTTCCAGATGGAGCTTCTTAGAGTTATTCATATTTTTTATTTCTGATTTGCACTTTTTATAACATTCTTTTATTATGAATGTATTACTCAAGTCACTTTGAAAAGTAAAAATATGAAAGATTAATATATGAATATATTATTTAATCTAAGATTTAGTTATAAGTAATTTATATCCTCTTATAGGTTATAAATAGGAGTGACACTCATTATAAAAAGGGATTTAAACATATTCAATAATTTTGTAGAGAGGAAAGACAAAATGAAACTTGTAGTTATTTTTATTAAGGAGAAACATAGAGAACTGTTATAGGACTTTTTGCCTTGTCAGTTCTTTTTGGATTGATCATTATTCTTACATTTAATGTTTCATTATATATTTGTATTGAAGTTCCAAATGTACTCATAACCAATAGGATCTCTCCTACAAACCATCACCACAACATTAAGCTATTGCATGAGCTAATTACACAAACAAAAACATTATGCATAATCAATCAAAGTCTCTATTATTATCTCAATGACAAAATACAAACATCTGTAGCTTTCTCTCTCCACCATCAATCTAGGAGAAGCATCAGGAGTGCCTAATAAATAGGCAATAAAGGTTTGTTTCGTGCAACAAATAATTTGTTGCACAAGCTAACAATAGGTGGAATGAAATATTTTACACAACCAAGACTGGTTCATGCAAATATTTATCACAACAAACTATATAACAAACTCCCAAAACAAGCTTAACTCCTAAGTGAGTGTGAACATGGATAAGATAAAATTGGTTTGGTAAAAGCCCAAACCACTAGCCAGTGTGAACACATACACTCCAACACCCTCCCTTAAGCACAAAATAGGGAGCAAAAAAAGAGAAAGCAAAGAGACTGATGGGTCTTGGCAACTAGGCCTAATCAGGTATCCATGTACAAATCATAGTGAAATACAAAGTGTCCCTATGGTAAAAAAATCCATCTTATTAGAATACATGGATGTCAAGTCACCGTAACCATCAAGTTAAATAAGAATCGATACTCAGTACGAGGCTCACTCTGTAAAAACCACTAATCACAAACTAGGGAAAAAAGTTACCTTGGATGAAATGTATCATTGCAATGTAGGTCCAAAAATTGGTAGAACCATAGTGAGAATGAAGAAGAGAACATATGTTGCAAGGCATCCCAAGAAGCATGAATCAAAATCTCAACACAAACATGTAGTATGTGCACTCGATGGAATGAATCCCATCAAACAAAAGATGTGCTCAATCAACTACCTCTAAAATAAGATGTGGTGTGCCAAGGGCTAACAATGAGCACAAAACCTAAAGCAATTTGTGCACACACACCCCCTATAATTCTGAAGTGGGTGTAGTGACTTAAAAAATATATTTGTATGAGCGGGTCAATCCCACTACAAAACACTGAAATGCTGACACTGGGCTGCACCAGACTAGCTACTCTTTAAATGGAGATTAAACTCCACAACAAATCTAAAGGAGACTGTTAACATCAATGATATAGATACAAATCTCTCAATAATATTTCCTTGGTGGTGATGGGATAGTCAACAATAAATAGTAAAGTGCTCAATATGGAGCATATAAACATGAAAAAACTCCATGACTCTCAGTGTGACTACAAATAAAGGTCCCATACAACAACAATATCACCAAGTGATGCAATAAATTCCATAATGCATTCAATGTGTAGTAGACAACATCTGTGAAATGAGAGATGTAGGCTCCAAAAAAATACATCTAGCTAACAAAGAGCTAAAATATCGAAGGAGCATCAAAAGACAGGCAAAGCAATGTGCGGTCGAAGAAGCTGAGTGGTGGAGGAACCTTGCCTATAGAGTCCTTTCAAAGAATGTTGTCAACTCCATCAATATTGATCATAAATCCACGCCAAATAAACATGAATGGTGGATGAATATGCTTTCATATGAGCGGGTGAAAAGTACACAGTAGAAGAATATGAGGTAACATCCAAATAAGTGTCAGGTAGATCATGTCTGATCACTATAATATCAAATTTCTCAGGCCTGAGTAAAGGTGTAGAAGATCCCATATGTAGCTCATTATCCTCACAAAGAGTGGAGCAAACAAAAGATGGAGATCTATCAAATGACCCCAATGAAGATGAAACACCTACATCATAACCAATGCCATGCCGATCAATCCATGTAACAGTCTAGACAGGGTGAGCAATGGCCTGTAAATGCTTCCCAATGCCTACAAGTCTAGTAGTGTGACCCATGGAATAAAGCATGTGAGAGCCAAAGCCAATGGTATATTGCTCAAAAGAAGAATGCATATGTGTAGGTGGAACTGAAGTGGGATGTGTAGAGTGTGAAACAACATTAGGCATAGAAGAATCATCTACAATAATAGGAGCAACATGAACAATGGGTTGCTCAGAATCTGATAGATCACACTATAAAAGTGCATCAAGTGGATGCATACTAGATTCAATATATGATGGGGTATTAGACTGATGTTGTATGCCAATAAGTTTCTTCTACAAAGAATATATGAGGGCATCCTTTCCATGAACCAAGTAGTGCAGAAGAGAATTCTGCATCATGAGTTTCCTATTTCTTCCTAAAGTGATAGGAAAGAGACGATATCATCAATGGGTTGCTTAGGGCATGGTAGGGTACTATTAACAATCATACCAAAATAAAAAATAGGAGCAATAACCACTGTATTATAATGTGCATCATTAGGTGGAGGATGTGAAGATACCTCATCCAAGTGACCACTAATAATCAAATCTACATCATGAGTAATAGGAAGAGGTGGTATAAATGTCTCATCCTTAGAAAATGTGTCCTCACTAACAATGGAAAGAGGACAAGAACTAATATGAGGAGATTAAGATGCCAAAGAGTCCTCATGCAAATCACCGTCAAGAATTACATTCGCACAAATGAGAGAAGACGGGGAGAAACAATGTCACCAATAGATAAATCCTCATATGAACCTTGCCTAAATAATAATCCCTAACTCAATCTTGTTACTAGTTTTAAATAGAATTCAATCCACATATGGAGACAAACCCTTCACTCATGAGGTGGATGAATACATTCAATACATGGGTTAAGATCAAATGCCCACAGTCAATATGCAAATGGATTATTTTAAAGCAATGAATACCATGAATAAGACAATAAATCCCTCGTTAAATTTTGGTAGCAAGGCAAAAGTGAAATTATTAAATGCTCCATGTGCACATATTCAATACAAAATTTCCTTTAAATGCACTTTTTTTATGCATTAAATGATGGTAACAAGGGAGTAGTGAAATAAATAATTTCTCTTGCACATCTCCAAAATAAAGACTCATATTTTAAATTGCTTAAACCATTATAAAAGAGAATAAAGTTTATTATCACGCGGATATATCAAATTTCATGATATAATCCAAAATTTATTTTTTCCATTAATCTTTATAAACTTGTACATTCACCATTTCCACCATACTTAAAACTCAAGAATCAACATTCTCATTGATACTTCACTCATCCACCTATTTTTCATATCACATCCCTAAATCTCATCCCACTCTTTGCAATGTATTGTGTAGTTGTTATATTTTTTTATTCACTGTTTACTTAATTTTTCTATACCATATTTCTCATGCCACTTTTCCAATATATACATTAGTGCACCTTGTGCCTCTCTATCAAACTTTACTCAACTCATTCCTATACCTTATTTAATCATGGGTCTAAATACATGACTATGAGGAAACTGAAAACTACAGTTATAGTCACTTCACCAAAGAATGCTTTGAGCACTAAATCAAAGCCTCTTAGTTATGAGACAAGGTTTATAAATTTAAATGTGGTCGAGTCATAAATTTAAATGTGGCTAAATGTTGATACACTTCTTTCCTAGGGACTTATTTAAACATAAAGTCATAATCTAATTGTTGCACAATTAAAACAAATATGTTTTAGTTGTTTAATATTCCATTTGAGGTGGTTTTCTACCTATTCAATATCAAAGGTAAATATGTTTTGGTGAAGAGATCTTATAACAATTTTATAATTTCTATTACAAATCTCTTTTATTTCATAACATATTAAATTGAATACGAAGAACTCCTTATAATCAAAACAATTAAAATGAATGACCACAATCAGAAATGTTAACAACATTAGAGACAAATTTACAGTCCCCCATCACATAAGCTTATTACATTCTACATGATCCAAATACAAGGGCACATTCAGTTAAGATCAAGATTTCAAACCAACTAAAAATTTAATTCAAGATTACACAGCTACTTTAAAGATGAATAATATGCATAATTTATCATAGTATTACAAACATAAAATCAATTAAGTTACAAGACTAAAACATTTGCAGGGTTCGACTTCCATCAAGTTTATGCCCATGTGTCTTACCACATCCTACACTAAAATGGCATTAACGCAAGTGTCAATTTCAAGTTGAACAAGTGAATCTTTACACATTCAAATTTTTTATTCAATACTAAACATATAATAAAACCAAACAATGGAAGAATGTCTTTATCACAGTCTACAAAATCTAATACATATTCAGAACTTGTTACCGAATGGAGCACACATTACTTTCTTTTTATATATATATACATTTTAAACTGATCTTTTAATTCACAAGATAAAATACAAACAAACACACATACACGTGTATGTATATAATTTATCATTTATATACATGAAAGCTGCACTCAAACTAACCAAAACGCTTTAAGCACATGGTCATGAAAGTATGACTAGTCAACAATAAAAACAAAAATTTAAGCCCAAGTTTTATTGTACGTTTTGCACCAACCCAAGCTATTTATTATTTATCTACAAATGGAATTACTATTAAAACCAGATTTGATCCAAACAGTAAACAAGATCATAATGGATTTCTCAAAGTATAAACTAAGATACTAGATATGATAAACTAAAACATGTCTCCAATATATCCCAGTCCTGCACAATTTTACTGCATTGCAACAGTTAAAAGGAACCATTATTGTTTTTCTATTAAACATTTTTATTATATTTATAAAATTTTAAAGGTTACCCGTTGCTACAATCATCATAATTTTATCAAAAGGTTAGTTGAATAAGATGTTACAGCTTGATTAATCTCAATTGTTTTATACCTCCAAAATTGTCATTAAGATAATGCAATATCGATGGTAATCTACCATTAAAGCAGATTTGGGGTGGTCTAATGAACCATACTTTCTAGATAGGCCATCGAATCCAAAATACCTAATTCAAAACTCAAGGAATAAAATTGAACCAATCTAAAAAAGGCGCCAAAGAAGGGTGCCTCAACTAGCATTAGTGCAAACTTGAAATAAGATGATAATAACTAAAAGATGCAATGCAAGCCATACTACCTCGCAAAAATGCATGAAGATTCTCTCCACAAACTAATAAAAACCCAGATTAAGGAAACTTCATACATTATTAGAACATTTAACACAACTATTTAGATATACAATAATAATTCTTCCTCCTTATCAAGTTGACAGAAATGTAACAGAACAAAGACTTAGGGTATAAAAAGTAGAGAACATAATGTAGCAAATTACCTAAGACAATCAATTTTTACAATTTCACCAAGGTTTGTCTCAACGTGGATCACGAAGGTATCTTGCAAGATGCATATCTTTGGGCATTATTGTAACCCAAAGATGCATATCTATGAGAATTTGGGGAAGGGGCAGGCACAAGGGAAATTGAAATTCATTTATCAGCAGTCATTTTTTTATAGAAAAGACAACTATAAAAGGAAACAAACAAGTGTATTGAGTAAAAATACTTTTTGATAAAAACGTCCTGCAATAAAAATAAAATTTCAAAACGTTGGTTATCCTAAGCTTTAGTCATATCAGTGTTTATAAATATGATTAATTATTATTTATATATATTCAAAAATAAAAAAATATTATTTATTGATAAGTGAAATTTAATATAAATTATTATATTTCAATGAGTTTAATATAATATTATAATATAATAATAATATAAATATGTATTGTTATATAATATATATTTTTATTATATAATTGTGTGTGTGTTTGTGTGTAGACACACAAACATAAATTAGCAATTGTTTTATAGGTACAAGTTATGTGAGAAGGGATATGATTTCATGTTTTGGTCAAGTGGGGTTTCGTAAAGCGAATGTGTAAATTGGTAGTCGTATTATTTTTGAAATTCATCACTGTAGACCGGTCCCGTTTTTTGTGCATGAAGCATTAAGAAACAATAATATAATATTTCTAATGGAAGTGATGTTAAAATATGAGGATGTGTGTTCATTCATATGGTGTGGCAATGAGTTGTGTGGGAGGATAATTTTCATTTCAGTAGAAGGGATGTACTTTTTTGTTTGGGCAAAACATAAATTTGTAGATAAGAAGATTGTAAATTGGTAGTCGTATCTCATGGATGTTGATTCGTATCACTTTTTATGCACGAAGCAAGCAACAATAAGCTGAAATTTGTGACGGAGGTAAGGGTAGAAAATGAGGTTATGTATTCCTTCATATGATAATGCTATGCTTCAAGAGGAGATGTTACATTTCATAGTGAACTTGAGCAATAGTGACATGGTGGGAAAAGACAAGGCCATAAATCGCATGCGAGTAGTGAATAAAATCAAGGTGCCTTGTGTGGTGATGGTGAGGGGCAATGACAAGGTGATTCGTAAACTCCACTGATAAAATCTAAGTGAAATTTTAAAAGTATGGATTCTAACTTTCTCAACTTATAAGATGTTGGAATGATTAAATCTGATTAAAATCTAATCCAAATCATGTTTCAAAACTGAAATAAAGGTGAATTAATAGATCACATCAAATATCCATTGAAACCGTCAGATTTTTTTAATTCTCGATTTTATCCAATTTCCCGTAAATGATCAATTCATTAAATTTTGCATTCTGATTAAAATTTTGAATTTATAATCGGGAATAATAACTTAAAATGAAATGCAAAAATGAATCCAAAGATCAAAACACAGAAATTGTTTATGGGGTTCAGAATTCCTACGTCCCAAGGTTCTTATTGAACTGATCCATTAATGTTGCTATAATTGCAAGCTAAAATAATACTTACAAACAAAAAAATATCATATCTCTCTATAAAAATAGTGATCAAACCTTCGAAAGACCTTGGCTGACTCAGCACCTCCTTCACCTTCCTGAATCACACGCAAAGGCTTCTCTAAATCAAAATTGGTAACTTATATAGCTCAAAATGGCATCACCAATTCTCCAAAATGGGTAAATGAATATACTGCATAAAGTGTATCAAAATTTTAAACAACTTTGTAGTTTACTCCGAGCTCTGATTCGGCCTCTAAGGGCTCCAAAATGACCAAATACTGCAAGCAAGTCTATATTATCCAATATACAGTCCGCTAGAAGCATCCCTTTAAATACAAGTTCGCTCATTTTAAGTCAATTAGAAGTCCATGGCAGAAGCGGTCAAAGCTTATCACTTTTACACGGGAGCTCTGAGGTTCAAGACTTATCCCTTCCTTACAGGGCGCGCTTAAGCTTATCCTTATCCCACATGTGTGGGTCGAGCGGTTTAAACAAGGCTTAAAATAGCCTGTGAGCGCCATTTCCTCTATGGGTTTGTCCCACATGCATTGCTCCATGATAAAAAAGGCTTTAAATATCCTTCAACCACCCACCTATCTCATGGCTTTGGCCACACGGCTCCTTAGACTCGGGCTTCGACCTGTGGACTCCTTTGAACTCGCCACATGGCTCGGTCAATGAGCTTATCTTCGAGCTTAGTCACTTAATTCCACGTGGCATGTTGATGACATGGCATGTCATCAAACCATTTTTTTGCAAACCTTTCAATTTGCCAAGTGTCGACCTTTGATAGGTCCAAATGTCGAAACAACCTCGAAACACGTGTCATATGTAAAAAGTGACATTTTTCGACCAACTTCAAATCGCCATAATAGGAGCTCCCGAAATCGGATTTACATTTTGAAAAATGCATCAAAAATATCTCAAAGAGCTCTAATGTGTACCACCACTAAAACTCTGAATTGGAACCCTTATTAGAACCCAATTTCTGATCACAAGGTATTTCAAAGGTTTATGTTATATCTCTTGCAATTTAATAAATACAATAGTATTGTAATATAATATTATATATTAATACTATATTATAGTACTAATATAATAAATAACTTATAAAATGTAAGTTTATGTTTTGATAAAGTGTGGTTTTGTAAAGAAAAATAGTGTAAATTGGTAGTCATACTTCACTTGAAACCCATAACTCACAGCCATGTCTCACCTTTTTTTGCATAGTGGTAAGCAACAACAATCATATATTTTTGGTAGAGGTAATGGTATAGAATGAGATTGTATATTTTGTATGACATCGCAATGAGTTTTGCAAGGAGCTTGAGTAATGGTAAAGTGGTGGGAAAGAACTAAGTGATATAAAACATGCAAGTGGTAAAATATTTCAAGGTGAGTTGGGCAATAGGGTTTTTTTTTAAGGCCCCTAGGAAAAATCCCTATGTAATGTTTTGGAAAATATTGAAAAGCCAGTTTTGAAATGGATGTGAATCGAAGGGAAAGTAGTTTCATTGGGAAGGCGAATCATATGTGTCATCTTCTAGAGTATGAACTCTAGAGTCTAAAGAAACAAAGAGTGTTCAGTTCTGGTGGACATCGTCCATAGGCTTTGGATGATGTCCATGCACTCTAGACTACATCCATGTAATCGAGACGACATCCATGGGCCCTAAACACTGTCCAAGGGCTCTAGATGCCATACGCACCCTCTGGATAGCTTCCACGAGATCTAGAAGCCTTCCAAAGACTTTGGATGATGTACAAAGTACATGGATGCCATCCAAACCTGGTGGATAGCTTTTAGAACTCGTGGATGCCATCTAGAGGGCATGGATGCCATCCATAGCTCATCAACGTCGTCTAGAGCCCATTGATGGCATCAAGAGATTGTGGACAACATCTAAAGCCCATGGATGCCATCAAATTACATGGATAGTGCCCTGTCTACGAGCTCTGGATGTCATCCATAGGCTCTAGACATCATCCATGAGCTCTTGATAGTGTCCACGACCTTTAGATGGTGTCCATGAGCTCTTGAAGCCTTCCAAAGCCTGTGGACGGCATCTAAAGTGCGTTGACATTGTCCAGACCTGGTAGACATCATCTAGAGGGTGTGGACACCATCCAAAGCTCATGGACACCATCCATAGGGCATGGGCATTGACCAGAGCACGTAGACACCATCCATAGCCCGTGGTTGACATCCAAAGACTGTGGATGTTGTCCACATGGTGTGGACGACGTTTAGAGGTCATGGACATCATCTACAGACTTTGGATGTTGTCCAAAACCCATGGATGGCATTCAAAATTCTAATTTTATTGCAAGATGGCTCCTCATCTGATGAGTGGATCGAATTTGCATCAAATGTTGCTTTTATGGGAACAAAACACTAAGGTACTAGAGTTTAACTTATACCTTAAGTTTATCCATGCTAAAAATATATTAACATCTAGAGCAATTAAAATTACGCTTAACAACATATGAAAACAACAAATTTGAATCCTTGGAAAAAGAGCAAGGGGATAAATAACATGCAAGTGTTGAAAGATTTCAACATGCATTGAGCAATGATGATGAGTGGAAATGAAAGACGTCAAGTGTTTTTCTCAAATGTGAATGACAACACCACCAAATCATTATTGCATTAGTGACTTGGTTACTCATTACATTATATCTCTTCAAAATTTACTTTTTAGAATAGCTATATTAAAAAACAATAAATAAAATAATGTTATAATAGAGTATTATACATTGATATTGTATTATAATATTAATATGATATATAACATACAATATATAATTTTGTGTTTTGGTAAAACATGGTTTTGTAAAGCGAAAGGGTGTAAATTAGTAGTCATACCTCACTAAAAACCCTTGACTGCCAGCCCCATCTCACCTTTTGTGTACACGACAACAAGCAACAATAATCATAGATTTATGGTGGAGGTGATAATCTAAAATGAAATTTTGTATTCCTTCATATGATGTCACAATGCTCTATGCAGGAAGGATACATTTTGTTTCATGAAGAGCTTAAGCAATGGAAAAGTGTTGGGGAAGGGCTAGGTAATAAAAAGCATGCAAGTGGTGAAACATTTCAAGGTGCAATGGATGGTGATGGTGAGGTAAAATTATAGGATATTTAATGTGATATCGTGCACCACAAAGCCCATATCATACACTAGATTTGGATTGAGGGCAATTGTTGGATTTACATGACTTGCAAACATTACAAAGGGGTATGTAGCTTGCAAGGTGGTAACTTATTTACTTGGTTATTTTCTATTGTTAAGGGGATGAGGATATCATGAGTGCTAATTTGATTATGATAGGGCTCCATGTCAGATGAGTGGCTTGAATTTGCATTAAAATATTGTTTATTTGGGGAAAACACATTGAAGTGCTAGAATCTATATTGTAGTTTATGTTCATCCATGCTATAAACATATTAACATCTAGAGCAGTTAAATTATGTCTAAATACATGCAAAAACACCAAACTCAACTCCCTAGAAAAAGGGCAAGGTGATAAAGAACATGTAAGTGTTGAAAGATTTCAACATTCGTTAGGCGGTAATGGTGAGTGGCAATGAAATATTTCAAGTGTTGTTCTAAAATGTGGATGAAAACACCACCAAATTATTTGTTCATTAATGACTTGGTTGTTCATTATGTTGTATCACTTGTGAATTTATTTTTCATAATATATATTAAACAATAATAAATATAATATTATTATAATATAATATTATACATTAATATTATATTACAACATCAATATAATATATGACATACAAGATGTAATTTTCTATTTAGGTAAAACATGGTTTGTCAAGCATAAGAGTGTAAATCGATGGTCATATCTCACTTGCAACCCATGACCACTACCCCCATTTCACCTTTTGTGCAGACAATTGTAAGCAATAACCATCATATATTTATCATGCAGGTGATGTATAGAATGAGATTGTTTTTTCCTTCATACAATGTTTTGTTTCTGGAAGAGCTTGAGAAATGACAAAGTGGTGGGGAAGGGTTAGGCAATACAAAACATGCAAGTGGTTAAAGATTTAAATGTGGCTTGGGTGGTGATGGTGAGGGGAAATGACAAGGCATTTCATGTTATTCGAGCAACTTAGAGCCTGTATCATACATTAGACCTAGATATAGGTCTGCTCTTGGATTTACATGACTTTCACACATTGTAAAGGGGTATGTAACTTGCAAGGTGGAAACATCTTTGATTGGTCATTTTCATTTTATTGTAATAGGGCTCCACATCTAATGAGTGACTTGAATCTGAATCACAATTTTGTTAATGTGTGAAGAAGACATTGAGGTACTAGAGTCTATCTTGTAGCTAATGTTCATTCATGTTGTAAATACATTAACATCTAGATAAATTAAATCAGAGTTACATGAAGAAACACCAAACTTGGACCCATAGAAGAAAGGGCAAGGTGATAAAGAACATGCAAGTGGTGACAAATTTCAACATGCATTGGGTGGTGATGCTCAGTGATAATGATAGTGTACTTTAGGTGATGCCATCTTTGATTTATCATTTTCTATTGTTGAGGGTGGACAAGGATGTCATGAGAGCTAAATTGATTGCAACAATATTCCACATTTGATGTGTTGCTCGAATCAATAATAAAATGTTGCTAATGTTGGGAAAAGACATTTGGGTCCCAAAGTCTATCTTCTTGCTTCCGTTTATCCATGTTTCCAATATATTGACACCTAAAAATTAAAAATTGCATCCCTTCTGGTTTTATTTCCAATGTTAATGTTCCTCAACTGATTCACACTCCTAAGCACTTAATATAAATAAATAAAAGATATAGACAAATCCCCCATGGTGTTCCTTGCACCATCGAGGCAACTGCTAGTATACTATGTTGAAAGCCACCTAGTAAGCCACCTCATGAGCTAAACGATTGTTGTCATGATGGAGTTCCATAATTGGTAACCACGAAAGAAGACTTGTGCACTCAATCATAACAGATGTATTTTCATACTCCCTAAAAGGTTAGACATTCATGGATCAATTGATGTATTGAGTGTGATAAGCCTTTATAATTGCTTTCTTTCTTCTAATGGTGGGGACCAACAATGAATTCATGATCTTGTTGAAACTTGATCAAGCCTAAACAATAATAGCAAAATTCTCTTTAGTATTCGAGGAGGTCAATACTTGAGGCAATTGGTTTGAGAATATAATTTAGTCAGTAGAAAGTCTTTCTTATGGATCTTGTGCCATGGAGTTGATTATGGTTCTTTCTTGGATGATTGCATATGATTTTATACTACTTTCAAACCTACTATGAATAGGGGAGTTTCTCATGTGATTGTTGATGCCTTGAAGATGGATGAAAAATATGAATGGTGTATTACGTTTTTGCACCTTTTGTCCTAAAGTGGTTATCTCAAGGATGAAGCTTGTTTTGCTACATTTAATCATCATGATAAATGTAATGAGTCTGGTTTAGATCTTCATAAATTAAACACAAAAATAATGACGCTGAACTGAACACATAAAAATTTATTTGAAAACACACAATATATTATTATTTCTCACATCATGAATATTTTCTATTACATATTCATTTGAGTATTACAAATATATAGGAATGTTTTTCCTATAAAGAAGGTGAACCATATGACCACAAATCTCTCCTCATAACCTTATGAATACTCATAAACTTATAATCGTAATATTGTTGTAACTATAACAATATCTCAACCAACTAATATATTCCAACCAAATATATCTAATAGTCAATTATTACTTTTGTAATTATTCACATTACAATATTCACAAATTAATGTGAGGATTAATCATTTCCTAATATTCCCCCTTTAGGCCTTACATGGTAATTTGTGTTTCAAAGGACTTAATGAAAGTAGAGAAGGAACACATCAACCTTTCATCAATCATTCATTGTCGAGAACACATCAATCGAATCAATGTGGGAACTTCGAACAATGATCCTCTGCCATCAACCATTCACTAAGGGAACTGTATTAACCTATACAGTGTGTGAACTTACAAGTAGGGACTATCTATTCAACTTTCACTCATGCATCTCCTAAACATAGTTTTTATTCAATACACTATGTGGAAAAATAAGAAATACATCTTTTATTTGTCACATATACAAACAAGTGTTGAAAATAAAAAATATATGCACCACTATAGCAAAAGCACCCCTTCATTAGTGGCTAATGAGAGGTATAGAAATCCTCCATCCTCCAGTGTCATTCAACCTCCAATAGATAAAGTTGTTCACTCCTCTGATTTGTCTTTAGGCTCAAAGAAAGAAACTCCCCCTCCCCCCAACAATTTTGAAAATACATTTTCAGGGTGTTGGGTTCCCCTGATATTGCATCCTTTATAAAGGTGGATATTTTGACTTGACTTTTTTTACATATTAGAACGCTATATTGGACTTGACTCAATCATTTTGAATTTTTAACTTTTGACTATTCAATTATAAAATATGACTCAAAAACTTGATTTTGATTTTGATTTTTTCTGACATAAAAAAGACGTTAATCTTTCACTCTTTTGACATATAAAAACTTTGGATATCGATATTGACAATATCAAATCTAACATCGTAACCTATAAAATAATTTTTTACTCTTCTTTTGTCACAAAACTTTTTGACAATATCTCAATGACATAATCCAAATATGACTTATACCCTACAACAATCTTCACTTGAAGACACAAAAATTAAAGCTTTAATATGGTAAAAACATACAGAAACAAGACTATAATACGGAATTTTTAATCTAATAAAAGACATAATAAAATACCGAATGAACTTGATTATGGGCAGAGTTGGATGCTTGTCGATTTACCTCGCTGAGTAGCTCTTGGAAGTTCAGAGATCATTGATTTGTGTCAGAAAGACAAAAGGCTGTATGGAGACTACAGTGCATGAATATTCAACAATTATATATCACGGATCCACATGCTGTATCAAAGGAATTTTTAATGAAGACACATTAAATATGCAGACTATATATGACTTGACAAAAATTAAAACCTCAATTATTCTAACAAATGCACGTGTGGACAAGTGCATGAAGTTTGAAGTGCAATTATTTTCATAGAATGCCATGGGGAATGACTTGTCGGGGAGCTAAGTCAATGCAAAAACTAGGTATACTTATCTGCAGAGAAAAGGATTCCAATGCAAATATGGTGTATGGTTGGTACAGATGCCGAGAATGCAATCACTATGCACAATAATTTCGGACAATGCATTAATTGATTTTGTCGATATGAAAGGAAAAAATTGAGGCGCAGATCTGCGTAGTCAAACAGAAGCATAGAGAGATCCATCGTGGAAGGAGGACTAAATTTGGATTGAAGTTTACTACATAGGCTGAGACGTAGCACGATTTCAATGGTGAGAACGATGATGGAGTAGGCAAGTGTTGTCAAAGAATATGCTTCAATTTCATTCACTGTAATCACAACATGGACTTGAATTCTACAAATGTAGAAAAAGATATTTTCTCAGGTCTGTTACATGGGCGATGGAAATAATAGATGACAAAAGCTCGCTCACTGTCGAACCGTGTAAAACATATCTCCACTGTAAAATATGATAATGCGAATCTCAAGACTATAGATTCAAAGGAGACTCCAAGATCAATACACCATGGTTGAATAAAAAATACATCGATCCACACAACTTGCATAATAGGTTAGAGTGTACAGACTGAATGTCAGGGGCTGCACAAATTATAGAATCTACCCTGACTACAATTTGATGATACATGTAGCTACTACCAATTTGACTGATTTGCTTTGCAGTAGAAATTTGACCGATCTACTACCGAGAGGAACATCGTTGAAGATGAATATATCAGGGTCTCTGATCTAATTCATTATCTCTCATGTTGGGGTAACCATAGCTTATAGCAGATCTGCCCCTTCACATATTAAGAGGGCATTAATATTCTTGCTATGATATTAGATAATGAGTCTGGTTTTAGATCTTCATAAATTAAACATAGAAATAATGAAGTGGAACACATAGAAATTTATTTGAAAACACATAATATATTATTATATTCTCACACCATGAATATTGCCTATTACATATTCATCCAGCTATTAATATTGTTGCAAGTCACAACAATATCACAACTGACTAATATATTCTAACAAAATATATCTAATATAAATTATTACTCTTGTAATTATTCACATTACAATATTCATAAATTAATATGAGGACGAATCATTTTCTAACAAGATGTTGTTGGGATTGATTCTGAAAATTACCATACATTCTAAACAATCCTCTTTTTAAATTGTGAATTAAATCAGTCGATAGACATGATCAATTTTTCCATAGTGCTAGTGTAATTGGGAGGGTTGGTATTTCAAATGCTAGAAGAAAAATATGTCAATCCATCTATGTGACTTTCTTAGGCCTTGTAGTGGTAGAAACCACCCTTGTTGGGCATTAGCAACTGAGTACTCTAAGCAAGTTACTACCACCAATGTTGTTCTTAAAAAGGAATCTATTATAGGTTAGTGTGGTCAAACTTTGTACAAATCAGATTCCATATTACGTTAAGGCCTTATAAGTAAAATACCATTATGTATAATGAATCATCGAACTGGGTACTAAAACAATCTTTGGCATTATTCTGCAAACTTTTTGTCAGCGCCCAACTGTAATCTTATACCATGGTATTACTATTGAGAAAGACTACAAGTTTGACATGAGAGTCAATGTAAAGTTGCCTAGAATTATTCAATGGTGTTCTACTGATATCTACTCATTCTATTGATGTTGTAGGATCAAGTTTCTTACCTAAAGAAAATGTAGAAAAATGAATGTCTTGTTTCTCATCAATTGTTTTGTAAGATGGGTTGGGTATTATAGTTTCAGTAGCAGGGAAGGGTAACCTCAATGGGAGGTTACCACCTCATAGTAAACACCACCTATGTGACTTTCTTGGGCCTTGTAGTGGTAGAAACCACCCCTGTTGGGCATTAGCAACTAAGTACTCTAAGCAAGTTACTACCATAAATGTTATTCTTAAAAAGGAATCTATGATAGGTTACTATGGTCAAACTCTGTACAAATCAGAGTCCCTATTACATTAAGGCCTTATAGGTAAAATACCATTATGTGTAATGAATCATCAAACTGAGTACTATTAAACAATACTTGGCATTATTCTATAAACTTTTTGTCAGCGCCCAGCTGTAATCATATACCATGGTATTACTATTGGCAAAGACTACAAGTGTGACATGCGAGTCAATGTAAAGATGTCTAGAATTATTCAATGATGTTCCCCTGATATCTAGTCATTCTATTGATTTGTACGATCAAGTTTCTTATCCAAAGAAAATGTAGAAAAAGGAACACCTTATTTCTCATTGATAATTTTGTAAGATGGGTTGGGTATTATAGTTTTAGTAGAAGGGAAAGGTAACCTCGATGGGAGGTTACCACCTCACAATATACACCACCTCTTGCTTTAGGGAGCAATGAGGAAATTGTGAGGCATGGGCAATTGCATCCATGTGGTCAAATGACCTTCAAGCAAATTTGTAGCAAAACTAAATGTGTTATAATATGTTACAATCGTATAACAAGTGATCTTAAATGTCAAGGAAGTTCCATGGTTAAGCATGTGTGTGCTAGAATGATACTGAGTTAGGTGACTTTTTGGGAAGTCTCAATGCATCATCCTTGTGAGCATCACCTAGATTAAATGAAATAGGAGGACTATTCATTCTTGTGAACCAATGCTCATGAAACCTAGATGCAATGAGTCACAAGTGGACTATTCCTACTCATGACAAATAGGTTCTTGTGAGCCACTGCTTATGAAACCTAGATGCAATGAGTGACAAGTGGATCATTCATGTTCATGATAGATAGGTTCTTGTGAACCACTGCACAATAAATATGGGCCATGAATATTGACCCGGAATCAACTTAGATGATTCCAAAACAATGATATTATATATTTTTTAATTTTACAAGTATGAAAGACATTTGTCTACAATCTGAGTTCATGTGTACTAGGCAACATAAATAACTTTATTTTTGCTAGAAACATGTAATTATACCATTCAAATTGATGACTATACATGTGAAAATAAATGCGCACTCTCAACTTGATTTGTCTCCTCTTCCCCATACACGAATAGTGTGGTTTTGTCTATTGACTAACGAAATATCCATGTGTAACTTCCAAAACAAAATCATAGTAACTTTTGAATATATTTAAAGTTCATCTTGGGCTTCAATCCCAAAATTCGTAAGAATTACAGTGTTACTCAAAGTAAGAGAAAGACTTGTAACTTTTAAAAATATTTAAAGTTAGCGCACAACTTCCATCCCTAAAATTCATAACGATTACAGAGTGTTATTCAAACTAAGAGAGAGACTCAAAACTTTCAAATATTTTTAAAATTAGTCCACGACTTCCATCCACAAAAATTTTTAACTATTACAAAGCATTAGCCAAACCTAGAGAGAGACTCAAAAATAAGGCAATATTTTACACTTAAGGAAATCAATACACATTTAAATGCAATGCACATAGTAAATACTATGTTACTAGATCCTTCACCCCAGAGCCCTCAATATTGGTAAGATCCATTTTGGATACTAATCCTAGGTCGATCCTGCCTAGATATAGCAAGGATACTATGCGAGGACTATGGATCCTCCTAGATACATCCCACAATGTATCCAAGAATATCCATATTCCTCCCACAATATCCTAACCATATTTAGGCAGGATCGTCAGCTCAAAAATGTTTGCTTATTTTTATCTTTGATTTCACTTAACAAAAAAGTCAATATGGACTTCAAAAAGCTATTAAAAATAAAATAATATTTCAATTCTGCTTCATGTATTCTGTTCAACACCATTCATAATAGTGGAAAGGAATACATTCGTACTCGATGTCTTTGAGCCAAGTTTTTTCAGATTATCTAATGTCAATGGCCTTCAATACTCAAAAAATATACTTGTGTATCAACCCTAGTATATATGGATTATTCTTGGGTAGAGGTTGCTTCTAATATGTAAACAAACTTACCAATTTTATTCCTCAAGGCCTCCAAAACCACCTAACAATTACTCACTAATCCATATTCATTTTCATCACTATTTGAAAGTTCATTTTCCAAACGAACTCTTCCTCTTGATGCTTTGAAATTTCCTCCAATCCCTGAACTCTGAATGTGTGGTGGTTCTTTCCCACATTCTTCTGGAAACATGTCACTTGCTAAATTATTGGAGGATCTTTTACTTTATGATATCCTTGATTGACACAAATAACCCCATCGTGGATTTTCCATTGAATATCATAATAATTGGCATGAAAATATTAGTATGTTTTATGGTTATTTAACATATTGTGTTTATTCTATGCATATTTTGTGGTTAATTTTGCATATATATATATATATATATATATATATATATATATATATATATATATATATATATATCCAAAAACATATCCAAGCCCAAAAAATTGTTGTATCCACGTACTCAAATCCCGTATCCGTATTTGTACCAATACCAAGATTAACTACTTAGAGGAAAGACATATTGGGCAATTTGATCTTAAGATATTTCTTATAGTGCAGATATTTTTTTTTTTACTACTTAGGATTAGGGTTTAGGGATGGTCTAGGGGATGAGATTCAAGGTTTAAGTGTTACTAGTGGTTTACAATTCAAGATTTTAGGTTTAGCGAGGCTTTGGGTTTAGGGGTGGCTAGGGTTTTAGATTTTCGGTTTCAAATTGTTATGATCAAGATCATGCTCAAATTAGGGTTCAATATTTTGGGTTCAGGCACGGCTTAGGCATTAGAGGCGGCCCTCTCTAACTAGTGTGGTCTTGTCCCATAAAAACAGAGTATTAGGATTTCGGTGACAAAAAATTGTAAACATAATAGGGATACCGGAATGATGTTTCTAATATTTGAAAGATAGTAAATGGAATAGTGAAGGCTCCCGTAGAAATTGTACGTTATAGAAATGGTGAATAGACCAAGTAGGGTAAAGATGTCAAGGTTAAACATTGTCAAGCACTTAATGAATAAATTTTAGTGTCTATAATAAATTTTTAAATAGTAGGGAGAATTTCACAAAATAGGTAGAGAGAAGCAAATTATTGGGATGTAATTTCCCATTGAGCTAGGCCACTTCATTTGCAAAATAGCATTACATGCATAAAACATTGAAACTGCCATGACTCATATCCCTATGCACTTCCACACAAAAAGGTTCCCATTTGGTAGCAAGGATTTTGTGAAGCCTCACCTCAAATTGGGTACTAGCTGCTTTCATGAATCCACTATCAAATATTATTGGGCTGACCACACTAATGACTATGAGGTGAGGCAAAAATATTATACAAGAATGACCTTGGATCAGTCAAAGTATTTCAAAGTGGAATTGGTTACCAAAGGTATAATTAACTATGGAAGTGATATACAATACCCATTGTACATAAACAAGTTCAATTTTGTGCCATTTACCCACCTGAACTTGTCCCAAAAGGAAGCAAAAACTTTGGATGCTTGTACTCAATTTTTCCTATATAAATCCAAGAAATGGTTTGACAAGAAATCGATGAAGCTCACTAGAGTAAGTGGTTTTGACTCTGGATATCCAGGGTGTATTCAGCATAGATCCGCATCTGACACATTTTGTATCAGGATGCAAAGACCTGCAGAGGTGTATCCAGCTACGTAACATGTCACAACTCATCATGGATGTATATCTGAGCATACTCACAGGGCCCCTGTAGGGCCCTGGATGTATCCAGGGCATATCCTGCAGAGATCCATATCCGATACGTTTCATATCGGGATATGGGGCCCTGTAGGAGCATATCTGGGTATGTAGCAATGTCGTGACTCGTCACAAACTCTATTACAAATCACATCTTGGCCCTTCGGAGTATTTTTGATGTACCCTTCCCTCAAGGGAATTTGTTCACCAATAAAGGGGAAATACAATGTTGACTGTACAAAAGCCCAAACTTCAGGCTACAAACTAAATGATGAACAAAATACAGCCATCCATGGTGCAACATACCTGTACATAGAGACTTTACACAGTCAATGGTGTGCATTTGTGTCTATCAGTTAATTTGGTTCAAGTAGCAAGATATAGCATAATATTAGAATAACAACTTTCAAGCGCAGTTCAGCCATAAGAATCTTACTTTACTCGCTAGGAAAGCAATTATGAACAACAAACAAAACTAGCTTTGTAACGAACTTCTTTTTTATGCATTCAAATCTCAAACTTCCATATCTGTAAATGTACTTATGCCCATGAGAGACTGAGACCCTGTGTGTGCATGTGTGCACGTGTGTGTAGGTGGGCACAAGAGTGATTGTGGGTGTGCATTACAGAAATTTTATTTGACATCAAATAATTCAATTGACTCTTTTGCTGGAGAACCCATTTAAGATGCAATAATTCATTATACATTCCTTACAATATGCACCTCACCCGGAGAGGATAATGTACAACTTCCAACAAGATTTATGTTTTTTCACATTTGAAATCTTCTTGTTCATCTCGAAATAATATCTCAAATCAATCACAAACGTCAATTTTCAAGGAAATTCTTACAAAATTGTAGCTATTGAAACATCTGATCTGTAAATAAGACCTTCAAAACAATCTCGTAAATGTGAGAAAGTTCTGTCAACTTCTAAATAAATATTCATAGATAACCCAATATTGTGTGTTTTTGTAAAGATGTTGACTCTATGCCCCTAGCGGTGCAAGCTTGGGATATAGCTTTTTTGGATTTTACAGGGAGAGATCGTCCCTATATTGTAAACCTGCTATTTTTCATGTTCTCAGATGTAATATAGATGCATTGCTCCTATAAAAAAGAAAAAAGTTATCCACCACTGAATATAAATATTATGGAATCTCTGAATTATTACAATGTCAAGACTCATTACAAACTCTTATTACAAATCAAATCTTGGCCTTTGGGAGCATTTATGAAGTACCCTCCCCTCAAGGAATGTTTTTTACCAATAAAAAACAGGAAATACAACGTTGACTGTACAAAAGCCCAAACTTCAGGCTGCAAATTAAATGATGAACAAAAGACACCCATTCATGATGCAACTTACCCATGTAGAAATAGTTTGCACAGTCAATGTGTTGCACTTCTGTCTATCACTTGATTTGGTTCAAGAAGCAGGATATAACATAACATTAGAATACAAACCTTCAAGCGCAGTTCAGCTGTAAGAATCTTACTTCACTAGCTAAGAAGCCAATTTATGAACAAAATACAAAACTAGCTTTGTAACAAAATGTTTTTAATATTTATGCATTCAAGTTTTAAACTTCCATATATTTGTAAATGTATGTATACGCATGAGAGAGACCGTGTGTGTGTGTGTGTCCATGTGCATGTGCATGTGCGTGTGTGTCCAGGAAGCACAAGGGTGGGTATGGTTGTACCTGTGTGTGCATGTGTGTGCGTGAGAGATTATATTTGACATCAAATAATTCAATTAATGGTTTTGCCAGAGAAGCCTTTTATGATGCAATAATTAATTACACAATCCTGATAATATACACCTCATCTGGAGAGGATAATGTACAACTTCCCACAAGATATACCCTTCTTAACAATTGAATTCTTCTTGCTTATCTTGAAATAATATCTCAAATCAATCACAAATTTCAATTTGCAAGGAAAGTCTTACAAATTTATAGCTATTGAAATGTCTGATATTTACATCTGATCTTATATGTAAGACCTTCAAAACAACCTCATAAATGTGAGAAATTCCTGTTGACAACTTCTAAAAAAAGATTGATTGATAGTATTCTGGCAAGATAATATCAGCATAAACCATATCTTCACTGCAATATATGCCATACTGCTGCAACAAAGAGAACTAACAATTGAAATTGGATAGATTTATAATTCATGGATGCTGATCAGGCTATGACCATTACATAACATTTATCATTCTCCCCATTAACAGACAATGTAATCAACTCTAATACATGGTTAACTCGTGCTTTCGTTGTTTGTCAATTTGACTTTCGGTTCTAAAAAAAGAAAACCAGAAAACGCCTTTGACTTGGAAGCTGTGGATGAGAGTTTTAAGACATTGTCTTCTAGTGATCGCAACTCAATACTTTGTCTTCATAAAAATGTAGGAGGAACAGAATCCTGACAATATCTGCGACCATAATTATGACATTCCACACTACATGCCATGCCAACCCAAGTGTTTTACCAAATATCATATATCACCGAGAGATATTCTGGCACCATTATATGGAAATTCATCACAAAGATGTATTCTACTTATCTGAATTTTCTTATTGGCAGTGGCTTTCCAAAAAGTTTCTCGACCTCCTGCGCTTCCATTTTTAGTTCTCCAAAAAGTTCCATTTCCTCTTTACTCAATTCTTGCAAGAAATTCCGCTCATCCTTCTCAATTTCCTGTATTCCCTTTTCTAATCTCTGTAATAAATTGTTTTCTATCCTTCCGACCTTTTCAGCCTCTTTTTCTAGTTGTTCTACTTCTTTTACAATTGCCTGCTCTCCCTCCTCAACTTTTTTCTCTAATCTGGTCAATAGAGGAGGTTCAGGGCCACATGTGTTGTCTGTTCTCTTGAACTTTTTGAAGTTCAGTCCCACCCTTCCTGCAGCTTTTTCTAACTCGGGAACAATGCTGGAAGGAAGAACTGGACTCCGTGTATAAATAACAGAACCTCCATATCCATTCCAGGCATCATTTTTACCTCGATAATAGACAAATATGTAATCATCTGGTTTATTTTCGATCTTGGATGAAACTATATACCTGCATAAAAAATTATAGTCTTAAGTAACAGACCAAATTAATATTAGATAGCTATTCAGAAATGAGCAGTAAGAAGAAGACGCATAGGAAACATAATTAAACTAGAACAGAAAGCTTTATTAATCTGTGTTTTGTACATGACATACTCTCAAGGGAGAAGTATGGTCATTTATCTTCGACTAGCTACTTCTATGCTCTGATATGCTGTGCTAATTATCTATTTAGATATGTATAAATAGCGTTACAAAGCCATGAAGGCTAAAGAACTGTTATAGAAGATGGAATGGTTGCTCTTCCAAATGACTTCATCTTCTAGTAATTGGGCTAAATGCCATCAAAATATAACTATTGAATCTGGCCCGTGGGGCATTGCCCTGCACCCCATACAGGCACTGCCCCTCGACCGCACGAGGGAAACCCCTCTAGTCAGTCATATGGGGAGCTCCACCCCTTTAAGAACAAAGGTAACAACATGTCGGCACTCAGTGGTACCATGCATTGTGAATTATCCTTTGTGGTTTGGTTTGTAGGTGTCTGAAACATTGACAAAGACTGCATGAAATTTGGAGAACACTTAGGTGGTGCAGCGTCCAATCTGCCCAGATTTTCCTGCACCGCTAGAAACATGTGTGCAGAATTTAATTAAGAAGGAATGACAATCGGAGATACTGCAAACCTCTGAAGGTGGTTTCGAAGTACAAAAAATCATAGAACATGGGCCATCATTATTGCAAGCTATGACAATGGGTTTTGCAGTATCACTGGAACTGTATTGAAAGAATCCACCTGGATCACAAGGAGACCCTACAATCCATGGAATAGAGTGTCTTACAAGAACGTATTTGAAACAACTACCAAACACTTTAATTGGGGATCAACAAACAACCTATGGAAGCATAAAAATACTTGGCAAGCTAAGAAAGAAAGAAAAATACTTTATATTGAACTATGATACTTCTGGACAAGCGTAACAATGAAAGAAAAGAGTGAAGGTATATGTTGGGAGTATATGCAAACACATTTCTGTGGCACCCAAAAGGTTCCAAGTGGGAAATATAGAAGGCTAGCTAGAAAGCACGAGTACTTTTATCTTACCTTGTGTAGCACAATGATGTCAAGGTATTGCAGTCCAGGTGGAATATTAAGGTGCAATCTTGCAATTCGACACGAATCATATTGCACAGAAGAATCCAATTGTCAAAGACAGAAGCTCTGAAAAAGACCTCTCCAATTTTTCATTAGATCACGAGTGGAAAGCCACAAAGATGTTGATCTCAAAGAGAGACCATTCTCATGTAAGACACTTGTGGGGTGGTTACCCATGGACGGATGCCTTATCGTTGTGAGGTGAAGCAGTCTGATGGAAATTCAGTGCACAAGCCTTAATAGGGGAGTGGACTTTAAAATTCGAAGGATGAGGCCCGGTAAGCCTTTTGCCTTGTATTTGTCATTTTCATATATAGTAAAGAATCTCTTGTTTCCGGGTGTAATTATATCCCTTGTTTTTGCATTTTTGTAAATTTTTCTCGCACTTAGTAATTCAGGCACTAGGGTGTTAGGGACTAACTCCTTCAGACCCATGCAAAAATACTTGAAACCATGGTAACAAGGTTCAGATTTGTGGGTTTGATAAGGTGAAAGGCTCGCTAATGTTCGGGACTTCAAAATGATTTGGTTCAAAACTATATAACATACAAAATTATGTATAATCGTACAAATAGAATATGAAGGCCTCTAACCCCACTGGGAAGTGCAATTAGTGGTAGTGATGATTAGCTTCTTATGGTACTGTTATAGCTTGGAATTGCACCCCTATGGGAGAGTTTTTCAGGCTCTCCCACTTCCAGCTATAAGCATGGGAACAACCTCAAGATGTGGGTGTCCTATGGTGAGGTTGAGCCTCTAGGCTTTTTAAAGAGGCTAGTTCCTCTTGGTGGATCACCTAAAACTATTTCTAAACTAATGCTTCGTGGGGAAAAGGGTTAGAAGGGAGATAAGGGTTCCTAAGAAGGCTAACCAGGCGATGCACCAAATTTAAATGACTACTCATCTATGCTTGAACCCACATTAGATCAGTCATCAGACAATTTGGACTTGCACTATCTCAAGATCAAGTAAACACACGCTGGAAGAGGTTCATGCAGAACACTAATCCAGACCTGCAAAATCTTGAAAATATTTCAAAGAGGCAAGCAAAAGGCTAATGGACTAGGAATACACTCATTCACAAATCCACCAAGCACAAGCATACTAAAGCACTAATCGAAGATAAGAAATAGGCAAAGAAATCATCTCATTACATTCAAGAGGTAGTTCTTACAATATCTCGACAGGGTTTAGCCTGGTCGAAGAAGCATGTTTTTTGCAAACGTCTGAATGAGCAACTGTCTCCCAGCAAGATGCCAAAATTCTAAAAAAACTGGGGGCCTTTACAATGGTTTGGAAGCCCATATATATAGAAGGGGACAAGAGAGAAAAGGGACTTGCATGGGAGAACGGAAAAAGGGGAGAAGTCGTTGATGACTGGAACCACTGTTGTTGCCACTACTTTGACTATGAAATGGACCACCCAAGATCACCGTAAAATCTCCTCAAGCCCTTCACGCATTCAAGTCTTCCTCTTCGGAACTGAGAGAGCCAAATCGGTGGTAGCTGCATGTCTCGAGCATGTCCGAGTGGTTTTATCTTTGCATTAAAACTTGGCGTGTTCTTTATTGCAACTTGGACTATCCCAATCGGTCCTTGCATGTTCGTTGCTCCACCTGGACGAGTCCAATCTTTGTTTGACCACTTGCATGCCGGAATCGAAAGGAGAAGTCCTTGTTGTCCATTGATCTACTGAGCTTGTTGGATGCGCTTGTGCCACTTGTCCTTGACTGATTGGCCCTTTGGATTTATTGCATTTGACCCCTTCGAAATTTATGTAAAGCCCTTCGGATTTCTTGACTGCCCCTTTTAGCTGAGAAAGGGCCCTTCGGCCTTATGAACTGGTACCTTCGGATTTTCCTGCAAAGTGCCTTTGGTATTGTGAGTGCCCTTCGAAGAAAGGCACCGACCCTTCGGAAATGTGCAAAAGGTCCTTCGGGTTTTTTGAAGAGGACCACTTCTGTTTATGAAAGAGTCCTTCAGGATTTGTGCCTGGACCTCCTTTCGGAAATGACCCTTGGAGAAGACTTGTCCCTTTGAGAACCCGAGAAGCACTTCTAAGACCAAATCGGGCTTTTGATGTCTTATTACTTATTTTGGGTTTCTGACTGCTCACAACTTATGAAGTAATTAAGTAGTGCACCCCCAGAAACTTGAAATACACTGCGCAAACCAAATTGGGCTTTTCCAAACCTTCTTACTTGCTTCAAGGTTTCGACTGCTGATTACTTATAAAAAATTTAAGTAGTGCTCCTCTGGAAACCCAAAGACTTCTCCTTACAAAAACCCGAAGTTGTCTAAACTTGCCACTTTTGCTTGAATGTCTACCTTCTCACACTTGGGCGAAATTTGGTATGTGGGCCAAAAATGGCCAACAGGTACATAGGCATCATAAGGCCCTAGTCACTCTAAGATGATTTGGCCTATTATCCACTCACAACGATGACTCCCACCCTAAATCCACTGGTACCAAAAGAGAAATGTCTAAGGGGAATATCAATTTCAAACAATTAATGTGGAGAACTGAATCATCAATTTGGAAGAATATCGATTTAGACTAGTTTGCACAACTATTTAGAACATATAATCCCTGAAGGTCCTTTCACACTAATGATCCTAAGACTGATAAAACCACCAATTGGTTGTCATTGAAAACTACTATAGAATGAAGTAGAGCTCCGGAGCTATATAATAAGGAATCTAGAGGACCAAAAAATCTAGTAATCAACATACGAACTTGATCCAGAGCCATACAACAACTTTAGACTGACGAATAACTGGATCAAATTGAAATATAATTCAATGATGTTGATTGAACTCATTAAGAATTCATTGGGAAGTAATTGAATGAACTAACTATATACTCAACAAGAAAAAATAAAGACTCGTCTCAAGATCACAACTGCATAATCACAGAAATAGAACATGAAAATGATATAAACAAAAACATTCAATGCCCAATGTTCACAGTATTTCAAAATTTGGGACATCACATGATCAAACAATATTAAAGAGTGTCATTCGCTCATGAATCTTCATGGTCTAGGTTTAGGTATTGTCAAGTCATTTCTGGTTGAGATTGGTCATCCTATTCTAAGTGGGGACTAGGTTTGTCGTCTTTTCTCCATCTAGTAGGTGGAGAGTGAGGAGTTATTCATTTTCAGATACCCCATTTTTTATGATATTTGGTCTTTATAGAGACTCGAGCAACTCTCTGTCCAATTTCTTTTGGTACGAGGACCGAAATGCCAGCCCCTTTTTCTTCAATAAGTTGGCACCCTTCGACTCAAGTCCCCATAGATCCCCAGGTTGATCACCTCTACCTTTTAGACCTCCATGGAGGTTGGCAGCATTAAGCGCCCATTGGTTATTATTACTTCACACATTGAGGGGGGTAGGTCAATAAGGCGGCACTCATCTTTGCACAACACTACTACTAAGGTGCCCCAACACACTATCTCTCGGCAATGTGAATATACTCCTCAACATCATGGATCTACTCCTCAACATCATGGATCTGTTCCTCGACATCGTGGATCCACTCCTCGACTACTTCCCAGGCCTCGAGGACAAGCACACTTTATGAGTTTCTTTGCTGCCACATGAATTTCTTTGACCTTGGATGTTAGAAGGGAGTCTAGGGGAAGTGCTTTGCTTCCTCCTAGAATTACTAGACACTCTCCAATGAGCATTATTAGTTCCTGCATTGGCCCTTTCACAGTTATAAACGATGACACAGATTCCTTTGTCCTGAGCATGGTCAAAGATGTTTGATAGGATTATCATCCAGTCATTCTAACTTTCATTAGCCCATGCTCTTTGGGGGTTCCTCCTCCCCCCACATGGCTGTATGTTTTGCTAGCTTAACCACATGGGTTGGGACTCTACTAATCACCCCCCACCCTCCGTTCCCGCCCCCGTCCCCGCCCCCCCCCCCCCACCGTCCCCTACCATGTCATTTATTCCCCCCAACTCATTTATTTTTAGTGCTTTAGTTTTTTTGCTTTTTGTTTTAATTTAGTTACTCTTTGATCCTAGGGACTATATCGTAATTGGATGTATTCTTGAGTCCCATTGACCTACTTGTGGTCATTCGTCAGCATTAATATAATTTTTTTCTTTCTTTCTTCAAAACAAAAAACTTCATATATGATCATTAATACGATTAGGGCCAACATCTTGATCTAATGCATCTCCAATACCATTGTAATATTCACTATGTCATGGTTTTCAAAGCACATGGGCTGGGGAATAGAGTTTATGTTACAAATTAAGGGTTTATGTCACAGTCAATGTGTTGACCTGCATTGACAGATTCAGTCCAATAGGTTCATCACTCTTAATAAATTTGAGGTTCTATGGAAATCCTTGAGGTTCAGTCGAACATTGTTACGATGCTTGAAACACTAGAAGGGACAAACAACCAAAAAGTTAGTAATTTTTTATGAAGCCAATGAACCAAGAAAGAACTCTAGACTGAAGTAGGTTATTTGGGATTCAGGATCACAAAAACCCCAAATGTTACTTGCCTTCTAAAATATTCTTAGCTGGAGACCTGTAAAGGATTTGAGGTAAGGGATTGGAGGAATTCACTAGAGAGCATCAAACAAAGGTCGTAGACTTTTTTGGCTAACCCCTGCTCTTGTTAGAAACAATCGGTGTGGGTAAGGTCACTCAAGATGGTGATTATTGTTTCTGCCGTACCAACTGCTGCAAGAAAATGCCAAATTCTATTTGAAATTCCATATTGCCATGCTACATTTGATAGGAGGGAAACAATGCTGCAGGGAGACTTGCCTTGTGCTCAGATCCCAGTCTCCTACTAATACCTACGTTACCTCAAGCAGAAGGGTGAGTGCCAAGGGACACCACAGGCTGGTAAAAGAGTTTCATACCTGACCTACAAAGTACTCTAATACCTTAAGACCCATAGCTAAGGTGATAGTTTCAACTTAAAGAGGTCTCTTTTCTGGGAAAATAGGTTTTCCAAATGTATGAAAAAGTCTACCACCATAGGACCCACAACTAAGTTTGTTTCCTAGGAAAATAAGTCAAAATACAAGGAATTTTAAAGTCAAATAAATATTCCAAGCAATCATTTGGTTATGGAAAACACTACCGTCAATAAGATTTCACCATAGTTACCAAGTATGGAAGAGACGATATTTGTTGACAGAGCACAGAACCTGCAGCGACATTTTTAGATACAATAGTATATGGAAATTAACATATGCATCCATAAAATATATAGAGAGTGCAAGAAATTTTACATATAATAACAATAAAATGCAACTTTCCAAAATGGAGAAAACTGAGAATGGTACAACGGAATCCATACACAGGTGGTTGAATTACAGAATAAATTATATAATGCAAAGATAAAACTACATCAAGAAATAGAAAAAGTAATTACAAAATGTGGCAAAGACAAAGTAAGTAAAAAAATCAACATATCAAATGTAAGGTAAAATGTCATATATAAGTTCATCAAGAAGGGAGAAAATCTACGGTTCAAGAGACTTAATGGGATGAACTTAGGAAATCTAAATAAACATATGATTTTATAAATATAGGAAACCACCAAGATATTGCTTCTCTTTCATAGTCAGTTAACAATGCTTAAAAATAGGTAATAAAAATGTAATAACAACACCAAGTTAATAACCTTGAAAGTTTGAAACACATTTTTTTTCCATAAAAAGCAAACTATGCTTTTCAGATGGTTGGCTGGTGTTGAGCAAATGACATTTATACACTAAAATGGATCAAAGGTAGGCTTGATCTTTACCAAGGAGATAGATGACCTGGCTTTCCTTTTTGAGGTATATACATCTACTGTATTAGGAGCTAAGCAAGTAGGGAAGCAATGCTGAATCACAGAAATATAATCTTTTTCAACGTGTTGGCTGATTTCCACCCATGAATCACTAAGCAACACAACTTCATCAGCATTGACTGTAAATTTTCAGGGACAATCACAGTTTATTTGAATATTTCTATAAACATGCACCAAAGAGAGGCAGAGTTTCTACATGTACAAGAGCAGTGTTTGATCTGTGAATGATTCTTTGTAGGGTTCAAAAGAAGAAAGTTCAAAGGTGGTGAGAAAGTGTTTTAAACATCATATAATACTAAATAGTGAAAGTGTTGACTCATCCAACACAGAGATTACGACCGGTCCTGCATTATCCCTTAGCAAATGTTCTGTACTTCAGTCCCAACACAAAAGGAATAACTGGATGTATATAAAACGGAAGACCAACTGCTGGCATATAATCACCCATTAATATTCATTTTATATGCTGTCTATGAAGTGCAAGCATCCTGAAGCAAACAGGGACCCTCTCATTGTGATCCACGAAATGTCTGGGTCTATGTATGAGTATTTGTTGGACAACACAAATTATGAGACAGCAGTCATGCCATCTACTGATTGGGATATGAATGAACTCAACGCCGCACCTATTACCAGGTATAACCTTATGTTGAACTTTGTGCATCTGTACTAAGGTAAAAAACCACATGCAGTGCATTTTTAGCCTATTTAAATAGAATTTTTATCAATCGGACTAGAATTTGTGGTGAAGTGTTCCCTTAGCATTATATTATTAAGGAAAATATTACCTTGTTGATGCTGACATCAAAAAGGGCTATGCCAAAGGGAAATATTGTATTCATTTTATGCTTTCCTTGTTTACATCAGCAAATTGCCAAATAGGAGCAAACAAACCACATAAAATAGAATAAATGGCTTCTTATCCATAATTGCAGTCCATTAAATACTGCTAGAAATGGAAAATGAATGAGACATTGTGTCCATATTTATAGGATAGAAAAAGATACCAGTCATCCTGATAATGAAGATACTCATTATCATGGTTGTAGAGCACGCCGGGCTGAGATGGATCTTGGACAAATTTTTGAATAGCAGAACGAGTGATGAAACCACCATCGGGGGTAGGTATCCTCCACGACAACTTTGCTGTGATGTTCTTTGATGTCGGATAAAATTCATGAACTTGGCAATCAAATGTATCAAATGTTGGATTCAAGCCACTACTTATATACCACTTGCCACTGAAATCTGAGATGTTAAATTTTTCAACAAGAGCAGAGGGATCTGGAACAGGGAATGTTGCTTCGTCATTTTTCTGAGGAACACACTTTTTTCGGGATACAGCACAATCATTGAATTGATCTACTACATTGTTCTCAAATAGATTTCCACATTGAATCTGCAAAACACATTTCAGGGCTTAGAATTAATACCTAAATTGTAAGCCATACCAAGGATGCAAGAAAAACTTGTAACATCATAAAAGCATACTGCCAGTTAGAGAACTTTGATCTATGTCATACATGAAATACAAGGCAGACTATATGCTTGAGGGGGAGAGAGAAAGAGAGACCTGACATTCTGTCTCGTCAGGACGATTATTACATGTTTGGATGCAAGCAACATTTGCTGCACATGCTGGGTCTGCAATGCACCTTGCCAATTCCACTCTACAAAAAGACACAATCAACTTTAAACAAAATAAAGATCAAGTATAGCTATAAAAAGGAAACTAATAATGTTGAAGCTGGGAAATTGTATTTGGAACAAAAGAAAAATCTCGATTCAAACATTGCAATTATATATTGGCTTTCCTGCATGTAAAATGTTCAGTAGCATGGAAAAAATGGTATAATCTTGGAAGCACACAACTGAAATAGCAAAAGCATCCCGGGGTTGCCACCGTAGAAACATTGGAAGCAGAAAAGATTGGAGAATGAATTTATATGTTTCATATCTTTCCAGTTTAAATATCATTCTTTTGTCTCTTTTGATGATGGGGATAGAATGGCTGGTCAAGTGTCACCTCATTTTTTAGAGCACACTTCCCCAGCCTATCACGTTTACCCAAGGCCTAATCCTGCTTTGTATGCATTATGTAAGTAGCGGAAAGACTATGGCATAAAATAAGGCACAAAAGGCAGTCCCAAAGGGTAACAAAAAACATATTGACAAAGCCCTTGGAAGAAGGAAATTTGGTCAAACCTGGTGAACTTGGGCATGGACATGGACTTAAGACATGACCTCCCCAACAACCTAGTTCCTCCATCGCAACTAAAACGTGGTAGAAGCCTTAAAGATGAAGAGGGTGAACTCCCCATTGAGTAGATTGCAGAAGGAAAATAACCCTCACATATTATGAAAGCACACCATTTCTATGAACCATAAAGGCTTAGAAGAGAGGAATTTTCTATTAAAAAATCTAAGCATACAAAAACCATGCAAGTACGCAAGAGAGAACTTTAAGCTATAAATAATTTTTAGATATATTATTAAAATAGCAATTGTCATTTTATAGGAAAGCAACAATATAAACCCTGATTCTTGGTTGACACAAACCCTAACCCTAGAATGACTTATTTGGACATTAAGCCATATTTACATTATTTGATAAAGCAAACTAAAGTCATTGACTTTATCACTAAGCCTATTACTAATATTAGTAAAACCATTATTACTTAATATTGAAAATTTTATCGCCCTCCCTTAAGTTTATCCCTAACTTCTACAAATTTATGTGGGCCAAGAGACTTGGAAATAATGTTTGAAATCTGGTCCTGGGTTGGACATTGCAGCTCAACTTCTCCATCTTGTACAAGTTATCAAATGAAGTGACAATGTACGTCAACATGTTTTGTTCACTCATAAAAAATGAGATTCTTTGTGAGCTTAAGAACTCCCTGGTTATCACAAAATTGCATGGTAGGCTTAGTTTGATCAACTTACAAATCTGCAGGCACTCTTCTAATTCAAACTGATTCACATGCCCCTTTTATTACTATTCTATATTCCTTTTGTAGAGGAAAGTGAAACTACACGTTGTTCCTTGTTAATCCAAAAAATTACCCGTGTTTCAAGACTAAACACATAACTTGTTGTAGACTTCCTGTCATCCACAGAACATGCCGAATTCAAGTCTGAATAGCCACGCAAGTAAAACTCCTTTCTCTTACTATATATAATGCCAACGTCTAATGTTCGTTTCACATATCATAGCACCCTCTTTTGCACTATCCGGACCTTTTTTTTTGGAGCTATCATAAATCAGGAGATATAGCTGACTACATAGCACAAGTCATGCATAGTGGTTGTAAGATAGATCAAGCTGCCAACTAAATGCATGTAGACTGATCCATTTACTGCTTTTGAATCAGACTTGGCTGAAAGTTTCAACTGTGTCTCTACAGGTGTAGATGAGATTTTACAATCAGTCATCTTAAACCTGTCTAACAAGCTCGTTGAAGATTTTGTTTTGAAAGCCAAAAATATGTTAATCAGAAAGCCAAACTTCTACACCTAAGCAATATTGCAGAAGGCCTAGATATGTCATGTCAAAAAAGGCACATAAATTTGATTTTGCCTTTTCAATAGCTCTGACCTCACTACTATGTCATCAACTTATGCCACTAGAATCACCATACCACCATTCTCACTTTTGGGGTCAGAAAGACTTATTCTAAATCCCTATTCTCCAAAATACCTATCAATTTTAATGTACCATGCCCTGGAATTTTATGTTAGCCTGAAAAGAGCTCTCTTCAATCTACACATCATATGTTTCTTCCCTAGAACCCAAAATCCTTGCAGTTGGTACATCACCGTACATGTATACTTCTTCCTCTAGATCTCCATTGAGGAAGACACTCTTCTCCTCCATCTGATGTACTTTCCAGCCAAAATGTGCTGCCATGGCTAGAACAAATTAGATTGTTTTCATTTTTGCAGTAGGAGCAAATGTCTCCTCATAATCAATCCCTCCCTTCTTTGCAAATCCCTTTGCGACCAGCCTTGCTTTATGTTTGTTAAGTGTGCCATCTACTTTATACTTGACCTTATATACCCATTTTAGCCAATGGGTTTCTTCCCAATAGGTAGGTCTTCTAGAACCCATGTTTTGTTCTTCATCAAAGTTTCATGTTCAGCTTGAATAGCCTACTCCCGTTTTGGTTTTCCTTTGGCCTCTTCATATACTTCAGGGTCAAAATAATGTTAAAGGTTCACCATCAAATTTTTGTCTTCTTTCCTCTCTCATATAAGCGAGCTCATCTTCCCGAACATAAAGTGTTGTACCACCATTCTGGTCTCTTCTTTTATTCCTTACCCTTCATATCAGAACTAGTATCTTGCTGATTTGAGGAACTTGCAGCTGCATATTGGCTGAAATTTTTCAGGATTCATACTCAAGGGATTCCTTCTCATCCTGACTACCCCCATCCATCCAGCTTGTAAACTCAGCCATATCACCTGTATTTGCTGCAACTTTCTTATCTGATTTATGGCCAGTCTTTATTTGGAACGAACCTGCATTCTCCTCAACTAAAACATCTCAATTAAAGCATCATTTATTAGTTTCCAAATCAACTAACCTATGTACTTTATTGTGGTCATTGTACCCTAAAACATCCTTTGTTAGCTTCTTGCATTTTATATCTAGTTTGGTTTGTTTTTCATCAAGAACCCACGGATACACATCTGAGCCAAAAACTATGAGATGACTTACTTCAAGTTTTTGTTCAAACCAGGCTTCTTCTAGAGTCATCTTTTTTACTGTTTTTGTTGGAGACCGGTTTAGCAAATACACTGAAATGCGTATGGCTTCCACCAAAAATTCGTTAGAAACCGACTTGTTCTATAACATGCATTGTACCATCTCCAAAACAGTGTGATTCCTCCTCTCTACCACTCCATTTTTATTTAGAGTATGGTGTGTGGTGTATTGTCTCTAAATGCCCTCTCAAGTGCAAAAAAGAAAGAAAATCTCAAGAAAAAAAATCACCTTCATTATCTGATCTTAGGGTTTTAATGTTCTTCATTTATTGTTTTTCTACCATGGCATTGAACTTTTTGAACTCTTCAAATGCATCAGATTTCTTATTTACAAAATACACCCACATCTTTATGAACAATTCATCTACAAAAAGCAAGAAATACATGGCACTAGAGATTGACATTGTTTTCATGAGTCAATAAATGTCAACAAGGATCAGTTCAAGATGCTCCTTTGCCCTACATGTTCGACCTTCATCAAAAAGCAACCTATTTTGCTTCCCTACTTGGCATACTTCACAAACTCTGTTGATTATGAATCTCTGGAAGGCCATCAACCAAACTTTCTTTAGCTATAAAAATATATATTTTAAATTTTAGTGCCCATACCTTTGATGTCAAAGTGTGTTTTTGTCTTGACCACTCTCAGCCATCAAAGCATGCTCTTTTGCCTTCCCTGTATCAATTAGTCTAAAAATGTCATACCTTTGATGTCAAAGTGTGTTTTTGTATTTACCACTCTCAGCCATCAAAGCATGCTCTTTTGCAATCCCTATATCAATTAGTCTAAAAATGCCATATCCCTGAATGCCAAAACCAATTGCATTCTTTCTAACCTTATCAACAATAAAACATTTATTACTGCTGAAAATCACATTCAAATTAGGAATGTGTTTCATAATCTCACTGAAAGTAGATTATTTTTCAAACCATGAACATAGAAGGTATTTATGAAGAGCATCTTTTTACCTCTCAGTGTTAACTACACATTTCTTTTGCCTTCAACTTTAAATTCCTCTCCACCAAAAATCATAGAGTTATAAGTATATGCATTTGCTCCAAAGTCAAGATACCAATCTCTCATATTCAATAAATGCTTGGCGGCACCAAAATCTATATACCAAGCAGTCTTGTTCAAACAATATCTATTATCTCTATAAAAACATAAAAATTGTCTTCTTTATGTTTTTCAATATTTGCCTGATTCTTAGGCCCTTGGTTATTTTTCTCATCCCATAACCATTTTCTATAGAATTTGCACCTATGACCTAGTTTTCCACAATAGAAAGACTTGAGAGTTTTGGTTTTTTTATTTACCTAAACCCTTTGTCTTGTTGCTTCCCTCTTTGTTGCCATCTTTTGGCTTAGCAAACTTGCCCTTGCTCTTGAATTTTATTACCAAATCCATCTTTGAACCCTAAGTCCCGCTCCTATTACGAAACTGTTTTTTCCACCTATCTTGTTGCAATAGTTTAGTGCTCAACTCTTCAAACTTGAGGTCAACGTCAGTAGCAGTAATATTTAGGGTTCCAATGAAATACTCAAATGAAGTTGGCTCTTCAAAATGATTATCACCATATCTTCTTCTTCCATCTTTCACCCAATGGCATTCAACTGTTTTCTAATATCCTTTATCTTTACCAAATATCTTGTAAATATTTAATTTCATCCATTTTAATAGAAAATAATATATTCTTAAGGGAAAAGCTATGTTGTTTGGGTACGGGTACGGGTACGGATACGGGGACGTCTCGAGTACGCGGGTACGTCATTTTTCAAAAACCTTGATTTGGATACGTCGTGGGTACGTCTGTGTGTGTATATATATATATATATATATATATATATATATGTTACTCATTTTTTTAGTAAAACACTTGAAACTACATAGTGTGAAAATATTTGTCTATAAATGATAAAAACACTTAAAAATATATAATATTCATTCATTCATTACTTCAAAGACAAGATGTACATTCAAATCTAGAATAAATCATCTCGATTGTCCACAAAATCATGAATGCCACTCCCATTATTTTTCAACTTTATCATTTACTGACACTTTCTCTCACAAGGGCTCATCGGTGCATTGAATCTCACGAGTGCATGCCTTAAGGGGTGCACAGGGAATGGGGTGGGAGCGGCTTGTGGCACTTTGCCAGAGATATTCTCAAACTATTCTATCACGCATACATCCCTTCATGCAGCCTTCATACCTCCTATGATGTCTCCTTGAAATCTTGAAACCCTGAAATATGGCTAAGTTTGAAACCCTGAAACCCTGGAATCTGACTAACTCTGAAATATGACAGGATCCTCCAAAACCTAGAATTTGCATTATAGCTCCTAGTAGTCCGAAACTTCTCTCAAACACCCTGAAAGTATATAAATAAAATATAACTTAAAGTATAAGAAACTAGATGTCCATATCTAAATGTAAACTTATACTTAAATGTTTATTTTATTTCTATACGTTGGGTTCGGACTGGATTTACATTTAGGGTTGCTTAGTTTTTAGGGTTTTTTTTTTTTAAGGATTGTCTGGATTTTTTAAAAAAACAATTCGCCATTTTTCTGCCGGAATCCCTCGGGTACGCGCCGGAAACGTCCCGGGTACTCCCGGAGGCGCCCGCCGGCGTGCCGGACGTTTCCGGCACGCCGGCGGGCGCCTCCGGGACGCCTCCGGGAGTACCCGGGACGTCCCCGTGCCGAAGGCATCTCCGAACAGGAGGCGTGGGGCTGGGGGGCGTATCCCTGCAACACAGGGGAAAAGGCTATACCTTTATTGGAGATTTCATGCAACTCCTTCAACTGCTTCTCAATACCTGGCACGTATTGCCAATTTGCACTTCTAGTAGCATTTCATCAATCATATATAGTTTTATTAGCATCATTGCTTCTGTATTCTGCTCATTGAATTTTTCCAAGCCTTTTGATCCGTAAACTAGGCGGATATTCCACACTATGTTCCACCAACATGGATCCTATACATTCCTAACAATTCTTTGATTGACTAAATCACTATTTGTTTGAGAAATAGTTATTAAATGTACTTAGAAATGAATTGCAAGCGCTGCATACTGAAAGGAAGATTGAACCTCTCTTGTACTTGGAGGTGCATATGTTGAATGAAATTATCAACCTTGTGAACTGCTGAGTCCGCCTTTTCATGCTCCTTGTGTGGCTCACTTCCTTGCTGAGGAAGAACCATATCTGAAAGCGAGCATCCTGGCAATAATTGCATCTCATGCTCTTTGTTAGTAGACATGCTATGAATATCCTTACATTCTTGCTTATCTTTCAAAATGAATAAAGAAAACTTCCCACTAACATTAAGCAACCAATTACCTTGAGTGGAACTTACCAAAGAGAGCTTTGATTTGCCTTCATAGGAGTGTATGGTGTATCTTTTCCCATCTTTAACCAAACGGTACTGATTAGACCTCCTCCTAAAAATAGCATCTCTAACATACATATAGGGGAGCCAAAAACTATCCCACAAATGTCAATAGGTGCACCATCTACAACAACTTCATCAATGAAATTTTCATTTATTGCAAACTTGACTTTGCATTGTTTGGAGACCCTTATCTCTACTTGTTTCACCCATCTTAGAGCATAGGGATTAGGATGATCATACATTTCCAACCCAAATGTTTCTACCAGCGCTTTGCTAATTAAATTTGATTGAGCACAATAATTAAAAAGAGCATCAACCTTTGCCATATTAATTTTAACTTTGATATGGAAGATTTTAGAAGGTTCACCTTTGTCCTGAGCATGATGACTATCCAAACATACATTTTTCTGCATGGAGGTGCAAAACAACTTATCATCCACATCTGCATTACAATGAATCTCATCTCCTTGAAGTGACATCATGGCCTTTTTCTTTTTCTTGTTTTTAAATGGATGCAATTCTAGATGTAACTTCCAACACTTATCTTCAGAGTGGCTATCAACATCACAATGCCCACAACGTTGTTGAGTATCCTTCTTAGCAACCGTAGAAGTAGCATTAGCCCCATCTTTCTTCTTTGGAACTTCAAAAGACTTTGAAGAGGAGGATGGACCCTTACTCTCATCCATTTCAAGATAGTGGGCTTGAGAACAAGCCTCATCTATGTCCTTTGTCTTGGCAATTAAAACGGGCCTCCTTAAGTGACTATGCAGCCCTCCAATATACTTCATGAGCATATCACGATAAAATGTATCTTTTCCCATTTGGACGCCTTTTTTCGAAATTCACTTGTATAGACTTACACACTTTGGCCTTTTTGTTGCCTCAAATATTGCCATTCAATAGATCTTTCCTCTTCATACCAAATAGGATAAAACTGCCTCTTAATTAAAGTCTTAAATTCATCCCGCTTACTAATTGGTGGTAGCTTCTTAACAACCAAAGAATTAAGATAACTCTCAAACCAAATTAAAGCATGACTAGCTAGCTTCAACCTTGCAAATGAAATTTGTTGATCTTCACTAATTCGATGCAAATTAAAGTAAACTTCCAATTGGGCTAACCAATGATCAAGTTTATTTGCATTTACCTCACCTTCATATGGCTGAATGTCAATCATCGCCTCTACTTTGAATGGAGATGCAACTTAGTTGAATTGAGGCTTCTTTTTCTCGTGGTTGGAAGCGTTAAGCTCTTCACTTGCTTTGTTAGTATCCATGGAAACTCCTAGCTTTGCCATGACCACCTTCATAATTTTCCCAAGCTCATTCATGGATTGAGGTATGCTTGCAACATCCTCTTCCAATATGCAGAATATTCCTTCATCATTTTCAGGTATCCTCTCATCTTCGGAAGACATGAAGTACTTCTCACTTCTCTCTTCCACTTTCTTGTGGATATCTCTTGTTGTAAAGAGACCAAATCACCTTTTCCACTAGCAATTTCTCCTCTTGTAAAGGGCATATATCTGCAAAATGATAACTAAACAAACCATACACTATGGAACACTAACCAACTATGATACCAATCTGATCCATAAACTAGGTGGATATTCCACACTAAGTTTCACCAACACGGATCCTATACATTCCTAACAATTCCTTGATTGACTAAATCACTATTTGCTTGAGAAACGGTCATTAAATGTGCTTAGGAATGAATTGCAAGTGTTGCATATTGAAAGGAAGATTGAATGATGAAAATAAAGCAAGAAACTATAGCAAGACAAAATTAAAAGAGACACAAGATCACCCTGGAGAAACTCAAATCAAGAAAAGTCCAGCAAAAGTGAGGTATCTCCTCCTTGTTCCACTATCTCATACTGCAATTACAAGTTTACTGCCTTCTTGAGGCCTTCACGAACATACTTTGCATTACCATATGTTCAAACACTCACATGCTCTGCAACTTGCTCACTTGCTTCTCCTTTCCACACTCCAACTCAGAAAACCACACACAATCAAGAAGAAAATTTGCTAAGAACATCTCCTTTGCTTACAAAGACTTCTCTATACATTTATATACAACTTAGGCACAAAGGGGAGCTCAAAACGGAAGCCTAAAAGACTTAGAAGATGAAGAGGAACAATCTACAACCGTTTCTTGCATCATTTTTTGTCTCGTGATAAAACTGCTGGTTAAGCTTGTGGCGGTTATGAAACTGCCAGGGTAGTTACATAACCGTCATAGAAGCTTGCAAAACCATCAGGGTGGTTTCGTCATTGGGCAAAATTCACAAACTTCCAGAGGACATAACTTTTGCATATGAACTTGGATTGACAAGCCTTTTTTATTAATTGCATAGATTTTCGAAAGGAACACAAATATGCAATCAAATTATATTTTTGATGACATCTTCATTTTTTAGCCTTTGTACCAAAACCTCGCTGTTTTAGGTCTTAGGGTGTCGTAACTTCTTGAACTCTATCAATGGTTACAACTAACAAAGGGCAAATAAAAAGAGGGTTTCAAGCCTCATTATTATGCAACGAGAGTAGAGAATTAGTTAACCCATGTGGCTGAAATTTACCGATCCAAAATTAGGATCATCTTTTCTTGCTAAAAACACACTAATATAAGCATTTGTGTACTAAAAACTGGCTAACATTCTTTGTTAGGAGGTTTTAAAGTTCTTCTCGATGAACAATATACAAAAGGGTAGAAGTAAAACATTAGCAGAAATAGAGAAGCAACATTTTCTTACTAAATATTGATGTGTGAGGATCTACTGCCATTGTATTCCACTTTGTTTTAGTAATAAGAAATGCAATAATTAACACATTTCGATTCGCTAACTCTTTATTTCATACTTTTTTAAATTTGTATAGTTTTCAAATCTATTTGGGTTGTGGTCCCCTATGTTGATGACCCTGGTGTTCCTTGGCATCTCCTACAATTCGGAAGAGTCTATCTATATATCCTTGATACCCCTATGTCCCCCCATCCTTGAAACTTGACTTAACATAAGCTATGACACCAATTATCAAATACATCATCAAAGTACATACACAACCACAAGCATCTTATTCCCTGATGACCATTTAAGTGACACCTTTGTCAAGTACATCGTACCTAACATTAGTGGAAAATACACACATAGACTTTCCTAAGTGTCTTAGAATCAGTCGCAACTTGACTAAACAAGACCGCAATCAATGGACATGCAACCGTAAAAATAATATAATAAAAATTGCAATTACACTCACAATATTTGGACCACAACCTTTGTGAGAGACAAAAGAGCTCAAGATTATCGTTGTGCATACACATTTAGAAAATTGAAGACAGAAAAGCTTGAGTAAACCAATGTGGTAATGTCTTATATACTTATTCATCTTGCTTCAAATTCTTCTTATTGCGTTTAAATATACACTCAAATCATAAGTATCTTTAAACCAAAACTCCAGCATTGAATGACATACATCACCACTACAAAATGATGAATACAAAATATCCCCCACATGATATAAATTTTCGTCATCATTTCATAATAGGAATAAATCTAGACACCTAGGCACAACCCCTTTCTAGGACACGCCTTAACCAAAAACCTAATGATTACTTTTTTGTTGCCCAACATCACAAATTGAATGAAAAATTCATAGGGAAACCTAGACCATTCAGGTACTTGAAAAAAAAGAACAAAGACTACACCTTGATATAAAGAAACCAAAACCTTTTCCTGCTTGACTAGATTGAACAAGAAAGCCCTCGACTTACCTTAATAAAGGAAACTACGTGGAGTAATCTGAAAACACCATACTCTCTATAAAAAATCATTTGTCCAATACAACTATGTGGAATACCATTGTTTGCCCATGTAGAATTATCACCCCATACAAAAAATCATTTGTCCAATACAGCTGAATGTGGGGTACGCTGTAAACACCATAATAAACACAAACTATTGAAGAACCCATGTAGACCTCAAGAATATCAGCAACCTTATTGCATGTACATTCTTTAATTGTATATAAATCACAAACAATACATGACCTTTTTCAACACAATTACCTTCTAAAGCGTATGGGATATCATACACAATGCTTGATCTTTTAGTATGTTAATGGCTTTCTTGTTCACTCGACTTAAGCGGAAAATTATCTTAAATCACTATGAATCTCTGAAATTTAAGGGAAAAACACATATATCACAATAAATGCTATGAAAAAAATGCAAGGGGAATCGAAAGAAATAGCATCCCGAAAAAAAAGCTTGGCAACTATTTTACAGATATTTTTCATCTACGTTTTTCAAGCATGGCTTTACATACAAGTGCACATTGACTTGTTTGTATGTTCATCTTTTTTTGTTTTTTTTTTGGACAAAATGCATCTGATCTTACTCCAAAGAACATATTATTTACATTGGCTGAGCATTAGGAATACAAGGGAAATATCTTTCTGTATGGGCAAGGAAAGAAATCCCCTAAGCCTACACCCCAATGGGCAAAGAGTTCACAGCCTTCCAAAACAACTCAATCTTTCCTTGCAAAATAAAAAATAAAATCCCAATCTTGTCTAAAAAGTCGCAACTTCCCAAAACAGATAGAGATGGCATCTTCCTAAAAAGTTTTTTTTCCTCTTGTCCTCCAAAGAAAATTGATCTTTGCCAACCGAATTGTATGCCATAGACTCTTGTAACTGTCCCTGGCCATCCAACCATTCCCTAGAAGAGGCCCTCACCAAGAGAGAAGGGCGATAAAAAGGAGATTGAACTCAGATTTTAACCAACTCCAAAACCCTCCTATCATTGAACACTCCTAGAATATAAGGTCAATCGTCTCCTCTTTCCAACACACAATTCACAAAGCATTTGTAATACCCATTTATATACCCACTTTACTCAACTATGGTTTGACAGCTAAACCTTGAAGCAATACAATCCATCCTAGCATCTTTTGTTTCAAGGAAGCTCTTCCTTTCCAAATGACTTGACAGGGTTGTCGCCATCTCACTTCAAGGTTCTTGACCCACCACCACTTGTTCAATTAAGGAGCAATAGCAATAGATTTTCAATGAAACATATCCTTTGTCGTATAGTTGAAGGAGAAATTTTGTATGCTCCACTTCTGATCCCTCCAATCTGGGCATGTACTCTGTGATAGTAATTTGAAAAACAAATCAAGGATCATCGTACAAAGCTCTTTAATAGCTGGTTTGTCAATTGGCATATACACTTGGACCCTGATTAGGTCCTGCCAAGAGTGCCATTGTTGACCATCATTGTTCCAAATACATCCCAAAAAAAACAATCCCTTCTTTGCCAACTATTTAACCTATAAGAATAAAAAAAGGCCAACTTGTCCATGCTGTGAGTTGAAATTCCAACTAGATCGCACAGCTAAATCCTAAGCATCTCATGAGCCTTCAAACTGCCAATGGATTGAAACTGAGAAAACCTTCCGAGCAGCCCAAATTCTATTCTTATATTTTTTCTATGCCATTAATTTAAGGCACATGCTAACTTATTCTTTGCTGATGTTTATCTAAACCTGTTGCAAGTGACGATAAACTGGAAATGTGATGAGATAACTGTGTGCATAAACTTAGCATGCTTGGCTATAGGATGGTGGAATAAATATTTTTTGGTGATGCCCTATTCTACCATAGGTTTTAGGAGATTTTTGGTTTTCCTTCCATTGTTATGAGATTTCTCAGTGATTTTTTTATTTAAACTCTCCATGGAGGGAATGTTGGTGACCCCCTTTCTAAATTGTGACGCAATAAGTCTCCAATGGCTAGTATATCTATTTGAACTCTCTTTGGAGGGAGCATTGATTTCCCCTCCAATGTATTCATAGGTGGTAGGATGGATAAGGCAGACTTGGTTGGAGTCATGAATGAGTTAGACTGATTTGCAACAAGATCCTGATGATTTATGTCAAATGGCAGGTACTAAGGATTTCCATGAAACATTTGGCGATGGCCATCCTCCAGTCCTCATTAAAGGGGAATACTTGTGCATCTTTACCCTCTTAATGCTGTAGTAGGAATCGATTGCATGCTATCCACAAGGATTAAAATTTTCATGTGTATGTGTATAGGGAATGTGATATGAAACCAAACCTCCTAGCCAAACCCCTCAGTAATAAGTTTTCCTATACAGAAAAACTCCTAGAGGAAAATAATTTAGGTACAGACCTGATCTGATCACTTGGAACAAGGATGGCAAACATGTAGAGTTTACATTTAAAGTGGTCAACAAATAGCTTTGTAACATATTTAAAGTACATTCTCCAAGATTTTGGAAAGATTACAAGTGTACTCTTGTTCTAAATTAAAGATTATTATCTTGGCTAATTGTGTGTGAGGCCGTATTGACTGGGACGATGTAATGAAAAAGAGTTTCGCAGGGTTATCTATTTGCCCCTTCTGCCAAATGCAGAGGAAGCTCTTAATTGACATTTTTTTCAATCTGTGAAGGTTAAGGACGTGTGCATCAGAATTAATAGCATTTTGGAAACTACAAGATCACAAGTCAGCTCCCTAGAAGACAGCTTCATTTTCAGTCATTGCTAACAGGCTCTTATCAAGTTACTCTGGATTCTGGAATATGGTCTTTATTGTTTCTTGTTGGTACATATGAATTAAGCACAATAAAAAATATTTAGAACTATAAAGTGAATCCAGATAGGATTTATAACTCCATTAAGAAATCGGCTCGTCAACAACTCCTAATCCATTATAAGAACCAGCTAGTGATTGAAGGTGGATCAGATCAGATTGTTAACAGATACTGCAAAAGAATTCAAGATCATCAGAAAGGAGAAAAGCATACGAGCTCACTAAATCTTGAAACCTTTGCTCTTCTTTGATGGTTTTGCCCTGCAAAATCCAGATACAGCAGAATTAGGAAGAGTATTTACAGCGAGGGCCTAGCCTATCTAAACCACATCACATATTAGTCAGCCACACCATATATCTGCTCAGCTCTTCTCGAGTTCCGGACTAGAGAAGGGTGAGTAAAGTATGAGGAAACTAGATGTAGCATAGAGCCTATGCTCGGAAGGCCAAGGGCCTCTATCTAGATATTGGGAGGGGACACTCGCGCCGAACCCCCTTCAATTTATAGGGCCCTATTGATATAAATGGCTCTAAGAGGTCGAGGGAGAGAATCGAGCAGATTAGAGTCTGGTCTGGTCTATATATGATATGTGAGACAAGTCTTCGGGATGAGAGGAAACTTCGGTATTCGGTCGCCCTATCTATATAGATGGTTTGGTCTGGTCGTTCAGGCCATATCTATATCTATATCTATACATAGGGATCGATAGTCGGTCTTTAGAGACCAACTATTGTATTACATATATAATAGATAATCCACCAATCACCAATGAGCGGGCTTTAGACATTGGCACTCTATATATATATAACTAGGGCTTTGGTCACCATATCTATATATAGGGGGAAGAGTTAGTCTCCCTCAGTCGACCCTATATATCGATGGGGAAGGCCATATCTATATATAGGGTCATAGTTGGAAGAGCTAGTGGTTGGTTGGAATGTTTAGTGGGAGTATAAAGATTGGGCGGTGGTATAAATCTTGAGTGGTTGGATGAATTCTTGGTTGGTCATAGTGGGAAGGCCTTAGAGTGGTATAAAGTGTTCAAAGTCGTATGACGTATTCATACTTGTACTCGTATGAAGTGTTCAAAGTCATCTGACGTATTAATACTTGTACTCGTATGAAGTGTTCAAAGTCGTATGATGCATTCATACAAGGAGAAAGTGTTCCTAGTTGTATTATGTATTAATACAAGGAGGAAGTGTTCAAAATCATATGAAGTATTCAAAGCATGACTAGATTCAGGGATATGCCCCTCATGACTAGATAGGGGGCCATCCCCATCTATCTATTCCTGGATTTGGGCAATGTGTGTGTGTGGGGGGGGGGCGGGGGTAGCGGGGGAGGATTGGCATCAAGTGATTGGATTGGGTGGGGGGTGGATAGATAAATAGGGCTCTCCCGATGGCTCTATACCTATACTCTATATGTGTGGGGATGGGGTCGACCATATTATAGATAATTTCCCTTGACCCAACGGCACCATATGCCATATAGATATAGATAGATAGTAAAGTTGGACTCGAGATAGATAATACAGCTAGGCCCCTATCTATATCTATATATGGCCACCAAAGTGCACTCGCACCAATTCGAAAGGCAAGCACTCCCACGAAACAACAAAGGTAGGTGCTCAATTGCCTAGACTATGAGGTCAAGGTTGAGGCTGAGGCCCCCTGCCCCCTATATCTAGTTGGTCGGAACTATAACCATAACCAAATAGGCCCCGACGGCCTCCCTACTATATATAGCTATAGCTAGGGGCAGGCACCCTCTATATAGATATGCCCCCCTCATATCCATAGGTTATAGGCCAACCTGAGCCGAGAGGACTCAAACCCTTATCGGGGAGCCGTGCTACACCTTAGGAACTTTAGGCACTCACCCGAATGCCTACGCCTACTATATAGAGATCAGGCAGGAGGGCAGCTCCCCTATATCTTATCTATTCTAGTCTAGTCGCACCCATCCCATATATAGAAAGGGCCCCGACAGGCCCAACCCAATAACTAACTGGGTTCTATGCTCGAGAGGATTTGTATATAGCTGGGGGAGCCTACTATTTATAGTCAGGGTCGACTATATATACTCGCTCGGCATAGTATATAGTTTAATTGGCCGCCCCCATCTATATATCTCATAGCGAATAATATATCTAGTCCCCCTATATAAGAAATGGGGCCTCCCCTGCCCCTATATATCTAGGAGCCAACAATGTATCAATAATTGGCACTCCCTCATACAGATATGATTCCCGACATATGGATAGTGGGTAGCTAGTTAAGTCAGGCGGGCCGCTCTAGATATATAGATGGGCACATAGTCAGAGAGGGAAGGGCGGCTATGTGAAGTTAAGTGGGCCTAAAGAGAACTATATAGACTTATGTTCAAGAGGCCGAGCCATATAGTTAGTGGGGCCCTCTCCCCCAACTAGGAGCTATGAGCTATATATCGTAGGGTAGGCCATCGGGCCATATAGTTAGTTTAGCCCTCTCCTTCTCGCTATATAATATAGAATCTATAGGAGGCCTAGGCCATCAGGCCCCTATCTATAGGAGGCCTAGGCCATCAGGCCCCCACTAGTTATACCCCTTATATATAGATATGGCCGACCCCTAGGTATTTATCAAGCTCATTTATGCACCCCTATAGATAAAGATAACTAGGCACCCAATTTAGGTTGGCCCCCACCCCATATAGAGTAGAGATAGGGGGGTTTGGGGCCTTTACTCTAGAAAAGGGGAGGTCGAGCTATATATATAGATAGGCACTTCCCACGGTCATTTCTGCCCACTATATATAGCCTCACTTGACCCTGAAGAGCTCTATTCTATATAGTAGGGAGAGGGAGCTGTGGGAGCCCGAGTTATAGATATAGGGTCAACTATATATAGACACCCACTCAGCCAACAAACCTATTGACTATTTAGAATTATGCTCATAAGGTTGGGTGGGGGTGGCAACTAGACTCGATATAAGCATAGCAAGCAGCTGTTCCTTTCAGAGCTCTAGCCTGCATTGCATCACTATAGTCTAGTCTGGTGATTGTCCATGCCTATATAGAGTAGGCAAGTGGGCAAGTAGGCAATGGACTACATCACTATAGAGAGATGGATAGATATTATGTATATAGATTGGGCTCTATAATTGCCAGACAACCTTGTTATCCAACAACCGACCTTATACAGATAGAAGCCTTGGCTAGAGGCTAGGCTCTTTACCATACCGGATTTGGCTAGGCTCTTTACCGTACTAGATTGGCAGCAAATATGGAGATATGGACCATACCGGATTCGCCTAGGCTCACTCTAGAGTTCAGGGCCCTCTCATTGGCACTCTATATCTTTAGGGCTGCCAAATAGATAGTTTAGGGTCGCTAGCCAAATCTCTATACTCTATAGGACTGCCAGATAGATCCAGATAGAACTATTAGACCCTCCAACTAGCAGAGTACGTCAAATAGGTATATAGGACCACTAGCAAATTCTGATCAAATAGCAGATTTTGATCGACCAAATAGATGTATAGGGCCATCCCGCAAGCTTATATCTTTTTGGGCACCCCCTCCACCCAACTCTTTGTTTGTGAGGGAGAGGAGGATGGGATGCCAGATCCCAGATAGAGATGAGATAGGTAATCAGGCCCAAATAGAGATAGGTGGAGTTGAGGGATTTGGGTGTCCCCAATGCCCTATTTGAATCTCATCAAGGTCCATACAACTGCGCCATCCCATCATATTGATCTGATTTGATGCCATCCCAACAACTTGATTTGATCTGAAGCCATCAACTTGATCCAAGGATGATCCCAATCCAATCAATAACCATATGTAAAAGGATTGGGGTTGAGGAGGTTGGGGAATAGATCTAGCTGCCCCCATCCTACATAGATAGATATATAGATAGAGATAGGATCGAGATAGATATGGGGTACCCTATATACTCTCGAGACCAGCTATCGAAAGTTCTAGTTCGCAAACAACTATTGGGATTCACAAAAACAACTATCGGGGTGTCTATATACTGAAGGAGATGCCAACAATCTAATCTAGAATAGTGGGAACAACTCTCGAGACCCGTCCTCGAGACCTCCCCAACCTCTCTATCAGACATGTTTGTTGTCGAGATAGCGGGACTAGCTCCCAGGACTATTAGGACAGGATTAGGACTTGCTCTCAAGAACAACTATCAGCATTAACAAGACTACTCTCGGGATCGGCTATCAGGATTAGGTCTCAGAAATAGCTATCGAGACTAGCTCTCGGGACCCACCCTTGGGACCTCCCCTCGATCGGAATTCTCTATATCGGCTCTTGGGACTAGCTCTTGGTATACATAGTTAAGTTGCTATCGGGATTAGCAAGACTAGTTTCGAAAACAACTATCAGGATTCTATATAGATTATAGGGCGGGACAAATCGGGATGGATTCTTGGGACTTGCCCTTCGAAGTGGAGCTATTGATTGATGAAAAGTTTAGCCCATCCCATCTATATGGTGACTCATGACTGATGATTGGTGACTTGACCCCATCTCCATCTCCATCTCCATCTGATTTAGGTAGGGTAGGTAAGGGGCTTTGATCTCAGATGTGGCCCATCCCATATATGCTTGCCCATCTATATGGTGACTCGACCCCATCTATATAGATTAGATTAGATATAGAGGGGAAACCTCTCTATACAGATTGGACCGCAAATCCTCCAAATCTCTATATAGAGGAGAGGAGGACCATATAGATATATAGGGTGCCTCGCCATATAGATATATAGGGCCCTCCCATTGCCATATACCTCCCGTTGCCATATAGATATATCGTCGACTTCCCCTCCCTTTGGTCAAGTGGCAGAGATATAGGGCCGGCCATAAGGGGATAGGGGTGCCCCCCACCTCCATCTATTTTAGACATGGACGTGAGATCAGTCATTAGTCATATCACGTATATAATAGATGAAGCTAAGTCGTTTAGTTGTTCAACCAGCGGGTGCTTCAAGTTATAGTCATTCGACTAGCCAAAGTTCTTGTTATAGTCGCTCTACCTATATACCAATCAATGTTGGTGTGGGCACTAGAGTCAAGTCTAGTCTACATGTGTTCATAGTTGACCGATACATAGAGATTGAGAACATTGTCCTCACGTGTGGGAATAGCGCCCCTCGCCATATAGATCTATAGGTGATCTCATAAACGGGTTGAAATTGTTCTACTCGATTTGTATGGGTTAACGAGCTATATCTAAATAATGGATGGACACATAATACAATTTCCCCATATATCTATGTGGGACATTAATATCCATCACATTGCATCATATCATGGTAAGGTCGAGTCAGTTATATATAGAGTCGTTGCGTTGCCATATCTATATATAGGACTGCATTTATAGATAAGGGGTTGCCATATAGATATATAGGGGAACAGTCTCCCCTCATGCCCCTAGATAGGAGTTGGCCAAGCGAATGCCCAAATTGTATCCCTTGATTAGATATTCCAAGATGATTCCCCGATTCATAGTCCGATCCCACTTCATACCATATATAGATAGGGGGAATGACCCTAACCCCATATCCCATATCCATACATATGGAGGCCAAAAAATAACTCTATATTGGCTATTCGCTATGCTCAACTATATATTTTGGACAGCGATGAGCTGACGAGACATCAGGCCCCTATCTATATCTATATGTGGGCATATAGTCTACTCAATGCCCCAAAGGTAAAAAACCTCGACATACATATATCTAGTTGGTTGAACCCTATAGGCATTCCCCTCAGTCCCTACATGTCCTCTCCTGTAGTTTGAGCCCTCCAAGATAGGTATATAGGGCGTAACTCCCCTATACATATATATATATATAGGCCGAGCCCTCCCAAACAGCTACATAGGTCGTCGCCCATATATAATGATAGAAATGTGAGTGATTTCCCATATCCATATATATAGGGGAGGCCACTCACATCAACATCAAGAACTAATTTGATTGACAGACACACTAACTACTCTCTACAAATCATGGAAACACACCTACACCCACACATAAACCTAAGTTTTAGTTCTTATCCATCCCCATGGCAACACACCTCCACCTACACCTATTTGTAGAGGGGCAGACCGGAGCTAAGCTAACCCTATCTACACCCATATATAATATATAGGATGGATTAGGGCCCCAACCCCCTATCTATATATGACTAACGAATTAGGCAACCCAACCCGCTATCTATATATGGCAAATTAGGCCCGCTATTCCCATATCTATAAAGGGGGGGAAAAACAGACGTCTCTTTGATTATGGGATGATCCGATATGTAGTAGACCCTGAGATATAGTTTGAGTTTGCTCTGAGATAAACTAACTAGAGATGATAGATAGTTATGGTTATAGTTCAATGCCAGATATATGTGAATACAATAGTCCTAATCTGCCCTAGAGCATAACCCCCTATGTCATATGCCCTATGCCCTATAAATTTAAGGGAAGGGAAGGGAAGGCCCTATAGATCTATCTGGGGTTGTCGGGCCCATATATAGCTTAGATAGGGTTGCGCCTCGGTCCATATATAACTAGAACTGTTGGCACAAGCAGAATATAGAGTTTAATTGGCACCCCGTAAAAAGTAGTTATAGGGGGCCTCCCAAGAGATTCTTTGCCGGCAACCGAACTAAGCTAGTAGGGAGTAGGGAAAGGGTGAGGGCCCCCAGCGAGAGATAGGCTCTCTTCGATCTATCGTACTCTCCTCGATCTATCGATCAAGTGCCTTAGAATCTACTCTCCTCTCTCTACCATAAGGTCAATCCATTGAGTGCCCTGGCCTTGGCCCTCCAATCTATAGGGATCTATGGGGTCCCCCAACCCCATCTATAGGGAAGAGATTTGGGTGCCTATATTATATATGTTATATATAGGGGTTCAAGAGCCATTTATGAAGGATGGAAGTCAATTACGGTGCTCAACTATAGACGAGGGGACATAGGCTTACTCCATTATAATATATATAGCTGGGAGAGCCCTATACATTTCTATGGCAAGGTGTGAGCAATAGTTAGGTTTCCCTCTCTATACTCTATATGGGTTGGGTGGGCCTCCCATATATATAGATGGGGCAGTCGAACAGCGATATGGAGTCTAGTCGGGCCCTTATATTTATATATATACGGGCAGCAGTGGCAGTTCCCTCGAGCCTCCTAGGTGATCTAGTGTAATATCCCCAAATACAAAGGAGACCATAAACATGAATTGCATTAATGTAAATAACTCACCAATGGAATCGCCTAAACAAGCAATAATTAAATGAACTACAACAGCAACTAAATTAAATAAATTGTCCATATGGGAAGGAGCGCCACATTTAATGCAAGGAATAGAAGTTATATTAATGCAAGTCGTCCCATTTGATGAAAAGATAAATCACTTTAGAAAGGAGACACATCATTTGATGCAAAGCTATGAAGGGTATTTATAAGAACTTGGTGAAGGAAAAGGAAATATATTCAGATTTGACATTCATTCCCTTATCGGAAGTTTAGGCAGCAGCCTCTTCTTTTATAATTGAGGACAAAACCCCTTGATATCAACCCCTCAAGGACGAAACCCTTTGAGAGTTCTCTATTAGAATATTTATAACCAAAATTCCGCATTGCATATTTGATCATTATACAACATTATTTGTTATATAAATTTATTATCTTGTTAATAAGAACATAATTCTATATTCATTGAATATTATTATTTCAAACTTTAAAAAGGAATTCCGAGAAATCCAAATTAACGTATAATATTCCGATTTGCAATATTAAATCTTGCATGGGAGTCCCTCTGGGTCTCCCGACTGGCCGAACAAAATGACTAGAATGTGGGCTGCAATCCCATTCCCAACGGTTGAGGAGTGCACCCTTCTCTCAATGGATATAGATAGGGTGGGTGGCTATTATATACGTGATATGAGTGGTGCCTATATATAGGTAGGTAGGTAGGGCGCAAAGAGTATATAGAGGGGGGGCAGGGCGGATCAGGCGGGGGGTGCATATCCTCTTTGTACTAGAGAGAGGAGGGGTCCAGGGTGGTTGAGGTAAGGCGTCAAGGTAGTATGGAGAGATATATAGGGCACCTAGGCTTTATTCTCCTCTATGCACAGGAGGCCCAGGTTGTATAGTATATGGAGGAAGGGCACCTCGACTATATAGATGGAATAGAGGTGTGCCCATCCTTTCTTCAGTAGAGAGAGGAAGGGTGCCTCAACAGTATAGACTAGGGAGGAAGGGCATCTCGACTATTTGTAGGGGAGTGCCCATCCAATTTCTTCGACAGAGAGGATGGGTGCCCCGATGGTATACAGTATAGAGGGAGGTAGGGTGCCTGGGTTGTCTAGAAGAGCTAGGTGGGGAGGGGCACCTGTGCTATCTTTATCTAGTATAGTCTAGGTTCCCAGTCCATATATAGCTAGGTAGGGTGCCTCGGTTGTATCGATAGACAAAGAGGGAGGGGCATCTGTCCTATCTCTATCTAGTGTAGGCGTAGCTAGGGGTAGGGATGTGCTCATCCAATAGCTCAATCGAGAGGGCTCCCTCTCTTCTACAGAGCAAAGGGGGGAGTTCCCCCTCGATCTATAGAGGGGGCGTTCCCAACACTATCCTTGGTCTATGGGGTGTGCCCTCCCTTCCATCAATCTATGGGGGTGCCCCCGCCTTCTGAGCTAGGGAGGAGTTGCTTGAGTGCATAAATCAATGCCTAGAATAGATAGATGGCCTCATCCCATCCCCATCCCCATCTAATAGTCTGCGGTCTATGTCTCCCCATTTTTATACATATGTGGGTGAGCGCCATAGATAGAGGGGAGCATAAATGCCCTCCCCCCATCTATATCTATTTATAGCCACCCTCGCCCCCAATATAGCCAAGGGCCGCCCCCAATATAGCCAAGGGCCGCCCCCTACGTAGAATAGAGAATTCTACTAATCTAATACTAAAGGCCCCATCTATCTTATATGGGTCAGTTGAGCATCAATCACTAGATAGTCTAGTCAATCAAATGCGTACCCAGACGCAATGCTATTGATTGCCAAATGCAAATGTCCTTTCAATAGGTAGAGCCCGCCTAGACTGAATTGAAGCATTAATGAATTGGAACATTGCTGAACTGAGGCAAAGCAGTGGGGAAGGAAGGGGTCATATGGCATTGGAACCCCAGGTATGGCTTCGTTGCAATGAGATATGGTCTTCTCGCAATCTTTACACATGCGATCACATCTACTACATGCATAACATGTGCTACTACATATGCTACTCTATTTGCTCTTTCTTGAACCACATGCAATAGAGGGGCAGATGCTGCAATTATACCCATAGCCCGCAAACCATACCATAACCAGCTTTCCCAAAAGCGGATTTTCCAGTCCATCCATTCTTGAGGTGTAGACTTCAAGTATACCATCTATGCTTCAATCTGGGCTTTGGTTTCGAATAACGTAGTACCATTAGTGAGCGGGTATCGCCCCATGACCACCTCTAGCATAGCATCTCATTTAGTTTCTCCTCGTTTCCCGCTCCACAGCATGGATCTAACATGAATGAATAACAAAACTCGATTGATCCCCACCCCCCGAGTCATTCCCGCCTAGAGAACTGTTGGCCATTTTTGGCCCACATACCAAAATTTTGCCCAAGTGTGAGAAGGTGGACATTCAAGCAAAATTGGCAAGTTCAAACAACCTCGGGTTCTCCACAGAGGAAGTCTTTGGGCTTTCGAAGTTGCAAGACTTCGAGTTTCTGAGGGCACAGTGCAAATCGGGTTTCCAGCGGTGCTTGACTTCTAAATGTTTTATAAGTAGAAGTTATTCTGGTTGACAAACCCGAATTACTCATGGACAATGTATTCAGGTTCTCCAAGGAGCACTACTCAATTACTTCATAAGTTGTGAGCAGTCAGAAGCCCGAAATAAGTAAAGGGGCTTGACAAACCCGATTTGGTCTCGAAAAATAATGCTTCTCAGGTTCTTCAAGGGACAAGTCTTCTCCAAAAGCCAAGGGTCATTTCCGAAAGAAGGTGGTCCCAGCAAAAAACCCGAAGGTCCTTTTCACTTTTCCGAAGGACTAGTCAAATTTTCCGAAGGTTACTTTCAGAAATTTGAAGGGCTTTCTTGACAAATCCGAAGGTCATTTCCTTCTCCAAGTGGACAGTTGCAAGTTTCTCGAAGGGTATGTTACCCTTCAGAAGGACCATTTCAAAATTCCCGAAGGGTATCTTTCCCTTCGGGAGGATCATTTGCGGAAATCTAAAGGGTCTCTCACCCTTCAGGAAAGTCCATTTTGAAAAATCTAAAAGGTAATTTCCAAAGGAAGAGAGCAAGAAGGAAGCTTCGGACAAAAAGTCCGAAGGAATTCCCTCAGACAAATTATCCCAAGGAATTCTTTCGGGAGATTTGCTTGAGACAAAATAAGAGCCCGAAGACTTCAAGATGGACAAGTCCGAAGTAAGCTTGGAAAACCCGAATTACTCTGCATAGAGTAAATCGGGTTTCTCCAAGTACTTAAAAAGCTTTATAAGTAAAGGATCTGTGAAAGTCCGAAGTTGGAGAGATCAAAAAACCCGAATTACTCTGCACAGAGTAAATCGAGATTCTTCAAGTGCTTGACTTAAGCTTGGTCCAGCAACACAAGAGTCATGATGCAACGAAGAAAGGCTACCACGTGACGTAAGCTGGCACAGAAAGGGCCAATCAGTAAAGGGCGAGTGACACAAGGACAACCAATTAGCGGAAATGAGAATCCAAGCCGCTAGTAGCCGGGAATTTACGAAGGCTCTTATCCTTCAATATGGTTCGCTCCCAACAAATGACTGTCCAGCTTAAAGACAACATGGGTCTGCTTGAGTTCCCAAGCATGGAGACCCACGTCCTTTCCAACAAGACACGTGAAGGGGAGGATCGCCATGCCATTGTTTAAATGAAAAGATCAATTCAGCTGCGCAAGAAGAGACATCTCAGCTGCTCGTAGCATGGCTCCTCAAATACGCCAAGGAGAGACTTGAAGGCGGGAGGGACTCGAGAAGTTTGTTCAGCGATCCTGAGCAGTGCATTTTGATGAGCTCAGAATATGGCTCATTATTGACATGTTATTTCCCTCAATTCATCTCTCTAAGGATATTATCTTATGCAAATCATAAATTGTTAGATAGCTATTACATGGAAAGTAGATATTTGTCTTGTTTATATTGAACCAAAGACTAAACCTTTACTTTGTCATTAATGTCTAATACATAGCATGTTTTAGTGATTTTTGTTGTGAAGAATGTTCAGGAAGAAGATACAAACAATGTATAGTGAAAGTTCAATTTTGATCTCCATCCAGCAGAACTACGAACTCACACAGACAGCTTGTTTCTACGGACTCTGCAGGGTCAATCCCGTGGATTCTATAAAGACAAAGCTACAAATGGGGAAGCTGGCAGCCAGATAAGATGAGAGAGAATCATTCCAACTAGAGTCAAATGAGGAAAATACTCGTATGTTGTTTTGTAGGATTTGTTTTTGATAAAGTTGTATATATTTGGATCTTAGTACTATTTTAAGATAGTATATCTATTTCATCGAAATAATTGGATCTCTTGGAAATTCAATCTCCTATTTTTAGATGAGTGAATCGACCGAGGAATCATATCTCTTTGCATCCTATTTTGAGTTGATTATATTAGTAAAAAAATGTAAGACTTTTGTTATTAAAAAGATAATAATTGAAAGATACGTACAAGCATATTACAGGTTTTACACAGATTGTAATCATTTCAGTTTTCAGCATTGATTAATCTTTGTCCTTGAGTCCGAGAGGAGCAAGGGCCCACTCTCCTTGGAACCAGGAATTGTGTACGGTACTTATGTTATATTGACTCTTTGTTATAACTAATCAGAATTTTGCTAATGTTTGCATTTATTCATAAAACATCAAAACAAATTCGCAGTTGAAAAGGCATTTATTTATTCCAAAGTCATTTCCTTTCTAAGCAAAGTGTGTTTTCTTTTACAACATGTGAAGCAAATTTCCTTTTTAAGTTAAACATCTCCATTTCCACGCAAGCGTAAATAAGAGTGTGATTTACTTTCAAGCAAAAGTGTGAATTTATTTGATTAAATAGTTACATCTTTTCCTTTTCAGCAAAAGAGTGAATCAAGTAGTTTATGACATTTCTTTCATTAGTCAAAGTTAGAATAGGACCATCAAACACCCCCACAAGCAGATTTCTAGATCTACCATCCTACACCTTACTGCAAACAGCTTTGGACACCAGCCCTGTTGATAAGACATCAATTGAACATTGATTAAATGAAGAGTTAAACGACACTCATCATTTTTGGCACCGTTGTCGGGTAACAAGGTGTTAGCAAAGTAATAATTATTGGTCTAGAGTGAAAAACAAAAAAAATTATAAAAACCATAAAAATTCAATAAATTAATGTACCGTCCTAGAGACTCTAAAAGATGATTCATCCCAAAATTCCCACCAAGAACACATGTTGAAACTCCTTCAACATCTCTGAGTAGTGACCCAGAAGTTACGAGTGAAATCTATCTGCAAGAATCTTCAGAAACTTGGATAGAAACCAGGCCATTGCCACAAGCAAGCCCCATAGGACAAATTCCTCGTGATCAATCTCTTGTAGGAAGACATTATTTAGAAATTGCCAAGGACTTAGAAGAAGCATTTCAAAAATCCATAGTTGAAGAAAATTTTGAGAACTTTGAACAACCCATAACTGGTACCACAAATATTCAGTGGGAAGATCATCCCATCTTTGAAACATCATCAGAAGAAGAAAATATGGCTCTCCAACAAAATCTACGAAATCAACTTGCACAACCAGGAAGGACTTTTTCCTTTCTTATTGTCGCAGATCTTAATGATCAAACCCCCATGAAAAATATTTTACCAACTAATCTGGCAAATTTTTGGGGAAGATCTACAGAAGATCCTGATCAATTCTTGTTTGAATTTAAGGTGCTATGTCAAACCTATGATTACACAACAGATAGCCAAAAATTAAAACTATTTCCCTCTACACTTAAAGATGCAACTATGAGATGGTTCATGGGTTTACCTGGCAATTCTATTAGAACATGGGATGACATGGAGACAGAATTCTTAAACAAGTATCAAGATTACTGTCGAGTGCGAAAAAAAAAGAGGATTTCTTCAAAATCAAACAGAATGAGGATGAATCTTTAGAGGATTATTTGGATAGATTCATGTTCACTCATAAAAGAAGCAATTATCCACTCACTGAAGAAGTTCAGAAATTGGTTTTCTTAAAAGAGTTGGACGAAGATACTAGAGATGCCTTAAATCTGATGGGAGGTGAAGATATAAATAAGTTGGTTTTCGATCAGATTTCTGAGCTTTGTACCAACTACTCTCGAATAAAACCCGGAATTATGAGAGGAAGGTTTGGAAAATCTAATGAAGTGAGTAAGCTAATGGAAGAATTTGCCAATCTAAAGACAGATATTTTGGTTACACTGAACAGTACTTTGGATGGCTTTCAAGCTAAGGTAAATGCAACAGAACTCTTAGCAATCTACTATCCTAAGTGCAGACAAAAACATGCCCTTAGAGATTGCCCCTAGATAAAACCAATGTTTCATCATATGGGATCTGTGATGCAACATATCATGATACCAAACATTGCACCCTTCTGCTTGTTTTAAAAAATCAAATGAAAACACAAGTCCAGTCCACTGAAGAAGTAAATTATATCCAGAGACAACTTTGCCCCACAAAACCAAGCTCAAAGACCGTTTAATGCAAGAAACCCAGTTAATCCATGGATGGCACCATGGAATGTTTCAGTTCCTTCACCTTTTTGGATTCATGAAAGTGTATGAAAATTGACAGAACAACAAAAAACTCATTTTTTAGATGCATTCCATTGTTCTTTCGCAAAATTGATTCCTCCTGAAAAAGAGTTTGTTGATAATGTAACCATGTTTCATAAGCTAATTCCTCATCCATACCCTCTGAACTCATTGATTAGTGAATTCAAGCAAATAGAATCCAACTATCCAGACACAACCAATCATGGTATTACCTAAAAAGATTTTGAACATCAATAATTGGTTAACAAATGAAAAGGAAGATCAACTCTTTAAAGTACTGAAAAGACATACCAAGGCTTTTGCTTGGGATTATACCGACATGAAGGGAATTCACTCTAGCATATGCACTCATCACATATACACCGAATCTATCAAACTAGTTAGACAACCACAAAGAAGAATAAACCCAACATTAAAGGAAATAGTCAAAACAGAGATCCAAAAATTGCTGAAAATTGGGTTTATTTATCCCATCTCAGATAGCCAGTGGGTTTCACCCCTGGGAATTGTGCCCAAGAAAAATGAAAAATTAAGAGTATGTGTAGATTATAGAGAACTGAACAAAGCAACACTAAGAGATTATTTTTCTCTATCTTTCATTGATCAAGTTCTTGACAACTTGACAGGAAAAAGATATTTTTCTTTTCTGGATGGATTTAGTGGGTATAACCAGATAACGGTGGCAGTTGAAGATTAAGAAAAAACCACATTTACCTGCCCTTAGGGTACTTTTGCTTACCGAGTACTCCCATTTGGACTCTGTAATGCTCCAGCAACCTTCTAAAGAGCAGTTCTGGCAATATTCTCTGACCTTACAAACGATTGTGTTGAAGTATATATGGATGATTTCACCATTCATGGTAAAACTTATGAAGAGGCTCTTACCAACTTGGAAAAAGTATTGATCAGATGTGAAGAACATCAATTATCTTTGAGCCATGAGAAATGTTTGTTGATGATGGATAAAAAAAAGTGTTGGGACACCATATTTCTGCAAAAAGCATTCAAGTAAAACCAAAGAAGGTGGAAATCATCTCTTACCCATCCCACAAACACAAACTGAAATTAAGAGTTTTTTGGGACATGTTGGTTACTACAGACGCTTCATAGATAATTTTAGCCAAATAGCTGCCCCTATGTTTGTCTTGCTTACAAAAAACAGTACATTCGAATGGAGTGATAGTTGTCAGCATTGAAAAGACCAGATTGGACTCAATCATTCCATATATACACAGATGCTTTCAATACAGCAATAGGAGCAGTCCTTGGACAAAATGATGAAGAGGATAACATGTATGCTATATATTATATTAGCAAAAACATGGCACCTGCTGAAACCGTAACTGAGAGAGAATTTCTCGCTGTAGTTTATGCAATTAACAAATTCAGACACTACATAACAGGGTACAAGGTATTTCTCTATACAGACCATTCAGCGATTAGATATCTTACCAATAAACCAATTGTGGAAGGTAGGATTATTAGATGGTTGTTGATCTTACAAGAATTTGATGTTACTATTATAGATAAACCAGGAAAGTCTAATGTGGTTGCTGATTTCTTGTCAAGAATAAACACAACAGGTGAGGAAGAACCAGTGGAAGATGACTTTTCAAACGAACAACTATTTGTTATTTCATCAAAATCTTTGTGGTTTGCTGATATAACCAATTATCTCGCCACAAAGAAATTTTCTCTGCAATTTTCACAAAAAGAAAAGAAACGTTTAATCAAATAAAGTTCTTTTAAATAGATTAACGAAATGCTATTCAAACTTGGCCCTGACCATGTGTTTCGCAGGTGTGTGACAAATGTTAAAGCTTATGATATCATCAGAGCTTGTCATGATGTACCAGGAGGAGGTCATTACTCAGCTCAAAAAACTATATACAAAATCCTAGGAGCAGGATACTATTGGCTTCACCTTCATCAACAAGTAAAAAGATATGTCACACTGTGATGCTTGTCAGAGAATTGGATAGCCTACTCTTTCAACAAAGATGCCTATGCACCCTCATCTTCAATTGGTTTTAGAACCATTTGAAAAATGGAGAATTGATTTTATAGGTCCTATGGATCCTCCTTCTAGAGGAAAAGAATATCTCCTAGTATGTACAGACTATGTGACCAAGTGGACGGAAGTGGAAGTATTAACTCATGCAAGAGAAGAGATAGCAGTTCATTTCTTATACTTCAAAATCATGCAAAGATTTGGTAATCCAAGGGAGATAGTCTCATATCAAGGACCGCAGTTCATGTCAAACATGATAAAGCACTTCATGCAAGTATATCAAACTCAACATAGAAAAACATCTCCATACCATCCACAGGCTAATGGGCAAGTTGAAGTCACCAACAGAGAATTGAAAACCATTTTAACCAAAGTTGTTAATTCCAGCAGAAAAGATTGGACAGATAAGATACCAGAAGTTGTTTGGGCTTCTAATACTATTTGGAAAACAACTGGATTTTCACCTTATGAATTGATTTATAGTAAGAAGCCCTTACTCTCTGTTGAATTTGAATTACAAACTTTGAAAACAGCGGTAGAAGTAAGGATTGAATTAGAAGAAATACATAAAGCAAGACTCTTACTGCTTAATCAATTTGATGAGATGAGGATGAAAGCACTACAAAGCACTGAATTGGTACAACATCAAATAAAAATTTGACATGATTCACAGATCAAGCAACGAAAGTTTCAAAAAGGAGATTGGGCACTGTTGTTTGATTTCAAATTTCAACAGTTTAAAAAAAAACTACAAACGAGGTGGTTGGGACCTTAACAGATTGAGGTCTTTGAAAACAGTTCTGTTAAGCTAATACCTATTGATAACAGCAGAAGAGCTCTGTTAGTCAATGGACATAGATTGAAGCTTTATCAGAAACCTCTCAATTAAAAAAAAAATTGTTCAAAAGGTAAAAGATCAAATAACCTTTTTGGAGGACTCTGCTTCTAAGAAAACTATTTCAAATCAAGTCGTTGTTCTGGAGGACTCTGCTCCTTCCAGAAAACCTGCTCCTTGATCCAAATATATATATATATATATATATAATAAAAATATCAATAGTAAAAATCCTTCCAAAGACACTATTGACAACACATGCCCAGAAAACCAACTTGTTCGCTGGCTATGCATTGCAAAAAGGGCTTTAGCTAGAAAACTAGCAATCACTGGCCAAAGGGCAAAAACAAAATATATAAAAACAAAAAAAAAAGGAATCTCATCATGTCACTATGATTGGTCTTCTTCATGCAATAAAAATTGTTCTTTCAACCCCTATTGACTAATCCATGCAAACTTATTTGTGCAAGACAAATGACGAGCAAAGGATAAATCTAAGATCAAAAGTAAGTGAGACATATATTATATTTATTTATGTTTAGTTAACGAATTATCTTTGATTTAATTAAGATTTATTCTACAGAGATAACCCAAACTTGAGCCTTCCAAAACGGAATGACATGACACATACCATAATGGATAAGCATGCAAACAAGCCGTCAAAGGTGTATGGATAAGTGTGCAGCTTTGGTACAATCAATTGCGTCATCAATAATTATAATGATACGACATCATAAAAGGGTTCTAAATGAAATGATAAATCGTTGTCACCGTCGAAATGCCACGTTATCATTTCAACCCATTTGTAATAAATTGACAAAACGGTTGCAACACTCCGTAGAAATGTGTGATGCTGAACTGTATAAAGTAATCATATCAAACTACGAACTCATGAAGCTATGGAGTTTCACATGAAACATTTCATTTCTACAGAGCCTCAGTGATTGTTGCCTACAAATTTCAACAAAAGCTGGTCTAAACCCTAATCTGAGTTAAAGAAACAGAATTGTCTGTAAATTCGAGTAGAAATAGGACAAAAAACGAGATCAGAGCCGAAGAATGCAGCAAAGTTTCACAAAGACAAAGCTTCTATGACAGTATTTAGAGCAAATGATTGGCTACCTTTCATTGAAAAGTTTCAAAGTTTCCACAAAACAATGATAAGAGAATTCATCACTAATCTCACCCCTGAATTTTCAGTTGTTAAAGGCATTGTTATTCCTATTTCAACTCAAATTATAAGTCAAATCATACAAATCCCAAAAGAAAGAATGAGAGCGACAGGGAAAATTTTATTTAGTGATTTAATTATTCAGTTTAATGGTAATGAGCAAACTGGGACTTCATGTCTAATAGATTCTATGAGAAAATCAAAAGGGATTCATAAAAATTCACTTCCTAAACCTTAAAAATTTGTAGTCAAATGGGTACTCAAGTATATTTGTGAAGGGCAAAACAGTGTTTTAGGAGGAGACGCCATGAAAATATTAATACACCTTAAGTATGGGAGGCAAAACCCTCATTACAAGATTAACCTCTCATCCTTCTTATATGGTGACCTTCAAATTATGACAACTCCTAATGTTGCTCTTAGGCACCATGGCCTTATTCACCTAATTATCCAACATCACTTCCTTCAGCAAGGACAAAAGATCTAGGAGGAATTTCATAACAGTATTTCAAATTTGCTTGCACAAGAAACCTCAAATTTACCACAGGGACATTCATCTCCACCGGCTGCATCAGTTGAGAAAACAACTCCAAAGAAAAAATCACAGACTGTAGTCTCAACAGAAATCCCTTCAAGAAGAATCACAAAGTCTCAAATCTATGTAGTTTCAAGGTCCCCATAAGAACCTCAAAAATCTGAAGTGCAACCAATTCCCTTGTCAGGAAGAAGAAAATCAAAATGAAAGGTTGTTACAGAGCTTGAGAAGACCGAGGATTTGATGGTTGAAAAGGAAAGACAACCAAGTGTAGCTCAGAGAGTGACCAAAAGAAGGAGAAAGTTAATTCCGACAGATGATGAACAAGAGGCTGCAGACATTCTGGATAGTCTTAAAAAGGTATCTCATTTCCCCATACATCAAAGTATCCCTGAAACTGCAGATGTTGAAGAAACTCCTTTCGAAAGGAACTCTCCAATCATAATAGAGGAGCCAATTCCAGGAGAAGAGCCACTCACGATAGAGGAATCAAGTATGGCGGGACAACCACATGTTTCAGTTGAAACTGCAATGAATAAAGGAAAAACTGTATGCACAAATAGGAAAAGAGAGTCATTTAATCTAAATGATCTTGTTATGCAGTTAACCTTGAAGCTTTCTCAAGCTCAAGCTCTAGAGCAACAACAAACAACTGACATCGCTGACTTGATCAGTCAATTGCAGAATAAAGATCATCTCAATTCATTGTTGGTGCAAAAATTGGACACAGCATCTGTCAATCATACAACAAAAGTTCACAAATTAGAAGAAACAATAAAGAAAAATAAAAATGAACAAATAGACCTCTGGATATATGTAAAAAATTTGAAGGAGAATAGAGGATTGCAGAGTTTGATAAACTCTTCCAAAGCACCTTCTAATGTTGCACCTTCTCCTCCTAAGGTATTTGTTGACTGAAGTTGTCAAACAAGTTGTCCAGGTATTCCTACCTTGCAAATGTTAAATCAAATTGACGAAGAATATTCCATATTTAAACAGAAAAACAAAGTTGCAACTTCTTCAAACAAAATATTGGAAAATGAAAAGAGAATTAGAAGCTAAGGTCCAAAAATTAGAAAAAAATTTGTAAGGTACATGCAAATTAGGAGAATCTCTTTTGGCATGTAGGAATCCTTCTCTTGCATGTAGTTTGTTTTTATTTGAACAATTTTACAAATGACAGCGTCTGAGGATCTCTTGTCATCTTCCTTACAAGATTTTACAGCAAACAACATTTCTGATAATTTTCTATAGTGTTGAACATAATCAGCAAGATTTGCTTTGTGAATTTTATTTGCATGATTTGATCATAGGAGACCATGAGCACAATAAGTTCTTGATAAACCTTCATGTAGAAGAAGTTCAACTAAGGGCATTGCATTCTACATTCAAAAATCAACTAGCATAGAAAAGCATATTTGAGTATACAAATCATGCTAAGACTACCGGGTTGTGTATCAGACCAGCCTTTCCTATCCCCAGATTGATTGGACAGAATTTTAACTGTGCTTGTTTAAGCGATGAAGTTAAAACTCATTATTTACAAGCTTTATATGATTGTGTTGTTTCTTTTGACTTGTTTTCAAGACAGAGTTTTAATTCAGGACTACAAGTGTGAAAAGGTGGGACCAACTTTCAAAGTCTCTTAGAAGACGAGAGGTCATGTCTCCAAATAACTTAAGATGGAGTCTGAGGAGAGCTACCTCAATTTTGGAAATCTTAATAGAGGTGGTAAACTCTCGGGGAGAAAAGAAATGGATTGGCATGAGATATAGACCCCCTTTATTGATCATATTTATTCTAGGATGGTAGAGTTGAGCTCCACAATCAGAGGATCAATTCAATATATGGAAACAAATGATTCAAGAACATCAGGGGTTTAAAAGCAATTTAGACAAGCATATAACAGATGAATTTGATGATTATGATTTGAGTCAGAGTGTGAAAAACAGATGCTAGAGCTATGAATGCCAATGAATGTTTGCAGTGGGACATGCAAAAGGTAAAACCTGTGGGAGATGATGAGCTCAAAATATGGCTCATTATTGACATGTTATTTCCCTCAATTCATCTCTCTAAGGATATTATTTTATGCAAATCATAGATTGTTAGATAGTTATTACATGAAAGTAGATATTTGTCTTATTTATATTGAACCAAAAACTAAACCTTTACTTTGTCATTAATGTCTAATACATAGCATGTTTTAGTGATTTTTGTTGTGACGAATGCTCAGGAAAAAGACAGACGATGTATAGTGAAAGTTCAATTTTCTCCATCCAGCAGAACTACGAACTCACACAGACGGCTTGTTTTTACAAACTCCGCAGGCTTGTTTCTACGGACTCCACAGGCTCATTCCTACCGACTCCGCAGGGTCAATCCCGTGTATTCTATAAAGACAAAGCTACAAATATGGAAGCTGACGGCCAAATAAGATGAGAGAGAATCATTCCAGCTGGAGTCAAATGAGGAAAATACTCCCCTGTTTTTTTGTAGGATTTGTTTTTAATAAAGTTGTATATATTTGGATCTTAGGATTATTTTAGGATAGTATATCTATTTCATCGAAATAATTGAATCTCTTGAAAATCCAATCTCCTATTTTTGGATGAGTAGATCGACCAAGGAATCCTATCTCTTTGCATCTTATTTTGAGTTGATTATATTAGTATAAAATATAAAACTTTTGTTATTAAAAAGATAATAGATGAAAGATACGTACAAGCATATTACAGGTTTTAAATACATTGTAATCATTTTAGTTTTATGAATTATCACTTCAGTTTTCAGCATTGATTAATCTTTGTCCCTGAGTCCGAGAGAAGCAAGGGCCCACTCTCCTTGGAACTAGGAATTGTGTACGGTACTTATGTTATATTAACTCTTTGTTATAACTAATCAGAATTTTGCTAATGTTTGCATTCATTCAGAAAATATCAAAACAAATTCACAATTCAAAAGGCATTTCCTTATTCCAAAGTCATTTCCTTTCTAAGCAAAGTGTGTTTTTTTTTAAGCAAACATGTGAAGCAAATTTCCTTTTTAAGTTAAACATCTCCACTTTCACGCAAGCGTAAATAGGAGTGTGATTTTACTTTCAAGTAAAAGAATGGATTTATTTAATTAAATAGTTACATCTTTTCCTTTTCAGCAAAAGAGTGAATCAAGTAGTTTAGGACACATTTCTTTCATTAGTCAAAGTTAGAATAGGACCATCAAACACCCCACAAGCAGACTTCTAGATCTACCATCCTACACCTTACTGCAGACAGCGTTGGACACCAGTGTTGGTTGATAAGACATCAATTGAATATTGATTAAATGAAGAGTTAAACGACACTCGTCACATTTAGTGGCACAAGGGAGGACGATGATATGGATCCCAATCATCGACGACTTCTTCCCTCTTCCCTCTTCCCTCTTTTTTATGTTATAAATAGAGGCCTTGAAGCCAAGAAATTATCTCTAGACTGACGATAAAGTTACTCTACCATAATCGCTTTGTAATAGACCTTTTGAAGCAATAAATATTACTTTTTGCCTATCTCTTTGTCTGAAAATCGTGTTGAGTTAGCTTGTATACAATGGCATTGTAAAGAAGTATCTTCCTAAACTCGTTATCCTTTCTTGCCTATTTTTAGGTGTTTTTCAGTTAGTTGCAGCTCTGGACTAGAGCTCTTTCCGCCATCAATGGACGCTTAGTGTGGCTTTAGATATCCCTCTTTGCTTCATGTATGGTTCAGTGAGCCTAGTTTACGAAATACTTATGCAAATTAACTGCTTGTGAGGTTGTGTAATCAAATTTATCTTATGTTGAATCAGTGTCATTTCCTATACCAAGTGGATCAATTTTTTTGGTGCATTACCTCCCTTAAAGTAGATTTCTTTTCATGTTATTCTCCTATCCCTTTTCCTTAGCCATAGTAGATTTTAGTGTGAGAATCAAGAGCTGAAGTGGAGCACCTGAGGAACTAGCCTCATTAAAAAGCCTAGAAGTTCAACCTCACCATAGGATATCCACATCCTGAGGTCGTCCCCATGCTTGTAGCTGGAAGTGAGAGACCCTAAAAAACTCACAAGGGTGCAATTTCTAGATATAACAATTATAGCACGTTCGGTGGGACAAACTACCATTTTCATCTCCATTTTTTATGAAAGATTGGTCAAATTTGATGCCGTTTTGATCAATTTGCAGCAGTGGTAGCTTTCATCTTCCAGCATCTGACGACTCCAAAGAACACCCAGCTATCTGGTGGCAGAGCAGTAGCTATCTTTCATGCCAAAGGTGACTACAAGATCAACTTTTGCAAGTATTCCTTTTGAGTTTGTTGAATTACCTTTAAACTCAACAAGAAGGTTAAGGTTCGCCCATACTCACCTTTACGGAAGAAGCTACTTTCCTAAACCAATCATAAGGCATACCTATGTGAAGATATCCTTGCTAGCCTCTCTTGCTACCATGATTACCCAAAGAGCTTTTGTGGGTTTCAGTGGCCAAAGTCCTTTGAACTTGCCACAGTATGACCCTGTGCCAGTAGCAACCCTCAAAAGTGTCCCATATTACACAGGAGACCACACTATAACTCCTACTGAACACATAACAGACATAACCAATTTTTGCAACATCCATAATGTCACAATAGAAAACGTAGCTGTTAGGATATTGGTTGTATCCTTCAAGGAAAAGGCATTAGATTGGTATAGGGGTCTAGCTCCTAACTCTATCCAATCGTGGGACCAGCTGAGAACAGCCTTGTGTAAGAGGTTTGCTGATAAGAGTGATCACCTGTCACTTGCATAGCTGTTGACCACAATCAAGAGAGCTCCCCATGAAGTCATGCAAGATTTCAACACGAGATTCCAAAAGGCGTGGAATAGAATTCCAGTCGCAGTTAGACCATCCCCAAACTTTGTTTTTTTGTATCATCTAAAGGCTCTAAACAGCGATATAGCTGTAATGATCCAATCCATAGGAGGGGACATACTGCTAGGTGCATACGAGGTGGTCATTAAAGCAAAAAATTGCCTGGTTCAGACAGGAAAGCTTACTCCCAGACCTCCAATGCCTCTTTTCTCTGAGATCATACCACTCCCACAGTCATTTCTCCACTTGATGTTATACTTCCAACTCCAACGATTGTTGATGTGCCTTCACCAAAACAAGAGGGGGCCTCCACTAGTGGATCCAACAACTCCCAAAAGCAAAAAAACTATTTGGAACTAAAAAACATGCTTCAATCTTTGGGGAATGATGTGGTCAATGTCAAGAGGCAGCAAGCCATATCAAGCTCCATACCAGCCTCAGCAGCAGCCTTATCAAGCAAATAGGCCACCCTACAAAGAAAATTTTCAAGAAGGGCAACCTAATTACACTAGACAACATAATTATAATCCAAATGCTACAGGCCCATCCAATTCCTTAGTTCCGGTTCAGAACAATATGGCTCAGGAGGCTGAAGGGACAATGCCTTGGAATCATTCTTTTGGGCAATCCATTGTCCCAACTAATGGCTCTAACCAAGCATTCAATGACCAATGGCAGCAGGTTGTTACATATGGATACAATCAAGCTCTTATGGCCCAAGGCACATAGGTTCACATGATGACAAAGCAGGAGCAGCGTCCACAAGAGCAAGGCTCGGATCAAGTGTCAAACCAGCGGAAGACCACAATGGTCATCAATGAACAAAAGGAGTGCTATGCGTCCAATCAGCAAGCCATTCCAGTCTAGCTCATGTCCCAGTCTCAGCAAACACAAGATTCAAGAGAAAGAATATGGGTGACAACCAAGAAGTTTTCAAGGAACTTCTTGTCACCGCTTCATTGATAAAGCCAGCAGTAGTTGCTCCCAAAACCCAGGGAAAGGCTGGTGGTACGCCAATCGACATTGTGAAGCAAATGAATAAATCCAACGTGAGCGTACCAATGTGGGACATGTTTTCCATGTCCGGTCAAATGGACATCCTTCAAGAAGGTTTGTCCAAGATGAGTGTTTCGACAACTGCAAGTAAACAAACAGACAAGGACGCTAAGGTCTTCACTAATGAAACCAAGAGTCCTTTGGGAGAAAGGTCAAGTAATGTGCCCAAGCCCCCTCCATTCTATATTTCATTAATCATCGGTGATTCTTTGGTGCACAACTGCTTGGTAGATAGTGGGGCTAGCACTTCAATCATGTCGAAGTCTATAGCTGATCCACTGAACCTCAAATATGAGCCGCACACCAAAGGAGTCCTACAGCTTGATGGTTCTTCCACAAAGCCATCAGGTATCATCAAGGATTTGAGTTTAGCCTTGCATGCTTGTCCTAGTGTTTCGGTGGTGTAGGATGTGTTGATCATTGACGTCACTCCTCACTTTGCGTTGTCTTTCTAGAGAATTTACAGCCAAAATTGAGGGTTATCTCGCAACAGATTGGTCTTACATGGCATTCAAAACAAGGTACGAGACTAAGGTCTCAATCAAGGTTGAACCCATGGCACAATTCCATATTAAACCCCATCAACTAGATATCATAAACATCAATTGTACTATCCTTGATGAGTATGAGTTTACAATTGGTCAAGCGCTGAACACTCATCCTGAAGAGGTTCCAGACTTGTTCTTGGATGAGCTATGGGGAGATAACCAATTTTTCAACCCTTTGGAAAGTGTTGAGGAAAAAGACATGGGTGTCTATTTGTTGCATGAAGAGAATCAACTCATGCCTACCCTCATTGGACCTAAAAAAGACCCCAATGGTATATGGAAGTTGTTCTTTGATGGCTCAAGGAGCAAGAATGGAGTAGGTGCAGGGGCAATATTGGTTTCCCCTTCAGGTAATAAGCTTTTCTCCTCTTATAAATTCCATTTCGGTTGCTCCTCAAATGTAGCAAAATATGAAGGCTTGATTCGTGGCCTTCAATGGGCCAATAAAAGAGGAATCAAAATGCTGCAAGCATATGGGGACAGCGAGCTCGTAGTGAACCAAGTCAGAGGCTTAAACGTTACAAAGAATCCTTTGATGAGGTCCTACAAAAACAGAGTGTGGGACCTAATTGAAAATTTTGAAGCCTTTGACATTCAAGTTGTCCCAAGAAATCAGAACCAACATATTGACAGGTTGGCAGCCGTGAGAGCTCAGTTTGACATTCCAAGTGAGCTGAAAGAAGTCAAGGTTCAACACATGTCAAGGTGGTGGTGCGACCATCAGTACTGGATAATGAAGCCCACTGGTAGGTTTTTTAAAGTGACAAACAAATTGCTTGTTTCTTATAGCAGGAAGTTGAGTTCTCCACCAATCAAGGTAAATTGCAGCATCAATACAAGGATCAGATTGTTCAACTAAGATCAAACAAGCTTCCTAAGGGGCTGGTTACACTTGAAGGCCTTTTTCATGAAAGAGATCATGTGAGAAAGGAAAAAGCAGTAATGTCTACTAACGAAGAAAACTATGAGAGAGTCCTCATCTTCAAGGATAACCTTCTCAAGCTCAAGAAGGTAAGCAGCAAGGCTGAGAGGCACGTTCATAGCACATTGCCAGGAATATGCAGACATTTTTGCTTGAGAGTACAGTGACCTGAAAGGTTTTGATCCGAAGTTAGCCCATCATACCATAGAATTGGAGACCAATGCTAAGCATGTAAGGCAAAAGCAAAGGCCAGTCAACCCCAAGATAGAAGAGCTAATGAGGGAAGAGTTAGCCAAGTTGATCAAATCCAAGATCATCTTTCCCATCAAGCACTCATCATGGGTAGCCAACTTGGTGCCTATAAGGAAGAAGAATGGGGAGATTAGCCTGTGTGTTGACTTCAGAGATTTGAACAAAGTCTCTTTGAAGGATCACTGCCCTCTACCATCCATGGAGCAACTTCTCCAAGTAGTTGCAGGATCATAACGCTTTTCTCTGTTGGATGGATACTAAGGCTACAACCAAGTATGGGTAAAAAAAGAGGATCGGTACAAGACTACCTTCACCACCAAATGGGGCACGTATGCGTACCAAAAGATGCCCTTTGGTTTGTCAAATGCTAGCGCAACTTTTCAAAGAGCCATGGACATGGCTTTCCAAGGGCTGCTAAATCAAAAAAGGTTTTAGTATACTTGGATGATATCACGGTTTCCTCCAAGAATGCCAGCAAACACTTGGACCACCTGAGGCTGATTTTCGAAAGATGCAAGGAATATGGGATCTCATTGAATCCCAAGAAGTGTTTGTCGTTCATGAAGGCAAGCTGTTGGGCCACATCGTTTCAAAGGGTTGTCCATTGAACCTGATAGAATAAGTGTCATCTTGGCCTTATCCTTACCCAAGCATAAGAAAGGACTCCAAAGTTTTCTTGGGAAGATAAACTTCATGAGAAGATTTATCCCCGATTTTGCGAATTTGATCAAGCCCATCATTGTTATGCTGAAGAAAAACTAAGTGTTCACTTGGTTAAATGAAGGTAAGTCAGCATTTGAGGCTATCAAGCAAGCCATTGCTTAAGCACCCACACTTATGAATCCTGATTTCTCAAGGGACTTCATATTGTATGCTTTTGCCAATATTTATAATATATCCGCTACACTGATGCAAAAGAATGGTAAAAGGACTTGAGCAGCCAATAGCATTTTTCAGTCAGGAGCTTGAGGGGTATGAGGTGAAGTATACTTTTGTAAAAAAGCAAGTCCTTGCAGCAGTAAGAAGCCTCAAAAAGATCAGGGCAATGCTCTCCAACAGCAAAATCGACCTTATGGTGTCTCATCCTGGAGTGAGGGATTTCCTTCTCAACAAAAACTTGGGTGAAAAGAGAGCTGGTTGGATTACTAAGGTCATGGAGTATGACGTAGAGATCAAAGTCACTAAGCTAGTAAGAGGTAAAGGCTTGTGTGAGCATATGGTCGATGACCTTCATGAAGACAAAGAGGTCATCTTGGTAACACAAGATAACCCACAAATAGATGCACCTCCATCTCACACTAGCTGGCTCCATGATATGATGCACTTTCTGCTAACAGGGAAGTGCCCTCAAGGTATGGACAAAACAAAAAGGTATTTCAAACTTCAGTCCATACCTTATGCGTTGGTTGACGGGATTTTATTCAGAAGGGACCTCAATGGAATACTCCTAAGGTGCATAGATGATGACCAAGTGGCCAAGCTTTTGGAGTATTTCCATGGATCTACAGGAGGTCATTTTGCACCCAAGAGTACATCAGCAAAGATAATGAGAGCTAGCTATTTTTGGCCCAGCCTCTTCAAGGACGCTTATGCATGGGTGAGGAAATGTCAAGAATGTGCTCTCTTTACGGGTAAGCAAAAGTTAGCAGCTTTTCCTCTCAACCCGATTTAAGTAGAGCAACCATTCATGCAGTGAGGTTTGGATTTCATTGAAGTGATCAACCCCCCATCAAGTGTTGGGCATAAGTGGGTGCTTACCGCAATTGATTACTTCACTAGGTGGGTGGAAGCCATTGCATTGAAAGAAGCCAACAAAAGTGCAATCTTAGATTTCTATGACAGCATCGTGACCAAGTTAAGTGTTCCATCCACTATCATATCTGATAATGCATTAGCTTTGCTTGGTTTGAAATCAAGTGAATGGGCTCTCAAAATGGGCATCTACCTCAGCACCTCCTCAAATTATTATCCTCAAGGAAACGCGCTCGCTGAGTCCACAAATAAAAATTTTCTAAAGATCATCAAGGGGACTATGGAGGAGAACGAAAGGACGTGGCACACCAAGTTGAAAAGAACCTTGTGAGCTGACAGGGTAACTCCTAAAGCTGTTGTTGGCAATTATCCATATGTTCTAGTATGTGGAAGAGAGGCCAAGTTACCCATTTCTTTTGAGTTGTCTACATTCGAACTAGCCCATCAGTTGGAGCTACTGGAAGATGAACCCATGAATGTGAGATTGGCAGAACTCACGGAACTTGAGGAATCAAGAGACCTTACAATGAAGACGCTAGAGTCACATCTGGCTCAGGTCAAGAAAGCTTTTGACAAGAGAGCCACGACAAGGGACTTCAAGGAGGTAGACATGGTCCTCAAATGGGATTCAAAAAAGGCCAAACCAGGCAACCATACCAAGTTTGACAGCTTGTGGAGTGGCCCTTATTTGATCCACGAATGCAAACAACATAACGCTTTCCAACTGGCCCAACTGGATGGAGAGGTATTACCCATCCCAGTCAATGGGATTCATCTGAAGCCCTGCTATTAAGGGTGTGCAGCCGTTGTATATGTTATTGTACATTTTGTATAGCCTTTCATGTTTCTCTCTAAGTGCCTTGTCCACATCCATTTCAGTTGAGTGTTTTCCCTTCCCTAAGTGCCAAGGGCACAATTTGTTTCATTTCGGTTGTTCTTGTTGCTTCAAGAAAAATTTCCAGATAGACCAGCTTTGTACAAAAGCAATGACTCCATGCCCAATGGATCGAATGAAGCAAATGAACTGGGTTCTCAAGCATAGCAAGCATGCTTCCTTGCGAGTCGCCAAAAATGTTGACCATTTTTGGCCCACATACCAAAATTTTGCCCTAGTGTGAAAAGGTGGACATTCAAGCAAAATCGGCAAGTACAGAGAACCTCGGGTTCTCTAAAGAAGAAGTCTTTGGGCTTTCAAAGTTGCAAGACTTTGGGTTTCTGAGGGCATAGTGCAAATCGGGTTTCCAGTGATGCTTGACTTCTAAATGTTTTATAAGTAGAAGTTATTCGGGTTGACAAACCCGAATTACTCATGGACAGTGTATTACGGGTTCTCCAAAGAGCACTACTCAATTACTTTATAAGTTGTGAGTAGTCGGAAGCCCGAAATAACTAAAGGGGCTTGACAAACCTGATTTGGTCTCGAAAAATAGTGCTTCTCGGATTCTTCAAGGGACAAGTCTTCTCCAAAAGCCAAGGGTCATTTCCGAAAGGTGGTCCCAACAAAAAACCCGAAGGTCCTTTTCACTTTTCCGAAGGACCAGTCAACTTTTTCGAAGGTCACTTTCACAAATTTGAAGGGCTTTCTTGACAAATCCGAAGGGCATTTCCTTCTCCAAGTGGACAGTTGCAAGTTTCTCGAAGGGTATGTTACCCTTCAGAAGGACCATTTCAAAATTCCCGAAGGGTATCTTTCCCTTCGGGAGGATCATTTGCGGAAATTCGAAGGGTCTCTCACCCTTCGAGAAAGTCCATTTTGAAAAATTCGAAAGGTAATTTCCGAAGAGAGCAAGAAGGAAGCTTCAGACTCATTTTGAAAAATCCGAAAGGTAATTTCCAAAGGAAGAGAGCAAGAAGGAAGCTTCAAACAAATTGTCCCAAGGAATTCCTTCGGGAGATTTGCCCGAAACAAATAAGAGCCCGAAGACTTCAAGATGGACAAGTCCGAAGTAAGCTTGGAAAACCCAAATTACTCTACATAGAGTAAATCAGGTTTCTCCAAGTACTTTACTTTAAAAGCTTTATAAGTAAAGGATCTGGGAAGGAATTCCTTCGAGAGATTTGCCCGAAACAAATAAGAGCCCGAAGACTTCAAGATGGGCAAGTCCGAAGTAAGTAAGCTTGGAAAACCCAAATTACTCTGCGTAGAGTAAATTAGGTTTCTCCAAGTACTTTACTTTAAAAGCTTTATAAGTTGGAGAGATCAAAGAACCTGAATTACTCTGCATAGAATAAATCAGGATTCTTCAAGTGCTTGACTTAAGCTTGGTCCAGCAACACGAGAGTCATGATGCAACAAATGAAAGGTTGCCACGTGGCACAAGCTGGAGTAAAAGGGCCAATCAGTAAAAGACGAGTGGCACAAGAACAACTAATCAGCATAAAGGGGAATCCAAATGGTTGGTAGCTGGGAATTTATGAAGGCTATCATCCTTCAATATGGTTCACTCCTGACAAATGACCATCCAGCTTAAAGACAACATGGGTTGGCTTGAGTTCCCAAGTATGGAGACCCGCGTCCTTTTCAGCAAGACACGTGAAGGGGAGGATCGCCATGCCATTGTTTAAATGAAAAGATCAATTCAACTACGAAAGAAGAGACATCTCAGTTGCTCGTAGCATGGCTCCTCAAATACGCCAAGGAGAGACTTGAAGGCAGGAGGGACTTGAGAAGGTTGTTCAGCGATCCTAAACGATGCATTTAGTGGCACAAGGGAGGACGACGACAGGGATCCCAGTCATCAACGTCTTCTTCCCTCTTCCCATCTTCTCTTCCCCCTTTTTTCTATTATAAATAGAGGCCTTGGAGCCAAGAAATTATCTCTGGACTAGCGATAAAGTTACTCTGCCATAATCGCATTATAATAAACCTTTTCAAGCAATAAAAATTACTTTTTGCCCATCTCTTTATCTGAAAATCGTGTTGAGTTAGCTTGTGTACAATGGCGTTGTGAAAAAGTATCTTCCTAAACTCGTCCTTCTTTCTTGCCTATTTGTAGGTGTTTTTCAGTTAGTTGCAGCTCTAGACTAGAGCTCTTTCCGCCATCAATGGACGCTTAGTGTGAATTTAGAAATCCCTCTTTGCTTCATGTATGGTTCAGTGAGCCTAGTTTACGAAATACTTATGCAAATTAACTGCTTGTGAGGTTGTGTAATCAAATTTATCTTATGCTGGATCAGTGTCATTTCCCAGACCAAGTGGATCATTTCTTTGGGTGCATCACCTCCCTTAGCTTAGATTTCTTTTCATGTTATTCTCCTATCCCTTTTCCTTAGCCATAGTAGATTTTAGTGTGGAAATCAAGAGCTGAAGTGGAGCACTTGAGGAACTAGCCTCATTAAAAAGCCTAGAGGTTCAACCTCACCATAGGATACCCACATCCTGAGGTTGTCCCCATGCTTGTAGCTCGAAGTGAGAGAGCCTGAAGAACTCACTCACAAGGATGCAATTTCTAGCTATAACAAAAACACAACCACCTACGAGATCAACTCGAGGTAAGGTCAGCCGAGGGCCCCTATCTAATCTATATATGGAGTACTCGATCGACATGTTGAGGTTCTCCCTCTCCTGATGAAGGAGGGGGGGCCTTTAGGCTCTCGGAGAGGAGGACGAGGATTTGAAGGTCCTAGTCCTAGTCCTAAAGGCACTCAATAGATCAAGAGCCCCTATCTTTCTATATATGGGGCATTCATCCGACGTCAGGTCATTTATGCGTTCGGCCTTTACTTTAAGCCGAGGTATTCCCTCTCCCTCGGCCTCCCCATCCCCCACCTATATCAATAGGCAATAGGGGTCAATGCAAGGGGGCCCCTACCCCTATCTATATATGGCGCAAGGACCCTCAACCTCCTGCGAGAATTTTTGGTTTGATACGAGGACTCCCAACCCCATATATAGATAGGGATAGGGGCACTCAATTCTATATACCCATCTGGCGAGGGGTGAGCAAAGCATATAGAAAGATAGGGAGACATGAGCGCTCCCAAATAGATATATAGGTTGCCCATATCTATATAGATAGGGAAAGTGAGGGGTGAGCGTAACATATAGAAAGATAGGGAGATAGAGGCACTCCCAAATAGATATATAGGCTGCCCATATCTATATATATAGGGAAAGCCCATCCCAATAGGATGATCTCATCATCCTGCAACCCTGTTATTATTTCGTGATAGAGGAAATGAAATGAGGAAAAAGAGCATTGGTATGGGAAAGGAAAATAACAATGGAATTGGGAAAAAAGGGCAATAAATGTGTTAATATTAATATTGCAATGTAACGTACAGAGGAACAGATTCTTCCTATGACTACAAGGATTCCTACCACTGAGCCAATTCTCGTTCCTACCATTGAGTCGATTCCTATTCTTCCTACGAGGATTGCTACCACTAGCCGATTCAATTCATGTGATTCACCCGCCCAACCATATAGAGATAGGGAGATAGGGGCTCGCCTCGAAGATATAGGGCCCACCGTTGAGCCAATTCATTAGATTCCTACGCTTTCTCCGATCCAATTTACGCTCGTCCCACCATATAGAAAATATAAATGCATTGTATATATAGCATCAGTCGTATTACATATGTAATACGGTCAGTGATGCCGGATGGACGTAACCGGTGTTATATAGAGAAAGAATGGAATGGCACTTCAATGGTCACCACACCAATCAATGGCATAGTCACCAACCAATGGCATGCAATGGTGGGTCACCAATCGATCACCGACTTAAATGGAGGTTGGGTCAAGGGAGAGGGCCTTTACGCTATTGATCGCCTGCCTCTGTGGGATAGGGGAATACTTAACCAATCCGACCCCATGGGGATAACACAGTCGGGCTTAGCTCAGGATCAGAAGCAACTGGACCAGACCTAGACAATATTAATCAGATCAGCGATTCTTCCTACGCTCCCCTTGATTAACACAATCGAGTCCCTCTCCCTCTTACCCCAGCTTAGTCTAAGTTTCACCAATGATGGCATCTCTCAACTAAATTGGTGATGGCATCTCCAAGCTATCTAGTAGGCCATTGTCATATCCATATATATATATATATATAGGGTGTCGACTAGACTCTAACTCTATATAGGCACTCTCACTCCATCTATCCATGTCGTCGAGGCCTGCTCCTCTCTTGATACCTTCTCCTCTCCTTATATATATGGGTTAGCCCGACTATAGAGAGTATTGTCGTCTACTGATTATATACAGTTGGGTGTATGGACCCTATGGTCCATCGGGAGAGACTTATATACGTAGGGGAATGTATATATCTGGGGGTCAGATAGATAGGGTCACCCACACATATCTCCATAGATTATGGATGGGGGCCAACCCTCTCTCTGTATGTGGGACCTCAACTATTAGTATTTTCAGAGACTTGGTCATAGCTATTTCAACATTCAGAACATAAGCTCTGTTGATGAACTCCGGTCCTAGCCATATCTCACATTAAGAACCTATGCTTCATTGATGATTTTTAAAAAAATCAGGAATCTTCTCCTTGTCTTGAAGAATTTGGAAGATGGTCATGTTATAAAAGACTTAAATGAGGAGGCTGACTCTTTATATAATCTGATGCCAATCAAAAAATGATTTTGTGAGTATACATAGGAAAAAATTGACTCGTGATGGCGAATGATGAGATCAGTCATGCTCTGTGCATATTGATGTATTATTTCACTATACACCAAATTTATTATTTTGACTGCAAAAATATAACAAATTTTGTCATTTGCTTGGAAACAGGCCACAAACATGTCGACATTCCTTAATAAAAAGTAGAAAGAATTTAATGACTTGTCTTCCAGTGATTTATATCTCATGAACAAAATCACATTTGAAATGTAGCTCTTATTACTTGAAACACGTATTGTGTTTTCTAACTTATATTGAAATATGTATCATCAATTCCCTTTCCAACATCAAATGTGGCTCTTAACACTTGAAATGCATATAGTGTTGTCCAACTTATATTGAAATATGTAATCATTGTTTCCATTTCCAACATATACCATATAGCAAACCACAAATATTTATATTTACATAAATATACACACATAAATATATATACAGAAACTGTTTGAAATAAAAATTAAGGAATAAGGGAGATTTCCTTTATAGAGGTTATATATTGTATCTTCCACGATTTAAGACAGTGTAATACCTGCACTCTTTTAACAAACAAGCACATGTCTTCAGCGTATCAGCAGCATAAGAAGGCAGATCAAACAAAAGAATCCATAATACAAAGATTGTTGCTACTGTGGTTTGTGGGCTGGTCTTAAAACTCGCCTCATTTTGTAGATCTGATAGCCATGCCTCTGAACTTTTAAGAGCTTTACAGAACTGTAGAAATGTCTTTTTTCTGTTCCATCTGCTTGCATGAATATTTTCGTCATTTGCAGTCTGCAAACACAAGTTCACTTTTTGTGGACCAAACACTCTGAAGACAAACACCTTCCTTTTGAAACCAGCCATTGTTTCACTCCAACTTGGCATATTGTAAGATATGGTATGGCCAAATAGCTTGTCTTTGCATTTGATCTTCTGTTCACTTTTCTCACAAACTGCAAAGTTATGAAATTGATACTTAGGCCAAGGCTTACCCCTAACGCATTTCCAGAAATACAAAGCTGTATTACTAGATCTTTTGTTGCCAGTCAGAGAGGACACCTTCGAACTTTTCATAATTTTCTTATTCTGATAGAACCTATGAAGAGATAATGAAGATGAGGCCATATCATTAAACGGATCACCTACACAAATTTAGAAAGGGCATTCATTAAACCAAGACAGTTCTCTTTTAAAAAATCTAATGTGCCAAGAAGATATGCTGAATAAAGAAAAGTTACTATCACAATGCCTTGAGCACAGAGTTCAATCTCTAAGAAACTATTATTTACTAGTTGCATGGGAGGAACAGCAACCCATACCTCAACTGGATATTGATATAGATAATCTCAGGCTACTATTTTGGTGCTAGGTGTTAGTCCTAACTTAATGTAAAAAGAATTGCATGCAACACGTAATAAAACTAACTATACGCCAACCATGTTGCAATATCATAACATGCATTGCAGTAATTGGGAACAGGAAAAACTAGGAGATAGATGATTTAATGCTTATCTTTTTATTACTATGCTAGATGAAATACATGCATAGGTGATCATTCCATCAGAGAAGTATAGAGATGAACTCAATGTGACCAATGATGGAAGATGATAACTCCAAAAGGAAGAGACAACATTACATATGGGATGGTGGGATTCTAAGGACAAATGGTTAAACCAACTTGTACAACACGCCCAACTGAAAATTCGATGTACCCCTTCTTAAGTATTAAGTTACTAATGGTAGCTATCATGCAAAGGCATTGGAACCTTCCCCGTTTCTCCCATTTCTAGAGATGGTCTAAATGGGGATAGACCAAAGGAGGCTTGGTGGCTAGCTCTTCCAGTGTTGCTGTTGCAGAAGACCTTGGTAAAGGAAGCAGTGGTGTAGGTACTGATGGTTCTGATGTCCCTGTAGAAGGTGGTGTTGTGAGTAATGCTGCTGTAGGTAACTCTGGGATTAGGGTTTCTGTTAGGATGTGTGAAAATGGAATGATTATAATCTAATTCTGCTGTGGTCCTATGGGATAAGTCGACCTTCAACAGACTGGTGTTATGGAGAATCCGGATGGTGGTGCTGTAAGTGGCATAGAAGTGATGAGAGCGGGTGGCCCTATTGGTAATCCTCTCAAAGCTTCGGTGGTGTTGCTGGTAGCTTGTTTTGGAGTCCCTTTGCAAGGAGTGAGTTCAGTGAGAGTGACGACCTCTCTATGGCCAAGAAGGCGGATGGTCTAGACTTTATGTTCTCCTGTTGGTGGTATGGGTGCATGGAAGATGAGTGGGCAAGGAACTGGCCTGGGGATGGCAGCAGCCTCTCTAAGTTCAAGGTTTCTAGAGAGGGGAAAGAAAAACCTGAAGAACCCAATGACTTCCAATAAATTTCTAATAGGGTTGTATACCTTCCTATCACCAATCTCAATTCCTTTTCTCCTGTCTTGATTTCCATTCCCAACAAGAACAACACTCTGTATGACAAGCATTGCTTCTGCTGCTGTGGAAGAGGATGAGGACTAGATGCTTATGGATCCAAGAAGTCTAAATTTATGTTTTCCAATCTAGATATCAGGAGGAATCCTTTTGTGAAAGTTTTTTCCCAGGTCTTTCAGGTGAAGGGTTAGTTGGCAGAATTTTGCTCCCTACTTCTCGGTTGTTTAGCTTTGTTTAGGAAGATCAGTGAGTTGTTGGAAGCATATTGTTAGAGGCGTAGACTAGTATTAAAAGTAAAACTATGTATTTAGTATCCTTGTGATTGTGTATTTCCTTTCTTCGGCCATGTTTGGTGCCAATGGCAGTGCTTTGATTGTTGTTCTCTGATTTAGCAGGAGGGGGACCCTGTACAAAACCCCCATTGCCTCATCAAAAAAAGGGGGGGGTGACTCCCACTCATTGTTTTAAAATTTTATTAGAGAATTACATGAATCCAACAATAGAATGAAACTATCTATTAAATGCACAGAAAATATGCTAACTTCACCCATAATCTGTGTAAGTTTGAGAATCCTGCTCAACGTTAATGCAATGGGTGATGACAGATGTGGACAGTATCTCTAGCTCAGAAATGTCCAAAGGCTGAGGTGTGGCAAGTGGCTGTCTAGCCTCAAGTGGGGATCCACAAACTCATTAACCAGGTGAAATAATCTGAAAAGCTTTAGAGACAGTAAAATGTATGAATGGTAGAGAGCAAACTGGACCAAGTGGTCTCTAAGGAGTTTGGAGGGTATAGTTCTGAAAGGCCATTCCTGCTACATTCATAGGAAACACCAACTTGAGAGTTGAAATCTGACGGGAAAAACTTACAGGCTTAGTACCAAAAACCATGAAGAGCTTGAACCCAAGAGCCAAAAGGCTTGGAGGAGGAACATTATGCACACCAAATCCCAGAAACAGAACTTGATCCCAGTGTTTAAGTCTAAGCACCTTGTAAGGAAGCTACCAAACATGCTACTCTCAGATGGGGAGGAAGATGCAAGGCGAATGATGGTAAATGTAAAGGACATGGGAAAAAATGGAAAAGTGCCAAAAAGACATTGAATAACCTGCTGCCCAGGTAATCCCAAAAGATGATGGTGTTGATGTAGCTTTTAGTATCATTCCAGGGCCACTGCCAGATAACTGAGGAGCTGCTTTATTTTTCTCCCTTAACTCTTCATATTTTATCATAGTGGATGTGTGACATTAATAACATTAACTTTCTTCTTTTAATTGTGAATGATTTTTCTTCTGCCTAAAACTAATTTGGTCTACACCTCCCCCAACTGTTGTATGCATACAATCTGTCCCTCAGATATCTAATCAATTTCCTGTAACTTCTCTATCATCCCACTTATTACTAACTGTTCTTTACCATCATAACCTCCAGGGCCTCATGTTTTTAATGCCATAAATACCACATTTCCTTAGCATTGATCAATTGATTAAAGTAACAATAGGCCTCCATAGCAGATTAGCTAATTGATCTATCCACTCCTGTATGTATAATGTATCTATCACGAATATTAATCTGCTTTATCAACTCCTTCTGCATTGAATGAAATATGTCCTACCAATGGGTCCAACAAAATGAAAAATGTAGGATTTTATTCATCCTATTAGTTCTCTCCTTGTAGAGATATTTTCTAGTATCTTTAAATACATCTACTCTCCTAAAATCTCCTACGAATTGAATAGAGAAGCTAGAAGAAGAGTGGAATGAAGCAACAAGTGGGCAGGTTTCCAGATTCATAGATCTTTCTTGGCACATAAGGGGATGTGGTTCAATCTTAGAAGTGGAGGCTAACACCTTAAATTTAGGTGATGGGATAAAAGATGCAAAAGCACTTGCACTAGATGTGCCATGAGTCCAGGCAGGCAACTGGTCAGCATCTGAATCTCTCTGATCTAGTACCCACAGAACCTATCCATGCAATGATCAGCTTGATCCATACAGCAAAGGTGCAAGGAAGGAGAGAGCGATTGAATAAGTATTCAGGTGGAAAAGGGTGGCCAGATCTATGCTCACCTGTGTTGTGGTAGTTATAGTAGGCTCCATACGTATAGGCAAACTACCACTAGTAAAACGTGGTCAAACTGAAGAAGTAAAAGAGGCAGTTATGTGGTGGTGAGGTGATTGTGTATGTGAACCTAATTCTTCTTCGCCGTGTGATCTATTGGAGCATTTAGTATTCTGCACACATATTTGATAATCTGGTTTCAATCACTTAGTTCAAGTTCTAGTTTGAATTTAAAATCAATAAAATTCAGAAATTTAATGCATTGCAAATAATTATGCTTTAATTCATCATGAAGTTCGACATATAGAAACAAGCAGATTTTATTGTAAGTTCATAATTCCAAATAAAGAATGGATACATAAATTCACATTAGGACTCAAAACATGTCAAAACATCAAATATTCATCATTCATTGTTCACTATATGATGCAATCTATAGATACATCATACATAATATCATTGATTGATACAAATTTGATGCTTTATAAAAGTGAAACAAAAAACTAAAACAAGAGATACAATTTCTGTTCTTAGTCTTCTTCTGCCCTACTTGTTAGATCATCAAGATCCAATAAAGCGTGATGGAACAAATGTACTAGAATTGCGATTACTGCTTCACCACTGGTTGTGTCAAGACCGGTGTGTATCGTGAACATATTTCAACACATATGGAACAAGCTCAAAACGTGAAGAAAGAAATAAAGAAAGAAAGTGTGTGTTAAGGAATGACCAAAGAAGGGCAATGGGATTCAGGAAGGAACGTTGCAATAACTAATCAATAATACTAAAAGGAACTCCAACAAGTAAAAATGAAGTACCTAAAACGAAAAGTAGGAATCAATAAAGCAACAAAACCAAACAAGTTGGGTAAACTCTAGAAAAACCAGTTGACACATGCCATTTTTAGTGATAGAACTGAAAACAATTATTAAATAAATAACGATGATGTTTGTATCTATTTATCATATGATTTGGTTAAATGTGATTAATGTTATTAATTGTCATTTAGTGTAATGATTGTTTCAGTTACGCTTAGTTCATAGTTATGATGACTTGAAGTAAGATTTGGTTAGTTGCAACTAATGTTATGTACTGTCAATTATTGTAATCAAAATATTGTTAGTTCTTATATGATGTTTTGACTCAGACTATCTACTTTTTGGTTGACTGAGTGGATGTAGAATATTCCCTCGTTATGGATGTATCCAAAGGGAGAGTATCATCAGAAAGAGGGGCTACAAATGAGGCAGCAATGACATTGGAGAGAAAACCCATGCACACACCACGATTGACTGTCACGTTAGCTTTAGCATAATGACAAGTATTGAATGCCTCTTGTTTCTGCTGGAAATCTTTTTGTACACCATCAGCTGGCCCAATGACATAGGCTAGACCTGAGTTTTGACTTTTAGGTTTTGGATTGATATTTATAGGGTTCTTGATTATCATTTCTCAATATATGAACATCCAATCCGCCCTGCTCTCTAATAAAAAATAATAATAGCCGAACTTGTTCTCATTCATAAAACTGGTTTATTTATACAAAAGAATTTACTCACAATAGTTCCTACGTGATAGGACATCCACTCTATCTATCACCACCAACCTTCTATTCTACGGATGCTTACAGACTCTAAATAGATAACCATCATAACTACAATAATCTAGACAATCTATGTGAGTGTTGTTATTAACATCACTTACAATAGATTTAATAAAACTAGGCTATGGTAAATTAATTATTCTAACATTCCCCCACTTAATTCATCATAGTCTTAAGAGTACAAGAGAGAGAATCTCACAATGCCTCAAACTTATCACGTGCAAGTGACTTGATGAAGACATTTGCACATTGACCTTGAGTGGGGCAAAATTGGAGCTGGATGTTGTGTTGTTAAACATGCATGCGTATCAAATGCACCTAAACCTCAATGTGCTTTGTGCACTCATGAAACACTAGATTGTGAACAAGTTTTAGAACACCCTGACTATCGCAATACAAAACCGTAGGTTGTGTTTGCGGTACTCCCAGTCATGCAATTATGCAACATAGCCATATTGCTTCACAAATAGCTCCTGTTGCTACACGATATTTTGCCTCAATGGAAGATCGAGAAACAAAGTCTTGCTTCTTGCTCCCCCATGAGATAGGACCAGATCTCAAAAATAAAACAAATCTAAATGTCGATTTCCTATCATCAATTGAACTTGCATGTTCTACGTCCATGTAACTTGTCAAGAAGAACTAATCATTCTTCTTGTATTCTAGGCCATAATCCATACTAGCATAGATTGCATAACAGGTGAGTACTCGCCAATTACTCGAGTACTCGCCGGAAAAAACCTGCAGCGAATAACCCTTGCTCAAACTCGCATATTCCTCTGAAGTCTTGCTACTGGCGAGTACTCGACAAATACTTGACAATTTTTTTATTTTTTATTTTTCAATTTTTTTTGGCGAGTATTCGCCAAGTAAACTTTTTTTTGGTTGGGCGAGTACTCGCTGACTGCGAGTATGCAAACTATGCTCCATAGTACCCCAGATGTATCTCAATATCTGCTTTGTTGATTTCCAGTGACTCACCTTCGGTTCTTGCATGAACTATGAAAGATAGCTAATGGCATAATTAATATCCGGCGTAGTGTATGTCAAGTAAATGAGACTCCCAATGTACTGTCGATACAGAGTGACATTTACAGTTTACTGGTGGTGATGGATCTAAATGAGATAGTTGAAGTCTTGTCTCCATAGGTGTTGCAATAAGTTTATAGTCCATCATCTGGAATCTCTCAAACATGGTCTTGTCATACTTCATTTGAGACACAAAGATGCGGTGGCCCTTTTGCCATACCTCCAAACCAAGACAGTAGTGTAGTAGCCCAAGATTTGTCATGTCAAACGATCAATTAAGATCATTCTTTGTTGCATCAATCATATTCACTGAGCTTCTAGTGATGATTAGATCGTCAACATACACAACTACAATCACAACTCATGCCCCTTGCTCCTTGAGGTAGAGGTTTGGATCATATGGACTCCTTTGGAATCCATGTTGTACGAGATGCTCATCAATCTTGATATATTAGGCTCTAGGAGCCGCCTTGAGACCATACATTGACTTGGTGAGTCTACACACCTTTTGTTCTTGACTAGGTCAGACAAAACCCTTTGGTTGGGTCATGTAGACTTCCTCTTGTAGATCTCCATTTAGGAAGGCACTTTTCACATCCATCTGATGGACTTTCCATCCAAACTATGCAACTACAGCAAAGACCATTTTGATCGTCTTTATCTTGGCTATGGAAGCCAAAATCTCCTCATAATCAATGCCTTCTTTATGTGTGTAGCCCTTTGATACAAGTCTTGCCTTGTACTTGCCAATGTTGCCAATGCTTTGTACTTGGTCTTAAAGATTCACTTGCAAACAATAGGCTTCTTCCCTAGTGGAAGATCGACACGCTGCCATATATTGTTCTTCATTAGTGACTGATATTCTACATCTATGGCCTCTTTCCAAGGCTTTGATTCTTGGGCTTCATGAACCATTGAGGGCTCAAAAGATTCTACAATTGTGCTCATTAGGGCCGAATTCACCTCTGCATGAGCCATGCTATGAATCATAGGTCCTAAAGTGGAAGTGTCTAGGACTCCATCCAATTTTGCATCTTGTATAGTGTTTCTATACCATTTGAGTATATGTTGAACAATGGGTGGTGGAGTTGGAGGACCTGGGTGACTATCATCATTGTCCTCTGCCTCACTACCATTACCAACATTAAAAATGTTTAAATGTTTAATGCATGTATCAGGGGACTGTGTGGAGGGCGGATTGGACTCACCCTTCTCATCAAATACAACATATGTATTGATGTATATCTTCATAGTTTCTGGATCCATGAGTCAGTAGGCTTTTGGCTCTTCACTTTAACCAAGAAAGATGCATGCCAAAGATTTCTTATCTAGTTTTTTCTCTTCTTTTTAGGGTAATGCATATGTGTTTTACAACCAAAAATATGAAGATGTGATTTAGAAGGCTTTTTCCCAGTCCATGCTTCTTGCGGAGTAATACCATTGAGAGCTTTGGTGAGTTCTCAATTCAACAAGTGGATTGTTATGCGAACTGCTTATGCCCAATATGAACGAGGTATGTGCACCATTTCAATAATAGTGCAATCACATTGTTTTGCAGCACCATTATGTTGTGGAGTATACAATGTAGTCAGTTGCTAGTGAATGCCATGTGCCTTCAGAAATTCAGAGAACTCTTTATTGGTGTATTCCCCCCTCGATCTGAGCGGAGGACATTAATGCAATGACTAGTTTGTCGTTCCACAGTGGCTTTGAATTCTTTGAAGACTTTAAAGGCTTGATCCTCAGTCTGAAAGTAATATACCCACATATTTCATGAGTAGTCATCAGCATAGAACTAAAAATACTAAGATCCACTAACACTCAATTGCATGGGCCTGCACAAACAGGGGTGTACCAGATCCAATGGACCAAGAGCCCTATATGTACTTGTGCCAAATGGAGCTCTATGTTGTTTTCCAGCTAGACAACTCGAACACACATCAGTATTCTTCCTTTGTGAGGGAATGCCTCTTACCATGTTTTGTCGACTTAGTGCAACCAGGTACCCAAAACTCAAGTGTTCATATCTTTTGTGCCATAGATTTGTTGAGTCTATATCTTTTACAACAAGATCTTGATTGTTGTTGTGGACAACATCAAGCTGGAACATTTTCTTACAATAAAAGCTCTTGCAACAATTTTTGAGCTTCTAGACTTGTTTCTAATGAGACAAATTTTTGACATCTTCCCGATCAAATTCAAACTTTAGGTTGTGATCGAGCAATTGACTTAAAACAATAGATTCTTTGTTAGTCCTAGAACATATAGGACTTCTATGGTTTTACATGCATGATTTCCAAGAGAAAGAAATATCAGCACGCCCTTTGACACTATATGATGAATCATCTCCTAGAGAGATATTACCACGATATGCCGAATGCTTCAAGGTGGCAAACCAATCCTTTCATCTAGTCATGTACCTTGTGGCACCATAATCCACATACCAAATTGTATTTGGAGGAGTGACCTCCTCTTTTGTCTATGTAGCAAAGATAGAATCTTCATCCAAAGGATCATTGTCTTTAGCAATGTTTCCATGTTGTTGTGGGGAAGGCTTCTTCTAGCTACATCTAAACTGTGGCTTTTGCTTTTGTCCTTGTTGAGATTGCTAGGGGTGGGCTTCTTGTTTCTAGATAAGCCTTGTGTAAATGCATTGTACCAACAACTCTTCAATTCATGCATGTCTTTCCACATATTAGACAGATCTTTTGAGAATGAGGTTTGTTCCCATGTTGGTTTTGCTGATTGTTTTGCTTAGGAGATTGTTTTGAAGACATCATGATCCTTTTCCCTTTCTAATGTGATGCAAGTGCATGTTCTTCTTTATCTTCTTCTTCCGCATGCGTGGATTCTTCATACTACAAATATTAACCAACTTTTCAAAAGTTGGTTTCGTTTTTGATATATTTAGAGAAGTCATAGAGATCTTGTATGCAAGGGGTAGCGCTCTCAGGACGATGGGTACCAGGGATTCATTTGACACTTTGCCAAATGCTAAAAGCAATGCCCACAGTGCTGCAACACAATGATGAAATCCTTCAATTTTCTAACTTGTCTTCAACTTGGGACATTGAAGTTGGCTTTCTAGATGAAGGATGGTATTCTTGTTCTTAGCCTTGTAGACATTATTGAGTTTGTCCCAGGTGCTTTTGGCTGTAGTAGCATCTCGGATATAAGGCTAAACCTCATCCAATACCCCGAACATAATGATCAACTTCGCCTTTTAGTTCGCTTTGTCAAACTTCCGCTACTAAAGCATTTGAGGCGTGTAGACTGAATGTGCCATCAACAACTGGCCAAAGATCTTCAAATTCCAGGTGAGTCTTCACCTTGGTTTTCCATGCAACATAGTTATCACTAAGAAGTCACTGTATATTAGGCAGAACAAATTTTGGGCCATTTACAGCCATTTGGATAAAAATGTCTGTTGGAAATGGAATGGTTCCTTATTACTCCAATAGGATTCCCTTTCTATATACCATCAAACCCATATAATAAACCTCTCGATATGCTTGACCTTTACCTGGCGGTACATGGAAGAATCTCATCATTTCTATATACCCAACGATACGAGAAAGAGACATTAAATCACATGAGAGCACAGTGGTATGTGGCACTTAATACATGAAAAGAATTTGTTCTATCAATGACAACTACTTAGAATAAATCCTTGTACACAAACATGACTTCCCTCTATACTCGGAATTTTAATCTTTCAAGATGTACATCTAATGATAATGATGAATGGGTAATAAAGAGAAGGGGGAAAATGAAAGTTTTGTCATTATTTCTCCTCAGCGGTTTATAGGGTCAAAGCCTCAGACACCATTGTTGTAGCTATGATGCAATGGATGCAATAGTTCAAGCGCAACAACTTTACTCGTAAGCAAGCGTAAATTAAAAGCACTGCATATACCAAAAACTACAATTTGTTTTGCAACATACACAATTTTTTAGATTTTAAAGTTTCTTGATCTGCTATGGGCTTGTTTTATGCCTTAAAATTTACAAAAACAATTAAATCTAAAAATTTATGACAGTTGGAATTAAATTGTTTCAAGGAATGCTTTGTTATTTAATTTCACACAATGTGGCTAAGTTTTATGCCCTAACTCGTCCTGGTTTACAAATTACGCTATCAATTATTGTTTTCGGGGCTTTGCATAGACCTAAAAAGGCTAGTTTTGAAAAATGACTATTTTTGGAGTCCTTTAGGAGCTGTACAAAATTCCTTTAATGGATTATTTAAGACTGAAATTTTAGGTGTGGTCACAAAATTTAAGCAAACAAATCCTCCCAGAGCTCTAGATATCGTACTATTATAATTTTAGGCACAGATATGGAAAAAGAATTAAATCTCACAATGTAATATTCCAAATCGGAATATTTTCCATTAATTTGGTTTTCTCAGATTCCTTTTTAAAATAATGATAAAGTCAAATTGGATTAATTGTTTATCTCTGAATACGGATTTCGAATATTACAAAATTACACAAGGAGTTTCGCCCTTGGGTTCAATGACAAGGATTTTCATCCTTGTATCTGGGTTACGCAATTAAGGAGCTACATCCTTAAAAGCCATTGTAAAGCAACTACTTATACAAGTTATATATTTAATACATAATTAGATGAAAAATGCCTTTTTCCCACTTTAATGAATGAATATAAATATGTCATAACCTCTCCATCAAACGTTGTGTCTTTCCCAAGAGTCGTGACTATTCGTTTAATGAAGGCTGACTGAATTAATTTAACATCAGCGATTGTGAATAATTAATGATGATAATCACTCTTTTAATAGGAACGCTTAAACCAAAGTATGTTGTCCATGCATTGCTATGATGTGTAGCCCTTGTATTGGCTGACTGTGTTTTATTTGCCTTGTGTTTGTTGAGTTCTTGAACTGGCTGTTGATCGCGTTGTTATTCCTTCTTGACTGCTGCGCAATCGTTAGAAGTGGAGTTTGACTGCTGCGATTTTGATTGAGGGTGAATTTTGAGGATATTACAGACCTCCCTTCCTCAAATTGCTTGTCCACAAGCAATTGTAGTAAAAATGAGGATTCTATTTCTTCTTTCTCTGTATTTCTTCTCAACTTCGCAATATCATACTTGAGTCTCTCATTTTTCGCATTCAGTCCTCCAATTGTTCCAACCTGTGTTTGAACTAATGTCTTCCTCTTCAATGATATAATATCATATCCTACACATGATTGGGTTATAATTGTGTTAATCCCACCATAGTTCGCATATTCGGACTCATCAATGGCTGGACTCCAGTCGAGGTCAAATAAAAGTAAGAATATTAACTCGTTCGTCAACTTCTTGTTAAAATAATCAAGCAATTGTTGCCTAGAAGAAGTGATTGTTATTCCATCTAGATGTAGCCATTGCCCACACTGATGATCACAAAGACCCAAAATGATATCAAGAATCTGAGTTAAATTGGAAACTATGACCACCCTATCCTTTGTATTAGAGGATAATTGAAAAACACTAGAGAGCAATGAAGCTAGGCATTAAAGTTTTCCTAACGATCTGCTATCTCCAGGTTCGAATGGATATTGCAATTTTTGTTGGTGTGTAATGTCCCCTTTTCCTAGGCAGTGATCAATTGCAGAGGTTAGTACATCACTTGGTCCCCATGGGCTAACAGAGTGTTCAGGGGATCCCTTTGAGGGAGATCTTTGGTTCTTCAACAGGGCTTTTTGTTGCTTATTGTAGTATTCTTCAGCTCAGTCTTCCAATTTTGTTGTAGGGTGCTTTTCAGAGGCTATTCAAGACACTTTCATGCACACTTACTATATATAGTAAGTCACTTGGTCATATCGCCTATACTTACTATTTATAGTAAGTCATATATGGATCAATCGTCATCATGCCTACATCCGGAAAATATGATCGGATCATTATTTGAGCTAGTGTGGGGTGATTTATTGAGGATTAATGATTTATTATATTATTAAAGTTATTTGACTTTAATAATATTAATATTTAATGATGACTTATTAAAAGGTGATATAAGGGTTAAATGGAAATTAATAAAGTGATCTATTTAATGATGCTTTATTAATTTATTATGTTAAAAGGAAGACATAAGGACTTTATTAAAGGGGGACTTAAATGATTTAAAGTATATTTTATATTATTAAGTTGTGCATCATAATTAAAATAGAAATTAAAAATAAATTGAATGAAATGGAATTTAAAGTGAATTTGAGGTGAAATATAAAAGGGGCATTTTGGAATTCATTTCGTTAATTCATTGTTGAAGAAGAAGAATTTGGCTAAGGGTTTTGCTGAAGACTGGAGACTCTGAAAATATCAAGCTTTTTGAGGACGTAGCCCCTCAGGAAGAACAGCTTGCAGACAATTCCACTGTAGGGATTGTGCTTGTGCTTGAAGGAGTTATAGGAGAGTTTCATATTCAAGGGTTTGAATGAAATATCAGAATAATGCAAATATATTGATCATTATTTTAAGAGCAAAAAGAACTACAGGAGAACTTCCATAAACATACGGTTGGTAGGCAAGGGTTTTGGCAATTTAATTGTATGTAGCTTTGCACTAGGCAATGGGATTGGTGATAGTGATCATTGCTGGAGTTTATTATCATTGTTGCTGCTGTTATACTCCTGCAAACTTTATACTTCATTCTGACATTTGTTTCAGAGGGTTTCAAGGCATATTTTACCTGTAAGTTTATAATTTGTAACCCCCAATTTTCTGGGCATTGTTGTTTTAGATAATAGGGGATATTTTATGAACTGGGTTGTCAATATTTTGTAAAAATACTGAGTATCTAAGCTGATATAAAAATCTGGAATTTTCAGTTGTGTATTCCCTATGTCATATTCAGTTTTCGAGTTGAAAATTATTATGGCAATATCTTCTATTTTGCTGCATTATATTGTTGAATCAAACATTGCAAATAAATCATAAAAACTATAAAACATAAAGCAATCACAGGCAGATTTTCAAAGTAGTAAATATCTCAACAAGGGGTGGGATATTTCATGGTGCCATCTTCCTTTTCCAATAGTATCTATTGAATCTTCTACAATGTTAGAAGCTTGCTTACTACTCATTTTTTGAAAGAAAGTATTATCCACAAGTTTAAGGTGATTACGCAACTTCCGAAATAAAAAAATTAATTGCAGGATGCGAAAGAGGTATTCGCTGATTGTATCACATTTGTTACAACCTTAAACTTGAAAATTTCCAAATATAGTGAAATCTGAGATGGTCAAATTCTGCAGAAAAGAATATACTATGTTTTTGATGGTAGATATTTCTTGTTTATTGAGGTACTGTGGCATAGAATACAAAATTGTATCATTGTTTGTAAATCCAATGTTCTTGCCTACCCACAACCCTCTTCCTTCATACTTGTAGTGTGGTCACAACTTTGTTCAATGGGTTCAGTGTATAATCGTTTGAATGCAGATAGAGGACCAAGAAGGTTCGGATTTGCAAAATCAATCTTTGCACAGAATTCATTTAAGTGATTTTGCACAAGAGTCCCCATCAATAAAATTCTCTGAGCACAATTCAGAGCTAATAGAGCATCAATAGTCTTGACTCTAATTCCATACACAGTTTTTAACTCTGTGTACATCACAAACAAGGTCGGGTTTCAAAGACGCTATTATATCAAAATGTTTTTGAAATAGTTCATAAGATGTAATTAAGAGAGGATTCACATTGCCAGTTTTAAAATCAATGGAATGTTCCTTTGCCTCAATTGTTGAGAATCCTCCATGTACTACTGTGGCAATGAGTCTTTCCACTCCAAACCACTTTTGAAACTCATGCCCCCAGTTCTGCACCAAGGACGTTGGATTTACAACTAAAGCACGTTTGAACGCAGTTTTAACCTTCGTTACCTCTTCCCATCGATCATGTCCATAAGATTTTTTAATTTCCTTTGTTGGAAGACTTATTATTTGTATTATATGGGAAAGGGTGATGTCAAAATCTGATGATTGTTCATTTAATAATTTTAATTCTTCACCAAACAGATGTGAATAAACTATTACTAGAGTGTGAACCCGCAATTCTCCTTTAGTTTTTAATCCCAATGACATGAGGATCTGTCTAATACTATTATCAAACACTTTCATGTGTTTGTTATCAACACATTAGAAAACAACACCAGTGCGCACTTTAATCTGTTCAAAATATCGGAAGTACAATTTTATTGGATGCCACGTCTCCATGTTTGGATAGAGATGGTGTTTGTCACCTATATATCAGAGATATGTATCTATATTTTTTTCCAAATATTTGATTTCATAAACAGGAATCAGAGAACTATATAAGTCCATAAACGCAATTCCCACCTTTTTGAAGGAGCGTTGAGTAAGCAAGTGACATTTAATACATGATAAAGCCTCATGAGGATTGTCATGTCTATTCAAAAAGACCTAACTCTTCTTTCTGTCACTGATTTAATCGTACTGCAATGCTGTAAGACTCCTTCAACCGCTCAAGTGCCAGTATTGATAGCTTAGTATCATGCTTATATGACAAAGGTGGAAAAGGAATGGGAGAAAACTTTCTTAATTCTAGCCACTGCCCTGAAGTGGTATAGATAGCCATAGCTTCCTCTGATGTCACATATGGACCATATTTCATGTAATTATGTTGTCGTTCCTTTCTATTTTCAAATGGGTCTTCTTTTTCTCTCTCACAAAGTTTAAGGAGCTCCCCTGAGTAGTACAGATAGTGTTCAAGTGGCACAGGCCTCTGCGTTGTTTTTGTGACATATATTTTTCTCTTCTGAGTTCGTCCAATCCAATTTGCAAACTCTAATGTGTTTGGTACCATTGCAGGGAAAAGTATGATATTGATATATCTTGAAAGCATTATAATAACCTCCTTCCAAACAATTCCTCGCTCAACATCATTTACATAATGCACTTTATCAAATATAACCCATTCAATGTTACGGATAATGTTTGCTCCTTTGAAGAGCATAGACCTTAAAATTTATGTTGTCATAATAAGGTAGGAGACTTCTGGTCTCAAGCTCATATCACCAATCAAAAGACCAACATCAAACTTCTTATTTCCAGGCATATGGATATCCGAATCAGAACAAAATGGCATGGGTACTTGTATTCCTAGTAAGTCTTTTGATTCGTTTATTTCATCTACAATTATTGGTGCCATGTTAAATGCGTCAAGGTTTCTTTTCTCGAAGTGGTCTTGACACTATCAGAGTCTCTAGAGTTAATATAACTAGCATCATTTGGTTTTGTTAGAGGTAACTCCTTGTCAACGTCTTTGTCAGGAAACTTGTCACAAGTTTCCCCTAATTTCTTTCCAAGAGAAAGGGTCTTCTCTTCATCTTTTGAGCATGAAGCCCCTGGAGTCTCCAAGGATTTTTCACTTTGCTTAATCGTACTAGTTCCCTGTAATTATGTTTTTTGTCCATAATTTGAATGATATTCATCATAGTTTATTTCTTCTGAGACCTATTGAAAATTAAATTTCTCTTCATATTCCGAGTTGCCATAACTATGATTCACGAACTCGTCTTCTTCATAGTGTTTCCATGACTCTTTCAACTCCAAAAAGTCTGAAAAAAGAGATTTCTTTTCGAATCTTTGTTGAAAGGACGTTGTACGACTCAAAACTATCCATAATTTCCTTATGTAGTGACCCCATGGTTTACAGGCTGGCAAGAAAAATAGCTCTGATATCACTGTAATATTCCAAATCAGAATATTTTACATTAATTTGGTTTTCTCGGAATTCATTTTTACAATAATATTTTATAAAATAATAATAAAGTCAAATTGGATTAATTATTTATCTCTGATTACAGATTTCAAATATTACAAAATTACGCCACAAGGGGTTTCGTCCTTGGGTTCGATAACAAGGATTTTCGTCCTTGAATCTGGGTTACACAATTAAGGGGTTACATCCTTAAAAGCCATTGTAAAGCAATTGCTTATACAAGTTATATATTTAATACATAATTGGATGAAAAATGTCTTTTTCCCACTTCAATGAATGAATATAAATATATCATAATCTCTTCATCAAACGTTGTGTCTTTCCCAAGAGTCGTGGCTATTCATTTAATGAAGTCTGATTGAATTAATTTAAAATCAGCGATTGTGAATAATTAATGATAATAATTACTCCTTTAATAGGAACGCTTAAACCAAAGTGTATTGTCCATGCATTGCTGTGATTTGTTGCCCTTGTACTGGCTGACTGTGTTATATTTGCCTTGTGTTTGTTAAGTTCTTGAACTAGCTGTTGATCGCGTTGTTATTCCTTCTAGACTGTTGCCCAATTGTTAGAAGTGGAGTTTCACTGCTGCGATTTTGATTGTGGGTGAATTTTGAGGATATTACACACAAACTATCAAGGCTGTTGTAAAATCCTTCTAAGGGTAAGTTTACAATGAAATCAGAGACATCCAAAAAAACATTGGCTTCTAGGCACAGATAATTTGCAAGCTCTATTGCTAGCTACTTCCAAGCTCGTTCGAGGGCAGTATATTACGATTTTATTATAAAGTTTTAAAAAATAGATTAAAGTTTAATAAAACTTTATAAAAAAATTAATAAACTTAGTTGCCCTAAATTTATATGAAATAAAAAAATTAACAGAATAATAGTTTTAACATTTGCAAGCCAATCACAAAAAACCTATGTAGAAGTTTTGCCAGGTGCTCCTTTCTATGGCTGGGCGCTCCTCTTTGTGATTTTAGCTTAATTGGTTTGAAGAGTTTATGCTTTCACAAAAAGGCCTTTCTTCTTGTATAGGATGTGCTCTTATTTTCTTGGCTGCTCTTTGATTCAGCACACCGCTCCTTCCACACTTCTTGAGTGTGCAGCAAAAAACAAAAAAATATATCAACCTCCTCTTTCCTTCACACACACTTGTCCAACTACTTTGATTGAGGCACCACTATGAAAAAGGTTGAAAATGCATTTTAAAAACACGCGCTTTTCTCCTTTGGCAAAGAATAGTGTTGACTGCTGAATGGAATCCAAAATGCAGAGAATTCCAATTGGCTTCTTTTATGCTCCTGAGCTTCACAAGGGAAGATAACAAGAGGAGATATGCTGATATGGAGCTTGCACAAGAAAACTATGAAGTGCCTCGGGCTCCTCTTTGTTCCTCCACTCTCAATCTCCCTAACCTAAACTTGCTTTGAAGATCTACCTTGCTATGATACCAAATCCGATAAAAAATAATAATAACCGAACTTGTTCTCATTCATAAAACTGGTTTATTTATAAGATAGAATTTACTCACAATAGTTCCTACATAATAGGACATCCACTCTATCTATCACTACCAACCTTCTATTCTATAGATGCTTACAAATTCTAAATAGATAAGCATCCTAATTACAATAATCTAGACAATCTATATGAGTGTTGTAACTAACATCACTTACATAGATTTAATAAAACTAGACTATGCTAAATTAATTATTCTAACATGCACATGTTCACAAATCCACCTTAATAAATAGAGGAATTAGAGCTGAGGAGGATACACCTTAGGGAACATAAGTTAGTACAAGGTCTTTGAAGATATCAAGAATATGAGTTGAACCAACAATGTGCACCAAGTCTTTGGAGCCCCAACTTGGGTCTACTTAGGTCTTCTTCTATTCACCTTGACTTACCTACAACAATCTCTCACAAAGTGCTACAAGCTAGGGCAGATTAATGCCTTGACAAGTCAACCTATTAATAATCTGATGTCTCTGCTTGATTGCACCCGCACAACAGTCACAACATGGAATGTCTACTCAATATGGGACTGTTTCCTATCCTAGTGTTAATCTTCCTAAAATAAATTGCTTGAAATGAAAGCTTGCAGGAAAAAAGAAAAAAGAGGGAAGACAAAATGAAATTGGTGATGCACCAAGAAGGAAATGGGTTGGTTGACTCCCTATGTGAACAAACATAGAGCCACTTTGATACACAAGAAAGAAAAGTGAACACAATACAAAGTAAGAGAATCAAAGAGGTGAGATCTATTCCGAATATGGCAATGGGATTAGAGGAAGCAAGACAAAAGTAGAAGGATAATCATTTACAGTCACGACTAACTTCATTAATTGTAGGAAATTCATACAAATTGCATCCTATTACAATGAAAGTCGAAGCAAATCATGCATAACAGTAGCAGAGGCCTTAGATCTGATTTTCCAAGGACTAAGCTAGTCCAAGGAAGCAACCCCTTGCCTCAAAAGAGCTCATTACATATATAGAAGACAAGAAGAGGAGGAAGAAATTAATTTTCAGCTGCCCGTTGTACAAAAGCTTTTAATTTTGCCCATGCTTTGTCCATTTTTGCTTGTTGTAGCTTTTTTTGTCCCTTTAGTGGCTTTAAATCTAACCAAATGCTCATGCCCATGCTTCTTTGTTGTAATGTGTGATTCTGATTGACGTTAGCTTGCTTCTAAATTTAAAAAAGCTTTTGTGGGCTACCTCCTTTTTATCCATGATTCCCAATTTTCAAAAGTAAAGCTTACAATCTTTTTCATATGTCTCCTATAGTTGTTCCCTTAGCTAATTGCTTTTAATACATAGCTTTTATTTAAATATAAGCTTTTAGCTCTTAGCAATAATAAAAATCTAGAGAGTTTAAGTTAAGCTTTTAGCCTAGAGATTTATTTTCTGCAGGGAAAAATAACTCTGAGAATAGTTGGATCATGGTGCGGAAAATTCTCAACACAACCCCAAGGTAAATATCCTTAACCTTATACTCTTTATTTTGTACTTTTGTTGGTGTTATTATATTGGTTTTTTTCATGTCTTCCATGTATAGATAAGCATACATTTATTAGTTCATTTCTATTTGTACATACTTGTTATTTATAACTCTTGCTTATGCCTAGAGGTATCTTTTCTTTATATTGCATCCTTTAGATTAGTAATAGCTCTTGCTTCAGCATCTAATGAACCTAAATTAGTTATAGCTCTTGTTTCCTAGCTCTTGCTTATGCCTAGTGGCACCCCCTTTGTTTCCTTTATAGCTCTTGCTTCGGCATCTAATGACACCTTGAATCTAATTAGGCTCCTCACTTGCTATTGCATGTGTAGATTCCCCTTTTATATTCCTTGCAACTTCTTATGCTCTCGACCCTCGTCTATAGCCCTAAATTGCTTTGTGGACAAGTGTCTTGTATGTATGTTGAATCTCGAATGGTCTTCTACCTTTTCTTATTTTAGAGGATCCTTATTAGAAACTATTTAATTTTTACAAATATTTTGGTGAGCCTGATGTGAATCTTACCCTGTCGTTGGTTATGTAATTTCACATTTTCTTGTTTTAGCTTCAAAGTTTTTCTTATTAAATATATTTTGTTAACTATTAGTTAGTCACTATTATCAAACAATTATCAACCTCCTCAGCTGATATGTAACTTCTTTTCAATTAATAAAACACAACCACACACGAGTATGTTTGTGTGCCTTCCATTTCTCTTCATTCTTTCTTTTATTCTTACCAACAAAGGTATCAAAGCCGGTATTCAGGGAAGCCCTAAGGAAAAGGTACAAATAGTGGAAAATAGAAGAGGTTCCAAAGATCGTGATTTACATGGAGAGAAAGCATAAAAAGTTGCAGATGTGTAAACAAGGAGAAATGCAAGGGAAAGCACGGACATTTGCAAAGGACATGAAAGAATGAATGTGCCGTGCACAAAAGTCACAATATGAAGACATAAATCCCAAAACCAGACACAATTTCAATCAGACCAAACCCAAACACGATTTCCATCTCATGATTTCTAGACCAGACAAAAGATGCAAGTTCATTCTGCAGACACAAAAGTGCGGATTGTAGGTTAATAAAATCATGTTTTTTGCAGTACAGTGACATTCTATTGATATTTTTCATAGTATTTTCCCAAGATTATTTCTAAACAGACTAGGAGGATCTAAGAGTGGGTTAGGGCATAGAAAGTTCAGTCAGAGATTCCAAATTGGCAATAAAGAATGAACATACAATCCATATTGGCAATAAAGAAAGAATTTACAGATGTTTCCATTCCGTTGTGATTTTTCACAACCTATAGATCATTTTTTCTGTGAAGCCAAACTCGAAGGTCAAAAATCATGGTTAATATCCAAAATTTAGTTCTATCGGAAGCACAAAAACTAAATGGCCAGAGTCACAATATACTCACGATTGCAGAGTATCAGAATTGCAGTGAAATTATTCTCAAAAAGGAATCAATACCTACTATGGATCCTGCCAACTATGACAAACATCATAAGGAGGCTCTTTTGTTGTTGAAATTCTCTGTTCTAGATGATTTAATCTCTGAGGTTTGAAATACCACTGTGGCAAGTGATCTTTGGACCAGTCTTCGACACAAGCATCAAACTTCAGAGAAAAGCCGAGTCATGTACCTAAACAATCTTTTGTTTTCTGCATAGATGAATGAGTGTGGGTCCATGTCTAAACATCTTTTTGGATGAAATATCTTTGAAACCAGTTCACTGTCATAAAATAAAAGGTGGATGATGACACCCTGGTTGCTCTTGTTATAAATAGCTTGACACCTATGAATCATTTATGGAAGCTTTACACTTGATAGCACAAACCCAGATCTTGACCTTTGATCAGGCAGTTCCAATTTATTGCAAAAGGAACGCAAGCAAACGCAGACAAATGAGTTCAATACTAGACAAAATAGAGTATATTTGCTGCTCAATCAACGGGGAAGTGAAAACATAACCCCAATGAATTATCCTCCACATACCAGGTGAGAATTTATTATTGTCATAAAGTTGGACATATCAAAAAGGATTGTCAAAGTGACAGTATACTCATTCTCACAAAAAAAAGCTGCAAGGTCAAGCGAATGTGGCAACAATTGAAGTGGAAAGAAATTTTGAGGAAGACTATGCCTTCATAGCATCATGCTCAAACGATAGTGCTACTAGTTGTTGGTTCTTTGATTCCGACGCATCCAAACATTCAACATGTCGTAAGGGCTAATATGTAAAATTTATTGCAAACACAATTTTTTCTGATTTATTTTCATTATGTGATGGGAAATCATATATGTAGAAGGGAAAAGAGATATCCACATAGTATTGAATAATGTTGCAACTTCATAATGAGTAATGTTAGGTATGTTCCTAGAATGAATAAAAATATCCTGTCTATTAGTCAGTTAACTAAAAATCCATACATTTTTGTGAATTTCTTTGGGATGAAGTGTATTGTGTCTGATTTAAAACAAGACAAGGTAGTAGCCCTAGGCATTGAGCAAAGTGGCTTGTATAGACTTGTCAACCCTGCCATAGTCAACTTACAAGCATTAATTGTGGAGGGTAATACTGGCATTTTGTGGCATAAGAGATTTGGACATCTCAACCTTCAATACTTAGCCAAACTTATCAAGGCCAATATGTTTCTTGGTTTTCCAACTATCCAAGAAAAACTAGATATGTTGCAGGGTGAGCAAAAGCAAAAGCCATTTCTGACTGAAGGTGCCTTGCGTGCAAAGGTCTCTTAGATCTCGTTCATGTATATATTCTCAAACCATCCTAAAAATTACCAACAATTCTCGATGTGAAATAATTTATATTGCTAGTGGATGATTTCCCCAGGAGGATATGTGTCTACTTGTTGAAAAATAAGTCTAATTGTTTTGTCTCGTTTGAAAAGTTCAAAGCATTGGTGGAAAATCAAACAAGTGGATAGATCAAAACAATAAGATCTAACGATGGAAGTGAATTCACTTCTAAATTATTCAAGGACTATCAAAACAAGGAAGGTATTCAATGACAATTGGTAGTCTTGTTCACTCCACAATAGAAGGGGTGGTTGAGATACGTAATGGAACTATCACCGAGATGGCTCAGTACATGATGCATAGTAGGGCCGTGTCATACAACTATTGGGGAGAAGCAATGAACACGACAGTGTATACCCTAAATAGGAGTCCTTAGAAAAATTTGCAAAATGTCACACTTGAGTAAGCTTGGTCTAGAATCAAACCAAAGGTAACTTTTCGTATTTATGGCTCTTCTACATATACTTTGGTTCCTCACAGAAAAGGGAGTAAACTATATTCTACGAGCACAAGGTATTTCTTTACCGGCAATAGTGACCAATCTAAGGCCTATAAACTTATTTATATTTCTACTAACAAGATAATTGTTAGTCGAGATGTTGATGTGAAGGAGACAGAATCCTTCTTTGTTTATAATCAACAAGCAATCACTAAGATACCTAATCTAGTGTTGTGATTCCTTTAAAAGATGAGGAATCTAGTTCGTATAGTACTCCTTCACAAACTCTAGTATAGTAGCCCATGGCCAATATTAATAATATACTAGTCTATGAGTGACGTAACTTGAGTTAATCAACAATCCAACCGAAATTCAGCCATTACAGGATTCTCCGATGCAACGGATGCCTAAGTGGTTTTACTCCACTAAACAGGTTGTGCAAGAGGATGAAATGCCTCAATCAAAAACATGGGCTTGTAGGACCGGAAAGAAAGTTGTTTATTCAACTAAGCATATTCATTTTTCACTCGTTTTTGATCTTTTTGCAGTACTTGAATCATAGCAATATTCTGAAGCCAAAGGCAAATTTGAATGGAAGACTGCCATGCAAGTTGAATATGATGCCTTGATGAAGAACCATATCTAGAAATTGGTGGAATTACCTAAAAGTAAACCACCCATTGGATACAAATGGGCATACAAAGTCAAATGCAAAGTTGATGGTACTTTGGACAAGTACAAGGCTCATCTTGTTGCAAAAGGCTTTTCACAATAGGAGGGAATAGACCATGACAAAATAATTTGCTCTTGCAATGAAGATGGTCATATTTCAGTTGCTTCTCTCCATAATAACTCAGTTTAGTTGGAAGGTGCTTCAAATGGATGTAAATAGTGCCTTCCTAAATGGAGATTTGGACGAGGTGGTCTACATGGTGCAACCTAAAGGTTTTTGAGTGCCTAGTTATGATCATCTAGTTTGCAGGTTAATTAAGTCTTTATACAGGCTTAAGCAAGCTCCGAGACCCTGGCATATTAAGATTGATCAGCATCTACAAGATTCGGGATTCCAACGTCTTTCTGATCCAAATGTTTATGTCAAAAGCGATGGTTATGACATTGTGATATTTATTGTCTATGTTGACAATCTTTCCATCACAAGTAGTGTGGCTAGTACAATTCAATGAGTGCTATCAGATTTACGTGTTACTTTTGACATGACCGATCTAGGACTCGTACGCTATTTACTTAGGTATAAAACTCTAACAACTTGACCATTTTATTTTCATGGCTCAGGTCAAGTATGACAGGAGTCTCTTGGAGAAGTTTAGGATGACATTGTCATCCCTCTTCTATGCCTATGGAGGTTGCGTTGAAGTTGTCAGCCAATAATGATTCATCACCAATTGATAAATCACTCTATCGACAATTGGTGAGCAACTTGATACATCTTACATCCACACAACTAGATCTATGTTTTGTTGTTAGTTATTTTTCTTTGTTTTTGTCTCAACTGAAGCTCATACATTGGATAGCTGCATAACAAGTTTTGCAATATGTCAAAGAAACTCTTGACATTGGCATTCTATATCAAAGGACTGCAGATTTCAGATTGATAGGTTTTACAAACTCCGATTGGGAAAGATCAGTTGATACTCAGAGGTCCACCACTAGGTACATATTTTCTTTTGTTTTAGGAGTTGTTTCCTGGCAAAGCAAGCTTCAGCACACTGTGGTTTTATCTTTCACTAAAGCAAAGTACAAGGCAGCTGTGAGTTCCAGTTGCTAAATAATTTGGCTTCATTGGATTTTGAATGATCTCCAACTTCCTCATACTACACCTACTCCACTTTTTTGTGACAATCAAAGTGTATTGAATTTGGTGAAGAATCCAGTGTATCATGCTTGCACCAAACACATTGAGAGTTATCATCAGTACATACGATAGTTGGTTGATTCTAGTGATATTTCTCTTCACTACTATGCCTCTAAGGAGCAACCTACATATCTAATGACTAAACCCGTTGGTTCCATTTTGTTTATAAAATTTTGGGACAAACTTGAAGTAGTCACCAGTTTAGCGATTAAGGGGGGTATTAAATATATTTAGTTAACTATTAGTTAGTTATTGGTATCAAATAGTTATCAACATCCTCAATTAATATGTAACTTCCTTTCAATTAATAAAACACAGCCACACATCAGTATGTTTGTGTGTCTTCCATTTCTCTTCAGTATTTCTTCTATTCTTACCAACATTTCTCTTATCGTTTAATTTTATTCAATCTCAATCATGTCGCCTCTTAGGGTCTTTCTAGTAAGCCTCAACCCATTTAGATTATATATGGGTTGCTCCTTTATCCCTTCCATGCACACCATTGAGAGTAATGCTTCATGGTGCAATTTTTCTCAATCCCAACCTACTTGAACCATTCAATGTAGCATGGTTTCAATTAGTCAAGAAGATGAACAAGAAGACCCTTATAGGATTTACAAAATACAAAGATTTAGACAACAGCTTTAGTTATATGCTTGCTAAGAATGGAACTCTCGGGAAACTTCCCCCATCATCTAAAACCAGCTCTACATCAATGGCAGGGACATCAAGTAATGCCCCTGTCTCAACACTTCTAGCAAAAATCCTTCATTAGATAGCACCCAAATGCCCGTCAAAGTGTTGGACCAAATAGCCCTTATGGCAGCTGCAAATAACAATCAAATGGCCCAAATGCAAATTCACCTTTTGAAAAATGCAAATCAGCCACAATAAATTATTTTGGGACTGCCCAATAAGTGACGCACTCCTCTCCTCTTGAATGCTAATGGGAATTCCATCCCGCAGGCCCCTATTCGCAAAAAATGGCTTCAAACAATACAAAGAGATCCCTTGCCTCCCTATATTTCTTCCATGGACATTAGAAGCATTTATCCAGCCATCATTATGGCAAGTCCACCAACCCCCCACTGTACATCTTAGATCATTTGGAAACCTCTACAAAGAGTGGATCAAAACCAACACTTATGCAACTACCACACTTCTAGAAAAAACCTTAACTGGGGATGTGTTAGAATGGTACAAACGTTTTCCACCACATTCAATTGTCAAACTAGAAGATCTAGTCAATTCTCTTGTCATAAAATTTCAAAATCATGATCTTCCAAAAATGTTCTTGGAAATGTCATCTGATCCACACCACGGGGCCCATGATGCAAGTGCGGTGGGCAACCCTATACTTGGCAGCAAGCTACGAATTGTAGAATGCGCAAAGGAAAACTATAACGACAGTAAACATAAACACATTCAAATGCAAAAGTATTTGTAGAATGGTGCAACTTCTATTCAATGTAAATAATAGAGAAAAGTACAAGTATACAAGTGCAACAAGGCTAGAAATGTATGTTCTCATGATTAGGAGGAAATAGATCTTTTGAGTTTCTTACACTGAACGTGTTTATAGATGTCTGTGATATGCTAAATACTTTGGGCATGCTAACATTTAGGTAGCATGAATGATATATATGAGGCTTCCTATTCTAGTCTATTAGCCTAGTGCACTCCAATGCACCTCCAGCTCTACTATGAGGTTGATTGTGGAGTTTGAACTTCAACTAAGATAGGGGCATCCCAATGATTCGATCACATCTTTTATATGATTTAACTTTTATATTATTTTTTTCCTTTTGATTTTTGCTTTTGCTTTTGCTTTCTTTGGCTTTTCACTTTTTTTTGCCTTTTTATTATTTCCTCCTCCATATGGATTCGTAAGGCCATTCAATGGGTTTTTAAGATATCAACACAAGAAAGCTTACACCTAGCTGTTAAAGAGGAGAACCTAAAAACCAAAATGCTTAGATACTCCTAGACTTACACTTTAGAAGAAAATGTTATCTAACCTCCGACCCAAGTGTGCCTCAAGTAAAAATGGGAACTGGAAGAATGAGGACATGAGTAGTTCGTAAAAAGATAAGGTGATACAATGATGGCATGCTAGTAATTAACCACAAAAGAGAAGGTTTTGCTTCAATAAATACTAGGAATGCAAGCATTTGGAAGTACGTGTGAATATGCATCAAATCATGTAATAAGCATATGAGGATGAAGGTAAGTCTGAGATGGATAATGAAAAAGAAGGGAATAGGCAGTACTGGGCTAGATAGATAATATGAACCTAGGATAGGTCTAGCACAAGCAAAGATTGGGATGAAACCCGAGAGAGGAAACATATAAACTAAATTACCAAGGTAACTATTGGGTTAAAAAGGCTGAATAAACCCAAGTGGGAAGGTACAATAAAAATAAATTACCAAAGGCTAGGTTGCAATTGCTAGATAAACTCAAAAGAGAAAAATGTGGTAAAAGTAAATGATCAAGGTAATCGTTAGGTTAATGAGGCAATAAACCCAAGCAAGAGGGTACCATAGTTTAAAAACTCATACTCAACAATTACTCAGCAACTTTATCGTTACTTTAAAAAATATACAAATTCATAAAATAAACTGAAACACATAAAAAACGAAATGAATGTAAAAAACACATAACTCAGAGTCATAAATATGTTTTATATTAGTTTTTGAACAAATAAGAGTACAATGTTCTATTTTAAACAAAAAGAAGAGTACAAGCTCATAGACTAGTCATCAATGCATCTCCAACTCCTCTATTGTGTCATAGAAGTGGAAGGTAAAGATTCCTCCTCTAAAACATCATCCACAAACACATCATCCAGATCCTCACCAACCCCTCCCAATCCTCTAATTCTCCTACTACTATAGCTTCTTTAACTTCCCTCTCTAAATGAAATATTCCTTTTCAAGATATTTAACTAAACATGATTTTTTTATGTTTTCAAATAGAGATAATACAAACACATGCAAGTAATATGCTGAAGGTAATGAGGAACAACACATCTATTATATTAAATATCCAACACTCACAAACACTTAGCCACACTTACAATACTTCATACAATCTTCAATGGAAAATGTTGCACACCACACACTAACTCTGCTACTATGACTCTGAATCTGCAATGAGGACCAATTGTAATTCCTGGATGGCATTACCAACACCAGCTATAGAGGATATCTCACCATTGAAACCAGCAATCAATACTCCATGGAATTAATCCAAGGGAGGAAGGATTGAACACAAGTTGAATATCTGAAAATAGGGGGGGTTATGATTTCAAAAGATGCATTTACAAATGAGAAGCTTCATACTTATAAAAATTATAAATGAAGAACGAGAAAGAGATGAACTATGAAAGAGAAGAAAAATGCGTCATCCTTGAAATGGTGGTGCTATTCATCAATAGTGCAATTTGTCTCCCGCATGTGCAAGGCATCTTCATGATTTCCTTTTTGACTTTCTCCATGTGCCTTCAAATGCTACGCCCCACCTTGCATGTGACCCCCAATCAATAATAGTAGACCATGTCCCCCACTTTCCCATGTGCACACTCATAAATCAAAAGATTCCTCAACTTTTAACTTCAATCAAAGGTACCCCACAAGCACATGCTTGAGTGGAATGATGAGATCCACTTTCCATTTGTCCCCTACATGCTTTTATTATTCCTTTCATGTTGCCAAGTGAAGAAATGCGCCCCATTTCTCTCTCCTCCACTTTCAACAATTAAAAATTACTATGTGGGTCATGCCACATCACCAAATGACACCTCATTACTATGCCACGTCATTATGCTCAGTCACTCATGAATAGTGATCTATGAATAGTGCTAGTGAATAGTAATTGATGAATAGTGATCCCACCTTAAGATTCTCTTATATCACTTGACTTAGCCTACAGGAATAAAATAAGCTAACGGTATTCCACAAATGTTTCATTCGGAAGAACGGGACATTACACTAAAGTTTCAACCTCCTCCTCGGTAAACATGGGCTCTTGTTGCACTCAACGATCCAGTCTACGTATGGATCAATATCATCCAAGTCAATTGTCTCGTGACTATCTTGCCCTTCCACTTATTTCATACAAAGACGAATATTATACTGCACAAAGACAAGGTCACTGAGATGTTGCGTTGTCAGCGTATTGCACTTCTTTGTGTGAATGGCTTCAAACATGCTCCAATTTCTTTTACACCCAGAAGCACTACATGGTTGGGACAAAATGATGATGGCTGATTTCTGAATATTTGGTGTTCTTGCACCATAATCTTCTCATCAAAAATCTAAAAATAGGACATTTATAACTTTGTAAGTCAACTAGGCATGCATTTATAAATAAATAACAACCCTACAATCAAAGGGCTCAATTTGAATTTTTTGTTATCCTGTTGATGAATTGTTCTCTTTCAAATGCATGGAGGTGAAGAAAAAAGCCTCCCCTCTACATTCTTGTAAATTTGCGACTCGTCGACAATTATGTCACTAGTGGCTCCGTAAGGGATCATCCTCTCTAATGCATGTGTTTAAGCTATCCATGATCTCCTCATCGGCCCTATATGAATCCACAAAGAAAAACTTTCAGTGCAAGTAGTAGGTCGTTGCATGCATATGTTGGAAGAGTTGTTTGTTCCATCTGTGATAAATTAGGTGCCAAATGGGCTCATTTTTTTATTTTATTTTTTTTCCATAATAATTTGCTTTGGCCTCCTTGGCCCTATCCATGGGCCTCATACAAGTACCCCATCATATTTTTTTCTCCATCCACCAACCGTAGAACTCTAATTAGAGGCTTTGACACCTAAAAGGAAATAACGTATAATTTTAAAATTACAATTAAGATAAATTTGAGCCAATTTTTTTAAACAAATGGTAAATAAAAAATAATTAAGTCTAAAGTTACCTTGATGACCTCATTTGTGGTCTTTGCAAACACATCATCAAAAACGGTCTTCACAACCCTTTTCCCTTTAGCGTTTTTGCTATCGGGAGACTCCAACCACCGTGTGCTCACAAACATCTACTTAAAATATGTTAGCAAGTCTGCAATGTGATGAAGTTTGTGGCGAATCGTGTGGCTCCCAATTGGTGTGCTCTCTCATCAAGATCAACACCCATGGATGATTGTAGATATACTTTGTGATATTTCTCACCTCTTCGAACACAATTTTCACCCATGCCATCTTTCCTATGTCTTCAAGTAAGAGATCAACGCAATAGGCTGAGCATAGGCTCCAAAAAAAGTGAAAGGTGTCTCTCTTCAAGAAGTCTCCCTGCTGCTACATACACTGTTGCATTTTCGGTCATAACTTGGACGACGTTCTAGACACCCACCTCCATGACCACCTCGTCCAACATATCACACAAAGTGTTTGCATTTTTCACTTTTTCAAAAGCACCAATTGACTTCAAGAACACCAATTGCCCGCTTGATGCCATTAGAAAATTAATTAAGGTGTGTTTTCTTCCATCCGTCCACCCATCAGAAAAAATGTTGCAACTCTTTTTGAGCCATATTCTTCTTTGATCATCTACAATAATTTATGTATTTTTAACGACATCCTCCAACATTGGGCCTCTCAAGTCATAAGTAGGGGCTTTGAACCCCTTCCCAAAAATGGTCAAAGAAATTATGAAATTCTCTCAATATGGGTTTTCGCGACATTGAATGGAATTTTGTTGTACCAAAAGTTTGCCACAAACACCCTTGCTTCATTCTGCAATTCTCTGTTCCAAGTTGTACCTTTGAGTGAAGGTTTTGTCCCAAGGGTATTTCAAAGAACAAAAAAGGCCCTATGAAGGTGACCCTAAACTATTTCCACTAGATGAGCCTCATCCCCGAACTACCCTTTGGGCAACAGAAGAGCCAAAGGCTCTTAACTCATCAAAATTAACTTTTTTCGCCCTCTATTGATCACAATTGCAAGTGCTTCAGTAGTCCTTTTTTTTCTTTTTTTTTCTCCTCATATGCAACTAGAACAACCATCTCTCTTTGGGCCTCAAGTGGCACTTTGTCGCATAGCCACACATCATTGCATGGAATCCGCATTATGTGGTATTTGAGGCGATTGACCCCTGCACTCATCTTAAACCTGCAATAATTGAATATGGCAGAGTGGATTTATGAGCCGTCATGGCAATGTTTCCATGTTGGGTCATCAAACTTCCTAGGCCTATGGGAACCAGATGCCATTTTGAAGTTGGTTTGATGTTGATGTCACCTCACCTTCGGGTTCTATTTCAATTTATAAAATAGAGATTTGCTTGATCACTGATGTATTACTATTATCACTTCAATAACAACCTACCAATGATGTAATACAATATTATGATGAATGATCAATGGCAACCTACTATGAAGATTTGTATTAAAACCCGTGGGTTACAATCTACTATTAGAAGCTCTGTATGAAGCGAGTTATGGGTTACAGTCTATCATAGCCTATTAGAACTCCTCCATTAGCCCCAATAAATTAACCTAGATCTCCTTCAATTAAACTCCTCCATTAGCAAGCAGTTACAATCAAATGCGGGGTGTGCAGGACTCAAGGAGAGAGTTGAGTCGTTGACTATTAGCCAGAACCTGTTGGTAGCAAGCACTAGCAGTTTGACTTCGAGCTCAAACAGCGACACAGTCTGTTGAAGCCTAAAAATTTGAAAGCCTGAAAGCTCGCTACTCAAGCCTTATACCAGTTATTCAAGGTTCAAATAGATTCGTATCATTTCAAAACCCTAAGCCTAAAAGCATTTCAAAGCATAGACTAAGTCGTGAATCAAAACCTACGGTTTATAACTGCAGTTCAAGGCTCGAGCTTAAACGACAATGAAGACTACAGGTTGTTACACAGGCTTACAGCGATAATCAAAGTTCAAACAATAGTATTCCCTAATGAACGAGCGATCAAAAGGCGACCAAATGGCACTCAAATCAATTTATAACAATAGCAAATGCAGAGCCAACAATCACAATGAAAAGGAATGCAAATGACATTTTTTTATTTTGACTTTCCATGTTTACCCTATACCTGGGTTAGGGCCAAGTAGTGCCTAGAAAACCGTGGTTAACTACTTGTCATTAACCACAGTTTTTAGGGCACTAAATGGCCCACAAAAAGTTCAATGATTACCCATTTAAGTAAAAAAATCCAATTTTCTGCAGTTACCCGTGGGTTTTAATACAGAGAAGGGTACGATAAACATAAATTTTTAAAGGATTACAAGGACATAATGGCCGAATTAACTTAAAAGGGCAAGTGTGATAAAAGTAAATTACCAAAGATCACATCGACAATGGTCACATAATCCCAAGAGGGCAGAATGCAATATAAAAAAATGATACATGAAATAAATAACAAGAAATTATAAGTGCTAAATAAGATTAATAAAAGCTTATAAGAAAAGGTCCTTTTAATATTTGAATTGTTTTCACAGGCACTCAAGTGATTAAGTGATTAAGTGAAAGCTTATAAGAAAAGGTCCTTTTACGACCGATGAGGTGTGGGTGAGTTGGTAAAGTGACTTGGTTGCTACAAACACCACCCAGGTTCAAATCTCAGTATGATATTGGAGGCCGATTGTGGTCGATCGTTGGTATTCTGGGGCCGGTCGTGGCCGTTGATGGTATTATCGAGCCGATTGTGGCCGTTCATTGGTATTCTTAGGCCGGTTGTGGCCGTTGTTGGTAATTATGGTACTTGTGATAGATGGTCAATTGGGGATTTGGGCCCCCGATTGCGTCCCAAACTGGTTGGAGCTCCGGTCAAAAGCATATAGGGTAAGGATCCCACCAAAACCAGTAACAATCCAAAAAAAAAAGAAAAGGTCCTTTTAATATTTGAATTGTTTTGCTTCCCTTTTGGACGCACCCCTTTGGGGAAAGGCTATAAAGGTAAAAGGGGGATCTTGTGGAGAGATTCATGCTACTTTTGATAAATGAATCTATAAGTTTAAGCACGAATATGCTTAACTTAGCCATTGAGGACGAAACCCTTCAATGGAAGTTGGAATAAGAATGGAAACTCTTACATTCAACTAGGGCATCTCATTCAAGGGTTGCATTGAGCTTCATTAGATCTGATTTGGCAGCATTTCTATCTGTTTAGGGCAGAATATTCATCATTTCTGGCTGGTGGCAGCAAGGAATAACATCATAGAGGGTGGTGACTTCACTCTAGGGCAGTGACTAGGGTTTGAAGGTTACATCAAGGGCAGCGAGCTGTTTGGAGGCCTGCAAATGGTCATTGTTGAGGCTGCAAACTCATTGCTAGGGTTGTGTGGGGTACCCTAGGGCTGCAACCAGCTTTTGGAAGCTGGGCGACCTCCTTTGCGGGTCTATTTTGGCATTTTGTGGAGCTGTTTGTACCCAAATTTCCAGTTGGGGCATTGCAAATTTATTTTGCAATTTTATGATAATTTTTATGATGTTTTATAGTTATCTATTGGGCTCAAAAATTCAGATTTGATCATATATTTGCATGGCTGTATTTTATCTGAATTTTGGCAAGTGTTTGAATAATAAAATATTGATTTTGGTGCCCTCAATTGGCACTTGCAGAATTCTGAATTTTTCCTTGCTTAGGTTTTGGTAGAAAATCATAAATTGCAATATTTGTTGTTAGGGTTTGTTGGGAAACACCTTTGATCTAATTTCAGCCCTAAAAGGGGTGTTTCATCAGAAAATCTCAAGCCTCTCAAACAACAATCAACACTGAACACACACAAGTGCATGCTTGATGAGACATTTTCACATGTGATGTGTATTTCATTTATATAGTCACACAGGCTAGTGTACTTAATTGAATGTTTTACAGTCATATGGGATTCTATATTCTTAAATCAAAATGTTGTACATCTCTCTTCTTTTTGAAGCTTCGTTGTATATCCTTTATAATACTTATATGCACATAATACAAATTTGAAATTAGTGTACAACATGTACAATTGCAGCAATCTCTTATCTCTCTCTTCTCATTGTTGCAGTTGTTTTCTTTGATTTCATATCATGTGGTGTCAGAGCCTAGCAATTGCAGCCTCTAGATCTAATCACCTCAAGGATTTTATCTTTTACCCTTAATAGATCTAACACCACTAGGCTTCTTGCAATCAAGGCCCTAGATCTAGTCTTCTTGAGGGTTCCTACCTCTTATCCTCCACAAGTCTAATCTTGTTAGTACCAATTTGGTATCAAGGCCTATCGATCACAACCTTTAGATCTAGTCCTCTCAAGGGTTATTACACTAGATCTCGTAACCTTGAGGGTTCCTACCTCTTACCCTCCAGTAGCTTTACCCTCTTCAGCAGCATTCAAATTTTGGAATTTACTTCAATGTTAGTGCTCTTTACCAAATTGGCACTGCAATCACTTACCAAGCAATAGCTTCTCAAATCTACATCAATGTTCTAGCCACTTTGCTCGTGTTTTCTTCACAAAAGACACCTCATCTTGTAGTGCACATAACACCGACAAAAATGCCCCACCAGAAAATTCCTTGCACCGTCAGAAGTCCTCTTCAAGAGCTTTCCAGAAAGTGACCACAACAAGAATTCCAAGCAGTATTGCGGGATCTACAACCTTGAGAATTTTCCTCTTGGAGATGTGCTATCCTTTTTTCCAATCACAATTGGGATAAAAAAAAGACAAAAAAAATCATATCTTGTAAACTAGGTAAACAAATCAAGCATTGTGTTTTGCATTGAGAAGGACATTTGCATATCTTTTTGCCCCGTGTTTTGCATTGAGAAGGACACTTGCATATCTACTTACCCAGAGGTTTTGCTTTTACATCATTGGCTTCAAAATCTTGGTGGATCCTCTTTAATCCCAGATCTGATCCAAAATGACTCCAAAAGCTACAAGTGAATCATCACAAAAATCAATGAGTCTTAGCACTCTTGTGCAAATCCTTGTTGAACAGATTCTGGACAGTCAGACTGAGAAAATGATGAGAATGTTCCTGATTATGCTTTTGCAAAATCAAAAAAAGGAACAGCCATACAACATCTCCACAATGGTTCCACCTAACAACTTGGCTCCACCTACACAAACAAGCTTGTCATCTTCACTTGCTACAGTTGTCAACGAAACTGATGGTTCTTCACTACCATGTCTATAGGATCATCACCGTTTTAATCGTGAGCCATCATGCACTCCTAAAATGGTTAGCCACATGACCATCATGAAGATATTGTTTTGGATACTATAAATCTCCTACAGCAGGTAACACTTATAGCAAATCTATCTCTTCAACTGCATTCCATTCTTCTTCCTTGATCCAGCTAAAAATTAAGCAAAGTGATGAACTCCAAATTTCATCCCCTTCTTCAATCTTCCTTCCTCTGGAAGCTTCCTTGTATATCCTTTGTAATCGTTGTATATACATAATGCAAATGAATGTGCAACATGTAAAGGTGCAGCAAACTCTTGTCTCTCTCTTCTTGTTGCTGTGATTGTCTTCCATTAGTTCAAATTAATGCTTTTGGGACAAGATTGTGAGGGTTCGGTCAGTTTGAATTTTAGGTAACGCCAAGTATAGGGTTACCAAAATACTAATTAAAAGGGTAGTTCTAAGGAAATTAAGTACAGTGAAAAATCTAGGAACAGAACGCTTATTAAAAGAGAAGAAGTGGAAGATGTGAAACCTGCAAGCAAAGTAAATCAGGAAGGCTACAGATTAGCGAATTCGTAGGAATGCTATTTTTGCCAAACCCGAAAGCAAAGTAAATCAGGAAGGCTACAGATTAGCGAATTCGTAGGAATGCTGTTTTTAGGATTGTGATTAAATAAGAAGCATTGGTCCCCACATGTCCCAATTTCTCTCGAAACATATGTTGCAACACTTTCAAGCATGTCTAATGAATAAAAATAAACACAAACTTCCTATGCTAAATTAGTTCCTTGGAATGCATTGCATGGCTAAGGCTATAATGTTTTGCAAAACTGGAACGAGCTCAGACTTATCACTATCAGTGCTAGCAGGAAACTTATCCAGAGGGCAAATTCTAGCAATTAACCCCCCACCCAAAACAGAAACATATGGATGTAAAATCTACAAATACACCTAGATAGGGTACCTTACGGAGGTCTCTCCAAATAGAGGCGGCTTCTAGCCCAAAATTTTCTCCTCAATAGGGTGCAGAAACGTGGAATTACATGGACATATCAGTGCATTTGCAATTGTGTGACAAGAAAAAGCATACTAAGACCCCTAACATCCATTTGAATTTGAAGCTTAAAGTTGGGTTTCATCATCGGATTCGACATTACGATTAACAAAGCAAGTGCACAGATGAACATTCCTTATTCAATGCATATTCGTGTTCTTGGTGCAATGTAGAATCAATAAGAATAAAACGCAGGCAGGTAATTAAAATTCATTCACGTTTGAAACTGCTATTCAACTGAAAAAAAACCCTAGAACAACCAGTATTTATAAATAACAGGACATTGCATTATAGTATGGTATGGTGAGAAACTTACCCGAATTTAAAACAGAGCATGAAAACAGATTGGTGAGAGAGAGAGAGAGAGTGTTCTAGATCATCCTCATACTGTGTATATATCTATCTATCCATTGTCAATATCGACGTGGGAGATCTGGTTCCAATCACCCTCGTTTTATCTATTCTTCATATTCCTGCAATGCCATCCACTCATTCTATGAGATTTATAAACTTCAAACAATAGAACAGTCTGCTTTCGTACACCTGGATGGTATTGTCGTTTTGAGCCAAGAAATAAAGGGTATTAAATTTAACTTTGCTGCTTACTTTATTGTTAGTGTGTGGAAGATACATAGAGATTTTATCAATAATCATGACATTGAAATAGTTCATGGAACCTCAACAACATAAAGTATGATTAAAGGAGTGAAGAAAATATTAGAAAAAGAGAAGATTTAAGAGGTTATATGGATCCTAGAAAACCTTCTTGTTATTTAATATATGAAGGTTCATTTTTTATTGTAGGCTTGGTTAGAGATTTTTCGTTTTTTACAATACTTTCTCCTTTAAATATAGTGTGGATAAACACTCTTTGTAGGCTATTCAAGTAACTAGCTTAAATGTCATCATGTGCGGAGCACTCCATGAAATATTGTCATTTTGTTTCAACCATCCTTTGTGTGCAAAAAAAATATATCCTCTCTTCCCACTTTTTTTTTAGGATCTTCTGCCTACCCATCTCATATCAGAGTTCGTGTGATCCCGCTCTCAATTGAACTATGAACATCTTTATTCTCTTTTTAATTTTTGCTATGTATAGGTTTTTTGGTCGTGCTCGTAAGTAAAGATTGAACTCAGTCACGTAATATTGTTTTTTCTTCCTGATTTGCTTTGTCCACGTGCTTGGTTTAAACTTTTCCCTTACATGGTTCTTTATCTCTTGATTGGTGATTGGACATTCTTGTATGTTAATATCCCACATATCTAACAATGTTCTTTTTTGTTTCATCCACATTCTCTTTCTTTTGTTCAACTCTTTTATTGCCATTGACCACCTATCCTCCATGCCCTCTACTTTCTTTATGTAGCCTAAGAGACACATTGTAGTGGTTGTTTCTATTGGAAAAGTATATAAGAGAGGAGTGTATTTTTTTTATTACAATGCTTAAAAGATATATCTTTGTGTACAGTGTTTGAATGGCATGTTTTTATTTACAATGTTGAAGAAGACATGTCATAGAAATTTGAATACTGACTTTATGTTACCAAAGCCAACATAACTATAACCCATAAATTTGGATATCACCAAAGAGGGTTACTAAGACTCTACACTTCACTTTGAACAGGTCGTTGGAGCATAAAATTTTAATCATGAAAAACAATCTAAAACAAAAATTTGATTTCAAAGTTTTATTCGCCTAGTTCTACTCGTATTTCCTTTGCCCTTAGTTGACACACTACAGCTCTTATGTACCTACAATAGTTGAAGTTCTAACCTAGATTGCCAAAGAAAATAGATTAGCGGTCTCAATTAGGGTTTGAGTGATTAGTGTTCACTCAGTATCCCTCTAGCAATCAAACCCCATAGAATAGAACAATTGAAAAGGTCGTTGTTATAGCAAATTTCAGTACCCTCTTTTAAAATTTTAATTTTATTCTCGCATATGATGACTTGAGTCATGAAGCTTAAAATTATTAGCGGGGCCAACTTGTTTGCATTTATTTAACAATTATTGTATGTGTATGATTAAATATGAGATTATGTTGTGCTGATTGATTGAACATTTATAGCATTACAATAGAATCGTGCATAGCATATGTTTGATCAAATTATCGTAAAATGATATATTTCATGCATTCAGAATTACATGTTATTAGTGAGTTTTCACATAATTCTATATCTATGTGAAATTTATAATTGTAAATTAGTGGGGTTTAGTTTCGATATAATTGTCATCTCTTGCCTACAAGACAGTTGCTTGTGACATTGCTTTCATGATGTGTCACATATTTACACTTCATTCACATTGTGCAACTTAATTATATATGTAATAATTCAAATTTTCATGTATTCAACTTGTTAGATTTGTCACTAACCTGAAACAGAACTTCATAACATGACTTAAACATGCAACCTATGCACTATTGCTCGTTGGGTTCATTTTCTAGAACATTGAACATTTTATCATTTGATTGTGGTTTTCATTGTTGTGCAACTTGGTAACATGGCGATAGAGGAATATGTGGTTTTGAAATGAACACAAGTCTTAAAAATCATTATTTTAGTTGGTGGTTACCATTGGTGGTTGACATTTGAATTTTTGTTTAGCATTTAACATTGGCAGCTTGGCATTTAAAATGATTGTGTTATATATTATTGGATCTTGATTGTTAATTAAGTTCCTTGGCATTCATTTTAATTTGAGATATTCAAATATCTTGAGACACTTGGAAATATTGTTTGAATTTATGGCCTAGGGTGTCGAGGGACGATTTGTGTACATTGTGATCTGTGGCATTGATTCTCAATATGACCTCAATTTGGTGGTCTTATTTAGCAAAACATGGCGAGAAGTTTATTAGCAATTCTAAGTTGATTTGGTTATTATTTTTGTAGTCGATTTGGCATTTTTGTTTAGCAATGATATCATCCACCAACTTGGTGGACATGTCGCCCTAACCACATTGAATGAACTTGGGAAATCATAAGGTGGTTAGTTTCATCTTTCAAACTCATTCTTGTCAAGCTCTGTGTGAAAGGGAAACTCTACAATTATTTTTCTTAGTTTTTGGATGTCAAATAGGTTCAGTTCAAACCCTATCAAATCGTGCAAATAAGTTATTGATTGGTATGTGAGTGGTTGTGGATATGACATTTGATAAACAATTTATTTTGTTTCATGAAAAGATCATGGTTTTTTATCTTTGAAGTATTCTTTATGTGCATAAGTTTAGCTTAAATGCATGCAAGCATATGAAAGCAAGTCTGTTAAGGTAGTATTATTTGTTTGATAAAGCAATGTCTATTAGGTTGAGATGGTTACATGGAAAAACTTGTTATCTCAATAGGAATAGAGTTTATTTTGTCATGATGAAAGTTTATATCATTTTCAATTATTATTTTTTACACTCAAAATGTTCCTTCTCTGCCTTTAACATCATGGCTCTTTCTTAAGGTCAATAGTTTGTATACATTTGGGCTCAATTAGTTCTATGTTATTTCATGTAGCTCATGCATGTTTGATAGCTAGTTTATGGGCCATTAGGTTATGGAGTTGCAAAGACATGTTGTATTTGTGAATAAATGATATTAGTTCAAATATGAGTTTTATTTGGTTGATACTATCATTTTTATAGCTTTTTTTGTTCAGATAATGGGTTTTCTTAGTTCTTCAAAACCCTCTACCAATGATGAAGTGATTATTGTCTGCATGCATGATTCTTTCAAGTTGTAGTTGGTTTCATATGTGAACATATTGGGTTTTTATTCATGTTGGCTCCATTTTTAGATTTTGTATGACATTGAGATAAAAATTGATTGTTTTCAAGCTCGTATTTATGAAAACTCTATGTTGTCTATAAAAATGCATGAGTGCATAAGAGTTTTTGAAATGTGAGACAGGATTTCTTTTAAAGTATGGCATGTAATTTGCAAATTGGAAAGGATAAATACAATATTTTGTACACAAAATGTTGGAAAGGGTTGTTAGGATTTTTTTATGGAATTTCGGTTCATCTCCCTAAATAAGGTTTTGATTAAAATTTGGTAGACTTGGTCACAGAGGTCATTCTTGTTGTTTGCATATGAATAAAGTCAGGTTCAAAAGCAAAGGGAATATTTTCTTCTTGTCTCATAAATTTTGCAAGTCATTTGATATTATTATGAATAGTGATAGTTGTATTGGTGCTTTTACACATCCAATTGGAAGTTTGGACCTTTTAGTTTTGAAAAGTCTGGTGCATTTGTTTTTTAGTTGACTGAATAATCACTGTCGATGTGCATTCACAATTTTCTTGGAATTGGTATTTTTTTCTATTTAATATAGTCAAAAGCTTGAAACTATGTATATTTTGCATTTTATGAGGAATTCATTAACAACCTGATTTTGAAGAAATGAAAAGGATAATACATTTGATTTTTCTTTCCTAGCATGTAATATGTTTCTTGAGAATAGTATTTTATGATTGCATGAGGTTTTAGCAAGAATTTTTTATTTGACTCTATTTCAAATTTATAAATATCAGGGTAGACACCAGATTCTAAGGATTCTGACAAAAATATTTAGGAAAGAGATATTTTACAACAATGTAGTGGAGTCCATTCATAAGGTAGTCACCATAAAAGATCATTTATGGGTCGTAGGGCTGCCAATGCTTTCTTTAGACCATTTTATCTTAGTATTTGTGTTTCAATCCATTTTAACATAATGATTTAAATTTGTAGGCAATCCTTGATAATATCCCAACTTCATTCTTGAACTTACATGGAAACAATTTATGTAGAGGTTAAAGATGAGCTACTTGGTGATCTCATCCATATGGATGAGGTACGTGAAGTGATTTTTCTTTACACAAATTGAAATGCATTGATTGATAACCCTCATGTTTTTAACTATAATGAATTCTTTCTTGAACTCAACCCTAACCTAACTGATCAAAACATGTCTTTGGCAATTGTACCTAGACCTATTATGGTTTTACTTGACGACCTTTCATCCTCTAGTAAGAAATGTGTCGGCAACCCTATGTCCCAACCCCTAGTGTTTTGTGTGTTGAAGAAGGTGAAGCTTGATATTGATGATGTTGGTGGAGGTACAAATCTATTTGAATTACCTATTGTGTCATTAGAGTATACTGAACACCAAATAGATAAGGGAGTTCCTCTGATTGATTTAGTTTCTAAGAGTGATTCAGATTCATGAGTTGCAGTTTGACGATGTTTTTCTTTCTATTCACTCAATGGTTATAATGTTTGTTGAGAAACTTGTTATGGAATTTACAATTTTAATTCTAAACTCTTTCAGTAAATTTAGTACTCCAGGTAGTTACAAATTTTTAGAACATTTTCAATTTTGATAAACATGGTAGATGTTCATTTTGTTCAGTAGCTTGATGATCATGTTCAATTTGACAATAATTTTAGTTGTTTATGCACTGATACTTGCTCGATACTTGACTTGCTAGATATTTGATCATATGATGTTTACTTTGAATGTGCTATGTTATTATAGATTTTAAAAGTTATTTAATATTTAGATCATTTGATAAAATATTTATTGATTATTTATTCATATGTGCATGTAAAGGGTTGTCTAGTGATGTTAATAAGTCAAAAGAGCCCCACTCGTTAGATGATATTAGTTGGTCTATATTATTTAAATTAATCACGTGAATTTTATTTTAAAGCTCTAAATATAAAGTCAAGTTATAAATTTTATAACTTATAAATCAAGTGATTATAAATTAATTGACTTTTAAAAGTTAATTGGCTTTATAACTATAATTAATTAAAGTTAGTTGTAATTTCAACTATAATTATCTTCAAAGAAGATTGATTTGTAAAGAGATTGAAGACACATAACAAAAGGAGAAACGCACACCTCTTAAGAGCTCTTCAAATTTTCAACACTTTTATATTCTTCTTCTTCCATCCAAACATACATGAGATTAAATAATCATTTATAGATAGATGAAACAATATCTTTTCTAAACAGTGAAGTAATATTCTTAAATAATATAGGTATATCCAATTCTTAAATTTATTTGTAATTGATTATATAAATATTATCACGGATTAATATCATTGATGATTGTAGATATATAATCATATGTATAGAACTTCTTGTGCTTCACTCGAATAATGATAAAAATATTATATTTTATGATAAATTATTAATCTATCAATTGTATAGTATTTTTATTGAAGATTTATTTGTAATCACTTTTATTTGAAATTTTCTCAATAAAGTTTTATTTTCATTCTCTTAAGTCGATTATTTTTTGAAGTCTCACACCCTTTATTTATTCAATTCTTTTAGTTTGCATTATTTTAGTAGTTATTTAAATTTATTTTTCTGATTAGATTAATTTAGTAGATTAATTGTTCTTACTTTATTAATATTTTTTTCTTTTATTCTCATTTATTATTAGTTTATTAGTTATTTCTTAAAAAAAAATGTTTAAGTAATCTTTAATTTTTTATTATCATGTTATTTTAGGTTATTTTTTGCTTTCCTTGTTACTTACTTTATTTAGCACTTCTTAGTCTTTGAATTAATATTTATATGTTTAGTCTTTTACTTTAGTTTAAGTCTTTTTTTAAGTAGTTTATTAATATGATTTGTTTATTAGTCTTAGGTTTAATTGGATTATGTTCTTAGATTAGTTGTTGAACTTATTCATTGTTGGTTTCTCTGTATTAGTTGTTCTTTATTGTTAGTTAGTTGTTAGATTAATGTTAGTTTTTATTTTTATTTTTTTGTTTTATTTCATTTCCGTTTCTTTGGTCTCTTTCGATATGTTGTATTTTAGTTTGTTTTAATTTCTTGTGGTATTGAAACTAATAAAGAAAGATATGTAATATTGAATTATAATGGATCAAAGATCTTTCTTTTAAGAGATTTTCACTCTCATAAATTTTACTCTATTGAATAGGTTATATTATATATTTTAGATATGATTATGAATTTATATGTTGAAGTAAATTGATTTCTAAATATAATGATGTTTAATTCATTTTAAATTATGTTGACTTATTCCCATTACTATTAAAAATTTCATCTGCACATCTTAGTATCAATATTTTCTCTATATATCCTCTAAGATTAAATTGGTTTGATTACATCTTGATCTTTACATTAGGAAAAATGGTTGATTCATTGACATAACATTTTTCATCATCAAAAAATTTGACAACTCCATTGAAAAGTTTTTTATAAATTATTTATTTATTTCTTCTTTTTTCTTCTTTCAATTCCTTTGCCCATGACCATTAATAATCCCCCTCCCATCATTTAACTTGAGTTTGATATTGTTGAAGATCAAATTAATATTGCTTCTAATCTTGTTCATTTTGTTTGGTATAAAAAACCTTATGATTTACATCACATTATTGAAGTTGTAGATGAAGAAGAAGATAAAACAATATTTGAAATAGATTGATATATTACCTTAGGTCATCAAACTCAAATTCATATTCAAGACCAAAATCATAGTATTTGGCGAGAAAGAGAACAAATATCGGCCACCAATCGTCTGCCTAGATTTTGCTTCCTTTTTAAAACCATTCTTATTAATGATTATATTTTTCCTACTAACTCTCATAAATCTGTTAAACTAACTAAGCCTAGTAAAACTTTAGAACTACTAAACACCCAATGGAGGAAGAAGTTAGAGATAAGAGTTAGAGATCTCATTCATAGACCTACAAAATAATAAAGACCAATCTGAAATCACTAACAATGAAGTAATTTTAATGTAGAAAATGATCAACAAGTTGTAAATCCTTGAATTCATGGGAATCCAATCGATAATGGTAACCGTCCTAGTAAGTTACCTTCACTTGAAGGATTTAATGTTCCAAAATTTTCAAGAGCTCCTAGTGAATCTTGGAAAAATCATTTAGATACTTTTAAATTGATTTGCGCTACTCTGGGTATAATAAATGAAAAAACATATCTTAGAGTATTTTCATAAACTTTAGAAATTAAATCATATTAGACCATTATTAATCCACCTATTAATGTTATTAGCACTTGGAAAGACATAGAAGATTGGCTAGAACTATGTTTTTGTAAGCCTAAAGAAGATTTAGAGTTAGTCAACGAGCTTGTCAATATTTCTAGTGATATAGGCGAAATTGTTTACCATTTTATCACCATACTTACTAAGTTACGTTAGAAAATTCTTCATGACATCAAACCATCTAAAATATAATTTAGATCAATTTTATGTAGTCATTACCTTTGAAATAAAAAATAGCTTTAAAAGATAAATACATAATAAAGTATGGTGTTATTATTACTTTTTCATAGAATATGGAAAAATAAAACGTATTGGATTTAAATATTGATCTCCTACTAGTTTAACATCTGATAATGCAAAGATTTTAAAAGCCATACATAATCTTGGCAATGAGTTGGTCATTGTCAAATAAAAATTGAATGACAAACCTTCCACATCAAAAAAAACTCTTACTCCTCATAAAGGTTAGAATGAAGAAAATATTCATTATTTTCATGTTTAAGAAATAGATCATGATCCTAACACATGTATAATTATTCCTAAGTTTAAACAATTTATCCATGTGAAAGATAGTATTGTCATTGACTTAGCTAATAATATAAACATGTGTGGTATTGATGAGTCTTCGGACAACATCAAAATTATTAATGTTTATATTGTTTAGTCAAGACAAAGGGATTATAATTTTGTCCCTAAAATAATTCTAATGCATTAAACAATCAAATATCTACTTTCAAACCTTTCACACAAGCTAAAGGTAAGTTTGTGCATAATAATACTATTATAGATAATTCTACTTCAAATACTCAACAATTAAATCATTTATCTACTAGATTCAATAACATGCAATATCCTCTGTATAAGTTTAAAAATCTTACTCACATACATCATTCTAACATTGGTGCTTATATCATTATTAATGATATGACAATCATTAAATTTGGTTTTTCTTTACTTCAAGTTGTTAGTTTACCTAGTTAGATTGATAAAATTAATGATGCTATTAAAAATTTAATCTCTAAAATTGTAATAGGACTGTAAGAAGAATCTAGTAATAATAAATCAAATTTTATTTTTTCTCAATACAATGATCCTCCAACCATTTACATTTCTTTGTTTTATTATTTTGTTAAATTTGCTAATAAAGTTACCCACAATTGTATTCATGATACATGAACTTTTAAGAAAATCATACTTAAATCAATTATTATTCAGATAGGCATATTTTATGAAACTGATAACATGAAACTACTAATTTTGATTCTCACCAAACCAAGAGTTACAGTAAGTTTCATGACATTGTTATCAAAATAGCTCAAGATGAAAGAATTAGGAGCATGTCTAATGTACAAGTTTTATACATTCCTACTAATTACACTATGTTGTTAGTCAAAGATTGGTCAAAAGCAACTAGTGTTTTCGTAGGTATGGATATAACCTAGGTTCATATTAGCAATGAAATTATGTTTATGCATAGATATGAATAGAATAGTAAAATCATATAATCCATACCAACCATTGTTGCTTATGTTGAAACTGAAATTGGTACTTATGAGTTACTAGCTTTGGATGAACTTGATTAGCAACAAATAGAATAATTTTTAGAGAAACCATGTGGTCTTTATACTTTAATGGAGCTTGTTCACAACACGAGAATGGTGTTGGGATTGTTAAATTTCTCCTATAGGTATTTTTTTATATGCTTGTAAATTATCATTTGAAAACTCTAACAACAAAATTTTGAAGTTTTATGTTTAGGTCTTGAAAAATCCATTGATTTAAATATCAAATATTTAAAAGTTTTTAAAGATTCTAAATCAATCATTAGATAAGTAACAAAAATCTATAAGACAAATTAGACCCATTTCCATATATATTCAAAAGGTCTTGTCACTTATTAAGAGATTTGAAACATTTAATATCACATATACCTTTAGAGAATTTAATTATCATAATGATAAGCTTCTTGTTTTTTCTTCTAATCCTAATTTAAGCGATAGAGAACCAATTGTAATTTTTTTTTGAGACTTCCATACCTAAAGTGTCTTATCTTAATGATAATTTCTATATTTTTTTACTGTGATGAATATAATGATTCATTTTTTAAGGGTGATTATTTTGACCATGATGATTATGTGTTAAATTGTGGTGATTATTTTCAATTAATCACTAACAAACTATTTGTTAGTTCGGTTAATTTAGATTCTATGTTCATGCCACATAATCAACCTAAAATCTTGTGAACCAAGGAACCATATATGGGAGTTATATGTGAGCTTGTTTCTATTAATCTTGGTACTAAAGAAGATCCCAAATTTGTATATTTAGATATTTTTTGTACTATTGATAACAAAGTTAAATTTATTAAGTTATTTAAGGAATTCAAATACATACCATCTCTCATATTTTCTATGAAAGGAATAGGTGGCTGACACCTTAGTGAACATGGGGGTCACCAGCATGGACCTGGCCATGTGGATTGGATCCCACAACTTACCACCTTGTATCTAACCCCTGTTTGTTGATGATATAAATATTTTCAAACCATAAGCTAGTGACAGAGAGACACATGGGAACTCCAATCATGACTTGTAAAGGGCTTAAGTTCACTAGATGTCATAAAAATGACATAAAGTTTGAACTCAATGACAGTGAACATAAATTAAAAAAACATCCCAACAGTAAGAGAGAAATAAAAATTTGGTATTATGTCTAGATACTCTGCCAATGACCTAGAACACAGCTGCAGAATCAAGAAAAACATCATGGGGAGAAATAGGGACTAATGTGAGCCAATTTCATATGTAGAAGTCTAGACTAACCACAAAGTATGGAGGAAACTTTGGAGGGGAAGCCTTACAAAATTCATGCTTAGGATCAAAGGACACAAAGATATCCTCACTAGAGACTTCACAACTAGATGGAAGCAAAGGTAAGTAACCTTTAGGGGGGCATGATGACTATTTTTGAGGAACTTATAGGAGAAGTGATTGGTATGACTTATGAAGGAATGAAGACATTTAAGTACAAATGACATAAGCAAGAACTGATGCAAACTTTTTTTCAATTTGACACAGTCTACCACATAAGTAAGAAGGGATTTCCTCAAGTTGACCTTTTATGAAAATGACCTAAAATATTCCTACAAGTAATGTAGTATCTCAATCTCGAAGGAAAATTCACCCATATTTTCTCGCATCACTTTTTATTGTTAAATCATTTCAAAGGCAATAGGATAAGCCTGCCTTATTATTTGCTCATGTCCCTTGAAGAAATAGTCTTAGGCTTTAAATAAAGACCCTCAAAAACCATTATCCATCAAGAGCTTATACTTCTTCTCACAAAATGAGCAACCTTGTGAGAAGTAAGGAGATTCACTTGTTGGAAAGTAGCAGAGAGGAAACCCATGAAAAAGGCCACTTTATGAGGGTAGAACAAGCGATGCCTCTCTTTTCATGTACCCAACCCAACAAGAGGTAAGGAAGAAGGAAAAGAGAAAATCTCACAATCCTTCTCCCCCTCTGAAGAGACTTGGCAAGAAGGGCAACAGAAGCCTCTAATTCCAACAAGATATTAAGAACCCTAACTTCAAGCTTCATGATCTTAGGGCAATTGAAGTTTAGAGGAGGGATGAGGACACTGTCAAACTTCCCAAAAACATTGAATAAAGGTTATTGGGGCTTCATGAAAACTTGCAGAGATTGGGCAAATAGATGATTACTTACATGAATCAATGAAACAAGCTGAAATAAGAAATTGATGACATAAGGGAGAGAACTGAGGATTAATAGATGATAGGTAGGGGCAAGACCGTGGGTACCCCCAAATTAAAAGAGGTAAGCACCAACACTCTGAGGGATCAAAACATTAAGAGTGATAAAATCAAAGGTATGATGAGATAAAACAAGAACTCAGTGGGATGCCAGAGGCCTAAAACAAGAGGATTGAGCAGCAATGTAAAGAACCTGGTGGATGGTAGCAGAGAGAAAAATTAATTGGAGGAAATTTAACTAAGGATTGTGTCTAGGTAGTTAGTTATGTTTCTTATTTTATTAAACTTTTGCTGAAACACTTTGTATTTCAGGCCATGTGAGCCTTGTTTTATTTTGTTTCATTTACTATATTATATTGAACTATGGTTTTCAAGTCCGTGTAAAACTTGAGATTAACTTATCAAATTAAAAAAATTGCATGGTTTTATAAAGACCTAAAGGATTATGAAACCAAGATAATAAAACATGACATACCTATTAAGTTGGGTGTAAAACCAAAGTTAGAAGAATAAACCCCTTATTGGAAGACATCATCAATAATGAGTTTAACAATATGTTAGATGGTGGTATCATTTTTTCTATATGATATTTAGACAGGGTAGAAAATTTAGTTCCTGTTAGGAATACAAATGGTGATATCCATTCGTGTAGATTTTAGAGATTTAAATAAAAAAAGTGTTAAAGATATCTCTTCTTTACCTAGTATAGATCAGATTTTACAATAATTTACAAGGTCTGAAATAATGTCATTTTTTAATAGATTTTTCAGTTATAATCAGATCTTTGTGAATCTATAAGATAGATACAAAATTACATTTACTATATGTAGAGGAATATTTGCTTTTAACACAATGCTTTTTAGTTTAATGAATACATGTGCCACTTTTTAGAGAGTTATGCATGTATCTTTTAATGACTTAATTGACATCATTAGTCAAGTTTACTTTGATGACCTCGTCGTGCATTCTAAGAAGAGAAAAAATCATATTGATCATCTACATGAAATTTTTACTAGATGTAGAAAGTATGATATTTCTTTTAATCTTAAGAAATCAATTTTTAGAGTTACTGAAAGAAAGCTATTAGGTCATATTGATCCTGAACATATAAAAACCATCAAAGATTTACCACCTCTCAAAGACCATTCTAGTTTTATATTTTTTTGATAAAATTAAGTTTTTATATAAGTTTATTTTATGTTTTGATGATATATCTAATCTTTTACAAATTCTATTAAAGAAAAATCAAATTTACCTTTGGAATGCAGGTTCAAATTCAACATTTAATTATCTAAAAAATAACTTTATAGGTGCTCATGTACTTGCTAAATTGGATCCCAAAAAATTATTTATTTTCTATGTCAATGCAACTAAAAAAGTGATAGGCATTGTCATTACTCAGCATGATTATGATCATAAAGAAAGACATATTGGATATATGAGTTAAGTTTTGAAAAACACTGAAACTGGGTATCATTTGGTTGAAAAAATTATTCTTTCATTAATCTCATCTTTAATCAAATTTAGATATTTATTGATGGGAAACAAAGTTATTGTTTGTTTAAACATGTTTGTTTTGTTTTATCTTTTAAAACAACTAACTATTCAAAGAAGGTTAACAAAGTAAATTTTTTAAATTTAAAAGATTGATATTGAATTTGAAACTTTTAAAACCATTAAAAGAAATGACTTAACTAAACATTTGACTCAAAATGTGATTTCTATCGTAAATATTTTATATTTTTGATTGATGATTTTATTTATGCTAAACCTCATTTCCAAAGTATTAAGTTTGTTGATCTTTCAAAATAATTTAATAGGTGACTTGAAATGCATAACTAAGATTATTTATTTTTGCAAGATAATTGGTACCATGATCTAATTTATTATTTTTAAAATTCAATCATGTCTTAATACATTAGATAAGTGACAAAGGTGAGCACTTAGATTACAAGCCTTAAATTTTATTTTGTTAGAAAAAAAAATATTGTATATAAATAGAGATGATGTGTTACTACATTGTTTAACCCATGATCAGATCCAAAAGGTTCTTAGAGGTTTCTATAAAGGTAGTTGTGGTGGACACTATGCAACAAAATTATTATAGACAAAATCTTATGTACAGGATATTATTGCCCTATATTGTTTCAAGTTTTGTTTATGTTAGTTAGGTCATGTATGTCATGTCAACGATTTACTAAGAGAGACAGACTATTTGTTATGCCTTTAAACCCTATTTTTCTTTAAAAACCTTTTCATTCAATGAGGTATCGATTTTATTTCAGACATCCATCCTCTATCTTCAGTCAGTCATAAGTATATCTTAACTGCTACTAATTATTTTGTTAAATGGTCTAAAGTTATAGCTTTAAGAAGTTCGGTTACCACTGAAGTAATTATATATTTTTTAAATCAAAATTTCTCAAGATTTAATATTCTTTATTACATATTGAACTTCAAATTATTTATGTTAAGACTACCTTATAATATTTAATAAATGATATTAGTGTTGTAAAACATAATCTTAATGATCTCTTATCCCTTAATGAAACTAAAATAACTGTTTTGAAAAAAATTAAAAAAAATAAAAAGAAACTCAATAATTTTTTTGATAATAAAGTTTCCAAAAAGAATTTTAAGGTAGATGATTTAGTGTTGTATTGGGACAAAATCTATGAAAAACATGGGAAGCATCACAAGTTTGATTCACTTTAGCTTGGTCCATACAAAATAATTGTTGTTCTTGATAAAAATATTTTTTATTTACATGATCTTGATAGAAATTAGTTGCATTCTTTAGTTAATGACCATCATTTAAAGACTTTCTTCAATTAACTATCTTTTGTTCTTTGTATTTTATTTGTCTTCTTTTCCTATTTCATTTTCTTTTATTTTATTTTCATTTTTCTTGTTTTGTTTTGATGTGATTTTGACTCTCTTGTTAATATTTATGGGATTTTCATCATTATGAAGGGAAGATAAAATTATCTTCCATATTATTGTAAGTATTTCTTGATCAAAGATTTAAATACCCTGTTAAAATTTTGATCATTTTTTAATAAATAACAAATATTAAATATTTTATTGTTATAAATGTTACTTGCTTTCATAATTGATATTTTAGTTTAATATGTTAGTTTTTCATTCAACCCAAAATTCTCTGTTTTAATTTTCATACTCTCCATGTCATGCTAGTTGAACAACCCATCCCTTAATTGTAAAATCATGAATAAGTTCACACATAGCTACTTAGGAAATGATTATCTTGAATCACACACCTAATTATATAAAATTCATAATTCTAATTACAACTCAATTTCACAATTAAAACTAGTTAGTAGGGTCGTCAATGTAATAAAAAAATTCAATAAGTTATTTTAAAAATTCATTTAAATTATCACATATGATGACCCAAGTCATGAAGCTTAAAATTGTTGGCGAGAGCTAACTTGTTTGCATTTATTTAGTAATTATTTTGTATGTCTATAATTAAATATGAGATTATGTTATGTTTATTGATTTGAATATTCATAACATTATAAGAGAATTGTGCATAGCATAAGTTTGATCAAATTATTGTAAAATGATATATTTCATGTATTTAGAATTACATGTTATTGGTGAGTTTTCACATAATTCTATATTTGTATGTAATATTTAATTAAAAATAAATGACATTTGGTTTCAATATCATAATCATCCCATGCCTGTAAGATGATTGCTTGTGACATTAATTTCATGATGTGTCTCATATTAATGCTTCATTTGTATTATGTGACTTAATCATATATGTCGCAACTCAAAATTTCATGTATTCAAATGGTTATATTTGTCACTAACCTGAAATATATCTTCATAACATGACTTAAACATGCAACCTATGTAGTATTGTTCATTGAGTTCGTATTCTAGAACATGGAACTCTTTATCATTCGATTGTGGATGTTATTGTTGTGTGACTTGGTAACATGGTAATAAGGGAATGTGTGGTTTTGAAATAAACCAAAGTTTTTAAAAGCACTACTTTAGTTGGTGGTTACCATTTATTGTTAATATTTGAATTTTTGCTTGGCATTTCAACATTGACAATTTTGCATTTAAAGTGATCATGTGATATATTAATGGATATTGGTTGTTATTTAAGTTCCTTGGCATTCATTTTAATTTCAATATATTTGGATATCTCGTGACACATGAAAATATTATTTTAATTTATGGCTTAGGGTGTTGAGGGATGACTTGTGTGCATTATGATATGTAGCATTAATTCTCGATGTGACTTCAATTTTATGGTCTTGTTTAGAAGAAAGTGGCAAGAAGTTTAGTGATGATGCTAATGATTTAGTTGTTATTTTGTCAGTTGATTTGACATTTTTATATAGCGATGATACTCTCCACCACCTTGGTGGACACATCACCTTAATTGTATTGAATGAATTTAGGAAACCATAATATAATTAGCTTCATATTTTAAACTCATTCTTGTGAAGCTCTCCACGGAAGGGAAACTCTACAATTATTTTTCTTGGTTTTTAGAGGTTAATCAAGTTCAGTTCAAACCCTATCAAAACATGCAGATAAACTATTGATATGTATGCAAGCATTTTTAAATATGACATTTGATAAATAATTAATTTTATTTATGCAAAGATCATGGTTTGTTATCTTGAAAGTATTTTTTTTGTGTATAAGTTTAGTTTAAATGCATGCAAGCATATGAAAGAAAATTGGTTAAGGCAATATTGTTTGTTTGTCTAAAAATATGATGTTTATTTGGTTGATATTGTTGCATGGAAAAACTTTTTATCTCGAGAGGAATATAGTTTATTTTGTCATGATGAATTTTTTATTATTTTCAGTGATTATTGTTTACACTCATAATGTTCATTCTCTATGTATTTTAAGTTCTTGAATGTCATGGCTCTTTATTAAGGTTAATAGTTTTTATAATTTGGGCTTGGTTAGTTTTGTGTTGTTTCATGGAGGTTGTGCATGTTTGATAGTTGGTTTCTGAGTTGTCAAGTTATGGAGTTACAGAGCCATGTTATATTTGTGAAGAAATAATATCAATTTGGGTATGAGTTTCATTTGGTTGATACTATAAAACTCTCTATAAGTTGGTTAGAAGTTGCATGTATATCATGTTAGATTTAATAGCAATGATTCATTTTGTGTTGCGCTAGTTGAAACTTGCATTTAAATTATTGTGATTATAAAACTATTCGGATCTTGAAAAGATATATGCGTGAGGAAAGTAACTGCAATTAATTTTATCTAGTTTCCATTACTATTCATTTTTCCTAAAAGTGATGCCTTACCATTATGATTTCAATCATTTTTTTAGTATGTTACGAACAATAATGATGAGGTGATTCTTGTTTACATGCATGATTCTTTGAAGTTGCAGTTGGTTTCATATGTGAGTATATTGAGTTTTCACTTCTATTGGCTCCATTTTCAAATTATGTATGACATTGAGATGAAAAACGATTATTCTCAAGCTCGTGTTTGTGAAAATCCTATGTTATTTGTAAAATTTCATGAGTGCATAAGAGCTTTTGAAATATGAGACAAGCTTTCTTTTAAAGTATGACATGCTAATTGTAAAGGATAAATATGATATTTTATATACAAGATGTTGGAAAGGGTCATTAGGATTTTTTTATGATGTTTTAGTTCATCTCCCTACATGAGGTTTTGATTAAAATTTGGTAGAATCAAAAATCATTCTTGTTGTTTGTATATGAAATAAATTTAGGTTTGAAACCAAAGGAAATAATTTTTTCATGCCTCATAAATTCTGCAAGTCATTTGATATTATTATGAATAATGATAGCTATGTTGGTGCTTTTGCACATTCAATTGAAATTTTAGAACTTTTAATTTTAGAGAGTCTGTTTCATTTATTTTTTAGTTGATTGAATAGTCATTAGTGATGAGTATTCACAATTTACTTAGAATTGGTATTTATTTTGTTTATTATAGTCAAAAGCTTGAAACTATTTATATTCGATATTTTATGAGGAATTATTTAACAACTTGATTTTGAGGAAATGGAATGGATAATATATTTAATTTGTATTTCCTAACATGTAATATTTTTTTGAGAATAGTATTTATGATTGCATAAGTTTTTAGCTAGAATTTCTTACTTGAATCTATTTCAAATTTAGAAATTTTAGGGTGGACACTAGATTCTAAGGATTTTGACAGAAATGTTTGGAGAATAGGTAGTTTATGGTAGTTTAGTGGAGCCCAATCACAAGTAGTCACCATGAAATATTATTTAGGAGTTGTAAGGCTACCAATGCTTTCTTTAGACCATTTGATCATGGTACTCATGTTTCAATCCATTTTGACGTAAATGATTCAAATTTATGGACAATCCTTGATAATATTCTAGCTTCATCCTTAAACTTGCATGATTTTTTTATATAAATCAAAGATGAGTTGGTTGGTGATCTCATCTATATGGATGAGGTACATCAAGTGACTCTTCTCTACACACATCCTAAAATGCATTAACTGATAGCCCTCATGTTTTTAATGATAATGAGTTATTTCATGAATTTAATCCTAACATGGCTAATCAAAACATGCCTCTAAAAATTTTACTTAGACTTGTAGCACTTTTACCTGATGGCCCTTCATAATCTAGTAAGAAACATGTCAGTAGCCTTATATCTCAACCCCTAGTGACCTATGTACTAAAGAAGGTGACGTTTGAGATTGATGATATTAGAGGAGGTAAAAATCTAATTGAATTATCTATTATGTCATTAAAGTACACTAAGTACCAAACAAATAAGGGAGTTACTCTTATTGATTTAGTTTCTGGGAGTGATTCAGATTCATGAGTTGTTGTAGTTTTATGATGTTTTTCTTTTTACTGGCTTAGTGGTTATAATGCTTGTTGATAAAAATTTTATGTTATTTACACTTTCAATTTTAAACTCTTTTAGTGGATTTGGTAATCTAGACAATTATAAATTTTCAAAATATTTTGATTTTATATAAATATGGTAGATGTTCATTTTGTTCAATAGCTTGATGATCATGTTCAATTTGGTAGTAATTTTAGTTTTTTATGCAATGATAGTTGTTGGATAGTTGACTTACTAGATATTTGATCATATGATGTTTACTTTAATTACGTTATGTTATTATAGATTTATGATGATATTTAATTTATAGGTCTTTTGACAAAGTATTTATTCATACGTGTTTGTAAATAATTATTTAGTAATGTTAACAAGTTAAAGGTCCCCCACCCATTAGAGAATATTTGTTGGTCTATATTATTTAAATTAATCTCGTGAACTTTATTTTAAATGTATATACATAAAGTTATGTTATATACTTTATAACTTATAAAGCAACTAATTATGAAGTAATTAACTTTTAAAAGTTAATTATTTAATTAAAGTTAGTTGCAACTTCAACCATAACTGTATTCGATGAAGATTGCTTTATAAGGAGATTGAAGACACATAATAAAAGGAGAAACACATAGGTATTAAGAATTCTTTAAGTTTTCAACACTTTCATATTATTATTCTTCTGTGAAAACATCTTTGAAATTGAATAATCATTTACAAATAGACCAAACGATATATTTTTTGATGGTGAAGTGATCTATTTGAATAACACAGGGATATCCAAGTTTTTAAATTTATTTATAACTAATTATTTAAATATTGTCAGATATTAATATCATTGATGATTACAAATATGTTATCATATACATGAAATTTCTTGTACTTCACCTGAATAATGATGAAAATATTGCATTTTATAACAAATTGTTAATCTATCATTTGTATAGTGATATTTTGTTGAAGATTTATTAATAATCAGACGTATTTCAAAGTTGCTAAATAAAATTTTATTTTCATTTCCTTAAGTCAATTATTTTTTGAAGTCTCGCACAACTTTATTTATTTAGTTGTTTTAGTTAGCATTATTTAGATTTATTTTCTTGTTTGGACTAATTTATTAGATTAATTGTTCTTAATTTATTAGTAGTATTATTTTTTATTCTTACTTATTAATTTATTGGTTATTTTTTAAAATAGTACTTAATTAATCCTTAATTTTCTTATTATCATGTTGTTTTAGGTTATTTTATGCTTTCCTTGTTATTTACTTTTTTTGTTACTTAGTCTTTTAATCAATCTCTATATGTTTAGTCTTGTTGTTTTAGTTTAAGTCTTTTTTTTACTAGTTTATTAATTTAATATGTTTATTAGTTTAGATTTAATTAGATTATATTCTTAGATTAGTCAAGTTTGACTTATTTTTTTGTTTGTTTTTCTATATTAGTTATTATTTACTATTAGTTAGATAGTTGTTAGATTAATGTAAGTCTTTATTTCTATTTACTTGTTTGATTTTTGCTTCCATTTCTTTTATGTCTCTTTCAATATTTTCTCTCTTTTAGTTTGTTTTAGTTTATTGTGGCATTGAGACATATATATAAATTATAATAGATTAAAGATATTTCCTTCAATATATTGCTTTTTCATAGGCTTTACTCTGTTGGATATGTTAGATTATATATTGTAAATTTAATTCTGAATTTATATGTTGAAGAAGTCAATTTTTTAAATGATGTTTAATTCATTGTGTATTATGTTGAATGAGTCCCATAACTATTAAAAAAATTATCTACACATCTTAGGATCAACATTTTCTCCATAGATCCCCTACAATTAAATTGGTTTGAGTTCATCTTGAACTTCGTATTAAGCGAAAGGGTTGGTTCGTTGACATAACATTTTTTACCATCAACAATAACATTTTGACTAATGTTTATTAAAAAGTGCATCAATAAGAGGTGAAGTATTTCATAAAATTTACACATTGATCCCTTAGGAAATGAATATAAATAATATAGATCATAATCCGTAAGGATTTTAGGAAAATTTTGTTCATGAGAATCTCATCCTAATGAGACCCTAAACAAGATGTAAATAATTATTTAATGTGAAAAGAGGGATCTCATTTTCTATTGAATGTTGTGAACTTAGAAATATGAAAATATAGAGGTAAAATATGAACAAGTACCTCAATAGCCAAAGGATTATGAAATATATCCAACGATGAAGGTTGATGACTAGGTTTAGTGGATGTTTGTGAGATTTATGAAATTTTTGCTTTCATGTCATTGAGTAGTTGTTATATGATGGAACCATTATATGTAGGGTTTATATTCATGTTAGCATTAGTGTGCCATAGACTAAGATATTTAATGGTTGAATTTATTGGAGGCATAATGGTCTTTGGATTGTTAATATTAGGTAAAATTTCTGTATGAGGAATGATAACCTCACCACCTAGTGTGCAAGGGTTAGTCTCATCCACTAAAATTTGTTTAGGCATAACACTTTGTTCTTAATTCACTCGTTTAAGCATCAATAATCAAATATATCAAAGCATATAATCCTTCAGTTATTTTTTATAATTACATCATCGAATTGATCCTTGTCCATGCCTAAATTTTTTGGTGCATCTTTATATTTAAGTGGAGGATTATTATGGTTGTTGATATCATTGTCACTATTGTTTTAGGATGAGACTTCTAAAAAAGGTTTTTCCTCAAGGTTTTTTGTTTGTGATACATAAGTGTTTTGTGGAGGTAGTTTTTAAAATTCATAAGTGTCAACACTTAACTAACACTACATCTAATAGGAGTTGGTGACCTAAGTATCCTAGGCATAAGATATGAGAATGTAATATTAAAAGAAAAAGAGAAATGTTACTAACCCTATGGATATCCAAATATGAAATAGGCAAGCCTCAAGGATGAGGATTTATATAAACCCTAGGTTGAGAGTGAGAAAAATTTAGGGTTCACCATTTATGTTTACCCTAATTCTAGATTTATACAAAACAAGGGATAAAATAGTTACAATTATATAGGCAAGCATTCATGGCTAAAATTATATATTTTAAAAATATCTATCAAGCTACAATGATTAACATGTCCAAGTACCACAAATGAAACTAGAATAATAAATGTAAAAGAAAAACAGGTGAGGAATGATCACACTCATTTATTATTTTGAAATTTGAGATTGTAGATAACTATGAAGATTGTGTGTAACCTATTCCTGAAATCTAGAAATTGTGCAATGATTTGGGATAAATCCATTCACCATGACGAACCCATACTTTTGTAGATATAACCAAGATATAATTATACGACCATGATTATTTGATTATGGTTGGTTTTATCATGTTATGGTTTCATGGTCTAATATTTATGCCACCATTGCATTGTTGCTTTCCAAGTTTTTTTGTACCTTAAATTTGTAGATATGTAAGGAATAATGTGCAATATAGAAAGATCTTCTCCTTAACCTAGCTTGACACTCTAAAAAATATCATGGAAGTGCACAACCACCGAGGTATAATTGTATACCATATACCCCACACATATGAAATTATACCTCCATGTAGTTCCATGAGTGTGTGGATGGAATAATTCTAGTGAGGGTTTTGGTCCTTCTCTTCTTTAGAGGTGATTATGAAACTATATATAATCTAATACCCTCATTTGGCATAAGGGAAACATTGAGCGATCGAGATAGAATGGTAATATCAAAAGTGTACGATATTAAATGAAGCTTGACATATGTGATGCTTAACTTAGGATTGACCTTGTATGTGACTTGGCTCTCAAAATTTAGAGATGTCTCATGCTTCCTTCTAGATCATAAATGGCTTGGTTAGATTATATATATATATATATATATGCATTATCCTAGGATAAATTATGCTTGCTTGTCAAGTATAGTAATGTAAAAAATAAAAATAAAAGACACATGATTCACAGTTATAGGCTAATGGACCACAAAACTAAAAGGGACAAACCTGTAAAATGTATAAGTTCTCCTAGGATGGACCCATATAGTGGTTGAGTCTGACCAAGAGATGATTCTGACTATATTTTTAAGCATGGTTAGGTGATATGTGATAAATAATCTAGATGCATAAATGAATACATTTTTTATAAGTGTTGAGGTGATTTTAGGCTCAATTGACCAAGTGTAGAACTATTGTGGGACTAGATTAGTCCTAGAAATAAATTAAATTGTACAAGTTTTCCAAACAAGGAAAATTAGGAATAAGGCACTGATAATAAGGATCTTGTACCAATTTTAGGTGTCTAAAATTTGATCATGCAAATTTTAAGGAGATGTGGTTTCATTTATTTTGCAAATTGCAATAGCTGGACTTTGTGATATGCTAACCTCTCTTTTCTTTTTGATTTTTAGTTCATTATCATATATGATATTAACTTTAAGAAACATTGATAGATTTAAACCAAAACATCTTATTTAAGCCCTCCCAAGTACACTTGTTTGTTTTACTTTGATATATACACATACATACACATTAAATGGGATTATTATGTAGATACCTAATTGACAGGACCTAGGTTCCCCAAAGCTTTGACACAACTTGTCAGAAATAAGAGCACACATGATTACCAATGTATAAGCAACTAAACATGCAAAAATTATACCAAAAGTACAAATAACTATCAATGAGAAACATCATAGAATATGAGAGGCAACACACAATTGTATTCAACTCAGTTAGAAGGAAATTACAACAAAGAGATCACACTCTTCTTCCACTTCGTGGGCTTACAGTAATCTTCCCTCAAGAGTAATCTTCTCTAAACAGGTCATAACACACAGCTAACACAAGCTGTTGTTCACCTCATTGTACTGCCAGTACAACCGAGTATGAACCGGTACTCCAAGTAGATCTCACCATGATCTTGCTCCTTGATGTATTACTGTCACCTTGGATCTTGCTCCCCCGCCGATCTCCTTTTGACCCTCGCATACACACACCCCTGCAGACCAACCTGATCTTACTTATCACATGTAGATCTCCACCATGATCTTGCAACACCCTGCATATCAAACCTGGTCTTACATACATGAAGAATCCTACTTGATTCTACCATGGGAAGAACTCTCCAAGTTCTACACTTAACAATATAGCCCATGAGTCTATTATATAGATCTCATGCATACAATGATTAGACTTATGGCTCAAGACTCGAACTAGTCTTTATCATGCAAATAACCCGTTCACTTAACTGACTGTTCGTCAACATCAGTTATGGAACCGCACAAGCGACCGACATCAGTCCCTGTCTGACTGGAGGTGACCGACGTCGATCAACTACTACCGAGGTCAGTTTCCTTCTGCACTGTCCACTGACCGACGTCGGTGATCCTGCCGATGCCGGTGACTGCATACTCAGCATCCTCCATGTTTGCAACAAGGTGAAGCTTTTAGCTCCACATCCTAACATGCTAACCTCTCTTTTCTTTTTGATTTTTAGATCATTATCATATATGATATTAACTTTAAGAAACATTGATAGATTTAAACCAAAACATCTTATTCAAGCCCTCCCAAGTACACTTGTTTGTTTTACTTTGATAGATACACATACATACACATTAAATGGGATTATTATGTAGATACCTAATTTTGTCACATGACTAGTTATTTTCTATTTTATTAGTGTGGATGTGCTTTTAGATCATTACTTCATATCATAATATCATTTACACATTTTTTCTTTTTGTTTAGCCTCGTATTATCTTCCCTTGCCTTATGTTTTTCCTACAAATTTAAATTAAAATGCATGAAGACCTACATGTTGATTATTTATTTCCCTAGTACAACCCTATATGCTCTCAAAATATTCAAAACAATATTTTAAGAATTCTTGGTCTCCCTAATGAGGAATGAACCAATAGGTTCTTGGTCTAACTAGGATCAGATTAATACATTCTTGGTCATCTATTTTTATGGGTCCATTGAACCCTTTTCTCTATTTGTTTCATTACTTGTGCCCTACTTGTTAGCTTTCCTATCAATTATTTTTTGGCTTGCATGTCAATAAGGTATTAATTTAATTTCAATGGGTATATAAATACATGATTACATTAATTTTTTTAGGGGGATCCAGATCCATAGGAACCACAATGATTTTTATTTTCATGCCATCTATTTTAGTGTAAATATAGAATTGCGTTGTTAGGGAAACACCCCTTATACCAAAAGCATAATTGAATATCGAGTGAAAGAACATATAGTCCCTAATAGATTCTTTCTTATCATACATAGGGTTATAGGCCATGATCTTAATATTACATTAAATTTAATGTTATATTGCATGAGTGTTAATTTAGTAACTTCTGTAAGAACATGGGTCTAACTAAGGAAAGCCCTTAATAGTTACTCCCATTTTTTTCTTGCAATGTGATTTGATCCAGCTAGGTTATGGATAGTGATAGTAAATTATGGGGATCTATAGCTCAATTAAAAAATTGAGGTATTTTTTTGACAAAGAGGAGTAGACTAAGGCACTCATAAAATTTATTCAAAATCTAATGTCATCTCACAAGGATCATACACATTGACTATACATAAGGAGAATAACACATTATTTATGTGCATTTAACTTATTGAGTTCAAGTTGATATATCCAAAATGGAATAAAATGATATGGATCAAAGTTTTATATTTAACAACTAAATTTTATTGAGGCATTAAATAGGTCTTTTTGCATTAGTCTAGGAGCTTAGGCACATTAGGCCTAATACCTGCTAACTGCTTCTAAGTGATAGTTTAGAGCATCAAGTTGAGTAATTAGTTGATGGGATAAGGGGGTAGTTACAAATATTAGATGGCATGGATATTTGTGTATGTTAGTTTGGATGGAAACAAAAGGATTAAGTATGACTACTCTAGGAAAAATACTAGTGCATTGGGGTTGCACTTACCCCAAAAGTGTCATTAAAATTTTGAAAGGATGAAGGAAGCACAAATATAATAGTAAATTGATTGGAAATAATAACTTATAAACTAACAAAAAATTTAAATAACTTAAATTAAAAAAAATTATTTGTAAACAATTGATAATAAGTAACATAAAGTAACTTTTATATTATTTGCATACAAACTTTATCAATTACAAATGATAACTCTGATTTACAAAATTAAGCAAACTAATATATTATCTTTTTGTTTTCTTGATATATTGAATTCAAGCTAGAATTATGGTTATTAAAACTTTAAAAATTCATAAGTATGAACAAATAAAGGATTGGAAATCACCATAAAATAATAGAGACAAGAAACAAGGTATTTAACTATAAAACACCACAAAACAATAAATAAAAATCTATGGGTTGATTACCAATTCAAAAATTGTATGAAACAATATTTATATTGGATATAATTTCACTTTATAAGACACAAAACAACTTAAAATTACAAGGAAGAACACATAATGATTGAATATGAATTGATCACATAATATTCTCTTAAACAAAATAATTATTGAGATGATGAGACAAAAACAACAATAAAGGAAAACTAATGTGAGATATTCAAAGAGTACGAGGTTGATTATATCAGCATTCATAACCAAACCCTCTTATAACTAGTGGGAACATTACACACACTAATAATAGATCACACCAAAACTCATCCATATAAAATTGGAATAATATTTGAAGGAAAGATAGAGTCAGAATGTAGGGGTTGGCAACAAATCTATGATAAGGGTTATGAAATAACCCTATATGAAAATGTAATAATCCTAGGAAAATAAGAGGAATCATGGTTGGGACAACTAACTATGAAAACACTAAAATGACAAGAAACAATATTAAAAATATGTAACTAATCCAATCTAATGACAAATGAATTATTGAATCTAATTTAATCTATAATGTGAACTTAAAATTGAAACCTATAACCTATCATTATTTGTATAATAAACTACGAGAAGAGAGAGATCTGAGCATCCTAAAAATTTAATCTCCAATTGATCAAAGGTCATAGGCTCCATGAAAAAAACTAAACAAAAGTAAAGGTGAAAACGACAACAATATTGTATATATGTATCAACATAATGGAGAGAAATGGGCTAAAAGTATATGATTTTATGATTTGAGGAGAAGTAAAGGATGAAGGATAAATAGGATTGTGAAGGCAAACAAATATATTTAGGTATGAAAGAGGACTTTGGATATCCAAGCGAGTGTTTTAAAAAATAGAGATTTTATGACATTAACACTACACATAACTTGCTAAAATAATGACACACTAGAGATCTGAGATAATGAAATAAATAATATAAATCATATATGATTTAGTTCATAAAATAGGGATAAAATAAAACTAAAAATAATTAATGACAATGAAATGATAGAAATAGAGAGAGAAAACAACTAAAATAGATGCACCTAGGTTTTGTAATAGACTTATGATGTTGGAAATAAGATTATGATATGAACAGATTAAAACCTTGGAATCTAAATAAAATATAGAATATGTCAAAAATATTATACCTATGATAAGGACATGTACAGGAATTAACCTTTGATTAAGACTTGTTTTTGCCATTTGTGGTAGACTATTATGATTATGGATAATTTGACTTCTTGATTTTGAAAGTTTCTAAGATCTTTAATTGCTAGTAGATGAGTAGGATTCCTTCCTCAAAATTAAAAATTTATGCAAGTGTGTGTCAAAATTAGTAATCTTCTTAAATAAACCTAATTAATACCAAAGACAAAATAAATGTGGAGTCAATTGGCCCAGACTCACCTCGTAGAGGGTTGTAGCTACATATTCCACATGCTCAGAATTATGACTCAATGTAGTTCTGGTAATTTATGAGTGTTCACATCTCAAGTGAGATATAAAAATTTACCTTATTTATCTAAATAATCAAATACAACTACATCAAATTATGTTCATGCCTTCTCTTGTATAAGTATGTAGTAATACAAAGCGCTTAAAATCACCTGAAAGCCTTGAATATCACAAATAGAAGCTTGGAAGTGTGCATAAGACTTGAAATTATTTGATCGTTATGATTACATGTTATTCAAATTCCTTACGAGTATTTATATATAGACTTCTCAAATTTAAACTAAGGGCCTAATTTTTCACAAGGTGACAAAAGAAAAAGAGAGAAAATTTGAAAAAATAAGCCCACACAAAGAGAGAAAGAGGCAAGGGAAAAAAGGGCCCACAAAAAATACTTGAATAGAACTGTGGACCCAAAATTATGGTCAAAGGAGAAAAAAAACAGAGGAAGTAGAGGATGGGATCCCTAAGCATAAAAAAACATACATGAAATAGAAAAGAATGAGACCACACAGAAAAAAAAGAGAAGGAAAAACACACGAAAGATTGTCAATAAGTACCTATTTTGAACCAATGATCAAAATGCATAAAACCACACTAAAAACTTAATAATAATAAGTCTTATTCCAAATTTAGGTGTCAACATAGTGCCTTAATTTGATGTGTGTGTGTGTGTGTGATGCATGTATGTATATCAAAGTAGAAACAAAATGAAATATAAATACATGTAGATTAATTAAGTGATGGAAGATAAACTTTGGATTTATATATTGGATATACCCATGTTTGGGCATCAATAACTTGAATGTAACTGTAAATAAATAGAAATGCCAATAATCAGATCAATGTCCTCATATATCGATAGTCAATGTAATATAAATGTAATAAATGAATTTAAAAATAAGTGAAGAACTTAATACACCTTGTAGTATGTGAACCATGCTATGAATCTTGGAATTAAGGATTTTAAAATTGTTATTGAAACTCAGGTGCACATGTTGACTCTACATCTTAATTATAGAATCATACATAATATTTTGGATCCAATGGTCTTGCTGCAATAGGGCAGGAACAACTCTACTTCTTGTTCAAAAAAGTATACATCTTTTGGCTCCATTGGTCTCATTGTAATTGGGCATGAAAACGAAGCATACATATATTTTGTCTCCAACAGTCTCACTGCATCAAGGTAAGAAGAAGAATCATAAATATCTTTTGCCTCCACTTAACTTTGTAATAGGATAGTGTAGATACACTATTACACAAAGTGCAATTTACACTAAAAATTGGATTATATTTGTGTAAAAAATCAACTATTTTGATGTTTTAATTGAGAAACTTTGAGTAATTTCTCTCATTTTTAGTGGCACAAAGGTGAAAAAACTACACATTTTTAGTTGTCTCACATTTGAACCAACATTATGTTTATTTTGTGCTAAATTTGCACCACAATTTAGTGCCACTATTACACCATCATTGAGCCATATTACATGAATAAAATTATTTGAAAATTTAAATAGCCATATTACATTAATTTATTTAATTTTATATATATATATATATATATATATATATAACAATTATTATTATATACACAAATTCATATTTTTATTTTTTGAATGTGAGAGAGAATAACATATTTTAAAATATAAACAAGTAATCTAAAATATAATATTAAAATATTTTTTAGATCCAACCACTACAAAATAAAACTTCACCGAACAAATTATTAAAATATTACATTCACAACATTAAAAAATTATAATTTGAATATAAATAATATATTTCAAATATAAATAACAATCCAAAAATGACTTAAAACAATTTGAAAAACAAATAACATATTTATAAAATATTAATAAGAATGTTGTATGAACATATAGAAATTACACGAAAATTAATATCATAGGTAAGTTAGATAAATATTTTGAGTATGAGAATATAAAAGATCCAAAAAAAATCAAACTCGCATGCATCAAGTTGAAGGGTCACACATCCTTATGGTGGAAGCATGTGCAAACAAAAAGAGTCCACAGTGGTAGAGATAAGATCAAGGCTTGGGACAGAATGGTTACAAAATTGAAGGCTATGTTTCTACTTTCAAATTAATAGTTATGTTTATTTAATAAATTGTATGACTTGAGACAAGAAGATATGAGTTTAAAGGACCACAATGAAGAATTTTATAGGATTGTACTATAAAAGTGGGTCATGTTGAAGATGACACCAAGAATATATTAAGGTATATTAATGGATTGTGCATTTCCATTCAAGTTGATTTTGGTATTATATATGTGCATTGAATGGAAGAAGCTTATCAATGTGCCAAAAGCAAACGAGAGGTTACCCACAAACATCAAGGAACAACATGATTGAATGGAAGGTTCCCACACAAATGATGACCACAAAACAACAATAGAGGTTATTCTTCACAAGAGGGAGAGCCTAACATTTCTCAGTGTAATGATGCAATGTAAAGAGGTAGAGAATATGCTATCAGAGGTAGAGGGTCTTGTCGACAAGGTAGAGGAATAAGATTCATGGGCATATGCTTAAGATGTGGTGAAACTAGGCATAAATAATTTGAGTGCCCATATATTCATAATGATGATGGTAAGGGTAATTACACGACTATGCATATCACACAAGCTAATGAATAAAGTGTTGTCTTAATTCATAATGTATATGAACCAAAAATCAAAGAGGCTCTTGTGATGTAAATGGTGTTTTTAAAACCAACTAAGGAGGAAAATAGTATCACGCAAGTGAATAATATATTTAAATTCAATTACAAGTTTGGAGGTAAGTGCTAAAAGTTAATTAATGATAGTTATGATATAGATATTCTTGTTTCACAGGAGATGGTGAGTGGTCTAAAGAGGATTATGCATCCAAATCGCTACAAGGTATCTTAATTATAGAAAGAATTTCATATTTTGGTGAATGGGTAACATTTCATAAGGTTTTAGATTAGTACCTACAAGGATGAAGTGATGTGCAACATGATGCCCATAGATGATTTCCATGTGTTACTTGGACCGCCTTGGTAATTTGATCAAAAGGGGCACAATATCATGGTCGTGTAAACACATATACATTGGTGAAAGATGGAATATGCACACATTAAGTCCTTTAAAGGATAAAATAAAATAAGTGGACAATAGTGCAAGGATATTGATGGTTTCAAGAAAATAATTCATGAAATAAGTAAGGAGATAACATGCTTTGTGGTCATGCCTAATCCTACACAAGTTAAGAGCACACGAGAAGAAGCACTTCCACGTGAAGTGAAAGACTTGTTAATTTAGTTTGTAAAGACTATTTTAAATGATTTATTAGATGGGATTCCAGCCATGAGAAGTATAATTCATTACATGAATCTAATTTTATTATCTAGTTTTCCAAACAAAGCATCATATAGACTAACATCTAAGGAGAATGCAAATGTGTGGAGGCAAGTACATCAGTTGTTAGATAAAGGGTTTGTAAGATAAATCTTGAGCCTATACACAATTATAAAAAGTGTTAGCTCCAAATTAAAGTGGATAATGGAAGATGTGCATTGATTTCATATATATCAAAAAGATTACTATTAAGTACAAATTACCATTACTACTCATGTATGATTTGATGTATTATTTAAGTGGAGCACAATACTTCACGATGAATGACTTGAAGAGTGGATATCACCAAATCCACACACTGGAAGGTGATAAGTGGAAGACTTCATTCAAAACACATGAAGGATTATATGATTGCCTAGTGATGCCATCTCAGTTGACTAACTTGTTGATTACATTCATGCTAGTTATGAATTAAGTGCGTAACCCATTTATTGGTAAGTTTGCCATTATGTATTTTGATGACATTTTGATTTTTAATAAGATGATAGAAAAATATTTGATGCATCTAAGACAAGTGTTTCAATGGTTTTAAGATGATAATTTATCGGTTAACTTGAATAAATGTAGTTTCATGAAGCAAGAGTTGGTGTGCTTGGGGTTTTTATCTTCCCAAGAAATATTGAAGATGGATCCAAATATGGAACGAGATATTCTAAAGTGGCTTCCACCTATAAAAACATTTGAAGAACATATTTTTCATAGATTGGTAAGTCTTTACATAAAATTTATCATGAACTTCAACATTATATGTGTGCCTATCATATAAGCAATGCAAACCAATGGAAGAAGTTGTTTAGAATGTAGCAATATAAAATAGTTCATATAGTTTGAAGAATAAAGTGACTAAACAACTAATGTTAGCATTGCCTAATTTTAACTAAGTATTTCACGTTTATTGTGAAGCTATGGCGTAACAAAAAAAGTTATGATGAGTTAATAACATAAGCCGTTACTTACTTTAGCTAGAAAATAGATGATGTTAATATAAATTATTTAGTCTATGATTAGGAGTTTTATGCCATAGTGCAAGTGCTCAAGAGGTGGATGCATTACTTGTCACCTAAGGAATTTGTGGTGTACACAATAATGCACTAAAATTCATTGGCAATCAAAGTAAGATAAACCAAATAAATATGAAGTGGGTTCAATTTTTTGTAGAGTTACTCATTTGTGTTGAAGCATATGAGTGGTAACTCTAATATAGTTACAAAAACATTGAATAAGAAGTGTCTCTTTCTAAAGGAGATGCGAGTGGAAGTGATATGATTTGACTTTATGAAGGAGTTGTATGTAAATGATGAATATATAAAGGATGCATGAAAATCATGTGTAAAATGAGTGAGTGCGAACAAAAAACCATGGTAAAATTATTTTGTGTAGGAGGGATTATTGTTTTAAGGAGCATAGTTGTGCATACCAAAAGGTTCAATATGTGAAAATTTGATTAAAGAAAGACATAATAGAGGTCTAATGAGTTCTTTTGGTTATGAAAAAACTTATTAATAGTTAATTGAAAAATATTATTTTCCTAAGATGCATATAGATGTGATAAAATATGTTTAGGGGTGTATAATTTAATAGTTTGTAAAAGGAATAAATCAAAATGTAAGGTAGTCTCAACCACTACCAATTCCATAGAGACCATGGGAAGATATCAACATGGATTTTATTTATTTATGATTGCCTAAGCACAAAGAGGACATGATTCTATTTTTTTAATTATAAATATATTATCCACAATTGAACATGTTTTTCCATGTAAGAAAACTACTAATATTACATAGATCAATAATTTATTTTTTAGGGAAATCATGAGGTTGCATGAATTTATGTGCAACATAATATTAGATATGGATGTGAAATGTGTTAGACATTTTTGGAGGACATTATGGAAGATTTTGAATAACAATATATATTCCAATTTATCATAGCATCCTCAAGGGGATGGATAGATAGAGGTAGTAAAAAAAATCTTGGTAACATGGTATAATGTTGGATTGGAGGAAATCTAGAAACATGGGATTCAATTTTGACACAAGCTGACTTTGCTTATAACAATACAGTTAATAGGAGCACTGGAAGGACACCATTTCAATTTTTTAATGGCATTCAAAGAGGAGTCACAAAATTTCATAACATCATATATGAGAGAAGGAAGAGTGTTGAAAACAAATATTTTATTTAATATGTGTGAATTACATCAAGAAGTGCACAAAGAATTTAAAAGAAACATACAATAAATAAGTAACATACAAATTTGAAGAGAATATAAGTAGAGTACCAAAGTGGGAGACTTAGTCCTATCACAACTTAGGAAAATAATATTTTTGAATGGAACACATGAAAAGTTGAAGTGAAATAAAATTGGACCTTGTAGAGTGTTGAATTTTTTTTCATCTAATGCATATGAGATTGAGTTACCTAATGGGATATAAATTTATACCATTTTCAATGTAGTAGATAATATCCTTATCACAAAGGTCAAGGCATTGAAGATGAAATAAATGTAAAATATGAAGAAGTTAATTAAAGTGCACAAATTCTTAAGAAATATTGTGAAGATGTGGATAAGTTTATTGATACAAGAGTCAGAAAAATGATGTGGAAAAAAGAGTCTATAAAGTATTTGATGAAGTGGAAAGGATAAGAAGTTAAAGATGCTACTTGGATGAGTACAATCTAACATGTTAGGTATATAATAACTCTTGAGGATCTCTATAAAGGTACATAAGTAGGAAATGATGGTTTCTTTCAGTACACGTGGTGTGTGATGTAGGAGCATCCAAGTTCACATGCAATCTTGCATCAACAAAAAACATGAGTAGTGTTAAGTGACAATAAGTAGTTTTGTAGGTATTTAATACTAGAATGTTTGTGGAATTTTGGAAACATTTAAATATGTATTCAATATATCTTAAATAATAGGCTATTGGTATAATTTTCATCATAGTTTTATTTAGTGTTGTAATGCCTAAAAACTTGATACAAAGTTCTACTTCAATGTAGAACCCTAAAAGGCACTATAAAGCTCTGTGGTAACTCACAGTTTTTAGGGAACATGGAAATGACATTAGGAAATTATATATAAAATAAAAATTTAAATGTAATTATAGTTTTGTAATAAAATTTTAAAAAACTAAAATCATCTATAGTATCTTGTGGCTTGCAGGCAACATATTTTTAGCATTAAGAAAGTCATTTTCCAAAATAAAACTTATTGCATTATTATTATTATTGTCACTTGATTGCACCCAATGAGGAGATGGTACAATATTATTCTCACTCAAGTGACACAATGGAACCACTTGAGGGATGTTGGTGTCCCTCTTGGGGGTGGATCTCTAGATTAGGGGCTAGCTCCCCTTGATGCATCATTTAGGCTCATATTCCTACTACTACAGACCTGGGGAATGAAAAGGGTTAAGAATAGCATGAAAAGTAAACCTATTCTACTAGAGGTGATGCACCAAATGTCTGATCTACTCACACTCTTGCCATGTAATTTGAACCAAGAGAATCCTAACATACACTACATCCAATAAAAGCCTTCTTGCCTCAATGTTTCAACATGGGGTCTTGTAATTGGCTTAGGATAGGAATAATTTGACACTAAGAATTCTAAGAAACACTATTGGAAAAGCTATTCACTACACCTAAAACTCCATTTGACACTTCTTGCTAACCTACAAAGAGAAGTCTTTGAACTCATAAGGTACTAGGAAAATTGACATGTGAAGGTAAGTTAAGATGTACTTGCACAAGACAATAACCATCACATACACTTAGAGAATCCTTGAATGAGGTAAAAAAATATATATCTTTATTGATTCAAGACAAAATTTTGGTAGGGCTTCACCATACCCAAGTGGAGTTCTTCATTACAATGCCAAAAGGCCATAATTTATAGAAGAAATGGGAAGATAGAGAGAAGGGAAGTCCAAAAGGCACAAGGACATGTGTTACCAAGTGCAAATCAGTTACAATTACATGTGGAAGAGATGTGGGGTGAGCTATTACATTTCATAGTAGTATACTTGTCCAAACAAGTCATAAGGATAGTGAAAAGTGGAACAAAACCTGCAATTTTGGCATAAGAAACTGCCTACATGATTTGCTTTCCAAAATTGCCCTTATCTCTACATATGGTCAGATATAATGGTTGGTATAAGTAAGATGGGTTACAAACAAGTCCCCACATACATTATAGAAGCTCTTGACCCTTCCCTATTCTTTTGGACATGCAAAATCATCCTTCGTAGTTTTAAAAAGTCTCTTTTCCATGCACCCTCTCCACTTGGCATTCAAAACTTCCACCATGAAAAATAGGGAATGACACTTTTCCAAGGTTCTCATATCATCAGTTTCAAGAAAAAACCTTAAAAAGGCTTCACAAATTGATTTTCACCTCTTTCTCCAAGTGTTCACTAGCCGATTCACTGGACTAGCTAAAAGTGAGGACCTGATTTGGGTGTTTACAAGTTGATTAATGAGATGAGGTGAATTATAGGAGTTATCTCAAGTGTAAATATTCCTCCTAAAGTTGGTTTCATCTCCTAACTCCTCTTGTAGCCTGCACACCACTCAAAATGGTTAAAATTAAGCCCTTTTTCCTTTGATCCATCCATTTATATACAAAAAAAATACATTTATATGATCCTAATGGAGTTTTAAACAACTTATCTTCAGAAATCAAGGTCAAAATCCTCTAACTGGTGGAACTTTTAGGCTCATTTTTTCCTATAGGTCTCAAATAGGGTTTAAGGAGGGTTTTAGAGTGACCATCCCTCTTAATGTTTGTTCATAAATGTGGCACATTGTAATTCATAAAAAATTCCACTTGTGGCTCATTCAGATCCCCCTCTAGACTCATTTAATATCTCTAGGTCCCGTGTAATAGATGATGAAAGTTCCAAGTAATTGAAGTTGATTGTTTGAACCATTTTGGGCATTTTGTGAGGGTTTGGGAGCCTCAAAGACAAGAATTTGTCTTATGATGAATATATTTATAAAAAAAAAGAATAAAACACCTATATATGGACCCAAAAAACATGTTTCCATCCTTTTATTATCTCCTCAAGAACCAAAAATGAAAACTAACCCTTGTTTGGCACTAGGCCTAGACCTTGCCAATAGGCCTGCTTACCATTTGAGACCCAACCTCTTGCTCCAATGGATTAATTTGTATTATGATGGCTCAAAAACATCTCATTTACCCATTCAAACATTATCTAACCAATTTTAATTCATGTAAAAGGCCAAAAATGAGAATGACCTCCAGTTTGGCTTTTAGGCTTAAGGATTCCCTTCACCCCTAACTGCAAACCTCCTTGGTTGGAAGCACTTGTATGCTTCCAAAAATTATATTAAATTTTTATAGGTTTATTTAGGTCCTCTAAATTCTATCCCATCATAATTTTTTTCTTTATAACCTTTTGGTTGAATATTTCATCATTTTTCCAAAAACTCCCACCTCCGTGCACACTAAAAATTACCCTATTCTGAGACACAATAGTGGATGTTTTCCCTATTTACCTTGGAAAAATAATGATTTTAGAGTGATATATGTGTCCTAAGGGTAATATATAACAAATTCTAGCTCATATATCCTCCATTTTACTCCCCAACTCATCACATTTTCAAGGTAGACTTTTTGAAAGTGCATAATTGTAAGGGTAAGTAGGGTTGACTGTACTTGGATGTCTAACTGAGGTGTTTTGGGTTTTAAAATGATATTAAAGGAACATTTTCACCATAAAAAACATATACCAATCATTTATAATCCATTTTTCCCTTTAAACACTTGTCTCATTCCTTCTTAGCCCCATCTCATGTGACATTTCTCCAACTTGTTAGTGTACGGATTGGGACAAATTCTCATTGTTGTAGGCTTCCATAGATGATGTTAAAGAATAAAAATGTGTATATATGGTATTTTTATGACCTAAAATCACCACACCATCATCATATGACCTCAATTCATTCTCTATGCAAGATCAAAACCTCTTTGCCTTGACTGAGATCTATTTTCAAGGATGTTAACTTGTATATGCATGTTTTTAGCCCTGTAGGTTAGTCTTTATAGGTGTTTAAGATTCAAATGGAGTGAAAGGTATTTTTTGTTATTATATAACCATAATATACTCAATTCCACTCATTTACCTTCATTTTCCATGCTCAAAATCCCATCCTCACTTTGACTGTCTTCACACCCTTAATACCCTGACTGTGTATGGATGTTCCCAGTCCACCTATAGGCTCTTATGGGGTATTTGAAGCATGTTAGGAATTTTTATAGATGGTTTAGGTTGAATTTAGATCTATAGTATTTAAATATACCTAATTTTATGATCCATTGAGATCCAAGACCTCCTTTTACCCTTGACTGTCCTAATTCCTCAACTTTGACTGTGTTTGCATTTGGTACCCATCCCATAGGCCTGTAGGTTGTTTTTAGGACATTTGAAACATGTTTGTGATGTTTTATGGATTTTTTACCTTGAATAGAGTCCCATAAGACTTAAAATTAGGCTCTAGTTCCTCTTTAGGAGCCTTTTCACCATTTTTTATGCCAACTTCTCAAAAACTTGCACTCACTACCATGTGTACCGATAGGGGATGGACCTATAAGGTCATTTGATGTGGCCATCACCTCTCCTATGTTATGAATACTCATGAAACCTTGTTAGAATGTTTGGAATTACTTCCTCAACTTGGACAAGGTCAAGAATCTTCATAAGTAATGAAAGTACTAAATTTGTTTCCAAACCCTGTAGATGTCACTGCAACAATTTAGTGGCTTTTTTCCATCTTTGAGGGTGTCAAACTCCATCTTGTCCTTGTCCCTATAGTCTCAAAATTGGCATGGTGATAGCTTGTAGGTAGGAATAAAATATTATCATAAGAGTATTTCCCAAAACAATCATGGTTTCACTTTATGAAAAGAGTAAAAAACCTCTTGGAGTTCTATTTGGAACTTTTGGGGATTGTTATACCAAAACTCAGTCACCTCCTTCATTTACAATTTCTCTCCTTTTCATGACTTGGTGAAGGAATTAGGTCTCATAAGTGAAGTCCATATGCATATTACTTTGAGAGGATAATACCAAGACCATATCACATTCCTTAATGCTCCCTTACCCCCTGTTTATGAACCTCCTGTAGGATGGATTGTGTTACAATGGACAGTGAATGGAAACAATGGAGAAGATGCATAATTTAGGCCTTTTTTAAAAGGATTATGTCACCAAACACCTACTCCAAGGCATGTCATGTATTAAAATATTTTATAACATCACCACATTCTCTCATCTAATGTGGATAAACCACTCCAAAGTAACTGAGTTAACTGTCAATGCAAACTAGGCCATTTGCAAGCATGTACAAGCTTAAAGGAAGCTTTTCCAAGCAGATTGAACTCTCGAAATAAATAATAATCATGTAAACAACTTTAAAATCATGTGGAGACACCTAAAACACATAAATCCATCAATCCAAAATAATAAATTCTAAGACAAGCTCAAACTTTGACCCCCTCATGGTTGAACATGCATAAAAAGCTGCCTGGAGTCAAACTAATGGTTCATGAAGAAGGGAATACAAAAATTAAATTTATTTATGTGGATTTGAATATTAATAATATCAATATCCACCCCCAATATCATTTCCTCCAACTCAAAATGTACGGCCCATAGTGAGCACTTAAAGTCGACCTTTTAATGCATGCCAAGAGGAAAAGGGAGAAAAATGAGTTACAGATGCAATTTTTATTGAAATAAATTAAAAAAAACATGGATATGACCTATGTGGAGGTGAATAGTCATACCACCACATTTTACAAGTGACACACTTCCCAAGGTAGCCATACAAGTGCCCATTTCTCTCTTTAGCCAAGAAAATTGCCTTTTGCCTAAAAAACCTACCATTTCTTTAGTTATGTCAGATTCCTAAGACTTTCTAGGACACATGGCATGTGATAAAACTTTTTGACACTTGCACAATTCCCAATAAACCCGTATAAAGCATTAAATGCACTATTTAGACCCCTTAACATGACTTAAAATGATAAATGGACCTAGAGAACACTTAACCAAAGCTATTAAAACATCAATTAACACTAATTAACCTATGAAACACATTTTAAAAACATATTACACCCATTCAAATGCCTAAAAGTGAAGTTTTTTATTAGGGGTGCCCTATTTTGACCTAAAAGTCAAAATTGGTCAACAAATTGGTGACTCATAGGGGTAGTATGCTTATTATACTAACTAGACCAGTAGCCTATCAGTCCATTGGGATTATGGAGTCATATAAGTACTGATTTAAATAAGAAACCATAACCATTGACTCAAATCTTGATCAACAAGACAACCATTGACTACTTCAAACACACAAAGGAAAGAGACACATAATAAATACTAAAGCAAACACCCATGTCCTACTTAGCACTCAGGGAAAACAAAACACAAAAGAAAGGAAACTAATATGTACATTTATCTTGATTATACCTCCCTTCCTGGATCAAAAAGGAAGTAGCTTAAGTCTCCTTCATCACTAGATGAGTGAGGATGCCATGCATGTTTCTTTTTGGATGGGATACTTGATGAATCTTGCTTCATCTTTGCTCTTTGATTTTGTACACCATTCAATGGAGCTATCTCCCATGTATTTTAAAAGTATGCAAGGTCCTTTTTAACCTCAGAGCATGCCTCAAACTACTGCCCCTTCATCTTAACATGACAAATCTGAAAATCCATGTATGGAGCAGCTTGTTGCATGTTTGTCTCTCCTTGAAGGATCTCATCATCCTTTCCCATTATAATAATCTCTTCAAATTATTCAAGGAGCATTGTATCATAACCATTTTAAGGTCTTTCTTGATTGCATTCTTCATGAATTTTTTTGGAGGTGACTGCATAGGTGGATGTAGAGAAAAGCTCCAAGTTATTTTTAAAAAGGCTAAAATCATCATAGATTGCTCTATTATGATCTAGGCTCTATCCATGATATTGCTCTTCAACATGTATTTTATTTCTCTCATCTTGAGCTTTCTTGTCTAAGAGCTTGGTATTTTCCTCCTCCTCATACTCTTGGAACATTTGCATGTAAATCTGCCACATGTCCTCCTTTTGAGCCACATCTTCTTGCTTATCATGACTGGCCAACCCTAAGGGATTTGTAGGTTATTTGAGAGCTTCAACTTTATTACATATGCTCTCAAATATTTTCCATAGGTCATCATCTTTTGGCTGTCCTGGATCATGAAAAGGAGAGACAAAAAGGCCATTTCTTCTTCTTCCTTAGAGTCCCAAAGAACTTGTTCCAAGGCATCATTTCTAACACAAGGAGAATATTCTTTCATGTCCTCACAACCTAACTTCTCCTCACCATCACTGAGCCCTTCTTCATCCTCAATCCAATCTAATATTTTAATCTCATCCTCCCTCTTAGTGACATCAACCTTGGGCACTTCAAAAATAAGGAGCTTGGCCAAAGGGGACTCCCAAGTAGCAAGACAATTTCCAACATTAGGAGGGGAAACTTAATCAGTTGGAAGGGGTGAAAGGATGGTTTTAATATATTCTGGAGGAGGGGTGGGAGGGAGTTGAATGGTTCCAAAAGTCTCTTCCCTAACAACTTCTCCATTTGAACATGACTTGTTCTTTTCCTCATATACTGCCATCACATCTTTCCATCTAGGGAAGGTGGGTTCAAGGATAGCTTGATGGGATTAAGAGGTTGATGAAGGGGTGAAAGATATGTCTAGGAAACCTATAGTTTCCTTGGGATTGGTACTTTGACTAAAAGTTAGAGAATTGGGTTTAGACAACTTACCTTCCCTTGCCATGATGGACTACCTCAAGGCCTGATTGGCCAATTCAATCTCCATTGCAAGAGGAGATTCAAAGTTCAATCTCTCCCTCTCAAATTCCTTTCCCAACAAATGAACATGCTTAACCATGATATTCTTCTTCCTTGGGATACTTTTTTGGATGGATTTATTAGAAGGGAAACTTGGGAAAGTACATGAGGTGTTTGGGGTATTAGGAAACATGGTTGGACTAGCATTTTGAAGAGGCAAGGATGACAAACTTAAAGGTGAATGTGGGGAATTTTGAGGTTTCCAAGATGGTATATGTTCATAAACTCTCAATCTCTCCTCTAGATTAAATATCAAACCACACACATCAAGCAATTCATAGGTAAGATCTGGCTAATTATCCCCCTCTATAAGTATCCACTCCTTGATTTGTTCCAACGTATTCCTTACACTCTCAATACAAACACCAGGCATGATTTCACCATAACCATGTCTAGTGTTAAGGTGCAACATGTATTCTTGGTACCCAAGGAGAGTTCTTTTGAAACTAGTAATGGAATGGCTTGGAGGAGAGCTAGGTGGGTTAGATGGAGCACAAACTTGATAGGTTTTGTCATTGGAAACATATACTTGATAAATATCATGACAAGGCTAGACAAGAACTTGCTCATAATCAAAAATAAAAGGCAAAGCTGGACATAACTCCTCAACTTGTGTTAAAACAGGCTTAGATTCACAAATATCCATAAATCAATTCACAAAAGAGTATAGAATAAGAGAATAACTTCAATTGGTATACCTAGGCTACTGAACCATTAGATATGTATGTGGAGTCACCATTGTTGTTTGTTAGAATTGCTTCCAAAGGCTGATGTCTTGAGGAGAACACCAAAATTCCTCAAGGAATGGACTCAATAGTCCCACTAGGTGTGCCAAAAACTATTGTCACTTGAATGCACCTAATTAGGAGATGGGACAATCTTCTCATCACTCAAGTGACACAATGGAACCATCATAGCGATGTGGGTAACCCTATTGGGGGGTGGATCTATAGATTAGGGGCTAGTTCCCCTTGATGCATCATTTAAGCTCATATTCCTACTACTAACGACTTGGGGAATGAAAAGGGTTAAGAATAGCATGAAAATTAAACTTATTTTACTAGAGGTGATGCACCAAATTTCTTCTCTACTCACACTCTTGACGTGTACTTTGAACCAAGAGAAGCCTAACATACACTACATCTAATAACAACCTTCTTTTTGCATCAATGTTTCAACATGAGGTCTTGGAATTGGCTTAGGATAGGAAGACTTAGACAATAGGCATTCTAAGATGAACTATTGGAAAATCTATTTACTACACCTGTAACTCCATTTGACACTTCTTACTGAATTGCAAAGAGAAGTCTTTGAACTCACAAGGTACTAGTAAAATTGACATGTGAAGATAAGTTAAGATACACTTGCACAAGATAATAACCATCACATACACTTAGAAAATCCTTAAATAAGGTAAAAAAATGTATATGTATTGATTCAAGATAAAATTTTGGTAGGGCTTCGCCATACCCAAGTGGATTTCTTCATTACAATGACAAAAGGCCAAAATTTATAGAAGAAATGGGAAGATAGAGAGAAGGGAAGCCCAAAAGGCACAAGGACATGTGTCACCAAGTTAAAATAAGTTAAAATTGCATGTGGAAGAGATGTGGGGTGAGATATGTCATGTCTTAGAAGTATAATTGTCCAAAAAAGTCATAAGGATAGTGAAAAGTGGCACAAAACCTATAATTTTGGCATACGAAACTGCCTACATGATTTGCCTTCCAAAACTATCCTTATCTATACATATTGTCATATTTTATGGTTGGTTTAAGCAAGAGTAGTTACAAACAAGTCCCCACATGCATTGGAGAGGCTCTTGACCCTTACCTATTCTTCTGGACATGCAAAATCATCCTTGGTAGTTTCAAAAAGGCTCTTTTCCATGCACCCTCTCCACTTGGCATTCAAAACTTCCAAATTTTCATAACTGATCCATGCATAAGATGGCATGACACTTTTCCAAGGTTTTCCTATCATTAGTTTCAAGAAAAAACCTTAAAAAGGCTTCACAAATTACTTTTCACCTCTTTCTCTAAGTGTTCACTAGTTGTCTCACTAAACTGGCTGAAAGTGAGGGCCTAGTTGGTGCACTTGCAGGTGTATTCATTAGATTAAGTGATTTTTTTGAGTTATCTAAAGTGTAAATATTCATCCCAAAGTTGGTTTCATCTCCTAACTCCTTTTTTATCCTGCACACCACTCAAAATGTTCAAAACAAGCCATTTTTTCCTTTGATCCGTACATTTACATATTAAAAAAATCAATGGATGTGATCCTCATGGATTTTTCAACAACTTCTCTTCATCACTTAGGGTCAAAATCCTCCAATTCGTGGCACTTTTAGGCTTATTTTCTCCTCTAGGTCTCAAACAGGGTTTTAAGAGGGTTTTAGTATGACCAACCCTCTTAACATTTGTTTATAAAGGTGGCACATTGTAATTCCTTAAAAATTACACTTGTGTCTTCTTAAATACCCCCTTTAACCTCATTTAACATCTCCAAGTCCCATTCAAGAGATGATGAAAGTCCCACGCAATTGAAGTTGACAATTTGAGCCATTTTGGGCTTTTTGTGAGGGTTTGGGAGCTTCAAAGCCAAGAATTAGTCTTCTGATGAATTTATTTTCAAACCAATGGCTCAAACACCTGTATATATACCCAAAAAACATTTTACCATCCTTTTATTATCTCCTTAAGACCCAAAAATGAAAACTTGCCCTTGTTTGGCACTAGGCCTAGACCTTGCCAATAGGTCTGCTTACCATTTGAGACCCAACCTCTTGCTCCAATGGATTCCTTTGGCTTATAATGGATCCAAAACATCTCATGTAACCCTTAAAACATTATAAAATTAGTTTTAAGGCATATATACCATACTCAATTCCACTCATTTACCTTCATGTTCCATGCTTCAAAGCCAATCCTCACTTTGACTGTCTTCACACCCTTAATACCCTAACTATGTATGGATGTTCCCAATCCACCTGTCGGGTCTTATGTGCTATTTGAAGCATGTTATGAATGTATATGGATGGTTTATGTAGAATTCATCTATCTATTATTTACATTCACCTACTTGTATGCTCCATTGAGCTCCAAAATCTCCTTTCACCCTTGATTGTCCTAATTCCTCAACTCTGACTATGTTTACATTTGGTACCCATCCCATAGGCCTGTAGGTTGTTTTTAGGACATTTAAAGCATGTTTTTGGTGTTTTATGGCTTGTTCACCTTGAATCTAGTCCAGAAATACTTACACTTAGGCTCTATTTCCTCTTTAGGAGCCCTTTCACCATTTTTTATGCCAACTTCTCAAACACTTGCACTAATTGCCCTATGTACAGATAGGGGATGGGCATATAAGGTCATTTGATGTGGCCATCACCTCTCCTATGTTATGAATGCTCATGACACCTTCTTGGAATGTTTGGAATTCCTTCTCCAACTTGGACAAGGTCAAGAATCTTCATAATTAATGCAAGTGCAAAATTTGTTTCCAAACCCTGTAGATGTCACTGCCATAATTTAATGGCTTTTTTCCATCTTTGAGGGTGTCAAACTCCATCTTGTCCTTGTCCCTATGGTCTCAAAATTGACATAGTGATAGCTTGTAGGTAGGAATACAAGATGAGTGTAAGAGGATTGCCCAAAATAATCATGGTTTCACTTTATGAAAAGATTAAAAAACCTATTGGAGCTCTATTTGGAACTTTTGGGGATTTTGATACCAAAACTTGATCACCTCCTTTATTTGCAATTTCTCTCCTTTTCATGACTTGGTGAAGGAATTAGATCTCATAAGTGAAGGCCATATGCATAAGAATTTGAGAGGATATTTCCAAGACCATCTCACATTCCTTAATGCTCCCCTGGCCCCTATGTACGGACCTCTTGCAGGCTGGACTGTATTACAATGGACAGTGAATGGAATTAATGGAGAATATGCATAATTTAGGCCTTTTTGAGAAGGCTTATGTCACCAAAAACCTAACCCAAGGAATTTAATGGATTAACATCTTTTGTAACATCACTACATTCTCTCATCCAATGTGGATAAATCACTCCAAAGTAACTGAGCTAGCTATCAATGCAAACTAGGCCATTTACAAGCATGTGCAAGCCTAAAGGAAGGTTTTCTAAGCATATTGAACTCTCTAAAGTGATAAAAAGCATTGAAACATCTTTAAAATTATGTGGAGACACTTAAAACACACAAATCCATCAATCCAAAATAAGAAATTATGAGACAAGCTCAAACTTTGACCCCCTCATGGTTGAACATGCATAAAAAGTTGTCTGGAGTCAAACTGATGGTCCATGAAGAATAAGCCACCAAAATTCAAGTTATTTCTATGGATTTGAGGATGAATCAGATAAATATCCACCCCTAAGGTCATTTCCTCCAACTCAAATTGTACAACCCATAGTGAGCACTTGAAGTTGACCTTTCTTTGCATGCCAAGAGGAAAATGGAGAAAAATTAGTTGTAGATAAAAAAATTTGTGAAAAAATGAAAACTAAACATGGATATGACTTGTGGGGAGGTTAATAGTCACACCACCATGTTTTCCAAGTGGCACACTTCCCAAGGTAGATGTATAAGTGCCTATTTATCTCTCTTAGCGAAGAAAACTACCTTTTATCTGAATAACCTATCATTTCCTTAGTTATGTCAGCTTCTTAACACTTCTTAGGGCACATGTCATGTGATACAACTTCTTGACACTTTCACAATTCCCAATAAACCTGGACAAAGCATTAAATGCACTATTTAGACCCCTTAAAATGACTTAAAATGACAAATGGACCTAGAGAACACTTAACCAAAGCTATTAAAACATAAATTAACACTAATTTACCTATGAAACACCTTATAAAAACATATTACACCCCTTTAAATGCATAAAAGTGAATTTTTTTTACTAGGGGTGCCCTATTTTGACCTAAAAGTCAAAATTGGTCAATAATTATGGTTTCCCAAAATTTGTAAAATATGAGAGGAATTTTCAACATATCATAATTTTTAGGAATCATATATATAACATTTCAATCCCATGTGTTAAATTAGAATATGGTACAATGTTACGTTTTTTCTAAAAATCTACTTAAACCTTGAAACATCCATGTGGTTGCTTTGTAGTGGGGTGTGAATTGTTCAATGTTAAGTATGAGGTTCATAGTGAGCCAACATGTTTGTTAGAGGTTCAACTACATAAAAATTATTTTTACTATGGGATACATTAGAATTAGTAGAGTTGATATGATATCACATGGTGATGTGGTATGGAACATGTGATGTGTTATGGACATTTGGAATGTATTATACATTTAATGATTGTGGCACATGTTGATGTGTTATAATCATTTATTGATTATAGTTCATAGTTTTGTGTTAAAAGTATTTAATTATTTTCACATAAGTGGTTATTTGAGTTAGTTGAGAGCATTAACGTAAATAGGTTGATCTTGTATCTATATAGACACATCACTTTAATTGTGAGAAGGGACTACTAAAGATAGTTAAAGGTTGATTGGTTTGATCTAACTTTTTTGTTAGTCATGTTGGAATTACAAGCTAATCGATTCATCATTTTGATTGTAACTTGAATCACTAAAAATAAGATTTCTATCACTCTATTTTTAATTGGTTACATTAATTAACCATTCACAGTTTTCAATAAGATGTTGCAACACCCTATGACCTTAAAATATATAGGTTGTTGTTCAAAGGATAAAATAGTATGAATATGTCATAAAAAGTTATTTTTTATTACATATTTTTGTTCCTCTCAAAAAGTTATTAAATTTCAAAAAACTGACATGTCAATCAAAGTTCATATGCAAAAGATATGGCCTCCAAAAGTTAGTGTAGTTTGTTTGGTCACAAAATTATTGGTTCATGTAGGTGGCAATTTCTAAATCGTGACAATGGGTTCTCCTTACATGAAGTGGTGGTTTCACCTAAAAACAAAGAACATGGAGATCAATGGTTACAAATTATGTTTCATCTTCTCTGATTATTTTTGGATTCTTATTCAAGCTTGAAAGTACATTGAGAGGATCATTAGAGTAATTAAATGTAAGACAATTTATTCATGAATTTATTGAGTGCATTGCTTCATAGATTGGGTGATTTATTAGAAAGCATGAGTCAGTATGGGATGTTTCATTATTTTAAGCATTTAGTCACATGATAGTTTCTTAATAGTTATTCTTCTTGATTACATGATTATGGAGTTGGAATGTGAAGAGGAAATTGTGAGTGAGCAAGTTGTAGAGCATGTATCGGTGTTTAGGCATGTTTCAAATGGAAGAGTGTCCATGAATGCCTTGATAAATTGGTATACCTATAATTTCATAATGAGATAGTGGAAAGAGGATGAAATTATTCACTCTTTTAGTTTTTCCCTAAATTGGCTTCTCTAGTCTAATATTGTGTCTCTTTCAATTATGTCCTTGTGTTAGTTTTGATTTACTTACTTGATTCAGTATTACTTTAAGTATGAATACTTTCAAATCTATATTATTCTCATTTCCTTGAATAATTTTCAATTTAATTCACGAGAAAACAAGTAGTTCATCAATGAAGCATTATTAGGAGTAGTAAAGGATTTGTATTGATGATTTTATGGTGGAATATCAACAAAATTTAGTGAGCCAAGAGAGTTAGATCTGAAAGTAAACAAGTGAAAAACATCTCATTGAGGTTTCTATAGGTATATATTTGTTTTTTATGTCTATAATATGAATGAAGTGTGTGTTGATGCAATCTTGTCATTTGAAATTTATAAATGAACTATGGTTGTATTTGTTTCATTTTATTTTTGTGCACAAGGTTGCAAGCTAGTCATTTGTTTGTTGAATTTGTGGATGCATGGTTTAAGGTCATCCTTAATTGGATGCCATGACTGTGACTACATCAGTTGAAATCTTACTCTTCGTCTATGGAATATTGAGAATATATATCTTTTAACACAATATCACTCAAGCCTTCAAAATTTGAGATAAATAGGCTTTTGATTGAGCTAAATATACCCAAACTAACACCTAAATTTGCTAGAAGATTTGTTGCCTTGTTGGAATATAGGTAATAACATAACATAGAATTTTTTGAGAAGATATAGAGGATTTTTTGGACCCAATGAATTTTTTAACTTAAATTTCAACTATTGATCTTTCCACTATTGACTATATTTACCAATAATAGAGAGTCACTTGCAATCTCTATTTTGTTGATGTTAGTCTTATTGCTAATGTAATTGCCTAATATTAGAGCTTGAATTTCAGCTTCATTATTTGTATCCTTATAGAGGAATGGTGTCAAAGCTACAATGAATGAGCTCAATTTTAACTAAATAATGCATCTCATCCTTACTTGACTAGGATTGCCTTTAGAAGCACCGTCAAATTTGAATTTGGTGTAGCTATATTAAGGGGGTTTACACCAAACTTTTGATTAAATAATTGATTTAATTTAGCCCCAATAATGGGTGGGGGGTATATCAGATATAATACTTGTGCCTATTTAATAGTTTAATGTAATGTTGTTAATACCTAGATCCACTTTACCATAAAAATGAGTCCTTTTGTTTGGACCTTACTACGTGGTCATGATATTCTTTATGGATCACATGGACATGGTAGCCTTTTTCTCTCTCCTAATTTGATGGATCACTTGATATATCATAAAAATAGATGATGATAATTATTACACATCTCCAGATCACTATAATATATTAAGTGATACATCTAATTTTTATAATTTAGATCCAGGGATTAATAACATCATAGGGTAGCCTGGCTAACCCACATATGGGCTTCGCATACATATTTCTAAAAATTTATTGTACCATAGTCTTGTACATATCTTTCTTCTTCTTTGCGTTGAACCTTACATCTATTTTCTTCTTAATACTTAGTATTTACTAAAATTTCAAAATCCAATCATAAAAGACAAAAATACAAACAAAAATATTTGCTTTTATATTGGTCATATGATATACATCATACCTATCTACATACACTAGAGAGTTTCACACATCCATGTTTTCACACTTGTTTTTCACAATATACCTTTATTTAGGTGAGAGGTAGGTTAATCTAGTAGATATGCTTATGGTCAAATTTTCACCTCTATTGTGGCGAGGACATTGCTTACTTATTCAATAGTTGCATAGTAATATTATTTGAAATAATCACATTTGCTATAATGCATCCTATTTCTTAATTATTACTTACATAAGGTATACATAAATTGTGTAGATGGATCTATTCATACTATTTTGCATATTATTATCACCATCTTCCAATCTATGATTATGATTTAGGCCTCTTCTTTAGTGTCATTGCATTCTTTTATTTTCTATATTTCACATGAAACTTGCTTTCTATTTGCATTAACATTATTCTAGCTACTTATTTCATGTTACTTGTTATATTACATTAGCCTTGATAGTTTGACTATTGATCCTATTCTTTGTAGTCTTCTCAATGATGACAACATACTTATTTGGAAATTTTGTCATAACATGCATTTAATTATGATGGAAATAATAGGTGCTTATAATCTTTCCCATCTCTTTTCTTCTACTCTATGAGCCTCACTCCTTTTATTTCATGTCTAGCCTCATGATTTCTTGTGTTGGTTTCTATTTTATTATACATATATAACTTTAAAATAAAAAAACATTGTTTCATAAATGATAATATTTATTTACTTATGGGGACATTTTACCCTAGCATTATCTCCATCAACTATAATATACATACACCTTTGCCTTTGGGGAAATTTTAACAATGCATATTTCTCATTGATGTATTATGAGTTTCCTTGTGCATGAATTTAGCATAATCTATCCATGAGAGCATGACACCTATAGTTTTAGCCTGTGCATTATACTTGTAATACATGTATCACATTGGAAGGCCATATTAATTGCATACCTTGCCTTATTACATTGGTTGTGACTTTCACATCCTTAGCATTATTTACATATTTTCATTGCTTGATTGTCATATGAACTATTAACTCTAATATATCTTCCACATTCATATATATGACACATATATGCCTATGGGATCATTTTACCCATGCAAATTTCTTCTATACGTTGGCACTACATATACTTAGCTTCAAACTCTATAATTACACATTACATTGACATATGATTTCTTATCATTATTACTTTTGCTTTCTTCAACCATTTTTACATTTTGGGGCATGAGATATTCCCCATATACATCATTATCCTTAACTTATGATTGATTTACTAGTTGGCCTTGCTAATCAACAATACCATATGATCATGACATTAAAGTTTTATCATATACCTTGGGACATGTATTACATATTGGGCTTGCACAATTACATAGATCATGATACTTAATATAATATTAATACACTTTACCACACTATGTTTATCATGTTTGATGCCTACATAGATTGTATTTTGCCCATCTAGGGGCCAAAACATGCAAACATTGGAAAAAAAATAAAAAATAAAAAACATTGGTAAAATGCAAAATTAAAAAACATTGGATAAAATTAAAATTTAAAAACATTGGAAATATTCAAAAAAATCAAAAACATTGCTTTATTCGTGTTACATGTTTACCTATGCTAGGGTTTTCATTATCCATGGTTTACACATATGATTTTCATGGTAATCTCTTGAGTGAGTGTTACACAAATTCATAGATTACATAATATTGGACTTTAAATTATGCACCTACATCTTGGAGGGACCATATTATAGGTAACATATTTTAGCTTGGGCGTATTGTCATTTCAATGGATTCTAGCATGATGATATCTATCCTTGATTTTACTTTATCATAGTGATCTAGATCACATTAATTACTAAATATTTCATTAGTATATGTATCTCATAACCCATTGATATTATACATTATGATTGTTACTCTATTACATTGATTTTTTGTACGTGAATGTGTGTTTTCATATACATGTGCTTATTTATTTATGTGTCCTTGATTATAAAGCATCCTCTTGCCAACATGTCTTGTGTGAATTTGGCATGTCTTGTCACTAATTTGGGTTGTACCACTAACATTGTGTGGTCCTAGATTCAGTGCACTCTAATAGTATGCTATGATTGTAACCATTATGTTTATCATTCATGTCTCGATTTAATTTTGTGATACCTACATTACCATGGTTTCCACCATGCATCTATGGGGGCATGCTTCTTATGTACCTTCTCAGTGATTTATCTAGCCTATTAGGGGCTTATTTGTGACATTTGGGGGCATAATGCTTATTTCTAAATTTTCTTTGTAAAAAGTGGAATCATCCCATAAAACATTGTGTTTGATATCATATTATCTCTCCTTCATTATATTTCACTTTACATGATTATGTGTGGCATTACTAGATGCAAAATTCAACATCAAAATATGTAAACTTCTCAAAAACATTATGATCATGGAAAATATCAAATTACAGATGTTTCTATGATTATAACATGATATGGAGAATTTATTTTCCTAACATATTATCTATGCAAAATTTTACAATTATGGTAATATTCAAATTTATATGTTTTTAGGATTATAACACACTTCTGCTAAAATTTGTTTTCCTAACGTATGAGACATTTAACTTTTTATTTTGAGATGAGTGATTACAAGACAAGATTTTTATCCCTCCCCTTAAAGTGGGGGGCATATATAATTGCATTTCCAAATCCAAAAATCTTCAAAGTGGGAGAGTTACAAATTTATTTGCTTCCATGATCAAGAAGTGGATTGGATTTTTGAACACTCACATAGAAGTGTTGTCTATGTTTCAACACCTATCAAAATTCTTGTTGGTGTGGTATTTATTGTCATACAAGGTAAGTGTATTCATTCCTATGTTATATTTTCAAATTTTGAGTACAAATCTGTAAAAAAATTTAAAAAATCAAAAGCACATCATGAGCATTTGACAACCTATGACATTTGGCATTTATTTTAGGTATATCAACCATACAATGTGGACGGAAGCTTAGCTTGAGTATCCATTAAAAACTCTTCATCCTTCCCTAGGAAATTAAAGGTGCATGTTTCAATTACTTACGTTTATAATTTGATGCATGCATGTATTCCACTCACATAACCACATCAAAATGGGGGCATTATGTAGACACCTAAATTTGGGACAAGACCATTTTTCCCAGTGTCTTATTCCAAGTTTACCTTATTTGTAAAGCTTGTGCACATTAGCCTATTTTTAGGACTTATTTAGCCCCACAATGGTATACACTTGGTCTATTAAACCTAAAATTTCCTCAACACTTTATCAATAACCTATTCGTTAACACCTATAGGCTATTTCTCATCTATTACCCAACCCTGCCTCAAAAATGAGTTAAATTCATATCTTGGACAAACCCAAATGATGTACATGTCCATCATGGAAAAAATTACACATTGCATGAGTTTTTTCCTTTTGGTTTTATGGGCCCAACATAATGTTACCATGAATCATGTGCCTTTACTCTTTCTTTTATACATTACTATAGTAAGCAAGCATGCATAAGTTATCACAAGTCAACCTTTATATACAAGGTCTTACTAAACCATTTACGATCTAGGAGGAAGCATAATACATATTTGAATATCAAGATCCAAGTCATACAAGGTTAAGCCTAGAGCTAGGCATAACTTTATTCTATATTTATTAAATCTCATACAATTAGGACATCATCATTTTATCCTAGTCTCTAAACATTTCCCTTATACCAAATGAATGTATTAAATTGCATGTAGTTGTGTCATCACTTATATGGAAAATAAGGTCAAAACCATCACTTGGGTTATTTCATCCATACACTTGTCAGGGTGGGCCACAATTGTGGATCAACTGGATAAGGTTGAATGCATGAGGTTGAATCTATATGAAGTAGTGGAATCTAAAGAACAACTCACAAGAGGAAGAAACTTGTATTCACAACTAAAAGTTGCATTAACATTCATTCATTCATTATCCAAAAAGTACATAGGAAGGTACATTATATAATAAGGAATTAGGTCACCCAAAAAGGTAATTAACTAAACTTATAATTAAAAATAACTTAAATTATATTTCCCTTAATGACCTATTATTAATCTAAGTAAGCTAATTAGATTATGTAGTTAAAACCACATAGTGGGAAAAATACTACACTAACACCCACACTTAAGCATAATTTAGGTGGGTATAAGAATTGGGTCTTGGCATAAAACCCTGATGAGGTACCTATTAACCAAGTTTGACTTTAGGTCAAACTTGAACCCCTATAGATAAAAAACTTGTTTTTTTAGATGTTTAGGGGTCTAAATCTTTGTCATAAGCTATATTATGGTTCAATTGATGTTATTTAATGCATTTCTAGATTTAGTCATGGTTTCATTAGCTTATTTGTCATTTTGGGTCAATTAATGTGCTTTTAAGGGTCATTAATGTAAGTGGCATGATTTACAAGGTGACAAAGTGTCATGTTTTCCTTATAAATATCAAAGAGGTTAGTTTAACTATCAAGGATGTCACTTACATCATAATATTGTAGGTTCTCTAACTGAAATTCAAGAAACAACTAAAAAAGGGAGCATTTGGCACTTGTACAACCCATGAGGAAGTGTGCCATGTGGAAAAATATCATAGAAGGTGATCCAGGTGGATCCATGTACCATTCCATTTTTCAAAGTTTTTAAATTCTGTTCGAATCATTTGCACATCATAGAATTTGTTGAGAGCTTTCTAGCACTTCTTTCGGAAGAAAAAATGGAGTCTGGATGCTCAAGATATGGTTAGTTGAAGACATCTTGCGACAGGCAAAAAAAAAGGGGTGTCGAAAGTGACATGGCACTGTTGAAATATGCCAAGTGGACCAATATCCATTTGACACGTGGAAAAATAATTTGGTGTAAAAAAAAATTTGGTTTGGTGTTTTTTATTTCACGTGTTATTTGAGAAATTTTCAAACGTTTATCACTTCAAAACAAGGCGCCAAAGGCCAACTTGCACAAGCTACCACGTCACCACAAATTCAAAGCATTGACCAAACCCAATGGCTAGCACCTAAGTCTAGGCATTGGAAAAGGGATTAACTTACCTATTTAAAGTATGTAAATTGTTATTCCCAGTAAATTTGGGATAAAGAGAAGTTAAAGTGCGCCAAAAAAGGAGGAGGCCGACCTTTTCACTCATGCCAAAGCTCCTAAGAGAAAGGTCGACGGTTTGAACCCTTGACCTACCGCCCAAAAGGGATAAGCTTTGACTGCTTGTGTTGTGGGGGTCGAAGTGCTATAAAAGGGATGAAATTCTACTTGAAGAGACACAAGAAGCTGACTGTGTAAAGAGATTTAAGAAGGTTAGAGTCTTATAATTGCTTTGTACAGCCTTAGGCCATTATTTTCAGGTCTGAGAGATATAATTATAGGTAAGCAGAGATCAAAGAAGGTGAATTGAAGACTTGTATTGATTTTGGAAGCCATTTGTTGCACAAAATTAATGAGAACAATCCTCACTTTGAACGAACCTGGAGACGTAGGCTATTGTAGCCGAACTCTATTATCAATTTGTTGGTGAATTCTTTTAATTTTTTCTTATTATTATCTAATTCTGATCTTCATTTAAATTTTGGTTTTAATTTCTTTATACAAAATTAAACCAAAAAAAGCGAGAAATTGAAGGATCTCTTAAATGTGAAAAAGTGTTTTGTGGATGTACTACACTTGTATTTTAGTTTACATATCATATTTTTGGTATCAGAGCGGTTGTTATTTAATAGTGATTACTAGTGTATGTTGACAAGGTCTAAATCTCAAAAGGGTGAAGGAAAACTCATTGAGTATAATCCAGAGATTGGTTTAAGGTGTGCTTCAAGGATGGCCAAAGAAGAGATGGAATTCGAACAAGCTTTCCACTGAGCCTTCATGGACATGAGAAGCATGGTTGAGGAACTATACCGTGATAAACAGAGGAAATCCAAGAATGAAAAAGAAGGTAATTCACAAGAATCGAAACGTAAAGAAACCAAAAAACCTTCTTCATCAGATAACGCTAAAAAAACTATGGAATCTCTCCCTTCACTAAAATTAGATATTAAGTTTGAATTACCAATGTTTAATGGTGAAGTTAATGCCAAAAAGTTGGATAATTGGGTCAAGCAGATTGAAGTTTATTGCAGGGTCCAAATGATTGTAGGGGATGAGTCAAAAATTCATTTGGCTACTCTTCATATGGGAGGCACAGCTCTCATCTGGTGGGAGATTAGGTTGAAGGAAGCTGAGCTTCCAAAAGGTAACTTGATTTTTACTCAAAATGAATTTATTGAAGAACTCAAAAAGCAATTCTATCTTTTAGGCTATATGTAACAAGCCATGATGGATTGGCAAAGTTTCAAATAAGGAAAAGGCCAAAATGTTAAAGATTATACACAATAATTTAGGAAAAAATCTTTACTTTTGAATGTTCCTCTATACACACAAGAAACACTACTAAAATATATAGGTGGGATGCATAGTTACTTAAGACATATGATTCTTATGTTCAATCCCACTAATTTAGATGCAGTATGTGTTCAAGCCACTCATTTAGAGACTAGAGGAAAACAATCAAAATAATCTTTTCCTAAAGTAAAAAGTAAGCAATCTAATGTCAAGAATCCAAAGGGGAAAGTTCATTAGGAAAGGGTAAACAGAAATCCACTTATACTGTTAAAAAAGAAGAAGGAAAACCATTTTGTAATCATTGTAAGAAAAATCATGATGAGTCTAAGTGTTGGAAACTACATCTTGAGTTAAGGCCTAAGAGGTTTCAAAAGAAAGAAAAGAAGGCTAATGCTATGGTTCAGGACTTAAGTTTAGATTCAGGTGATGAAACTAAGATCACAACTATGGGATTACATAATGCTTTTTCTCTTTTAGTTTCTAGCACTAAGTCATCAAATGATGCATCTTCTTCTAAACAGAATTCTATGCATGTTGATAAGAAAAGAAATGAATTGTTCCACATTAGAGTTGTTTCAAAACATACTAAGATTGACACTCTATTTGATAGTGGTTCACAAGAAAATTTAATTTCTGAAGAGATTGTTAAGAAGCTAGGCTTATGTTGGGAAATACGGAAGCACAATTGATTACCATATACAAGCAACTTAAATATGTAGAATTAAACCAGAATCACAAGTAACTAGAATTCAGAAACAACACAGAATATGAGAGACAATACACAACTTGTATTAATACTCATCCAGAAAAGAATACAATAAAGAAGATGCCACTTCTTCTTCACCACCTCTCAGAGGCTTCCCACACCTCAAGTGAACAGTACTTCTTTGCTCAAAGCTCTCTCTCTTACGGTCCCAACACACAACTCAAACACAGAGTTGGTGTTCACCTCCAACCAGTCAGTATCCACTACTGCCAATACACCAGTGCTCCACGCACTCCACAAGTGCTCCATGCACTCCAAGTATACAAATGTACTTCAAGTAGATCTCCCTTGAACTGCAACAACCTGCAACCCAAATGATCTCACTTATGGAAGGATCTTCCTTGCCTTCCTCTTTGCTCTATAACTGAGTACACACTGTACTCCAAGTAGATTCCACCTAATTCTGCTCCCTGTTGTGTTGCTATCCTCCCTAATCTTGCACACCTGCAAATCAATTTGGTTCTGCACACCTGCAAACCTGGATCGTGCACACACATACACCTACAGATTAATGATCTTACTTACCATGTAGATCTCCTAACATAGCCATGCACACCTGATGACCAAGATCATACATACATGAAGAATCCCTCTGATTCTCCAAACCAGCACCCACACTTGGTACTGTGGCACTAGGAGGAACACACCATGCTCTCTTCACACACAGAAGGAGCTAATATTTTGCTCTCTTACTCTCTAGCACACCTTTCAATACAGCCCATGAGTCTATTATATAGATCTCATCCAAACAATAATTAGACATCTAATTAGAATAATTAGATTCCCAGCTTCTAGTCTAAAATTGGCTCTTGACATGCAAACACTTGGTTCGTTAACTAACTGCCTGCAAAACTTGCAGTTCGAACTGCACAGGCGACTGACATCAGTCCCTGTCTGCCTGGAGATGATCGACGCCGGCCGATCCCTGACCGACATCGATTGATCTTCCTGTCTAATCCTGCCAATGTCAGTTGGCCTGATCGATGCCAGTGTATGTGACACTCAACAACCTCCTCCAAGGACCTCTTCCATGTCTGCATCAGTGAAGCTTTTAGCTCCACAACATAACAATCTCCCACTTGGAGATAAATAACTGCATTGTACCTGTACATGTACTCCATCTAATCTATTTCCTAGCTTGTATCCCTTTTCAAGCTCAACCCTGAAGACCACCCACCATAAATCTTGTGGTGCACCTCCTATCATCCGATTACCCTGCCACATTCGAACCTACAAACCCATGTAGTGAAGTCCTGACCCTGCATAGCATGAATCCCTACTGCTGGTCCCTCTCAAATACCTGAGAACCCACTTCCCCGAATTGGCTCCTAACTCTCTGACAGCACCCACTGCTTGGGCAAACTCAAGTCTATACCAGACCTCATGTGATTTCAGACACTGAACTGTTCAGCCCTTAGCGTGCTCCAGTTCTGTATCCTAAACCTTGCCAACACCTGATTCACATCAACTCCCACTAGAGACAAAATCAACCTATGATCCTCCATGTCTCCCATGCCAAAGAATTTTGCTGCTCCAAATTCCTCATGACATGCCACTGAACTAACCTTACCCTTAGCTCAGCAAAAAACCCTGTATGTACAAACCTGCTAGCTAGCATACCATTCACATACAGTAATAGGATAATGTCACAACTCATCATCCACCTGGTAAGACAAACATAATGGTTACACTGACATTAACTAAATCCCTACTTTGTCATCCACCTATCAAAACCTATACCACTGTCCTGCATCTACCTCAAGACCATATGACCTAGCCTTCTGTCTCACGTGTCCATTCTCTCTATTCTTTAACCAAGGTATCCATTCATCTCAGTGCTTTCATACTGGCTGGAAACCCTACCAAATCTCTCATTTGGTCCTGCAACCTGTTCATGTCATGCCCCCACTGTTTCTTGGATCCTTCCTGCTCTGCAGTCAACAACTAGTATAAAGAAGAGGAACAACAAATTTGAGGCTTACCTACACCTTCAGTCCGCTATATGGGCATTTGAGACTCCTTGACAGCTTGTTGTCCACCCAAAATTTGTTACAGTGACCGACCTCGGTCACTACACAGTCTGCATCTGACCGACGTTGATTTCCATGCGCCTGTCTTGACTACCAACTCTGCCGACGTCAATGTCCCTGTTGCCGACATCGATCCTCCTGACTGACATCGGTCTTACCTATTGCCGATGTCGGTCATCCTGACCAATGTCAGTCTTACCCTGTTTGACATCACCATCTTCAGTCTGCACATGACCGACATCGGCACCTGTCTGTTCAACACCGGTTCCTCCTAACCGACGCCAGTACCTATGAGTGATGACTTTTTACCCGTGAGCTCCTTTGAATCAAAACCCATGTCTAAACTACCCTACTCAGAAGTATCTAGCCCCATCCACTGGTATCTATCTGTCATCTCCTCCAAGAACACCAAGACTTTCTAGTTATTAAGTCTATCAAACACATCTATCTTCCGCTTAAGAAAATGCATCTCCTTCTTGCTCATGTGACCAAGCCTACAAAGCCACGTCTCTGCAATAGAAGAAGAATAGTAATATAAGCAAGTAGATAAAGAGTACCTGCTTTCTTACCACCAGTTAATTCAAGTGCATCCGCTGTGAGTTCTTGTGCATCTCTCATCACCCAACTTCCCTAAAGAAATTAGCCTTATCTTCAAGGTCGGGACCTGCATGACCTCCTTCAACACCCATGTGTTGGCCACCTGCAATTCAACAACACTTCCCCTTTGCCAATTCTTTGGCAAGGCTCACCAACTCCTCTACTTGGGGCTGCATGGAAAGAGGCAATAAAATCTATAAAACAAGATTCTACTTTATCCAAGAAACATACCAGAGCATCATGTGCAACAACCCCTGCAACATCTACTTCTTCAGTTCCTTCATGCTGATCTTCTACCAACCAACAATATTCTTTTCCCTTCTCTTTCTTTCCATAGGACCGTAATTGACCATTCATGCTTTTCAATTCCTCCATTCTTAGCTTACATTCTTCTGTCATTGCTATACTCCCACTCAATTAGAAACCCCTGAGACTGACCTGTAACCAAACACAAAACTTGCTCCCTGTAACCTTAGCTCTGATACCACTTGTTGGGAAATACGGAAGCACAATTGATTACCATATACAAGCAACTTAAATATGTGGAATTAAACTAGAATCACAAGTAACTAGAATTTAGAAACAACACATAATATGAGAGACAATACAAAACTTGTATTAATACTCATCCAAAAAAGAATACAATAAAGAAGATGCCACTTCTTCTTCACCACCTCTCAGAGGCTTCCCACACCTCAAGTGAATAGTACTTCTTTCCTCAAAGCTCTCTCTCTTACGGTCCCAACACACAACTCAAACACAGAGTTGGTGTTTACCTCCAACCAGTCAGTATCCACTATGGCCAGTACACCAGTGCTCCATGCACTCCACAAGTGCTCCACGCACTCCAAATACACAAATTTACTTCAAGTAGATCTCCCCTAAACTGCAACAACCTACAACCCAAATGATGTCACTTATGGAAGGATCTTCCTTGCCTTCCTCTTTGCTCTATAACCGAGTACACACTATACTCCAAGTAGATCCCACCTGATCCTGCTCCCTGTTGTGTTGTTGTCCTCCCTGATCTTGCACACCTGTAAATCAATCTGGTTCTGCACACCTACAAACTTGGATCGTGCACACACATACACCTACAAATCAATGATCTTACTTACCATGCAAATCTCCTAACGTAGCCATGCACACCTGATGACCAAGATCATACATACATGAAGAATCCCTCTGATTCTCCAAACCAGCACCCACTCTTGGTACTGTGGCACTAGGAGGAACACACCATGCTCTCTTCACAACAGAAGGAGCTAATATTTTTCTCTCTTACTCTCTAACACACCTTTCAATACAGCCCATGAGTCTATTATATAGATCTCATCCAAAAAATAATTAGACATCTAATTACAATAATTAGATCCGCAACTTCTAGTCTAAAATTGGCTCTTGACATGCAAACACTTGGTTCGTTAACTAACTGCCCATAAAACTTGTAGTTTGAACTACACAGGCGACTGACATTGGTCCCTGTTTGCCTGGAGATGACCGACGCCGGTCGATCCCTGACTGACGTCGGTTGGCCTGACCGATGCCAGTGTCTGTGACACTCAACAACCTCCTTCAATGACCTCCTCCATGTCTGCATCAGTGAAGCTTTTAGCTCCACAACCTAACAGCTTACAAACCAATCCCCATCTGAAGCCTTATCCACTAGGTTGGGTGTGTGACAATGCAAAACTACAAGTCTCACAAACTTCTAGACTAAGGTTTGCCATCACATCCAAGTTTGTAGATGAGGTTGAGTTGGATGTTGTTCTATTGGACATATGTGGGATTGTTTTCGGAAGCCCATATCTTTATGATAGAAAAGCAATATTTTATATAGAGGAGAATAAGTACTTGCTTGTTAAGGATGACATTGAATATATAGTTTGAGCACATCACATTAGATCAAGTCTTTCCTTGGTTACAGCAGGGCAAATGAAAAGACTAGTTAATTCAAGCAATATTTTTTGTCTCATGTTGATTAAGTCTAAGGAAAAAAAATATTCTCAGGCTTTGTAAAAGTGTGATCCCAAACACAAGAATGAATTGGTTGAAATCATTTCTACTTACGATGATGTATTTCAGGATCTTAAGGGCTTGCCCCCTAAAAGGGGAGTTCAACATGAAATTCAGATATTGTAGGATTCTCCTCTCCCTAACATTGGCATGTACAGGTTATCAGTGGTGAAAAATGAGGAAATCAAAAAATAGGTAATGGATCTATAGGATAGAGGTGTTATTCATCCAAGTTCATCTCATGTTGGTTTGCCAATTATTTTGGTGCCAAAGAAAGATGGCACTTGGCGAATGTGTGTTGATTTTCATGCTTTAAACAAAATTACTATTAAGAATCATTACCCTCTTCCTCATATTGATGATTTGTTGGATCAATTAAAAAATGTTATTTATTTCACTAAGCTGGATTTGAGAAGTGGATATCATCAAGTAAGAATTAATGAAGGTGATGTGTGGAAAACCACATTCAAAACAAAATAGGGATTGTTTGAATGGCTTGTTATGCCTTTCGGGTTGTGTAATGCCCCGATTACATTCATGAGATTGATGAATGATGTTTTTATACACTTCCTTGATGATTTTGTTATAGTTTACTTAGATGATATATTGATTTTCAGCAAATCTTGGGAAGAGCATGTGATCCACATTAAGAAATTCATGGATGCATTACGAAGGAAAAAACTTTATCTAAAAATGTCAAAATGTGAATTTGGCAAGACCTCTTTGATATACTTGGGTTATATTGTAGGACATGGTAAATTGAGAATTTATCCTGCAAAAGTGGCAGTCATTGTTAATTGGCCTACACCCACTAACACAACTGACGTTAGAAGTTTTCTTGGTGCAACACAATTTTCGCAAAAGTTTATTGCTCAATTTTCATATATTGCATCACCTTTGCATTGTTTAACAAGTGTGAAACAGGTATTTTAGTGAGGAGGCAAACATCAAAAAGCCTTTGACACTTTGAAAGAAAAGATAAGTATTGCTCCAGTCTTGGCACTTCCTGATATACAACAACCATTTGAGATCAAGATGGATGCAAGTGAGTATGCTATGGGAGCTATTTTAATGCAAGGTAAGAAACCAGTTTGTTATCATTTTGAAACCTTTACAAGTGCAGTAAAAAAATATCCAACTTACGATAAGGAATTATATGCATTGGTTCAAAGTGTTAAAAAATGAAAACATTACTTAATGGGCAAAGAAACAATAATACATACAGATCATCAGCCCTTATAGTATCTCCAATCACAAACCAAACTACAATAGTCTAGACTTTTTCGTTGGATGGGTTTCTTACAACAATTTCATCTTGTGATCAAGTATAAAAAAAGTATTCAGAATAAGGTTTCAGATATGCTATCTAGGCCTCCTATGGTTGTTGCATCTATTCTTTTACAACATGGTTCTTTGTCTTATGAAAGTTATAAAGAACAATATGTTAATGATCTTGATTTTTAGGATGTTTATAAAGACTTGATGAGTAGTAGACAAGTAGAAGAATTGGACTAGCATGTACACAATGATCTTTTGTATCATTTGGGTAAACTATGTATTCCTCAAAATGAGAGGGTGCACATGATTAGAGAAGCACATACTTCTCTTATTTTTGGTCATTTTGGAGTTACTAAAATGGTTGCACATTTGAAAATGTATTGTTATTGGCCTCCTATGCAGGAAAATGTTGCTAAATATATAAAGGGATGTACTCTTTGTGGCACAAGTAAACCTAGTAATAGGAAATTGGGACTTTATACTCCTCTACCTGTTCCTACTCGCCCCTGGGAAAGTATCTCCATGGATTTTGTGGGGGGGTTGCCTATGACACAAAGAAAACATGACTATTTATATGTGGTTGTGGATAGATTTAGCAAAATGTGTGTTTTGATTTCTTGCACTAAGCAAATTACTGGTGAAGGCACTACACATTTATTCTTTAAACATGTATGGGTTCATTTTGGTTTGCCTACTTCAATTATTTCTGATTAGGATTCTCAATTTATTGGAGAGTTTTGGTTAACTTTGTAGGGACTAATGGACACTAAATAAAAAAAGAGCACTGCATTTCATCCACAAACCGATGGACAAACAAAGGTTGTGAACCACACTGTGGTACATTTGCTTAGGGGTTATAGCAATAAACATCCAAAGTTATGGGATGAACAATTGTGTTACATACAACATGCATATAATCGAGCACTTCATTCTTCTACTATGAAATCTCCATTTGAAGTTTGTTATGGATACTTGCCTAAATCTCCTCTAGATGTTTGCTATGGACAGGATACAGCTGCTGGTGAACCAAAAGAAGCCAATCGAGCTAAGAAGTTCATTGAACAAATAAAGCTCATACATCAGACTGTTCATACTCAATTGGATAAAAGTCAAGCCAAGTACAAAGCTAGGCATGACAAACATCATATTGATCACCAATTTGTTGTAGGTGATATGGTATGGCTTCACATTAGTAAGGAAAGACTGACAGGTGAAGGTAAAAAGTTGAAACCAATCCGGTATGGTCCTTTTTGGATAATGGAAAAAATTGGTACAAATGCTTTCCGATTAGATTTACCATCTTACATGTAGATTTATTCAGTTTCAAATGTGGAAAATCTGAAATTGTATGAGCCTCCAATGATAATTGATCATGATGAAAGTGTATCTATTCCTTCCGTTGATGATTTTTCTTCTGAATATCTAACAGAATTGCAGGAAGATACTATACTTGATAGGAATATGCAAACTTCGCAAAGAGTTAATGTTGAATATCTTCGTGTTGGTCTCAAAGGGATGCACCCAAGCAAGGCTAGATGGATGGAAGTCAGAAAGGTGAGGGAAAAATACCCTCACCTCATTACTAATAAATTTCAACTTTCGGAGGTCCAAAAGTTCCTAGTGGGGAGGAATGATCCAGGTGGATCCATGTACCGTTCCATTTTTCAAAGTCTTCAAATTCTATTTAAATCATTTACACATCATAAAATTCATCGAGAGCTTTCTAGCACTTCTTCTAGAATGAAAAATGGAGTCTGGATGCTCAAGATATGGTTAGTTGAAGACATCTTGCGACAGGCAAAAAAAAGGGGTGTCAAAAGTGACGTGGCACTATTGAAATATGCCAAGTGGACCAATATCCATTTGACACGTGGAAAAATAATTCGGTGTAAAAAAAATTTGGTTTGGTGTTTTTTATTTCACATGTTATTTGAGAAATTTTCAAATGTTTATCACTTAGAAACAAGGTGCCAAAGGCCAACTTGCACAAGCTACCACGTCACCACAAATTCAAAGCATTGACCAAACCCAACGGTTGGCACCTAAGTCTAGGCATTGGAAAATGGATTAACTTACCTATTTAAAGCACGTAAACTGTTATTTCCAGCAAATGTGGGATAAAGAGAAGTTAAAGCATGCCAAAAAAGGAGGAGGCCAACCTTTTCACTCATGCCAAAGTGCCTAAAAGAAAGGATGACGGTTTGAACCCTTGACCTGCCACCCAAAAGGGATAAGCTTTGACCGCTTGTGCTACGGGGGTCGAAGTGCTATAAAAGGGATGAAATTCTACTTGAAGAGACACAAGAAGCCGACTGTGTAAAGAGATTTAAGAAGGTTAGAGTCTTATTATTGTTTTGTACAGCCTTGGGCCATTATTTTCAGGTCTAAGAGATATAATTACAGGCAAATAGAGATCAGAGAAGGTGAATTGAATACTTGTATTGATTTTGGAAGCCATTTGTTGCATAAAATTAATGAGAACAGTCCTGACTTCGAACAGACCCAAAGACATAGGCTATTGAAGCCAAACTCCATTATCAATTTGCTGGTGAATTCTTTTAATTTTCTCTTATTATTATCTAATTCTGATCTTCATTTAAATTCTTGTTTTAATTTCTTTATACAAAATTAAACAAAAAAAAGCGAGAAATTGACGGATCTCTTAAACGTGAAAAAGTGTTTTGTGGATGTACTACACTTGTATTTTTAGTTTATAGATCAAAAGGCCTCTTCACCTTATTAACACTCATATCTATGTTTTTTTTTACTATGTAAGTGCCATTTTAAATCCAAAACCATTCTTCATTTTTGCATGTTTAGACATATAGAAGTGACCTGTAGGTTTGTACTTAGTATGGATAGCTCAAGAGATTTCAGGACAAATGTTTTTGAGAGGTTGTAGTACACTCAAAGATATTCATTTACATATAAATATTTTGAATAATTGTGGCATTTTCTTCATGAATCATCCTTTACAATCTGACTATACTTTTGTGCTAGTTGTTTCATGCACACTATAGGTTTTGTTCCAGTTTGGTCAAATCCATATGAACCAGTTAGTGATTTTGAATCTAGAGGATGTTTGGTTCCTTTTCAGATGGTCTCCATTGTTAGTTTCATGTTTCATAATGTTTTGATGAGTAAGCTAGTCCATGCTGCAGGAAGGTGCCACCATGTGTAGTCTCAATCAAGGTTCTTATTTGCATATTGTTTTTTTCCTATAAAGGTCTCATGTAGTTCTTAAATGGTGTTACATGGGTCTCAAGGTCATATAACCACATCCTTCCATGTTTTAGTTTCACCATGTCATCTTTTGAGTAGCTCACAATCTTGTCTTTCTCCATTATCAACTCTTTGCCCAACTTCACTTGTAGTCACATGTTTAAAGCTTGTTAAACTTGTTCATGGTATGGTAATTAGTGTGTATTAGTTTTCCAAGCCATTAAGAGTTGAAAATAATTCATTGGTATGTTTTGGAAAGTACAAGTTTGATCATATGCTCAATTTCCATGCCAAATAGTCATGAGATGCCCCTACTTGCTCTATTATAGATATGTGCAACTAGTTTTCACATTGGATAAGATGTGTTGGAACTTATTTCAAGGTGTTCTTGGTATAAATCATGAATTTTAAGAAGCTGACAATGAGTTTGGTTGCCCATGTGGCCATTCATCCATCCTTATTGCTCTATTTCACACCCATTCCCTATATATAACCAATAATCACCTACAAGAGTCTTTGTTGATGTCATACTAAGGTTGAGGATCTTAGTGAAGAGGTTTTAGGCCTTTGACACATGAAGAATACATTTGGAGTGTTGAGGATTGCTCACAATTCATGAAAGGCTAAAAGCATGTCAAGGTTTTTTTTAGTGGTGAATCTTCATTAATCTATGAATATTTTATTTTTCAAAGTCGGTGTTTGGTGATTTTAGTGGAATGGATGACACATCATTATCACCAAAAAAATTAGTGTCAAAGTTCTTTTGGATGACATGTTCTCCTATATATGAATATAAATAGGCGAACATGTCCTCATACTATTGGATGACTTTAAGAGATTCAATTCACATGAGGGATTCAAGAATCAATAGTTTACAGCAAGGTAGGCAACTTTTTTTTACAAATATAGGTGGTCATCCACAGTCTATCGATGCCCATTTAATCTTACAAACATTTGTCCATAATCTATAGGTGTCCACCTTAATCTGGGTCTGTGCTATCTGGGTGTCTGCCCATAGCCTTTGGGCATCCACATATAGTTTGTAGGTGTTTGTCCATAGGCTGTGGGTGACACCCATAACTTATAGGCATCCACCCATAGTCTGAGTGTGGACTGCAGATGCCCATAGACTTTGCATCCACCCACAATTTGTTAGCATCTGTCCAAAGTCTATTGGTACCCACCCAATTTATGGATGTTCACATACAGTTGTATGGCATCCACCCATGGACTGTTGGCATTCACTTGTAACATGTTGGTGTTCAATCGTTGTCATTCTTTAACATCTAGTATTTTTTGATTCCTTATTCATCGCTCAAGTGTTTTTGTTTATTATCAATCATCTTCATTTTATTGTTAATTCTCTTCCATCCATGGCTCTACAATGTAAATAATATGGCATTTGCTAAAAATGTTAAACCCTATGATAAATTTAAAAAATAGAATAGCCTATTATCTTATTTTAGAAAGATACCAAACAAAGGTACTATATTTTCAATTAACTAATGGTTTTTATTCATTAGCTTGTTTTAAAGTTAAATATTAATTAAAGTGTCTTGAACCATTTCATGTGTAGAATCCACAGTTAACTCTTTTGAAGAATTGTCTCCACAGGTAGACATACCTAGGCATAAATTTAAAATGCCAAACATAGGTACTAACTCATAGAATGCCATTTTTTAATTAATTAAATATTATTTTCACATATCAAAAACAATGGCAAGATCTAAAACAATATTTCATGTAGAACCCATTGATATCACTGAAATGGAAAGACTTGTGAATGAAATACTGAACATAGGTACTATATTATAAATATTATTAGAATTCTTTCTTTTTATTTATTTGTACTTTAGTATTGGTGTTTATTAAAAATTAATGTCATACAATTTTTTCACATGTAGAATTCAATGATAAAACTATTGAGGAAATGTATAACACTTTTGAATATATACTTCCCATGAAAGAATCCACTCAGAAAACTATCAATACTATTGATCTCGATGATGAGTTCACAACACTAGATGAGAGATCTACTCCCTCAACACATTGTCCAGCTGAAAAAAGGCACAAAAAGGGTCACTCAAAAAGAAATACCCATTGTCCCATTGAATTCAAGGAAACATAAATATCACATCATAAGCAGTGGTGTTGATGATGAGTTCACAACACCAAATGAGAGATCTACTAATTCTACTCACCCAACACAATCTTCAAATGACACTGCTAAGCAACAAAAACAATCTCCAGTTCAAACAGGCACAACCAAAACTATACAGAAGAATACATGGACAATCAAAAGGTCATTTCAATATGAGTGGGCATATAAATTCCCATTTATTGAATCTATGCAGCTAGAAAATTGTACTGACATGCCAACAGAATGCAAAAGCACCATATGCAGTTGGAAACTTGGTAAGGACCACAAAATGTAACTCAAATTGGACACAATTGAAAAACATTGTGTCAAAATATGTGAGTCGGTAAAAGACAAACATGGAATTATAAAAATATAGTGAGATGGAAAAATGAAAAAGAGTGCATACATTAATGTTACACAATAGAGTATCATAATCAGCAGAAACATCAACAACGTCTCATTGAGAAAGGAGGAACAATTCAAGATCAATTTGAAAAGGTTGCTCAGTCTAATTTACTTTCCAAAAATTTACAATTTTCAACTTTATTTCACATTCTGAAAAGAGGAAGACCAATCTCTGATTTTTCAAATTACAATCTTTTATTTCAGTAGATAAGATTGAAAAACATTCCACATTCACATTGGTCTAATACCAATGCCTGGGAGATGGTGAATGCCTCATAAAGATTGAAAAGGAGGATTTGAAAGAGAAAGTAAAATCAGCAAGGTTCATATCACTATCCATTGATGAGGTAATAGTGGTTGACAACACACCATGGGTATGCATGCATTTATATACATTTCAGAATCATTCAAGGCAACCTCACCTTTTATCTATACATAAAATGGTTGAAAATTGTAATGTAAAAAACCTTTGTAAATTGGTAATTTATAATTTGATGGATATTGCTAGGATGAGTTACCATGATATAGGTACTAAGCTAGTCTATTTTGGTGCAGATGGTGCATCAGTAATGCAAGGGGATAAAACAAGTTTATGTGTCTGCCTACAAATACCAGTTTCCACATATATGATTCCACTCCATTGCATGGCACATAGAATGAATCTTGCTTACAAAATTATACACACATTCAAAAGTGTCACAAAAGTGGAGGAGCTAATCTATGATTTGCATGCGTACATGTCATGTAGTCCAAAAAGATTTTTAGAGTTTCAAAAATTTGTAATTGGAGTGACTAATGGAAAAAAACTATTAAAAGATGTAGATACTAGATGGATTTCAATGTATGAACCTGCATGCAGAATATCAAACCTTGGTTGGTTTTATGTTTAAGTATAGGATGGAGGTTGACAAGGCAAGAGATTTATTGAACCACTTGACATATTTCTAAACTTTGCTAACATTATGTGGTATGTTGCCCAAGTTGAGGGAAATGCATTGTTTGACGAAACATGCACAAGAGAGATCAATAAATGTTGTGGACTTTATAAAGTTGAGGAAACATGTTTAGTTATCACTTTATATATTATACTACTCAAATGAAGGTTTTAAGGGACCGATATTTGAGAGTTGGGAAACTTTAACAAATATAAAGGACCCTCAAAACTATTTGAAATTCAATATTCATGATCATCTTTATATTTTTATTAATGGAAAGGAGATACCATTACACAGTTTTTAAAGATGATCAAATTTAGTTGGATTAGAATTTGAAGAAGTCCCTGTAACAAGGGTCCGATATGATAATGTCATATGTGATACATGAAATTGAGATACATTTCAAAAAACTTGTCTACTAAAAATTTGAGATGATTTTCAAAGAGATGACTTGCTTGAAGCCATGGGTGTGAGGAATCCTACATTTTGGAGTGGTGATGGTGAAGAACAAATAAGTAAATTATTCATCAAATATATGGGTACTCTAATCCAACAATTCAAAAAGTATGTGGAAATCAATGGAGAGGAAGTTAAGGGTATTTTGCAAAAAAAATCACTGAAAAACTAGTCAAAGCTTTTTGTATTTACAATGGTTGAACAACGTCAGCTGTTAATTGAACCAACAAAAATAGGTTCTATTACCAGGGTATGGAAGAAACTATATCTGAGCAGTGTTCTGTAAAAAGAAATTAGCGAATATTTTCATTTATATGAATTGTGTCAAATAATGATTTTGGGGTTCATGGAAGATGAAAGGGTATTTAGTGCATCATCTTTTGTCAAATCAAGGCTTTTGAATAGATTAGATAAAAATCTTGAGACATGTTTAAGGTTGTATGTTTCAGGTTATGAAGTGGATATGTTTCCATATGATAGAGCAATTTCAATTTGGAGCAGTCTAATTGAAAGAAGAGGAGTCACAACTACAACTAAAAGTGAAACTGTAAATGCCAATGAGACATGCCATAAAAATGTTTAAAATGAAGTGTGGTTTACCAAAGGGCTATTTGATATACTTGATTGCAATATCTTCAGTATTTTGCAATAGTATTCATTAGCATTTTTAATATTTCAAGTTGGAAAAAAATAGTACATGTTCAACATTCTATTTTTTTCTGACTGTTTGACATTTTTTGAATAAATTATACATTGTTTATTCAAATAAAACTATAAACAATACTTTAGTAGATTTTATACCAAATTTGTTGAAAATTAAAGCAATAAACATTATAGCATATTATCAAAAAAATATGAGCAATGAATCCATTATAAAACATAAGTTTCCAATAGCTACAAAACATAAGCATAATACAACTCAAGGCTTTGAGCTCCAACCTCGCTTTTCATTAAATAAAAGACAATATAGAAATTATAAAACAAAGTTAAACTGATAGTATTCTCAATCAAATACATTGTTTATTCAAATGAAATTGTTAACAATATTTTAGTAGCTTTCATACCAAATTTACTATAAATTAAAGCAGTAAATAGTGTAGCATATTATCACAAAAATATGAGCAATGAATCCATATTTATAAAATATATTTTAATATTAAAAAACATAAGTTTCCAATAGTTAAAAAACATAAATTTCCAATAGTTAAAAAACATGAGCATAATACAACTCGAGGCTTTGAGCTCCAACCTCACTTTTCATTAAATAAAAGATAATAAGGAAATTATAAAACAAAGTTAAATCGATAGTATTCTTAATCACTATGGATCATTTTGTACTTTGACTGCTTGTTCATTTGTATTGGTACTGGTTGTGGTCTTTGTGTGGATTGAGATCCCAGAATCTTAGAGAGATTTCACTGCAGAATGAATATTGGCAAGATTACTTCATTCTTCAACAGTAACATCTCCCACTAAAAGTAATGATGGGTCTGCTTCAACTTTATTTTTTAACAAAACATCAAGATCCAAGCCATTTTCTCGAATTATTTTCCTCGATGTATAATTTTGCTTATTTAATATTACAAGTTTTTCCTTGAAAGAAATTGTAGCATAAATACTTTTGTGTGTTTTCTTTAGATGCATGTCAAGGACAACAACTTGGTTCTTCAGATTTATATATTTTGAATACAAATGATCAGAAAATAATTAATTAGTTAAATGTTTTAAAATAAATTTTAATTTTAAAAAATCATAACAAACTCATTGAATTTTTTTTTGTTTTTGCATTCGCCAGATCTACCAAGCTTTGTTCTATGGCAATTTGTTATAGTATGCTTGGGCTTCTGCATTCAATTTCTCAAGCATTTTTAACATAATATCAAAAACATCATCATTATAACTATTATTGACAATAATACTTCCTAAAACTGCTTAGTTGAATAAAATATCAATTTTTGCTAGCTCATGTTCCACTGTTGTGTATAATTGATATTATCGACTATGGTTACAGAAATGGGCATTTATTTCTTGAATTAATACTCTTGCCCGATGCTCCCATATTTTTAATTCATTAAGGTTTGGAAGAATAACGTCAAGAACATAAGCTTTAGTATTTTATGCCAATAAATTGGAAATGGGAAAAAAAGTAGTTGGTCATCAATTTGAGGAATCTCATGCACAGGACTGCCATCGGTGTTGCTTGGTGGTGAATCGAATGGAGAAGGTCACTATAAAGGCTCTTTGGGCTAAGATCCATGTATGATATCATGAGGGTTGAAAGAATCCATAGGCATGCCACTATCAATGCCCAAATACTGATCATTTAGATCAACATTATGAAGTGTTGAAGTCCTAGTCACATTAGGAAGACCACCAACTAAAAAGTTCAAAAACTTGAGCATTGAGACATGAACCATGGCACCACTTTGAGCTGAGACAAAAAGACATTTTCTAATACTAGTAGTTAAAGGGCCATGACAAGGTGGTGGCGGTGGCAGGAACTTTTTTCTTCGATAAGAATGAGCTTCAAATGAGAATTAAAATCAATTAAATGACCAATTAGAAAAATCGTATTTAATATTAGCATTTAAGAAAAAATATATTTATTTATTACACCTTGTTATTTTTGTCATTGTTATGACTGTTGATGTTGTTGCTATTACTGTTGTTGTTGTGAGGGAACTCTTAAATTTTTGCTAGACCTAGTTGGTGTGTGCAATACAGATTATGCAAGCTCTGCTATATATATAAATAATATAGTCAAAATATTACAATGATAAAAGAGTATTCAATAAAAGCAAATATAGTTTATGAAGGTATACCAGTAACATGAGTGGAGTGTTGTGTGGGTGTCATAGGTGTAATGGAACTCCACATTCAATTTCTTCTTATCAATTACTACACAAGCATCTATAGAATTGAATCTACATCACCTTCCATCTCTATTTCTACTGAGGCCTTAAGAGGTTGATGTCCTTTGCTTTATCATTTGTTCTGTTAATCATTTCATATAATTTTTTTCAGGAAAAATATGTTTTATTTAAAATGAACTAGATCGATATTTATGTATTTATTTGAAATAGATAGACAGTTCAAAGCGTCAAACAACTACCCAAACTAACCTCTTGTGCTTCCAGGGAAAGTGTATTGACAAAGAATTTGGGATTGAGGGCAGAAGGAACAAAGGTTGCTTGCAAATCTAAAATTGCTTTATAATACAATGCAATAATATAATTACAAGAAGAAAATTGAGTATTTTCATTACGCAGAGCATAATTCAAATCATCTTTGATTTTTATAGAAGCAAAACTATACCAATTCAATGGTTAAGTGCCCAGAGTATGAAGAGTATAAACAAGAGCCCAGAATGGAAGATTAGATGGACTACCCTGCAAAACAATTCTTGCTTTGAAAATTTCAATTATTCCCAAATGGAAAGGATTTTTAACACATTCAATTTTTAGTCCTATTTTACCGTGGGATTGAGGATCTATAAAAAAAATTACTACTTTAGATTCTAGAATAAAAGAATTAAAACTATTAAAAAATTAGTAATTATAAATTAAATAATACATACCATCCACCTGCAGTGAGTAATGGGACTCTAAATACTTTTTGTCATCATCATTGAGCAAGGCCTTTATGGTGACCTTTTCCCCATCATTAGAAGGTAGCCCTGTCAGCCTTTCAATATCCTATGGATGGATTCCAAATCAAATATTGTGAGAGTCTAAGTTGATGTGAAACGTGGAGGAAGAAGTATCAAAGCTTTCCAACAAAACATTTAAGAGAGGAATATCTTTTTCATACTATAGCATATAAATAATTTCATTGAACATTCAAGGCTCGACCCACTCGTTGTATGTGTTTAGTTGTTGTACAAGCCTTTGAATGATAGTGCATGACAAATTTTGGAAAATGAGTTTGGGGCTTCTGGTCATATGTGTGCCATCACTAAAAGAGCTTTGGGAAATGGTAGCCATGGAATAAAAAAGTGATTTGGAAGTTGGGACTTAAGAGTGGGACTTGAGGAAAAGAGGAATTTTTTTGAACTCGACAGTAGAGGCTAATATGGCAAAATGTGTAAAATGAATAGCATTTCTTATATTTATAGTCCTAGAGGTCAAAATGGGCAAATGTTTGTATATTGAAAGCATTCATTAGAGACACCAGTATTATAACTATGAGGATCAACACATATACACATGTTATGCATTATCTAACACATGCAAATAACATAGATGTTTGCCTTCCATACAGTCATTTGCCCATCATATAGGCACTATTGTTAGACACCCATCCAACATTGTTAAGCATGCACTCAAGCTTGTACAGACATCCAATTGAAAGGATATGCATCCAGAATAGCCCATGAAGATGATTGTCTAGATGAAATAGACATTTGCCCAAACCCAAAAAGATGCCTACCCATTTCCAACATATGTTCATCCAATTTATGTAAACATACATCATACGGATGTATGCCTAGACAAAATAGTCACCCAACTAATTCACATAGATGTTCACTTGGGTATACATAGGCATCTACCTAATCTAAATATCTAAATAGACATTTGCCTAGCTAGGTTTGACATGCACCTTCCCAAATCAGACGTGTGTCTTGACTATATGGGTGCACGCTTATTCCAATCTACACAGGTGTTCATCTAAACCTAAATAGGCATTTGCCTGATCCACATAAGCATTCATCCAGACCTGAATAGGCATTCATCTGATCCACACAGGCCCCCATCTAGTTTAAATAGTCATGCATCTTGTCAAAATAGGTGTACATTTGGTGTGAATAGGATTTCATCTAATTATACAAGGTATTCTCCTAGTTCTATCGAAGCAATCATCCAATCCAAAAAGGCATTCATCTAGCTTGCACAAGCATGCATCTAGTTAAAATAGGCATACATGCAATCTACACATGCATTCTTCTAGCCTTGCATAGGTGTGTACCTCATTTATAGATGTTTTCACCTGACCTATACAATTGTTCACCTATAATTATACCAGTGTACATTTATTTCTTAGCATTCATCAATGATTGTAGGGTTTACATGATTTGCCATCTAGCATAACATGATTCACTTTTATAATGATTTGGATTCTAACCCAATTCACCACCATTAAAAATTAGATTCAAATTGGGACGTTCATGGATTTTCCTATAGGGCCCACTAAAATGTACCCTAAATCATGTACATTGTTGACATTCTCCCTTGCTGCCTGAGTATGTTGATGACCACCTACAAGTGGTACCTCAGGGTTGTGAAGGTTTTTGTATGGGAGATTTAAGGCATGGTGAAGACCTTTGAAAGTTGTAGTAGTTGGTGGAGTCCTGACACACTTTTAGGATGTGTTAGGATAAAAGGAGTAAAACAAGTTGGTTGAATCAAATACTGAATTATGGGAATCTTTCCTTAAAATTTCAAAATAGAGCTCTAGGGTTTTTTTTTTTAACCCCTCACAACATATTTCCTAAGGATTTCAAAGCCTCTAAGGATATGATCCATGTATCCTTTATAATATAAAATACCTATGCCAATAATGGACGTAAAATATTAAGTGGAAAGAGGTTGTTTGAGGCCTCAAATATGCCTCCAAAAACACTAAAATCAAGCACTCACATCTACAGGTATGAAGTTGTAAATGAACTTTTGACACCCTAAGAAGCAAATAGGGAAAACCCTCATGACTAATATGTTTTAATGGGTTGAATGGAACACAAATGGATTAAATATTATCAATAGAAGATTGAGACATGGTCTTGTAAACCTATGGCCACCTACAGGTATCCCTTTAATGGGAAATACAAACCTACAATAGGGGTGTCTTAGTCATGGCAAAAATAAACTTAGTTAGGAGTCCAAAGAGAATTCAAGTGATTTCAATGTGTGATAGGGTATAATTTGGTTCTCATGCTTCATTAATAGTATCTAAACATCATGAACAAACTCATTTGAGTAAAGACACACCTATAAGGCTCAGTCTAGTAGGGTATAAGACAATGACCCTAAAATTGATGCCTAAGTGATGTCTTAAGACCTTCAAAGAAGAGAAATAGTTAAAGAATGTATTTTTGTGACCAAAGGGTGTTCAAGGGAGGTTATAAAATATCATACCCAAGTCTCAAGAATTAAATGACACCTACAATAGGGTCAAAAAAGTAGGGTGTCTCAATTAACAGGCAGTGAGGGACTTAGTTTTGAGGCTCGAAGTATAATTGAGGGGTTAAAGAGAAATCAGACCTGATTAAATGACATATGACCATATCCATTGGAATATTTATGGACCTCATAAAATCCAAACATTATGAAACACACTTATATAGACCTCCTTAAACCCTTGTATATGCCTACAGCAGGGAGCAATCTTGCTGAAGGGAAGGTAAGAGAGGGAATTGTCTATGAAGAAAGTGAGTATTTGTTAGCAATTTAGAATGGTTTATGACTGATAAAAATTATGTTTTCACACTCCAAGACCATTTCAAGATGTTTAAATACTCTTTCCTACTTGGTTAAAGGTCATCAGTCTGTACAATTACTCCAAGAAACCATGTTACTCAATAGGCAAGTATGAGGAATCCAAGGAATAAAAGAGTTTTTAGATGAATGCTAAGCTTCATTAGAATGAATTGAGAATGAATATAATGTTTAAGGAGCATATAATATTTGTTTGGCTTGGATTGGTCACTCTTGGGTGGATTTGAGGAAAATACAAGAAAATAAGCTTTTTAGAGGCCTTTTTAAAGCATTTTGAGCTGGTTAGGCACCTAAATCAAGGAATATAGCTAAACCCTTTGGTAAAAATCATAATCAAGACCTTATAAAGCTTCAAAAATATTTAATTTTCCTTATGGAAGAGGGATATACCTCACTATTTTGTCTCAGAGGTCAGTCAGTCAAGGAAAATCAAGGTTTAGCAAAACAAGCTAATGAGGCCAAAAAGGGCTAAGGAATTTGATGGAAGGTTTAGGAAACCTATAGAAGCATGTTTGAGGTGTATGAAAGGTAATTAGGTGTTAAATAACAATATGTTAGGCTCAAACCTCCCAATATGACCAAAATACCCCTTGCACACAGTCCAACTAGGCAAGCTTTCACCAGGCCTAGTTGATGAATGAGAGAAAAGGAAGAAGAGGAGTGCTTGGGAGGTTATACAATGGTTTAAAAAGCTTGAATGAAGCATGAATAGGAATTAGATACTATACTAACCATGAGATATCATTTTAATTAGCTCAAACTTTCAAGGTGCATGCTAAACCCATTAGGCCTTCAAGGGACCTAGATCCAATTGGGGGTCCATCTTCATTTTCAACTCTTAAAGGGATATATAGATGATGAAGACATTTTAGGTAGATGTAACTAGAGATTTTTTAACTTGTAGTATGCAAAGGAACCTACAAGAAAACTACTTTTAGCTCAGAAAGAGTTCAAACATGCAAGAAAGGTAGAAACAAGCTCGATGGGGTGACTTCAAGTGTTCATATCTCCTCCAAGAGTTTGCATGGGAACCAAAGGATTTTGGATGGGTTAGTAGGGTCCCTCAACATCAGGTTTTTGGCATATGTTGGTAAGTTAAATGTTATAACTTTATGAATAATGCTTAATACATAAAACTATCTAAAACCCTACTAAACCCTCAGTCAAGATCCAATAGAGAAAATAAGCTTGGAGAGATATCTAGTTGACATATTTTGACCATGAAAGCTATTAGAAATTGTATAGGACTCACTTAGGGTTATTTTTATGCTTTTTAGCTATAAGGAATTATATGAACAATGGGTAAATCATGGTTGTTTTGACCATTTTGGGTGTTTTTCAGGTTCTAGAAGGTTCTTAAAGATGAAATCAAGTTTGGAGTAAAGATATATAATTATAATAACTCCCTATGGTCATTTAATTCTAAGGAAAAACTCTTAAGTGTCTAAACCAGAGCTCTCATCTCAGCTAGTCGAAATTGGCATAGTGAACATAAGGGTGAGAAGTGTGAAAACCTCAAGTGGATGCCTTTTTATGGTGAACTTGAGAATTATAAGGCTATGGAGGGTATTTTAAAGTGTTATCCACTCCCTCCCATGTATTTTCATGGAAAAATGATGCTAATTTTAAGGTAAAGTGTGAGGGGTGGTAGAAAGGAGGAGTTTTTTAAACTGTAGGCAGTGATGGCTTCCTTCCAGGAGTTTCCAGATGAGTAGGACTAAAACCAATACATGGAGAGGCATGTCTAAATTCTTTCTTTCTCATCCAAATCATCAAACCTATCCATAGTTAGTTTTTGTCCATTCAAATAGGTCATAATCATGAAGGCAATTTTTTGAGCCAGAAAGAAGAGTTTCATGCCATTTTTCATAAGTTTCATTACTTGTATGAACATTTGGACATCCTAAAATTACATGGTTCATTTCACCCCTTTTTCTCATGCCTTTTAACCTCTTTTATTATATTTATAAGTTTCCAAGTCACCTTTGGACTTCCATTATCTTGCTCTTCTCCTAAATGATATAAATATAGAGTCTTTTAGCTCTTTTGAGCAGCCTCTATTGGTTGATGGTGAAACCCTAGATAATTTTATAGTTGAATGTATTTTAAAGTAATAAAACAAGTGAATTTTCCTACTTACATGTTGTACAATTGAGTGTTTTTATAATCTTGTTGGTCTTATCGAGTATAAGATGATCTTTTCTAGCATCTTATCCTTGATTGTTCACCAAGTGTGCAGAAGAGTAATTATTACAAGTCTTTGTTAGTGTTATCTTTCAAGTGTATAAGTGTCTTAGAAGTGGTTCATGACTATATTCTCTCAAATAAACATTCATTACCCTCCTAAGTATCAAAATACCTTTTTAAACTTAGCTTATGAAACATTAATGTAACAATTTATCTTGTGTTGTGAGTTTTGTGTAAGGAAAGCTTTATTTTGCTCTAAGTACTATAAGCTTAGTCAATAGGAGGAAATAAAATATTGGTTCATCACATTTTTTTTCTCAGTTGTTTTTCTTAACCCTTTTAATCTAAATTTGATAGGTAAGAAAGTACTTCAAAGAGTGCATCAAGGGAACTATTCCTTTTAGAGATTCATCTCACCAAATTATTACCCACAACAAGAGAGATGTTCCCATTGTGCCACTTGGATGAGGAGAGCTAGGCATCTCCTTAAGGGGTGAAAATCTAAGTGACAATGGTACCCAAGTACATAAAGATGATCCCCCATAGGAGGAAGAAGACAGAGTTATTTGAACCTCAAGTAGAGCCCACAAATGAAGATACTTGCTCTAAGTGAAAGGTTTGGTGAATAAATCAAAAATTTGATCCATTGTCTAGATGTAGTAGAGATCAATGACTTTCTCATTAATGAGCTCTTGAATGAAATGCATGTGAATATTGATATGCTTAGTCTATTTATGGAGGACCAAATTCCTACATATTTGGATGTTGTTTTGGTTATTGTAGAAGATGATTTTTCGTCATTAAAAATAGATGCCAAACTCAGTGAGAATACCATGAATCCAAATAGCCTTAGTGGTACCATTAATAGATACTTTGTGTTTTAAACTAGTCAAAGATAAAGTAATATCATTTTACTTCTTCCTTGACCAACTAATTAGACCTAAACCATTGGAGAAACTATAGCCTAAAGTAGCCTTATGATTCTGAATATAACCAACCCAATCTAAATCTATATAACCAATCAAATCATTGTCAATGCATGCTCCTTAGTAAATCCCAAAACTATGAGTACCCTAAATGTAGTGGAGAATTTATTTATCTACTTTATAGTGTAGCTCATGTGGTTCTTATATAAATCTGCAGACCATGCCCAATACATATGAAATATCAAGTCTAGTATGCATAAGGTAGATGAGACTACTAACAAATTGTTGATATGAAGTAACATCAACCAAACAATATGGACAATCAGCCTGAAGCTCCTGAAGCTTCACACTAGATATAAAAGGAGTCAAAGTTGTCTTATAGTTAGCTATGTTAAACTTTGTAATCAAATCAAGAGCATACTTAGACTATGCAATAGTGATCCTGGAGTCAAACTGAGAAATTTCAATCCCAAGGAAGTAATGAAATAATCCCAAGTTAGTCATTTAGAACTTGTCATATAAATCAGTTCTCACTGCTATGATGGTGGATGAAGAACTCTTTATGATCAATAGGTCATCCACATGGAGAAGCATAATCGATAGTGAATCATCCTGCTATAAAATGCAGACATTTGGATCAGAATGATGTATGGTGAACCCAAATGAAAGAAGAAAAGAGTCTATCATGGCACACCAAACTCAAGGAGATTATTTGAGGACTATTGGCCATATTTCTCCCATATACCATGCATGTGCCTAGTGGCTAATGGTCTTGATGTAGAGAAAGAGCAAAGTTCATGATTGATTAAATGATCAAAATAGCTTAGACAAGCTCTAGATAGAATGAGTGAAATAGAGAAATAATGGAGCTCACAAGATTTAGAAGCACTTTAGGTTCACTTAAAGTTTAATTCATCAATTTATAAATACTGATCCAAAGTTATAGATACCATATAGAATGTTATAGATAAGTATAGGAACGTATGAAATTCATCTGGTCCACTCGTTCCATCTAGAGTTTATCCAGTCATTTGGTTCCAATAGCAAAAAAGCTGAGTAGGCATTTTTATGGTGCTATAACTCACATGTGTGGTATCCTCAAGAGGAAATAAACATATGGGTCTATTCATTTTGGAGTCCAATTCATATGTGCCAAGTTTTAACTCACACACTATAACACAATAAGAGATCTTCATGGGAAAATTTGGTTTTTAACGTATTCATCAAGACATCAGGCAGGATCACATTTGACTTCAACATTTTAAAAAATCATGTAGAATGATCAAAAGGCCAATGGATCAAAAGGGTTTATTCCTTTTAGCATTAGGCCTATGCTCTATAAGTTTGGTGTTACCATGATCTTTGTTCTTCAAGTTATAAAATTGCAAAATTGGTCAAGAAATGGTAGATGTCTGAGTGAATGTCATTTTTAAGACCCATAAAATGACCATTTGGATCTAAACTCTTTGGTGAGAACCTGAGGAGGAATACATGACCAAAAAGTGTCAAGTACATGAGAGCTTGATCAAGTGAAATGGTTAGCAAATCTTAGAGACCAATTAGAAATCAAACTTAGGGTAGTGGGTCCCAAATATCCATGGTCCATGCTTAATCAGATTTCAAAATCTGACAAAGTGAAATAAATTCAAAATGGTCAATAATCTGAGGTAGTTTCAACAACCAATAGTAAGGGGATGAGCTAGGATGTTTGATAAAGTTGATAAATCAAAGGGACCTGACTCAACAAGTGAGATTAAAGGACCCAACCTCAGGCCCAACCCAAGTCAGTGGAAAAAGTAAAGGAAAGGAGATCGATGCAGATTTAGATAGGATATGGCATTAAACAAAGTGCCATATATATATTTATATGTGAAACTATAGGAAAACTAATATCCTTAGATTAATTTTCACCTATAGTCTTTTTAGTCTAGGATCCAAGGCACAAAATAGATATATGATTAACAAGAAGATCATCCTAATTCATGTCCTTGACAAATCATTATTCAAAATAGACATGATGTGTCCTTGGTAGTTTGAAGATATGAGGATTTTATCCTCATAAGGAAATCTAGTGAAAGATCCAAAGTAGCAAGACTTGGGGATTTGGGAAGCATTTAGAGAATTCAATTCTAGTAAGATCACGACTTGCCACTTTTGGAAAAATCTTATCTTCTAGTGTAGCTTGTTCAACCAATGGAATGATTCAGAGGCTATATGGGCAAATCATGAATATTTTTCTCATATAACCTATTTTGATTGGACCAAAAGCCTAGTGAAACATCTCTTGAAGCTGATAGCTCATTTATTATCATGATCAACATGTTCCCCCTTTTTTCTCTCTCCTCACCCCTTTTCCTATATGATCCATTTCTTTCCACTTTATAAAGGGTTCTTGGATTTTAGACTTTTTATCTTTTTGAGAGACAAGATATTCCTTGATATACTACAAAGTATGCTCAAATTAAATAAGTGTGACCTTGTCAAGCATTTGTAAGAACTACCTCTTAATGCAATGAGACTTTCTTTACCTATATTATGCCTTGAATCTATGTTTGGCATGATGTGCACTATGACATTGTGTGAAGGAGAATCTTCCTCATCCATGTTCCTTCTTTTTGACTTTGTTTAGGGAGTTTTCAATGATGTTTGTAGGTTTAGATTAGTGTTCTATTCTGAACCTCTTTATGAGAAACTTATACAAATTAGCTTGATCTTAAGGTTGTGTAATCTATCATCATCCTCTACTGATCTAGTGTGGGTTTTAGCTTATGAGAGTTTTCCCCTTAAGTTTAGTTCATCATCTGGTTAACTTTCTTAAAATCCCTTACTATCTTTCTTACCCTTTTTCCCATGAAGCATTAGGCTTAACTTTAGTTTAGGTGAGCATCAAAGAGGAATCTGGCCTAGTCCAGAGGTTTAGCCCCAACATAGGTGACCCACAATCTGGGGTTGTCCCAATATTATAGCTCAATTGGAGAGAGCCTGAAGAACCCTCTCCAAGGGTCCATATTGAGCCTATAACAAGGACATAGATTTTAAAATTTTACAAACTAAGGAAGAAATTCCACAAATCTTTGTGGTTGTTCCATGTATATTTCCTCTTTAAAGTCACCATGAGGAAAGGCACTCTTCACATCCATCTGATGAACATCCTAGCGATGTGTTGTAGCAATAGTGAGAGTGAGTTGGATTGGGTTCATTTTCACAACTAGGGTGTATGTCTCAATATATTCAATGTCAAGTACCCAATAAAAATCATTTGCTACCAAACATGCTTTAAACTTGTCAATAGATCCATCTACTACAAATTTTGTTTGATAGATCCACCTACATCGAATAATTTTTCTTCCCTTAGGAAGAGGGACTAAATCCCAATTTTTATTCCTTAGCAAAGACCCATATTCCTCTTTTATAGTAATATCCCACTTAGGAGTACCTGATGTCTCATGAAATAACTATGAATCAGAAGAAAATGCAATAAAAACATATGGGGCATTCTAAAATTATAAATGGATTCACCTAGTGTCTAATGGATCTCCAACCCATTGCTGAACACTTTATAGTGTTTATCTAGCCCAAAGAGAACTAGTTCTCAAAGAGTCAGGGGAGATTCCTCATCCTTTGAAGATATTATGGGAGAAGGAAGAGGGGAATTATCATCACTAGTCTCATCATTGTAACTAGAAGAAGAGTTTAGATCATCCGGAAGCTACTCAGGCAGATTTGAATCATCATAATTGTCATCAAATCTTAGTGCATCCAAGGAATAGGGAGGAGTGTCATATGTAGAATATGGAGGGCCCTCTTGAAAGTGAACACTCCTCTAAATGAAAAACTCATGAGTATCTCAATAGAGAAGCATGTATCCCTTAACACCCTCAAGATATCCAATGAAGATACAAGGTTGACTCTAAGGTTCTATTGCCTTACATTTCTTCTTTGGAGTGCAATCCATAATAAGAAATCCAAACACTTGGAAGTGCTTTACTATGGGTTTTTATAGATCCAAGCTTCAAAAGGAGTGACTCCCTTCAATGTTTTATTAAGAACATGATTTTGGATATAATACACATAGTTTATGGCCTCGGCCTAATATTGAGGTTTAAAAGATTTGGAGTGTAGCATATAATTGGCTATTTCCTTTAAGGACCTATTCTTGCACTCTACATCACCATTATATTGAGGACTATATGGAACTATATGTTATAGTTCAATCCCATTTAATGTATAAAATTGCTCAAAATAGTTATTAACATACTCACCACCTTTGTCGATGTATAAAATCTTGATGGATTTACCTAAACATTTTTTTACAAGCACCTTGAAGTCCTAAAAATGATCAAACACCTCAAATTTATGCTTAAGAAAATACACTCAAGTATGCCTCAAAAAGTCATTGATGAAAGTAAGCATGTATTTAGTCTTGTTAAATGAAGGCATTAGAAATGGACCAACAATGTCACTATGAAAAATCTCCAATATCTAGTTAGATCTCTATGATTTTTTGTTATCATACTTCTCATGATGCTTACCAAGTATATAAACTTGGGAAACTTTATCAGAAAACTTAACTCGTGGCAACCTTGAAACTATGTCTTGATGACTAAGTTATTCCAAGTAGTAATAGTTGAGATGGCCAAATTGCTCATGCTATAATTTGCTCACCCCATCTAAATGAGTGAGCAATGCAATAGAGGGTTGATTAGGAGGAAAATGTGAGAAAGTATACAATCATTATTGGTGATATGTTTTCCCAAATAGAATAATTGAGTCATTATCTTCTTCCCTAATAACCATGGAATTGGATGTGTACTCAACTTTATTGTTCAAACCGATGTGAGTGATCCGATAAACAGATATGAGATCAGTGGATAAAGAGGGAACACATAGAACATCATGAAATTTCCCATCATTCAATTCAACAAATCCACTCCCACTAACTTTAGTGGAAGTATCATCACCCAATAATATGGAAGGCATAAAACAAGGATCTAAGGATGAAAACATGTCCTATGATGAAGCCATGTGGTACGACACACCAAAATTAATAACCCCTATGAAAGGATAGGATGTAATTGCAACAAGTGATTTACCCTTATCTTTTCCCTTTTTACTATCTTTAGCCTTGGAATACTCTTAGCTGATGAGTTATGATTGTAACACTTAGGGACACTAATGTTGTGTTTCTCAATCATCTTAGTCAATTGGTCAATTTGCTTCTTCATGCATTTAGATTCATCATGCTTAGACTTCTTATAGTAGCCACATATGAGTCACTCTTTCTTGGGTTTCCCACTTAAAGAGGATGACTCTTTTAATGCTTTAGACTTAGCATCATATTTTTTATCATTTCTTTGCTTTGGGTCCTTATTCTATTTTTTTCCTTACTACAAGAAGCCTTCTATTTATCGTGACTCACAATTAAGGCAAGTGATTTAGATGACTTTAATATACCCTTTTTAATGTGTTTGTCTTACTCTCAAGTCAAGTCAGTTACAAATTAATCAAAAGATTGTTAGGAATAAATTCATGATACTACATGTTAGATCAATGACCTATATTCTATAGTGCAAGGAAATAAGTAAAAAATATAATCTACAAAAAACATGAACAATAAAGATGACACATTACATAGAGATTATGTTGAAACCTTGCAATGTGCAAGGAAAAACCATGGGAAAAATGGTAGCTCCAGACTTCATTGAGAAACTCAGCATCACTCTCTTCTACAATAACTCCTCCATAATAACTCCTTTAGTGCTTCCATACAAAGCACTCAGTACTTCCACATGAAGCATTCAAATTGTGAACCAAGCTAATCTAGCCTATAGGATCCAACCACCAAGCATGTAAGACCAAGGATTGCATTGATCATCTAACAAGATGAAAAATACAGCAGACATCTTCATGCTTTATAGCATTTACAATAAGAAGATGAGAGAGAGGAGAGAGAATGTAATAGTGAAAAAAATGTGCCACACTTAGTGGGATGTCATGTGATCCATAGTGTTATTATTGTCTTCATGTGCAAAAGTCTTCAAGGAATCTTTACTTTAGACAAGACCATGTACCACCTTCATGTGGCTCTAAAAACATTATCTCCCACACATATGTTAGGTCAATCTGCTATAGTATTTTTCTTGTTTTCATTCTCCATGTGACCATATGAGTCTAAAATATGCTTGTAATAATCTTTGGACTCTTTCCACACATGGGAATCTTTTGGTCCCTTAGAAATTTGACCCACACCATCCCTTTTGTCTTTTGCACCATGTGACTACCAAGAATAACCCATGTCCCTTAGTGGAGTACTACGCCACACTCCCATCACATCAACATGTTCCCCTTCATGGGCCCCTGTCATATCACCAATTAGCCACATCACTCACAAGACACATCACTAATTATCCACATCACCACCCATCCACAACATCATGAATAGTGACATTAATATTGCCTATGAATAGTGAATCATGAATAGTGACTATAAATATTGACTTCACATCCTAGCAAGGATGGCATGGTCCATGTAGCTACAAGGGCAAGCTTGGTGGCATGGAAGGTATAAATGAAGATAAAATAGTAGATTCCAACTTGGCAAGTATGGAAAAAATCAATTGATCATAATTTCTGTCAATGCCACATAGTTTCAAATGTAACTTGAGGGATTTGAACTTTCTAAAAAAAGTCTTCTACTGTATCAAAATCAAATAGGCTCAAACTGATGAGCTTTTTCTCTAACTAATGACCTCTGATTATGTCCTACTTCCCAAATATTTTTTTCAGTATGGTCTAGACTTCATTAAGATTAGTAGTAGATTCAATATAAAAGAGCATGTTAGGAGACATAGATAGGCATAAAAGACCCTAAGCTTCATCACTTTTATTGTGCCACTTTATCTTTTCTACCTCAGGTGTCAATTATTTTTTTGTACCCATCATGATTTAATGTAAGCCTTTGCTCCTCAAGAAAGGCAGTATGTGTTGAAAGACTAGGAATATGTAACCCCCTAAATCTATAGAGGTTTAAATTTACAAAGCATGAGAATATTACCAAGCTTTGTGTAGAGCTTGAAAAACTCACACTTTCAAAAGAACACCACCTCAAAAAGATTAATAGGCTAAAAGCTATGCTCTAATAGGTGTACGATCAGAGGTCACAGGATCCACTAGTGCTATAAATAGGGTCATTGGGATCTGATAAGTGTACATGAAAAGACTAAAAAATTCCTTAATTACCATAATTCATTGTGAGGGTTACAAATCCCGCTGAGTCAAAAAACCTTAAAAAATACATATTTTATACAAATTCTAAAAAAAAAAAGACACACTTGGTTTCATGACAAACTTAGAAAAACCCAAAAGTGGTTTTACCTCAAAGTCACCAAAAAGTATGATTTTTTTTAGATTTCAAAAAACAACTTTGAAACCATCCAAAAATGGTCAAAAATGGACTATCACAAAACTAGGTCATGTTTATAACCATTCTTAGGGTTTTGCCACCTTATAAATCTAACAACACTATCCAATTTTCACATAGAGACTCTAAGTATGTAGATTTACATAGATTTTTGGGAAAACCCACCAAACTCTAGAAAACTAAAATTAATGAAAATCTAGAACAAGCAAGAATGCAAGATCTTAAAATAGAATTAAAGGATTCATCTACCAGCATGCCTTGATACCATGTCAGAGTGGGATACAATTGAAAACCAGCTACATAGGGTCAAATGCATGATGTTAAATTTATATGGAATAATGAAATCTGAGGAACAACTCACAAGAGGAAGAAGCTTGTCTTCACAACCAAAAGTTGCATTAACATTCATTCATTCATTAGCCAAAAATCACATAGGAAGGTCTATTATATATTGAGGAATTAGGTCACCCAAAAAGGTAATTAACTCAACTCATAATTAGAAAATGACTTAAAGTACATTCCCCTTAATAACCTGTTATTAACCTAATCAAGCTAATTAGATCATGTAGGTAAAACCACATAGTGGGAAAAAGTCTACACTAACAACACTCACAAATCTAGGTGGAGGTCATCATTTCGTGTGTGCATGATATATAGTCTATAATAACTATTTAACTTAGTTTAGAGTGTCAAGCTAGATCAAGGAGAAAATTCTTCCATTTTGCTCATTCTACCTTACATATTTATGAACTAAATCTAGAAATAAAATAATAAAGTGACAACACACAAGTGACATAAATATTAGATTTTGAAACCCTAACAAGAAAAACCTAGCCACAACAAGATAATCCTAGCCATATTCAGACAGTGATAACCATACAAGTTTGTCATAGCATTATCTACACAAGTACGAGTTTTTCATAATGAATGATTTATCCTACAACATCATACAATTTATAGTTTTCAAGAGTAGGTTATAACTAGTCCACATAATCCATCCTTAGTCTCAGACTTCTCGAAGAGAAACCATGTGTGAACATCCTTACTCCTTTTTCAATTACATTGCTTAGTCTAGTTTCATTTGTGCCCCTTGGACTTGTTTTTCATTATATCATGTTATATAGATCTAAATTATGTAATATCAACTACGAATGCTTACATATTTCTAATCACAACTATTTTAATTCTTATTTTTTATAAAACTAGAATTAGGGTAAATATATCTAAGGATATTGGAAGGAGCATCCATGATCTAGTGTATGGAATATGAAAATCTTGGAGTACCTAAAAAATAAAGGAAACACTTGGAATTAGTTCAATCTCTATATAAATCAATAATCAAAACTTATTATAATCAATGAGTAAAAATAAAAACTAAGATCAACTACACCTAGTGGTATGTGAATTATGTCAATGTCTCTATAGACTCTAAACTAACTTTAGATAATAGAAGCCAGTAGACGGGTATTGGGGAGCACCTCCAAATATGTGGCGAAAATTGTATGTAGTTTTCATATGCCCCCATTTTGAGGTGTGGGATCTACCTATGTATCACACATCAAAAGAAAGGGATTACATATACCATGCATAAAATACAAATCGAATATGGCATCATCATCCACATGCTTTTATAACACATATTAGTATAATCAAAGAAATATATCATTACTAAAAAACATCAACAATAGGTAACTCAACTCTAGATTCCTAAGTAGAAGCAACGTTAATAAATGTCTCACAGAGTAAATAAGTGAAGAAATGCCACATAGAGTAAATAAGTACAACCAAAGTCATACAAAGTAAACAATACAAGCAATATCCCATACATAAAAGATAGAGCAATTAGAGGATATAAAGTAAGTAATGGTAAATGTTGACACTTGGATTTGTACCCTTGAAGAAAAAATCAGTCTTCTTCATCCAAGAGGCACAATGGAATCATGTCTTTTGTTGTGGGTGACAATTTCTTTGAGATGAATCTCTAGATTTAAGGGCTAGCTCCCCTGATGCACCTATGAAGCTATATCTATCCTAATTTATCCACTATGTATAAAAAGAGAGAAAATGAACAAAAAAAAGAAACAAACGATGGTGCACCAATATGTATTGTCCTCTCACTTTGACTGTAATCACTACTTAAAGCATGATAAGGTTTCCTTACACAAGACTCACAACCCTTTATGCATTGTTACATCAGTGTTTCACTTGTTAGATTCAAAAGGTATTCAACATTCAAGAGGGACACAAACAATTCAAAAAAATAATATGACTTTAAACCATTTCAAAAATGTCTATACACTTATTAGAGAATACTAATGAGGACCTGTAACAAATATTTTTCTGCATGTTTGGTGGGCAATCAAGGATACAAGTTAGGAAAGACAACTTTCACTAAATGAGAACAACCTGATGTTAAACCAATACATAAAAATGCAGTGTGTGAGTGGTAAAATTTGTCTTCATTTGTTCAAGAGTTTTAAAATACAAATCTTGTCAAAGTTTTGTCATTAACTAATAGAGGTTGCTTTAAGAATACACTGAATACAGATATATATAATTTTCTGAAGGGAGATTGAACGATTGAGATTATAAGATCAATTAGACATGTGTCACATTAAGCAAAAAATAATTACATGAACAGATTATGCTATTACTAAATCCATCCTATTTTGGCATTGGTTTTTCTTTGTTGGCTCATCGTTTGTTATGCATATTTGTCTTTCTCTTGTTTGTATTCAGGTTCCCACTCTAAACTTTAATTGCTATTCCTTGTAACTGAAACTTGACATTTTGTAGGTCATCACCTTTCAGACTTTTTATTTTTTGACATTTTTATGGATAATTTATTTGCTAGGATTATTTTGGAATCTTCTTTATTTTCTTTATCCCTTTAGAAATGGCCCTTCGGTGATTTAGAAAAGGTACTCTTATCCTTCAGATTTATTGAAAAATACCCTTCAAAAGAACTATTTGGCCCTTCAAAAGAATTAAAAACGTCCACTTTCCTTTGGTTCTTTCAAAATGATCCTTTGGGAAAGTTGAAAATTCCTTTCGAAAAAGTCACAAGGGTGCACCTACCCTTCAGATAAATTGAAATGATCCCTTCAAACTTTTTGCCAATGTCCATGTGCCCTTCAAAAAATTTGTTTTGTACCTTTAGATTCAAAATGTCCCTCAAAAAATTTGAAATCACCTTTCAAAAAAGTGAAAGTGTCCTTCAAAATATATGTAAATGACTTTCCCATAATATATGACGCTTTGAAAGAATTATAAAGGTCAACTTAGCTTGAAAAGAACCTTTTGGGAAAGTTGCAAAGTACCCTTCAGCTTGGAAGATATCATTTAAAGAAATTGAAAAGGACCTTTAGAAACAAAGTCTTGGATTAAAAGTCCATAGAAATTCACTTGAGGCTATGGCAAAACTTCTAAAATAATTCTTTCGAGCAAAAAAATTCAAAGAAATATTCCTTGAACAAAAGTTGAAAGAATTGAAACTTATACAAAACCTGAAGGAAAATAAACACCTAAAAGGAATCATTTGAAGGAATTTTCTTGAACTTTTGCCATGGAATTTGCATAAAAACCTCTCTTGAAAAAATATGCATATTAGACTCATCCAAACATTAGACAAGCAACTGGTTTTTTCAATATAGATGGCTAATTTTGGTTTGAAAGACCAAAATTTGGTCTAAAAATGTCCACTTACAGGGGTAGTATGCCTGCTATACTGACCAAACCAGGTATCCTTATCCACTTAAGGGCTAATGGAGTCAACAGATTATTGGACATGACTATCAAGGATTCTACCAAAACAAAACACAAGGAAAAAACATACAAAAATAATAAGACCGAATAGAATAGAGCAAGACGCGAACAAACACACAAATATACATAAGCACTTAGGGAACACAAAGAAAATAGAACACTATATACAACTAAGAACCTAAGCATACTTTCCCTCTTGGATCAAAGGGAAATATTAATACTCTTATTATCTTTTAGCAAGAAGGTTTGAATGAGGCATATAACATCTTGAAATTTAGCATTGTTGCCTCCAACTCTTTGATGATGTTTGCCAACTGCATTGACACGATCCTCCATGAGAACCAAGCAACTCCAAGAAAATTGACCAAGGAAAAGAACTATCCTTGTGCCCAAACATCCTCAACTTCTTCAAATGGTCCTTCAACTATAGCCTCAAGTGGTCTTTCAACAAGGTCTCCATTCTTGTTCTCCATGATGTTCTCAACAAGACTAGGACTCTTTTCTACTGCAAGCTCTCCTAGCTCATCAAGGAGTTTCGTAAACTCTTCCCACTCTTGGTCATTGTATTCAATGGGAAGCCTCTCAATTACCTTGTTATGCACTTAATTTCAAACTTGGTAAAGTTCTTCAAGCTCTTGAAAGAGATTTATTTTTATATGTTAATCATTTTTGTTCTCTTTATCTTGGTCACCCAATACCACTACCTCTTCAACCTTGTAGTATTCATTCATAGTATCATGCTCATTTGTAGATTTTTCTTCATGGTGTTATTATTTCAAGTATTGATTTCCTCCTTCATGGGTATACATATCTTCAAGTATGGAATCAAGATTTGATGAGTTATATTTTAATTAATCAAGGAAAGATTCTATGACAATTTCTTCCTCATAATCAACTATGAAGTCATCTTGATCAGCTATGAGCTGAACTTGCTCTTACTCATTTGCTTCTACCAAGTGATTCTCTTTAGGCTCTTATTTTATAGGTCCATCAAGACAAAGGTTGATAGGATGGGGACAAGAGGAAGTTGTTGGTGGAGGTTGGAGATAGAGCTCAAAGTCAAATTGGGAATGAGGAGTGGGGTGTTCTTTGGGAAGCTCATGGGGAAGAAGAGATAAACCTTGGGATAAAACCAAATGATTCTATTTCTTTCACTTTACCAACACTTCATCTACATAAAATATAGCTTGATAAATCTATTGAAGGGGTGTAGATGGGGTGTGTTTAGACATAGGATCTTCTATTGGGTCTAAACCTTCCATTACACCTTGACTAAGCAACCTCATCCTTGACTCTAATTCTTTAATTTGATTGGATAGATTCTCTTAGAAGAGTCTCTCTTGGAGATCATATGTATCATCATGATGAGGAGGGTTATGAGAGGTTTGACATGGAAGAGATGAGGTTTCTTGAGGAAGGGTGGGAATGGATTGCAAAGGTTTAACTTCATCTTCAACTCCTACTTCCTTGACAATGCTTTTCTCATCCTTCTTTCCCCGTGATTCCACTACCTTATTCCAACTTAATGTCTTAGGACTAGAAGTCTCCTCTTGATGTGGAGTAAGAAAGGTTTGAATGGGATCAACTCTATTCTCAACTTTATCCATAACTTCATCTCCTTTTTCAAGACTTGGTTCCTCCTTTCCGCATGATTCCATAATTTGAATCCAGCTTGAGACCTTTGGACTAGAACTCTCCTTTTGAGGTGGTGGAGAAGCAATGTGAGAAAGAACTGAAGGCTTGAGATTCACTTCTTTTACTACCAACATGGACTGTTGTAAATGCATATTTTCAAGTTCAATCTACCTATCAAGATGGGTCTCAAACACAAGGTTTCTTGTTCTAACTTTTTCCTCCAACTAATTTGAGTAAGGGAGACTTTGATAGACTTGATTTGGCTCATGAATAGGGGTCATGTATGGTTGATATGACACTTGTGGAGGTGAATACAAAGGTTTATGGGTTTGGTAAAATTGCTTTTCATGAGTTCCTAATCTATCCTCTAAAGAAGACACTAGGCCACTCATATCTAGCATCTCACTTGTGAGCCTTTGCCAATTGGCTCTCTCAATAGGTGCCCACTCCCTCTTGACTAACTCTAATGTATTTCTCACTTGGTGGATATAATTACTAGGAATACTTTGACCACATCCCCTTTGAGTATCAAGATCTAGCATATATCTATCATATCCCAAAGGAGTTTGTTTCAAGGTGGAAATGGGTTGATTGGAGAAAGGACTAAGTTGACTAGGAACAAGACATTGAGAAGGTTGATTAGAGGGCTGATACAACTCATGACAAGGATACATAAGGTCATATTGGAATTGAGAAGGATCATATTGAACCTGGTAAGGATCAAAATAAGGTTGGTGGGGATCAAAATCAAGTTAACCAAGTACTTTCTCATTTTGAAGGGGAAGAGGCAAAGCTTGTAGTGTCTCATCCACTTGTAGTGGACAATGCTCAACATCAAAACCAAACTTGAAAGATTCATTTGGAAACTAATACATAGAAAAATTATGAACCACTTTGAAATGGGATACCTAGTTGTTAAACCATCAGATTCATATTTGGAGTCGCCATTGGGGCTTGGAAAAGTGCTTCCCAAGGCTGATGTATTGAAGGATAACACTAAAAATCCTCCAACTCTTGGAACAAGGGTCCCATCAGGCATGCCAAAAACTGTCGATAGTTGGATTTGTACCCTTGAATAAAAACTCAGTCTTCTTCATCCAAGCAGCATAATGAAATCATCTCTTTTGTTGTGGGTGATAATTTATTTGAGATGAATCTTTAAATTTAAGGGCTAGCTCCCCTAATGCACATGTGAAGCTATATTTATCCTAATCTATCAATTGTGTATGAAAAGAGAGAAAATTAAAAATAGAAATAAAAAAATAGTGATGCATCAATATGTATTATCCTCACTTTGATTGTAATCACTACTTAAAGAATGATAATGTTTCCTTGCACAAGATTCACAACCCTTTATGCATTGTTACATCAGTGTTTCGCTTGTTAGATTCAAAAGGTATTCAACATTCAAGAGGGAAATAGATAATTCTAGAAAAGAATCTGACTTTGAACCACTTCAAAAATGTCTATACACTAACAAGGACCTGTAACAAAGATTTATCTGCATGTTTGGTGGGCAATCAAGGATATGAGTTAGGAAAGATAACTTTCACTGAATGAAAACAACATGATGTTAAACTGATACATAAAAATGCCATGTCTGAGTGGTAGAATTTGTCTTAATTTATTCAAGAGTTTTTAATACAAATCTGGTCAGAGTTTTTTCATTAACTAGTGGAGGTTGATTTGAGAATAGGTTGAATACATATATATAGTTTTCTAAAGGGAGATTGAACAATTGAGATTGCAAGATCAATTGGAAATGTGTCACATTGAGCAAGGAACAGTTACATGAATGGATTTTTTTATTACTGAGTCCATCTTATTTTGGCATTGGTTGTTCTTTGTTCTCTCATCGTTTATTATGCACATTTGTCATTCTCTTGTTTGTATTCAGGTTCCCACTCTAAACTATAATGGCTATTCCTTATAACTTGAACTTGGCATTGTGCAAGTCGTCACCTTTCAAACTTTTTGTTTTTTAATATTTTTGTGGATAATTTATCTGCTAGGATTCTCTTGGACTCTTCTTTATTTGCTTTATTCCTTTAGAAATGACCCTTCGATGATATTGAAAAGGTACTCCTACCCTTCAGATTTATTTAAAAATATCCTTCAGAAGAACTATTTGGCCCTTTAGAAGAATTGCAAACATCCACTTTTCTTTGGTTCCTTTGAAATGATCCTTCGAGAAAGTTGAAAATGCCTTTTGAAAAAGTCACAAGGGTGTACCTACCCTTCGAAGAAATTGAAATGATCCCTTTAGAATTTTTTCAAATGTCCATGTGCCCTTCAGAAAAGTTGTCTTGTACCTTGGGCTTCAAAAATGTCCTTCGAAAAAGTTGAAAGCACCTTTCAAAAAAGTGAAAGTGCCCTTCAAAAGAAATGTAAATGACTTTTCTGCAATAAATGACTCTTTGAAAGAGTTGAAAAGGTCCACATAGCTTGAAAAGAACACTTCAGGAATGTTACAAAGTATTCTTTAGCTTAAAATATATCCTTCAAAGAAATTGAAAAGGACCTTCAGAAACAAAGTCCTAGACAAAAATTTCATAGAAATTCACTTGAGGCTAAGGCAAAACTTTTGAAATAATTCTTTCAGGTAAAAAACCTGAAAGAAATAGTCCTTAAACAAAAGTTTGAAATAATTGAAACTTGTACTAAACCTAAAGGAAAACAAACACTTGAAAGAAATCATCCAAAGGAATTTGCTTGAAATTTTGCCATGGACTTTGCATAGAAACCTCTCCTGAACAAAGATACACATTAGACTCATCCAAACATTAGACAAGCAACTAGTTTTTTCAATATGGATGGCCAATTTTGGTTTGAAAGACCAAAATTTGGTCAATAGTAAACATGTGACACAACATATAAAATTAAATCATCCACTAGAAGGAATGAAAGAGAGGCACATAAAACAACAAGTAAAACCATGGATAGCAAGCATATGGAAAATAAGAGAAACACATAAAATAATACTAAATACAATAAACACATGAAGTAGTCTAGAACCAATGCAAAACATGAAAAATATATGTTATATTATGATAAATAATCAAATAAAAAGCTCAATATGATAAAGTAGACTTTTGTTTTGCGTTTTATGCACACCATAGATGATGGGCATACACCCTCTTATTTTAGGACTACTGGTAATTTAGTCTAAGGTAGGATTTGCAAGTTGTGAATGTCTATTTATGGAATAGATTGAGAGCATGTGAACTTTACACTATATTTAAAAATTTCACATCTGATCTACTTTCATTAACCCAACTAAAAAAATTGACTTAAGATAAGAAAATGAATATATATAATGAATGTTTTCTGATGTGTGTGTGTGTGTGTGTGTGTGTGTGTGTGTGTGTGTGTGTGTGTGTGTGTGTGTGAGTGAGTGAGTGAGTGTGTGTGTGTGTGTGTGTGTGTGTGTGTGTGTGTGTGTGTGTGTGTGTGTGTGTGTGTGTGTGTGTGTGTGTGTGTGTGTGTGTGTGTGAGAGAGAGAGAGAGAGAGATAAAATTTCATAAATAAACTAAAAACAAGAAAGAAAGTTAAGGTATAAAATAATTTTAGATGAAATTTTAATTATTCTCTTTTCCAAGTTCATACTACAGATACTAAAATCTAGTATCAAGTTCTTGACAATGACAAACTTGACATACATTTACCAAATATGAATTGAGCACATAAACATGGTCCAAATCTAAAATTCTCTCACACCTACATGGTACCTCATGAGTTTGACCCTTTTATATGCTATTACACACCTATAAGAATCTCTTTGTATATCTCAACCCTGATTAATATCCTGCACATACATATCTAAACCTTCAGTTTATTATGTCTGTATATAGGTCAGTATTATAAAGTTTGGTTAGTATCGCCAATTTATATTGACATGATTTGGTTGATACCAATCCTCTCCCAATAATTGCTATTTTTAAAAATGAAACATTATCTTAGGGTCGACCCATATACCTAACGTGTCTATAGTGTAAGAAATTACCTAATTGGACTCATATACATAAAAATCAAAGTCTCATTTAATAGTTTCCTTGGCACACATTTATACATTATTTCACATTGATAAAATCTTCCCTATTATTCTCAAATTGTAAATCTATCGCTAGGAGGAATCATAATCCAAGTTAACATCATATCAAATCTAAGTCAAAGCAAACATTGTTTAGTATCAAATCCAAATAATTAGGTACATATATATAGTGAAGGAACACAACTACACAATCACACTAGGTGGGGGAGTTACATGTGGATTTATTTCCCTCCTTAGAGTATTAGATATGTAGGAAGCAGTCAATCATCAAATTAGGGTAGTTGGGGACACCTCAACCTATTACACTTTCCTAGATTTTACATGTTTTCTAGCCCTCACAAGCACACCTAAGGCTTCAAGTCAAAGGACATTAATTTTTAGAATTACGTGCATAATCAAGGTTTAACATTGCACATACAAAGCTCTTATAGACATGCAAAGGTGACTATATAGTCAAAGTCTGTCATTTCTACACAAGTCAGTATCAACAATCAATACTAACCCAAATTTTATGAAATTGACATTACATAGATAAAAACATAGATCCTAAACCAGATGAAACATAAACCTACTTTAGTTTGTTTTTCATAATTGGGATACATCCATAGTTAGACATTCAATAAAAAAATCTAAGTACTCACCCCTTGGCTATAATTAATAAACTTAGTATATTCCACTTGTCAAATCATTGCAATTAGTTTTAGTATTTTACTCTCATATTTATGCTTGAATTCCATATTTATCAATTTAAATTATTCTACTAGTTTCTATCTATTAGGATTGTAAACAAAATTAGGGTAAAATATATGATGAACTCAAAGATTAATCAAAGTATTTCAAACCCCGTGTCTCTCATAGGGTTTCATCCTTCTAGTGTTTTAGATCTTATCTTTAGGGATGTAGACACCCATTTTGGTACAAGTACATAGATTTCTAGTCTTCTTGTATGTATATATATTTTTACTAAGAATTAGACATCTAGTGACGTAGTCTCTCATGGAACTCTTCGGTTATACCTTGTTTCACTCAATCTACCTACCCCTTGGGCCTATGTGCTATGTATGTTTATCTTTACCCAATATATGTTAGGGATCACCACCTATTTTACTTATTTTCTACATGTTTTAGCCCCTAAAAACTTGCATTCAACCTAAACACTAGCATCAACCTTAGTGTCCAACTTTGATGCAACTATCTAGGCTTATATTTTAAATCATTTTCCATATATTTCACTCTGTGACTATTTTTTTATCCTTCTTTGCCCATCCTATGGTCAAATTTTCACATGTCACTAGGTTATAATTCAAAGTCAAAAGCTTCTTATATATACAAAGGTTATGATCTAATTAATGGACCTTCTAATTTGATAAGGCAACTCTCTAATAATAAATTATTGTTCATTTTAAGCTATCAAATTGAATTACATCACTTAATCAAATATCTGAAGCATTTCAAAGGTCAAATATACTATTGCTTCACTTGTACCAAGGGTTATTAGGAGAAAGAGCATATAGTTCCATTATTTCAATTCCACACACATGCATAGAATGGAAAACTACATGTGAGTATGAGACCCTCTTAGGATTTTTGGATATATTGGAAACACTTAGAAACAAATAGGGTTATTAGGGCTAGCTCAACTCATGTTACTAACCCCTTTTTACCAAGTTGTAAGAGGTGTAATGCAAAAGGACTAGGGTTTTATATTATCTAGATCTATTACACATGCAAACATAATCAAAGTCACTTAATAGTCATATAGGGGATAACATAAGCCTGGTCTAAATTGGGATCTATTCATGGGCATATCTCTCATTAGACACCTGCATCAGAAGTAAACATAAACATCGACATTATTGTCCCAGATTGATGAAACTGTTCAGAAGCCTAAAACAAGTAGAACATGGTTCAGACCTCCATGACAAAATTATGACAAATTATTGATCACTGTCATAGTACATAAAAAAATAACAAATAAGACATGATCACTTTATCCCTTAGTTGTTTCATACTTTCTATATTTATTGCATATTTTTAAATGATATACATTATCAACATATTGTACTATATTGTTAAAAATCTAAATAGTACCTGATTGCATTCAAATAGCTTTATTGCTTGTATGTTTCTCTTATGAATCCAAAAGAATTAAAACATTTAGAGAAACCATCTTATGTTTAATGAACAAAAACCCTAGTTTACATATTAGGGTTTTTGCCTTCTTTGAAAGTTCATTTTAGACTTTTGTATGTTATTATCAAATCTAATTTCTACCTCACTTATATGGGCATAGCTCAGGAATGCTTAGTTACATCCTTGTTTTGGCCCTACTAATTATGTGCTTCATATTTATCTTCACCCTTATAGTCTTTATGGAGTTATTAACAAAATATCATGCACAGAAGCAAAATTCTGATAGTTTCTTTAATCCACCTAATGATCAATGTATTGCATATGAAGACATAAAAGAATACAAAAAATATGATAAATATACTTTTTCTTACAATTATGACAATGAAAAAACCAATTATGCAAATGCAAATCTAAATGACCAACGTAGTGATACTAACATTTATGCTTATGAATTTAAATATAACAGTATCCTAGTTGACTATGACATCTCTACTATTCTTTTGTTTTCCAATGATGAAGAGCTTCACGAAGCAACAAAATTGTAGAATAATATTATTCCTAATGTCGAAGATCCAATTATTTCACCTCTACCCTCTTTAGTTATTTCAATAAGTGAGTGTGATTCTCCCCTTTTTAATGTTGAAAAAGTCATAGAAGTTGAATGTTCATCCACTATCTCTCATAATGAAGATCTTGATGAAATCAAGTGTGTCTCACCTTCCCCAAGTAATACTAGTGTTGAAAACCCTATGTTTTCTTTATATTATTAAAGTGAAATTAATACAATTTGTTCTTTAACTCAAGTATGTGATGAGCAACATACATATCCCATGTCTCCCATTTTTGTCCTTGAAGAACACAATAGGAGTGCCAATGAACATCCTAAGGAAACACTCACAAAACTTGCATTATTTGGGGACACACAAAAAAGTCCCATATCCTTTTGATGTATCTTGTACAAAGGTCAAACCACATAAATTCAAGCATCAAAAATCCATGTTTTCTAAAGGTTTCCTAATAGAGATTTTCTTGAGACAAATATCAAGGAGGCAAAAGATAGATCTATCAATATTCCTTTCTTACATACCAATGATGAACATAAACTTAGAAAATGGCCTTGCATTACTTCCTCCTCTTTCTATAGGACCCAACATTCACACTAAAAATGAGAGTAACATCATTACATCTCTTGAGTTGGTCAAGGACAGATAAAAGGGTTCTTCTCTTTCCTTTTTTGCATTTTCTTCTCCAAAGGAGAGTGTACCTTAAAATAAAATTATTTATCCCACGTATATGTTATGTCACAAAATTACAAACAATGTAACACCTTGCAATGATATTAACCTTTCTACATTTCAAATAGATACAACTACATCTTTAGACATGGATGTTCCTTTACCAAATATTGACAAATCACATGATGAGCCTATTTCCAATAATGTTGAAAAATCCATCATCCTTGTGTTTTATATGAATGGTAGTTTACAACCACGAGAAAATTCCTCAACATCTTTTTATGACATGTTATCTATTATGACCACCATTAGATATTTACAACAATAGGTCAATACTCTTAAGTTGCAAGTTTCTTATCATGAAGTTGTTCTTGATGAGAACACATTATCAGAAAAACCTCTTGTTAGGGATGTGTTTAAGCATCCTTATCCCTCAAAGTTTGTTTTGCCTAAATTATCCTCCTTCGATGGTCAAGGAGATCCTAATATTAATTTACAAAAATATACAACTCCTTTGAACATTAGGCCCAAAACATAAACTTGCTCTTAAAGGCCTTTTATTGAAACTTAACCAAAGGGGCACTTGATTGGTTTTATACTTTGCCAAATGGTTTATTATCAACTTGAAGATTTATTTATATCACATTTTCATCATTATACCTTACCTAAATTACCATTAGAGCATTTATAAGTGTTGACATAAACATAAAAGAGCCTATACAAGATTATATCATTCAATTTAAGGATGTTTTGTATTTCTTACATTGCACACCCTTAGATTAAGAGATCAAATTTATATTTAGTAGAGGCCTTATTTTTCTTCTAAGAAAAGAGCATTAATTAAGTCCTTTACTTCATTCAAGATCTTATATTGGGATGTGCACAAATTAAGTTGCCTATTTCTCGATTTAAGCCAAAACATGATAAAAATATTGTTCCCAAAGTACATAAACAAATTACAAAAAATCCCGAACCACTTTAAAATCCTTACACAAAACCAACCCCATCTTTCATGAAGTAAATAATAAAGGTATTGAATTAAGTAAAGGAACAATTTTTAGATTACCTCCCATAGGTAGACTAAATACCACCACAAAACAATAACCTCTTTTGTTTGATTGGTACCAGGATAGATGGCATGACATACTATGAACTTTATTGGAAAAAGGAATGATCAGACTCCCTCCTCATTCACATTACCCACCTCATATATTTGATAAGGTAAAAGGACAACACTTTTACACTTATCAAGGTATTAATTGTCTTCAAGATAGTGAGTGTTTTACTCTCGAGTAAAAACTTACACAGTCAACCAATCGCATAATCATTACATATCAAAAAGACATATCTAAACATGTTTCACATACTTCTCCTAGGAGCTCACCTAGTGAGTATGATATATCCCATAATGAGCCCTATACGGAACACTTGGTCCACCAGCCTTCAAAGAGGATGACATCTAGTAGAAGTCCTTCTCCCATGGTACTCTCTCCCACACTGATCCTACCAAGGAACCATTGGTCGATCAAGTCCTTCATACAAAGTTATAGGGAGGGGGTAAACTTACATAACATATATAGGTACCTAAACAAATGCATACATATTCATAAGATATTTCTACTAATACTTCATATATGATTATAAAAGCACGATTGATAGTACCATTTATATATGATCATTATAGTCAAGCTTTCTTATATCCATCCAAATTCAATGCATATAGTGATTTATTTATTTCTAAAAATAATACACAGGTGAAAAATAGACATACTTACAAAAAATTTAAAACATCCACAACAAAGTATACAATGACCAACAGAGAATCAAACAGTGCAAATCTATTCGATACTAAATAAAATCCATGTGAGTAATGTCATATATATAAGTTGATACAATGTTTTTACAAATAAGCATATCAATCATAAGTTGGGGGCATAATCCCCAAGGTATATTTCTCATCACTATCAACATCTACAAATCCAACACCTCTAGAGCTAAATGCACCAGGATCAACTTATGGGCCCCATGGACGTGATAACATGTGTACTCTCTCCTCAAAATCCCCTAACTACTACACTATTTCCTCGTTCTCTCATCTCAAAGTTTCATAACTCTCATTGAGTGTTTGCATAATCTCAATGGAATTCTATTGTGGAATGTCTTGTTTATCCAACTTCATATGTAACTCTTTGCACTTTGTGGCTATAATATGGTATGTTACCATAACTCTCGTAACAGGATCAAATAGCAGTGCAAGTACACCAATAATGTCAACAACTCTTTGAATAAAGCCATCTCTGGCTACATCCATAGTCACACTATAATCAATGGCTTGGATATGAAATCATTGTTGACCACTCTTGGTTACCTGCACACATTTGAGATAATATACCAGTTAGCAACATATATAAACACCAAATACTTTTGTAACTAAATCAAATGCAAAAACTTGAAACTATGGTACTCATATGTGGTAGGATAAAAACATTAGACACTAGCATCCAAAGTTAGACATTTACATCAATGTGTCGATGCAAGCATGTAGGACACTAATGCAAGCATCTGACCTCTTACAAAAAGGCCTTTAAAATATACCCAAAATACAAAATTTCCAAAAAAATAAAATCACCAATAAATTGTCAAAAAGTTACTTGCCAACTCAGAAAAATCCTGGCCAACTAAGGCACTCCAAAACACATAAAATCACATCGGGTGAGGAACTCTTCTACATGGCATTATTTTTCTCTAGACTCAAAGATCACAATCCATAAATTTTCAAAATGCAAATGATTTCAAAATTCTATTACAACCCACCTAATATACAAGTTCTACACAAACTTTAAACGATCATGCCTTGAGCCTTGGTTATCCAAATTCGAAACCATAATTTGAGTTGGGATGTAGACAATGAGCCCTTCCATATTATACTAAATTTGTAAATTTTCAAGCACTACCAAAAATCACTAAAATTTTTTCTACACAGATATCTTACTACATTCTAAATACTAATAAAAATAACATTGCAAGTTATTATCCATAATACTTTTAGAACACTATCAAGTACATTATATCAAGCACATCATTTGATTTCATTTTATAAGGATATTACCAGAAACCACTATATCCTCTCCTTAAAAAAGGGGTGAATCTTAATATCAACATGTTTATAAACATGTTCTACATAATCAAGCACATATTCACAGTTCTCATATTACAGTGGGGGCATACTTTGAAAGCATGTTTTCTACATTCACTCAATATGTGGTACTTATATTGGTTTTTAGATTCAATGGGGGTATATCATATGGGTATGGATTCCACATATTTACAATTCTTAGATTCAGTGGGAACATGCTTTGGAAGCATGTTCTCCACACCTATTCAGTATTAAGCATCTCTACTTTATAGTGGGGGCATGTTTTGGAAACATGTCCTCCACATTGGTACTTATAGCAAATTTTTAGATTTTCCCATATAAAATTGGGACATACTTTGCAAGAATGTTTTCCATAATTATATAGTTTCCAAATTGACAAAAATACATGGTATATGATTCAAATTCATAGTGTGACAAAAATCCTATACATTGGTACCATCTATGTTGCACTCGATTCCTTGCTAAAAAAACTATTTGACTATTCATGGATATATATAGAAAACACATTTGATATTGGTTATATTTATAACTAAGTTTTAGATATATGCTATTATGGGATAGTAGAATATTACTTAGATACATGGTGATACATGATTGCTTTACTGTGAGTTGGCTAGTGTATGTGTTTACATTTCAAAAATATTTATGTGTTGTTTCAGTTAAATTTTATGCTACATATTTATCATGGTAATATGATCTAACTACCTGTGTGTTGTGAGGCTGACACAGGAGAACTCATCCCTTAGAGTGTGCTAGAGGGAGAGTATCATCGGAGAGGGTGATGTAGATGGAGACGTTGGAGGTTGACAGAGAACTGGCGAGAACCTTGTACACACCACACTAGTTAGAACATGGTAGAATGCATTAAAAATAATTGTTTATGGTTTATTTATTTCTACTTGCTTTAGAAAATTGATTTCTATAGATTGTCAATATAGATTAAATATCGTAATGAATTTTTTTTTACGTATTTGGCATGTTTTATCATTAATGCTAGTAGGGATATTATTAACAAAAATAAATTTAAAATCCAAAATATTAGTCATTCTAAAATTGACATTTAAAATTCTATAACATGTGTGAATGTTAATTGATGTAATTAAATCATATAATTTTGGTATTTAATGTTAAAATATATAAAATAATAGAAATTACATTAAAAAGGAAAAAAACAAGAAAAGATAATAAAGAATTAAAAGAGAGAAAAATGACTAAATTTAGGAAAATATAAAGAAATTAAATATATTAAAAAATAACTAAAACAAATAAAAAGAGGGAAAAAAAATCAAAACATCAAAAACAAAGGAGAGTTGCACCTATTTCACATAAGAAAAGTTTGAGAAAGGGATTATCTCATGTATTTTTGGAGAAGGTCAGAGAGGGAAGCAAAGGGCACAACATAACAAGAAAATACATAGAGAATCAACAAGCAAACTTATCGAGTGTGTTTTTTAATTTAATTATAATAATTATTTCTCAACTAATATGATTATACTCTTGTAAACTATCTGTGTGTATAGTTTAGCACTTGAATATCTTTTTTTCAATACATTTGGGTCATAATCTATTTATGTATTCCCATGTATAACACGAAAACCATTCATGAAGTTTCCTTAAAACCTGTAGTATGTTGTGTGTGTGTGTGTGTGTGTGTGTGTGTGTGTGTGTGTGTGTGTGTGTGTGTGTGTGTGTGTTGAGACAGATTTACCTGTAGGAGTCGCTATAATAAACATAGATGTTGACTTAAATATGAAAACAATTTGTAGTTTTAAAACTGAGAAATTAGGAGGGTGTAGTTAATTGTATTGAGATTAAATCCTAGCTATTATACTATAGAATCATTGTTCCTTTTCTAGAATGCTTTTAAGTCAAAGGCATCACCTTGAATAAATTAATATTTAAACTACAGTAGATCATTGTAATTTATTGACTTATGACATCACTTGGTAAAGGAATTGGGCTACGAGTATGAATCACCACCTATAAATTATGATATTCCAATCTACAAACACAAAAAAGAGATCGTTGCACCCTTTTTAGCATATGTTTAATCAAACCAGCTGCTAGCATCGCCATTTATATACCTTGTCAACTGAATAGATTGTATTTAATTGTGATAATCTATATTGAGTCCTAAATTTAGTTACTCTATATTGGTGAACTAAATCATGTTTTAGCATCACTATTCACTCTAATATCTGAGGCATAGTAATCAAAATTAGCAATCATTCTCAATGTAATGTGTGTGGGGAACATTGAGTGAGAAATTCAGGTATGAGACATTAATATTATTGTTTGAGATAATTGTGTGTGAGACATTGAGGTTGCCTAGTGAGGAAGATCATTCTCATAGTGATATTTCACTATTCATTTTCAATGTAGCCCTTAAGACGTCACTATTTATGAGGTAGCAGATCAATGTAAAAAATATTTTCTCTTTGGCATCGTCATATATTCATGCTCATTAATAAAATATATATAGTTATCAAATGCATGATATTATTGAATCAGGGCTTATTATTCATAACCCTAAAATTTTAAAGACCTAGTTATATAGAAATAGGCATCGTCACACCATTTTTAAATCAAATGTTTCTATTAGAGAGTTCACTGAGATATGAATGTCCTTAGCCATGACTTTGGGCATAGCCATGATTTGGTGTAAAAAAATAATATTGTTATGTTTGGTAACTTATAAAGGTAATTAATCTATAAATTTTAAAGGGCCACGCTTGAGGTATATGGGATTTCAAGTGGTAGATAAAATGTAACAATAATACTAGTGTATATTGTTTTAGTTATATATTCAACTATATATATTGGTCATATCATAGTTTATAAAAGGTATTGTGGTTTAGAATTAGTTATATACATATTGGGTTGGGGTAGTACTGGGATGGGTGACCTCCTGGGAAGTCCCGGTCTTGCACAACCCAGATCGAGCTTCAATTTTACTAAACATGAATGTTAGTCAATAATACATAGTCCATTTTCTTGTTATTATAAATGGAAATATAATCTCACATATTCTCATTTTGGAATATGTATAAATGTAGACATTATGTAAGGCTACTAAATCAAGGACCTGTAAATATTTTAATGAGACATGGGAATAATAATAAATCTAATGAAGTCTTCACTATAATAGGTATGAGTTACTTATTATATGTTAATTTTGAACTAAAACACAGGATGTGAATGTAATATTAAAACAAGTTAATGCATGCTTAATAATATATATATATATATATATATTCTTAGAAGTATATTCTCATGATTATATATTTCCACAGGCAGATTATAACCTATGTTAAGTATTTGGGAATAATAAAACTTGTTGAATGTGTGCTTGCAAACCTCTAGATGTATAGTGAATACTAGTTGCGATTACTCTATATTTCATGGAATAAAGTTTTGTTTGTTCTAGATGTAGAACATGAGTGTATGTTTCCATGTATTTATGTCTACTTTATCAACTTGGTTTTGATATTTAATAGCTATGCATAAAAACACTAGACTATGATAATATGGGTTATCATAGGGTGTAGTTTGATTGGAAATGAATTGTGTTATTTGAATTTGTAGTTAATTGTGTAATTATCTAGGTGGTATAAACTATATCCATTATTTCTAGTATGGGATAGAAAATAATGTAAGATCCATTCATACATTTTTATAGAATAAATGTATGTTTTCATTGCTCATATGCTTAGCATGTTACATGATATGTTTGCTAGTAGTATGTAAATTATATGAATCTTGTGGTTGAATTGTATTTGACCAATCTGCATTGTTGATTCTGAGTAAGGAGTGAGATGGACTTTACTAGCTCATTAGCATCATAATTTCATATGAAGGTAGTCCAATCAAGTGATGTGTATGAATTTGATTGATCTATAAATCACTTTTATATTAATATTCTTAAAGCTTTGGCCAAAGTATGTTTAGTGAAATATTATCATTTCATGAGTATGATTTACATGTATGTATGATATCTTGTAATAGATTGAGTTTTTTATGAAACACTACATGATTAGATTAGAAATCATACAGCACACGGGTACTTGCTTTTCTATTTAGTGTGGGGGATTATTGGTCTATGATTGGTGTGGAAAAATGCTAAGATGATTCTTTCTCTCCCCACAAAATTATTGCTTATCAATATGACACATGACATTACCACATATACTTGAGTTCAAGAACTATGCTCTGGGGGAGCGATGTATCTTATATGTATAATGCATTGTATTGTACTTATTATTTAAAATTGTCATGATGAGTTGTAATTATTTATTACATTAATAACGGTGATCATAGATTTGTATCAATCATAGATGAATTAGTGTAATTTCTTTTTATATTGACATTATGATGTGCTCTCATGATATTAGAGATCAGTGATGTAATATGTTTTGTTTCTATCATTATGCTCTAAGTATTTTATTTGATCTTTATCAAATTCTAGTGGTGTAATTTATTTTTGGCATATGTGTTTAAATAAAAAATAAAATCATGCATTTATAGTTAGATACCAGTGGGGATGTTACATGTGGTATCATATCTAAAACCAAAACTCTAGGACCTAATGAGCCCACTAAAATTTTCATATTCTTTTGTTGATAGAAAGAAAGATGGTGAAAGTGAGAGTTTTTGGAGAGGCTCCTTATAATGATAATGAGAATAACCCTCTATTTGATCCTAATTGATTTGCCACTAAGCAGTCAACATAGATGGACCAGATTCTCACAGTCATGAATGAGACTAGAGATTGGATTATAGTTTTGGATTAGGTGGTTCATGGTCATGAAGAAGAAGAATAGCGGGATAAACCTGAAGAGCATCCTACTAAGCAAGAAAATCCTCAAATGCTAGAGCTTAGGTTGTTGGGGAATTGGCTAGAGATATGAAGAAGGTGAATCTACCTAAGTTTGATGGGACTATTAGAGGAGATGGAGCTAAGGCATGAATAATGGAGATGGAGAAGTATTTCAAAATTCGAAACTACTCCAAGGTCAACAAGGTAGTTTGGGGGAGCATACCAGTTGACTGGTGAGGCAGTTATGTGGTGGGCTAATAAAACATTGGAAATGAATCCTAATTCGATCACTACTACTTGGGATCAGTTTTTGGAATTATTTAGATCATGATGAATCCCACAACTTTATTTTGATTATAAGCTCATATAATTATAGAATCTAAAGTAGGCTGATATGTCAGTGAACGAGTATTGTGAGTAGTCCACTAAACTACTAAAGTGTGTACCTCAATATCAAGGAGACGAGCAATTCAAGATCATAAAGTTTTTCATGGGTTAGAGGCCCTAGATTGATGGAGAGATGGATGTTCATGGACCTTCTACCATGGACTGGGTCTTTGACAAGGTGGTAAAATAGGATTAGAAGTTGAAGTTTCTTTCACAGGTCAAAGACAAGTTCAAGAAAAGGTTTGGAGATTCTAAGTCAACCTTTAATAAGATGAATTAAAAATAGAGGAGTGGAGAGTCAAGCAATTAGTTTAAAAATTAGAATACAAAGTTCAACAACAGTTCAAGCAAAAAGAAGCAAGGTAATGGATCCAAAGATGGTTTCAATGAAAACCAATATAATGATAGGAAAATACCACCAGAAGGATGTTTCATTTGAAGAGAATACCATTATGCTCATGATTGTCCATAGGACAAGTCAAAGCGCAAAGGTACTAACCTTCAACAGGGCAGTTTTTAGCAATGGATTCATACAACAGTCACCAATTGGTAGGCCAAATATTAGGCATTACTTATCTAGCTATTAGGTACTTTTTTTAACCATCGAGTTTACATTTTGATAGATACAGGAACCACATAATGTTTTATAGCTCCTAGGATGCTTAGTAAGTTAACTATAAGATATGGTGTAATGGCAAATACATGGTTAGTACTGTATGGGAATGTTGGGTTTTTTTTATAATTCTAGATTAGCACTGAAGTCTAGCCCAAAGAGCTAGCATACTGGCCCTTTCACACAAGAGTTATGTCTTGCACACTGACCCAAAGCACATAGTGAAATATCGGTTCCCATAGGATTTGTTGCATAGTTTTGATAACTTGTTCATAGTCCTCTTTATGCTAATCAAATAAGGATTATATAAAAGCATAAATAGACTACCTTGATCCTTTGAATTCTAGGTTCAATTAATATTACTAAGTAAAATATTATCATTTTCTATTAGCATGACTTATTTTAGAAAATAAAATGTGATACGGTATAACTCACATAGAAACCAACACTTAATTCATACCATCATTCATCAAAAAATAAGAAGTTAACAAAAACCCGCTATTCTCATATATTAAGCTTAACCCACATAAAGGTATATGTTTGTCACAATCACATCTAAGAATCCATCTATCCTCTGAATGCTTTACAACAGGGGTATTTATACTTGTTTTGCCTTGACCAAGTGTTTACAATCATTAATGGCATGAAAAATTGGCCAACAAACTCTCAACAAACTAAGATTTATGGTGCTTAACAATCAGTTCTTCCTAAAGATCTGGGCCTCTCTGTCCCTAGATCCTCGTTCTATGTTATATATTTGCTTCCATATGTTCCTCTCCTTGTGGGCTAGTGCAAAAATTCCTATCAATAAGGTCAAAGTGACCCATATGAACCATTCTTCCAACTGATCCCACTTCCCATACTCTCCCCAAGTTTTTCACTACTATTTTGAGTCCTAGTCCTTGAGTTCTTCATGACTCATTCCCCTTTGACTAGGTCCTCTCATGATGGTTCCTTCATGTCATTATCCTCTTGTACCCCATAGGTATCACACGATGATACTTTTGTGCCTATCAATTTCATGCCATGGTCCTTCCACGCTATACCAGTTCTATGCCAAAATTTGACAACACTTAGTTAAAATTTTGAGGCCAACATTACCCCACACTATGCTTTTAGTCCATCCCAGACTAAGTTGTGCTACCATCCTCCAAAAATTTGGGCTAAGACTACTCAAGCTCCTTATTTATATTATCCCAATGTGATAATTACTTGAGAACTTTCATAATTATTTCTTTTATGGTCCCCTTTATTTTCTTTATCTCCTCAGGTTGGTTGGGGTCTCATCAGCGTTTTTGACTTGTTCATCTAGGGATGTGGTGGCATCCTTCTATACATCTTCAAGTGTAGAGACTTCCTTGTCAACCTATCCTCTGAGGGATAAAAAATTCACATTCAACTATTAATAATGTTTATTGATGGTGTCCTCTATCATCTCTACATCCTTGAATGTTTTTGCACGCTCATCATGATCTTTTATTAAGAGCGTAGCATCAACCAGCTACTGCCTCTAGGATTCTTCAGCATGGAGTTAAGCCTCCAAGACTTTATTAAGGCATGCTAACCATGAAAAAATGTCATCTAAAATGGGGATCACTTCCCCAACTCTCCCTATAGTGCATTTATAGACGTCGACAATCATGGTGAATTGTTCAGCCAATTCTAATCCCTCATCTTTTGGTGTGGGTTTCTCCTAGCATTGCTTGAGCAGTAATTCCACTAGGGTTTCCAGCTTTCATATGGCATCCCCTTCAAGAGATACATTATCTACTAGTGTTGGGTCTTCATGCAAAATTGTTTTACAAAGGTTTAAGACCCTTAATTTTGCCTATGTGGCCTCTTGGAGTTGTTATTTCAATGTGGCCACTTCCTCAGTGAGCATTTATTTCTCTGCAACTTCTTTATTATACATGCCTATAATTTTGGCATGTTTCCTCTCAATCATATGCAGATTAGAATATGACAAAATATTTTGATGTGTATTCTCCATGCCTAGCTTCAAAAACATAGCACTTGTAAGAAGAGGGGAGATCTTTTGTGGATCTACCCATAGTGGTTTTGGTAGAAGTGGAGCATCCAGGCCTAAGGAAAGGCTATCCTATGAGAGTTTGAACTTATGCTCCTCATTGTACATATCAAGTAGGAAGGATACTTGCTTCCTTGTTTATATAGTTACATCTTTGAGAATGAAATACAACTAAAGATAGAGTATCTTATCTTCGATGTCAAACTGGTAATGCTCACACATATTATCCATCACACCACCATCCTGCTCTTCTAAGATCTCAGTCGATCCCTTCCCATTACTAGGGTCACATTCAATCTTGGCCTCCTCTTGGCCATCAGCAGCCATCTTGATTTCTTTTTCACCATCCCCTTCCTTGTCATATTGTGTTTCAACATCAAACAATGAATCCTTAGAGGTGACTCTCTCCTCTCATGTCAGCGAGGGAGTTTTCTTAGAATCAAAACCCAAGATATGGACTTACAATTCGGTAACTTCTTATTGGGGTAGTTTCCTTGCGGGTTGCTTCTAGGAAACTCTTGTGGTAGAAGCACTTGGGGGAGATGGTGGTAGAGGTGGAGAAGGTGGAGGTAGAAGTGGAGAAAGAGGAGTATGTTGGTGAGATGAATGGCATGGAAGTGAAGAGTTTTGATGCATAGAGCACAAAGGAGATAGATAAGTGTGGGGAGATGGAGGTGAACGTGGAGATGGTGAAGGCCAAAGTGGAGGTGGCACAAAGGGATGAGATGACACAAGTCTACAGGATTATGTTTCTATAGTATTTTGACATTGTAAGGGGCCTGATGCCCAGTTGTACTGGCACCCACATTCGACTACTTATTCTTCTTTAGGGGTAGTGTTGGTGGAAGTTTCTCCTTGGGGTCCCTACCCTATGGATTCTTTTAAGGGCGTAACATATATAACAATTTGTGAATTTATTCCCCCACTAATGTTTGCTCAACTTGAATATTGATCAGGTATGTCTCCATCTTCTCTGTGTAGGCCTTCTTACTTAGATATATAAATAATTTATGGAGATTGTGAATCCTTTGAATCTATTCTTTCAGCTTGTAGGATGACAGGATGTGTGTCATATATCTGATTGATGGATTTTATGAAGTACCATGTCAAAAAGGTGTATGGTAACTTAAGCCATGTTGAGAGCTCTTTAGATGGGTTCATTCAGATACACATGAGGGAAAAGTGTTGCTTTACATCAAACTATGATTTATCTACAGCTAAAGGGGCAAGTCTTTGGGAATATGCCACTCATCCCTGAATGCCACCTTCATCCCATCAAACTAGTACCTCATCTTGATTTGTATGAGGGGGTGATGTGACCAGGGCATGTGAACATCTTGTAGCATTCAGTGGGGGACTTGTGCATGGGAGGGTACACCTACTTTAGTACTCTAGATTTATAGTCCATCACCCCAATTTCATCAAAAACCATTAAGAATAGGATCACCTCCCATGGAAACCTGTACTTTGACTCTTGATGGGTCCTCTTCATGTCTTCAACAATCTTATAGGTGAAGTACATGTTCCATTTCTAATTTAGCCCTTGTGAGACTTGATGAGTAATGTATAGGTGCACCATGTCAACCTCTTTCTAACGATTGGCCCCTCTGATCTTGGTCATGATGATCTGTGTCATAACCTAGAGGGCAGGATCTGTAGGTTCTTGATGCACATGGCATGGCCTTAATTTTGATACATTAGCACTATGATAGTCTTTTGGATCTTCTCAATGTCGACCAAGTCATCAATTACACTCATCCCCAAGCACCATTGTCTCATTACCTTGTTAATCGTATTAGGCATGATCTTCAAGTTGTGCTTGATGAAATAAATACAATCCTCATGGACACGCAAAAGAAGCAATTGAACTGCCTCCATGGGCTTACCAAAATATGGCAAATTGAATAGCTAAAATAATCATGTAGCATCTAACTGGTTTAAGATCATGAGATCATACGCTACTTGGTTCCTAGTGTTAGTAGTCTCCACCTGATAATCATTTTGAAGCTCAACCTCATTTCCAAGTTGATGATGATTGTAGTCAAAGATAGTACAAGTGGAGACCTTGAAGACCCAGTTCTCCACATTCAACACTAAATCCAGATATTACTTCTCTTCAAATAATAGAGATAGGGGTGGGGATGCTTGAGCTTTTTGACTCAAAGATAATTGGGCCTACTTTACCTTGCATACCATACTTTCTTCTTCTTCCATGCACTATACTTATTTTTTTGGTGTCTCTTTCCTAATTGGAACCTAGTCTCCACCGCTTACCTCTTCTTCTAGTATTGTCGGCAAGGTTTCAAGTCTTTTGACCTTTTTCTTAGGTTGAATTACCCTTTGAGGAGCTTAAAGGTTAACATGTGGTCATCCAATGTTTCTAAAATAATATGTGGTTGTAAACTATTACTTCAGATTTTTTAGCTTAAACACCCTTCAATGGTGGACCTACTATCTACAACTTTTGAAATTGTTTCTTTTCTAATGAACCAAACTCTGAATGTCTTTTTACTATTTGGTAATGACTTACACAGTTAGCTAAGGATATGAAATCTCTTTGCTTGGCTCTGGATTTGATTGACTCAGATCTAATAGTCACTTGATCTTTGGCTTTGATAATCTGAGTATAAATTCAAGTTAAAGTGTAAAATGAGTTTTACGTGCCTATTTATAGGCTCCAAGAGGGGTTTATCCTCATTAATGCCTTACCATCACCCATCACTTCATGGTATTAATGTAGATCTTTAACGACCACCACATTTGGATACTTATTTTTTATAATTAATGCATTAATGATATTATCCCATCACACTATTGGCATATTTTTTTTCCATAACTATTCTTTTCACATTAATGGCACATCATGTCTCATGCCTTTCTTTGAATTGGATGATAGTTGTGTCTCATACTTTTTATGAGGTGGGAGATAGTTGTCTATTTTAAATTTCTAACTTATGGTAGGAACCTTACCCCTTCGTGCCTTAAATGACTCATGCACATTTAGTACCTTGCACGCCCTTAATAACTTGTGTGCCCATGTAACTCATGTGCATAAGTAACTTGTATGATTTTCATATTTGCCTTTTTAAACATGATTTCTTATCCCATACTAAAATGTGTCATGGTCCTCCATAAAAAGAACAAGAACTTTGAAAACAAAATTACAAAAAGGGAAAGTTACACACAATAAAGGTAACACCTTTATTGAAAGCAATAAATCCTAAACAAATGGAATAAACCTTATTGATTACAAAAACTTTAGCTATTTCAAAGTGAAATACAGCTGAAGACGTCCTCCATTATAGTACACAGGAAGGAACTGACCATCCATCCTTTGTAACTGACATGCTCCAATAGGTCTAATGTTATGTGTTATAAAAGGGCCATCTCAGTGTATGCAGAGCTTTCCTAGGTGGCACATGAACTTAGAGTCATACAATAAGAACTTCATTCCTAGAGTAAATGTTTTGTTCTTTATATGTTGATCATACCATGCCTTGTACTTGCATTTTTCTCCATCCTGGATCAAATGAACGAGGAATCAAGCTTTGTTTAGTTATAATAAAGTGTCTATGCATGCTTTTAAATATGATTATTCATCTAGTTATCTTACGTATGTGATACCTAGAGATGGTACCAAAAACTCTACTGGTAGGATTGCTTCCTTGCCATACACCAAGTTGAAAAGTGTGTTTTTGTTTAGGTGCTTAAAGGTTATTAGGTAAGCCCATGTAACTTTAGACAAGCTATCATCCCAATCCATTCGGCCAATGTTATAGATCTTTGTCAAAGTCATACCTAGGATTTTATTGAAAGCTTCAGCATTTCCATTAGCTTTTAAGTGATATGGGGTTATTTTATGGTGTGTGATCATGAACTCAGTTAGCAAGATGTGAATTGTTTCATTTAAAAATTGGGTTCCATGATCACCAATGAAACTTAGGGGGCATCCAAACTGAGTTATGACATTCTCCTAGATGAACCTTATAGTAGTAGTAATAGTATAATCCTTTATTGGTGTAGCTTTATCCCAATGCATAAGATAGTCAGTTGCTACAATGATGTATCAAGAACCTGTCTGTCGTCCTATTGGAGTGACGGGACCAAAAAAATAAATAGCCCATTTTTCAAAGGGTTCCTAAAAAGGTATGGATCGTATAGGCATAACATCTATTTGATTATGTTTTCCTATGCATTGACATATGTCACATTGCTTAACATATGCTTTAGCATCTTGGAAGAGAGTTGGCCACCATAATCTAGCTAGCAGAACCTTTTATGTAGTAGTCTCTCCGACATAGTGTCCACAATAATACCTTCATGAACTTTATGAAGTACCTCGAGGTACTCATGTTGTATTACACATCATCAAATAACTTCATCATAGCCCATTTTGTAAAGATCACCTTCTATAAGCTGAAAAGGTATGGTGCAAACTGTAAGTTACTTTTTGGCTTGTGAGGTGAGATAGTCAGGCAAAGAATTAGTAGTCAAGAATGTTGCAATGTCTTCCAATTATTTAGGCACTCATGTAATGCAAAAAAGATATATATCAAGATATTATCCTCTATGGTACATGGTGGTTCTTCATTCTTAATTTGTGATAGGTGGTCAAGTCCACAACTAGCCTTCTTAGGTTTCACCATAACTAAAAACTATAATTCTTGGATCAAAATAATCTAGTGATAGATCTATCCATGTAGTATAAGTTTATTGGAAATGTACTTCAAAGCCTCATGATCTGTATAGAAAAAACATAAGGAGTGGCTAATAGGTACTATCTAAACTTATGTAAAACATAGACCATTGACAATACTTCATGCTCCGTAGCAGTATAGTTTCTTTTAGTTGGTGTGAGATTCCTACTGGCAAAGTAGATTGGGTGATCCAGGTGACCTTCACTTGGTTGTTCAAGGACTCCACCAAAGGTCATGTTAGATACATCAACATGGACAAGAAATGGCCTTGTCCAATTGGAGAATTGGAGAATAGGAGTAGTGACATATTTTCCTTGAGTGTTTTAAAGGCCACATTAAAAGAGCAAGTCCATATGAAATGCTCATTCTACTTTAGAAGTTCTTATAAGGGTGCAATAATCTTTGCACAACTATGAATAAACTTTCTATAATAACCCATGTGGCCTAGAAAGGTATTAACCTCATTTTAAGTCTTGGGTGATGGAAGGCAAAAGAATAACAAATACCTTCTCCAGGTCTACCAGGAGTCCTTTCTTTCAAATAATATGCACTAGGAGCACACCAAAAGGTGTCATAAATAGGCACTTCTTGAAGTTTAATGAGATTTTTAAGAATCAACAATGCTCAAGCATAAGCTTGAGGTTAACACAATAGTCCTTGACCAAACCATATACTATCTAATCATCCAAATAGACTTGGAAGAACTTGTGGATGAAGTCCTTAAAGGCTTCAATTACTATTCATGAAAACAATACTAGGGCATTTCTCAACCTGAAGGGCACAACATGACAGGACCTAAGTTCCCCAAAGCTCTGACACAACTTGTCAGATTTAAGAGCATATATGATTACCTTTGTATAAGCAACTTAAACATGCGGAAATAACTAGAAGAACAAATAACTATCAATGAGAAACAACACAGAATATGAGAGGCAACAAACAATTGTATTCAACTCAATTAGAAGGAAATTACAACAAAGAGATCACACTCTTTCTTCCACTTCATGGGCTTACAGTAATCTTCCCTCAAGAGTAATCTTCTCTCAATAGGTCACAACACACAGCTAACACAAGTTGTTGTTCACCTCATTGTACTGCCAGTACAACTGAGTACGAACTGGTACTCCAAGTAGATCTCACCATGATCTTGCTCCTTGATGTATTGTTGTCACCTTGGATCTTGCTCCCCCGCCGATCTCCTTTTGACCCTCGCATACACACACCCCTGCAGACCAACCTAATCTTACTTATCACATGTAGATCTCCACCATGATCTTGCAACACCCTGCATATCAAACTTGATCTTACATACATGAAGAATCCTACTTGATTCTACCATGGGAAGAACTCTCCAAGTTCTACAAGTTCTACACTTAACAATACAACCCATGAGTCTATTATATAGATCTCATGCATACAATTATTAGACTTGCAGCTCAAGACTCGAACTAGTCTTTATCATGCAAACTACCCGTTCACTTAACTGACTATTCGTCAACAACAGTTTTGGAACCGCACAGGCGACCGACGTCGGTCCCTGTCTAACTGGAGGTGACCGATGTCGGTCGACTGCTGCCGAGGTCGATTTCCTTCTGCACTGTCCACTGACTGAAGTCGGTGATCCTGTCGATGCTGACGACTGCATACTCAGCATCCTCCATGTTTACAACAAGGTGAAGCTTTTAGCTCCACACCCTAACAATCTCCCACTTGGAGATAAATAGCTACACTTGTACCTATACCAGTACTTTGTCTAATTTGCATCCTGGCTTGTATTCCTCTTCAAGCTCCCACTTGAAGACCACACACCCTGTGGTGCTACACCTGTGTCTGAATTTCTCCATTCTCAGCTTACCTTCTTCTGTCGTTGCTATACTCCCACTCAAACAGAAACCCCTGTGAGTAACCTGTAATCAACAAACCATTAACCAGATTTGGGCCATCTGTTAGTCAAACTCGCTCTGAGAACGTCCAACCTCGCTCTGATACCATTTGACAGGACCTAAGTTCCCTAAAGCTCTGACACAACTTGTCAGATTTAAGAGCACATATGATTACCTTTGTATAAGCAACTTAAACATGCGGAAATAACCAGAAGAACAAATAACTATCAATGAGAAACAACACAAAATATGAGAGGCAACACACAATTGTATTCAACTCAGTTAGAAGGAAATTACAACAAAGAGATCACACTCTTTCTTCCACTTCGTGGGTTTACAGTAATCTTCCCTCAAGAGTAATCTTCTCTCAATAGGTCATAACACACATCTAACACAAGTTGTTGTTCACCTCATTGTACTGCCAGTACAACCAAGTACGAACCGGTACTCCAAGTAGATCTCACCATGATCTTACTCCTTGATGTATTGCTGTCACCTTGGATCTTGCTCCCCCGCTGATCTCCTTTTGACCCTCGCATACACATACCCTTGCAGACCAACCTGATCTTACTTATCACATGTAGATCTCCATCATGATCCTGCAACACCCTGCATATCAAACCTGATCTTACATACATGAAGAATCCTACTTGATTCTACCATGGGAAGAACTCTCCAAGTTCTACAAGTTCTACACTTAAAAATACAGCCCATGAGTCTATTATATAGATCTCATGCATACAATGATTAGACTTGCAGCTCAAGACTCGAACTAGTCTTTATCATGCAAACTACCCGTTCACTTAACTGACTATTTGTCAACAACAATTCTGGAACCGCACAGGTGATCGACATCGGTCCCTATCTAACTAGAGGTGACCGATGTTGGTTGACTACTGCCGAGGTCGGTTTCCTTCTACACTATCCAATGATCGACGTCAGTGATCCTGCCGACACCGGTGATTGCATACTCATTATCCTCCATGTTTGCAACAAGGTGAAGCTTTTAGCTCCACACCCTAACATAACAGTATAGGTAAATGATCACCATTCAGTGGCAAAGGATGTCTTGGGCTAGTCGTCTTCAACTATTTGGACCTGATGGTACTCTAAGAAGCCATATATGAAGGAGTACACTTCATAAACAACAACACCTTCAAGGATTTTCTCTATGAATGACATTGGAAAGGGATCTGTTACACAAGATGCATTCAGCACTCGGTAGTCCACATAGATATAGATGCATCAATACTTTTTGATACTAACCACCATGGGACTGACCCACTCAAAATCATCAATGGGAGTGATTACTCTAGCACATAGCATACTTTCAATCTCCTCTTTAACATGTACCCAGAGATTAAGATTTAACTTATATGGGCATTTTTTCACTAGTCAAGTGTTGTCAACTAGCTTGATATGTATATTCCATTAGGATGGGTGGACTCCCTTCATTTTAATGTATTTCCTTAGGAAGACATCTTGATATTATTTTATCACTTCAAATATTTGTGAAATTTGTGTTAGTCCAATAGTTTCCTATTGTATCTAGCTTTGGTTCTTTTTAGAGCTGATGTTGTGCTAAACAATCTGAATACACCCATGGTAGGGGTTATCCATATTGGCACCTACATCCTGAATATTTCTTGTGCCAACATTTGTAGGAATATGTAAATGGTTGGATAATGGGTTGATTGGATTGGATCCTTCACCTTCTTCCACTTGTAATATGATCTTTTATTTTCCCAGATGAATTTCTTCATGTCAGTTCAGATTGAGGACTGGCGTGGGTGTAGGAACTTGGTGTATCGATGGTTCATGGAATAAGTGTATTGGATCCATAGGGTCATGATGGATAATCCTCAAACATTCTTCCATGGGACATGAGTCACCTACTACTACTTCATGCACAGCTTAGAGGGTGAGGCAAAAATCTATTCTTGATGAAGAATAGGATAGTTTCCAGTTCATGTTCTCCTTCAGCAGATGCCAAAACCTAGTACCATAATTCAGTCTTCATGAAAGTACAATGCTCATGCTCAAGTGCATAAAGCTCCATAAAATGCATGCACCCATAAATTTTTTGGTAAGTAGGACTCATCATTTCACCACATTGTTTCACAAGCTTCGATGTGGGGCTTAGGGGCTTTATTTTAATACAGCTAGATACTCCCTTTACTTTTTTATCATGATGGAACTGGTGGTGTAAATTTGAGCATACCTAATCCCACTAGAGGATTCATTCACAATGGGTTTATTGCCATTATGTAGTTGTGCCATCAAAGAGATGAACCAAAGATTGAATATGATCTTCATTAGTGTGATAAAACACTTCAAGGTACTAAATGACATCTCAGACTTCCATCTACTTGTGGAATCTTGAAGGCTCATCAAGTCTTTTAAGTGGTGTCTCTATGACAGGTCCCCTCATGACTTGGCTAGTGATAAGGAAAATGAACTTGTGTCATTTATTAAATTGGCATGACACATTCTCTTAGTTGTTGATGGTATTGCATACTCTTCTAGTGAGGTCATAGTCACCATGAGCCCAATCATTACATGCATTATTTGTAGAGTTAGAGATAGATTGAGTATCTAACCATCAAAGAATGCCATCTAGAGTAGGATCTCTCTACTCATCATTCTTTACAATAACATTATATATATATATATATATATATATATATATATATATATCTTCATCAACATGGACAAGCTCTATGTAAGGGGGCCCTTGTGCTTGATCTAGTGGTATTACAACATGTTGATCAGTGATTCAAAACTAATGTAGCACTTCTTGAAGCGTAAGTCTACATTATTCTCATAGCACTAAGGTCTTCCCAATAGAGCTAGGAAATCATCAGCTTTAGCTTACTCTAGAACCTCAAAATCTGGTTTGAATGGTACTCCAAGTATGTCAATTATTGCATTCTTAAGGACCCCAATAGGTAGTGTGTGAGTTTTATTTACCATAAATAAGACATGAGGTGAAGGCTGTAATTCTAAACTGGACATCTTTCACTAAGCATCCTTGGTGAGGACATTGACTTCTACATCGGTATTTATTAGTATGTCCTAGATTACCCATCCATCAATGGTAACATTAACCAATATTTCTTTATCTTTTGGGGGATTAGAGGAACTAGGAGTGTCTTGTCACCGAGCATGATTTAAATGATGATCTTATCTTTGCCTAGTGATGTGAAGGTGAACCTCATTTAGTATTTGGGCTTGAATCTTAAGCTAAATGCTGAGTTGTGGGATAATATCCTCATCCAACATACACTTGATAGTTCCTAAAATTCATCTCACACCACATGTCAAGGTTCAGCTTCCCTTTGCATAGCAATACATTATATTACATCTTTGTCTTTGAGGGACTAAATCTCTACGTGAAGTTATCATACGAGTACCATTATATTTTGGAGGACATGTTGTCAATTAGACTCGCACCCTTGTGAAGGTAGTTTTAGGCCTCCATAGTCTGTTGAATCATGAAAATAATTCTAGGTCATGGGTGGCCTAATCAATGGATTAAATCTCTAGATTCTAAGGGCTAGCTCCCTTTGGTGTATCAATTAGGATCTCTGCTCTACGCTATAAACTATCGGGAAAAGGGAAGAAGAAAAAGGGAAAAAGGAAAATTGAAGGGAAATCCTATTTAATGATAGTGACACACCTATATTTTGGTTCATCCACTCAATTTGAGATTCTAAAACACTGATTAGATAAGAAAAGACTAAATCTTCAACTCCATTTGACTCTTGTGCATTAGTATTTCATGAAAAGATTTTATCTAGTGATCAAAGCTTGAGGAAAATGATGGAATAGGCCTAATTCAAGGCACTAAACAACCACTTACATTCATTTTAACTTTATCCAAAAGACATCAAACACAAATATGACCTGTATAATCTGATCAACTAGTAACTAGGTAAAAATTAGGGCTTGACAAGGAAGAAAATTCTATCATATATGCAAATCAGTGATATAAATACACTATACCAACATCTTGGAATTTGAAAATAGTCATTTTATTGATCTGAGAAAGGTTACAAAACTAAAATTTTGGTAGAGTCTGGGATTACCAAAAGAGGGATGATAATTCAAGCTGAAAAAGCCAAATTATAGAAAATCATATACAAGCAAGAGATTGGCACTGAAAATAGAAGAGGAGATCAACTCCCACATCTCATAAGTTCAACTTCAATTATCAAAAGATAACTAAGCCTTCAAATAATATCTTTTTGTCTTATGTCTTGCATGAAAAAGCTCTTTGGAATTAGAAAAGGATGGGGGGCCCATCTTGGACTAATCTGCTCCATGCATGAAAGCTACACCAAATCTTTAAATAGAAAACTCCACTTGACACATTAGGAAGTGTTGAAAACCTTCAATTAACAAGATAAACTAGAATAGATGTGACACTTTGACAAAAGTCAACTCAAACTCTAGACCAATCAACTCTAAAAGGCCTCCACTTGCATGAAAAAACTCTTTGAAAACTAAAGCATGCATGTGATTCCATGTTTAAGATCAGATATGTAGCATTGAAACTTCGTGTTAGCTCTTTGAATAGCCATCCAATGTTAAACTCCTCAAGCCCTTCATGTATTTGAGTCTCCCTTTTGGAACTAAGAGAGCCATGATCAAAGGTAGCTGCATGGCTTTTCCAAGTCTAAATAATTTGATTCTTGAATTAAAAAACTCAGTATGTTCCTTACTGTAGTCTTGGACTATAGATCTTCTTATAGATGGAAAAAACAATATTTTATTGGTTTTTTCCATGTTTATGCTCTACCTAGACGTGTTTAATCTTGTTTGGGCCACTTTGCATGCTCTACATGTGAGCTTTGAACCACATCGTAAGAGTCAAAAGGAGAAGTCCTCATTGTCTTCTATTGATTGGCTGTTGAAATCCTACTAAGATCCTTTTGAAAACCTGGCCTTTTCTCATCTGTTGATCTCCTGCTAAATCTTTGACAAATGTCAAGCTCATGGCAAGCTTGGTGAACCTTTTGAAATCTTTACCAATGGCTACTTGTAGGGGCTCAAACTTGACATTTATGGGCCCATCATTAATTCCTTCAGACTTTTGTTTTCAACCAATTCTCCCAAAATAATTAACCTCTCGAGCCATTCCCTTCGGTCTTCACATTTTTTATTTATTACTTTCCTATGGATAATTTATCCAAAGGAATTTATATAAATGCCCCTTGACCTTTTGAAATGTCCCTTCAAAACTTTCAAAAAGCACCTTTCCCTTGGAAAATACCCTTCGAAATTGTTCAAATGGACTTTTCCTGAAGAAAAAGAGCCCTTCAAACTTCTTGAATATAACCTTTAGGCTTTTTGAAAAGTCCTTTTAGACTTTTTTGAAAGTCCTTCGGATTATCTGAAATGGACCTTTGAAAAAATTGAAAAGTTGTAATAAACCTTCGACCAAAAGAAATGACCCTTCAGACTTTTGGAAAAGTCCCTTCGGAAAATTTGGAATGGTCCTTTGTCAAAATCCTTCATCAAAATTGAAATTGTCCTTTGGCAAATTTGAAATGGCCTTTGGAATTTCTTGAAAAGTCCTTTTGAAAAAATTGAAATTGACTCTATTCCTTTGGAAAAATTGGAAAGACCCCTTGGATTTTTGTAAGTGTTCTTTTTGCCGAGATAAAAATCCCTTCGACCTTATGGAAAAGGACCATTTCCTCAAAAAATATACCTTTGGGAATTTGAAAAAGTCTTTTGGCTTTTAGAAATGGTGCACTTTGTATTTTAGCTTTCTTGGAAAGACCCTTCGGTTTTGTTCAAAAGGAATTTCCAAAGGGAAAGATACCCTTTAGACTTTTGAAAAGTGACTTTCCCAAAAGGAAAATACCCTTCAGGATTGTTGAAAATGCCTTTTTCTGAAAGGAATAATCCTTCAGATTTTTTTCAAAGTATTTCTTCTTTAATTAGCTTATATAAAAAAACCCAAAGTATTTCTTCTTGAAAAAGTTTGAAGTCTTCTTATTGAAGAACCTGAAGTCTTTTTTCAAAACTCGCTCCCTTCAACTACTCAGATCAACATCAAAACTTTCAAAGCAAACTAGCATGATATGTAGAGCTTCGAATGATAAGCCTGATGATTTTTTGACCGGTGGGGTCAAAAATTGTCAACATTTTGGCAACTCCACTATGGAGCATGCCTACTATGCTTGAGAACTAGACCATGTATATGACTAAAAAATCCTTTTGATTTGACATGAGACAACCTTCATCCTCCAAAATAAGAAGGGAAACACACAAAATAGGAAAACTAACTAAACAAAACAAATGTGCAAACAAAGCACTTATTTGGGAGAAAACATAACTAAACTAATGTGTTTGAACAACACTTGGAGGAAAACAAACAACAAACTATGTACAAGGAACTTTACTCTTCAATAGCATTGTTTTAAATGTATCCCATTAACTGGGATTAGAAGCTCCTCACCATACATCTTGGTAAGTTGGAAGGCATTGTGGGATTTGCAGCTGAAGATTGTGTATGGGCCACTTCAAAGGGAATTAAACTTTGTGTGCCTTCTTGGTTTAGCTCGATCCTCATCCCACTTGAGGACCATATCTCCTTCTTTGAAACTTTGTGAAGAAGCTCATTTGTCAAAATCTCTCTTCACTTGTGCTTGATGAATTTCCATGCCTAGCATAGACTCATTTCTTATCCCTTCCAACACCACAAGCTCAGCATACCCAATCTCCATAGGCTCATTCTCCAACAACTCAAGTTGATGCAATAGTTCTAAAGCAAGAAACTCAAGAGAAATGGGTAATCTCACTTCCTTACCATATACCAGCTTGTATGGAGAGTTGGCTATTGATCTTTTGTAGGTGATCCTATCAACCCATAAAGTTGACTTCAACTTGAGATGTCATGACCTCTGATTATCTTTTATAATCCTTCTTATGATCTTCAATAGGTTTTTATTTGTAGATTTAGTAAGGCCATTTCCTTATGGATAATAGTTTGATGAAGTGATAAGATAAATTCCATGTTGGACAACCCATTGGCTGATCCTAGTTCCCAAAAAAGCCATTGCATTTATAGTCAAAGGAACTCCAAATCTAGTAAGCAAACCTTCATAAAAATCTAGAACATTGGTTTCATTTGTTTCTTTCAATGCCACTACTTCTATCCAACGTATGAAGTAATCTATATCAGTTAGAATCCATTTATGTTTTGAACTTGAAGGAGAATTTATAAGACCAATAAATTCCAATCCCCATTAGACAAAGGGCTGATCCACTACAATTGGTTGAAGAAGTAAAGCTGCAAGTTTCACTTTTCCTATAAACATAACACATTGTTTGCAATTCCTAACCCATGCATGGCAATCACCAAATATAGTAGGCCAATAGTACCCACCTCTCATGATCTTAAGGAATGTATTTCTTGCCTAAAAGTGTTTTCCACCATGTCCATCATGGAATTTTTCAAGCAATCTTTGAGTTTGGCCTAACTCTATACATCTTAGCAATATGCCATTGATATCTTTTTTTAACAAAACACCATCAACAAGCAAAAATGGAAATGAATGCAACCTGAAATATCTTCTTTTTGAAGCACTTAGATTAGAGAGATAAATACCATCTTGGAGATAACTTACCAAGTCATGAAACTAGTTATAAGGTGAGGTATGACCAGCTGCAATCTCTTCATCATTTGACACCAAAACAACCTCATTAGTCTCCTACAAGTCTTGAGCTAGATGCTCACAAAGTCCTTTGCCTCTAATCAACTATGTGACCTTAATCTTCATATCATTCTCTATTACCATGGTTATCCAATCAACTATCTTCTCATTTATATATTTGTTCAAAAAGAACTCCTTGATGATCAGATGAGAAACCATTAGGTGTACTTTATTGTTAGACAACAAGTATCTAAATTTTTTAAGAGACCTTATAACTAAAAGTACACATTTTTCAACAAAATAATACCTTATTTCATACTCTTCCAAGCCTTGACTAAAGAAGGATATTGGTTGTTCCAAAGCCTCATGAGTTTGTTGCATAAAAATGCCTAAAATGGTGCTCATGTTAGCATATGTATACAAAATAAAATCATTTGTGAAGTCTGGATTTATAAGTGTGGGAACACTAGCTATGGCCCTCTTAATATCTTCAAAACTCTTTACTCCTTTAAACCAGCTGAATCTCTGATTCTTCTTTAACATGGCTATAAGTGGCTTGGCTAAAATGGTAAAATCTGAAATATATCTCCTTATGAAGTTGATTTTCCCAAAGAAGATTTGCATGGTACTTTTGTTCTTAGGTAAGGAGAGTGCAAGAATGGAGTTTACCTTTTCAAAATATATGCTTAAACCATGCTTTGAAACAACATGTCCAAGAAGCTTACCTTCATGAACTGAGAAGACACACTTTTTAGGATTTAGAGATACCCAAAATTGCCTACACCCTTTGAACACTTGCTTGAGATGAACCATGTGATCCTCTGCAATCTTTGAAAACACTATTATATCATACAAATAAACAATTACAAACTTGTTAAGAAGGCCTTGGAATGCCATATCCACAACTCTTCGAAAGGTTTCTCCAGCATTAGATAAACCAAATTTCATCTTTCTATATGCAAATCTCCCCCACTTGGTTGTGAAGGTCATCTTAAATTGGTCCTCCTCTTTGACCAAAATCTGATTGTAGCCACTAAATCCGTCCAACAAAGAAAACCTCTCTGAACCTACAACCAGCTATAAAAATTGTTCTATTGATATCAATGGATAGTGATATTTAAGTGAAGCCCTGTTCAAATCATGGAAGTCAACACATAATCTAATCTCACCATTTTTCCGCATCGAAACAAGATTTTCCACCCAAGTTGAGTGCTTGATTAGAAATATAATAGTTGACTCTGAGCTTGTGAAGCTCATCTCTCATCAAAGGTTCAAGCTTAAGGTTGATGGGCCTTTGTCTTTGTCTTACTAGTTTAGTTTCAGCCTCTAACTCAATGGTGTGTTGAGATAAACTTTGGTCAAATCCCTTAATATCACTATATTACCATGCAAAAACATCAGCAAAACTTGTGCATAACTCAATGAAAGCTTCTTTTTGTGAAGGAGTGCATACCTTACCCAAATTTAAAATCTTATCAGCTACAATCTCTACATTGGCATAGTGCTCTTCTTTTGTTGATAAGGATGACTTCTCCTTCCTTAACTTGTCATCACCAATAAAAATGTTCTCAAGTATGACCAATCCCTTGGGAAACTTAATTTTTTTTAGTTGCACAATCTGATCACCATACTGTTGTAAATGCTTTGATTGGTTTTTTGAAGAAAAATCAACCTCTTCTTACAAGAATCTCAAAATTTGATTGTCATCTTCGAATACTTACCAATTATCATGATTATCTGGAATATATTGCCTTATAACCACCTTTACATATGATTGAATTTTCTCACTTTTCATATCAACTGGGATACTAAATTGTGACCCAATGGCAGCCAGCCTATCTGCGTGTTTATTCTTGCCTCTTGGTATTGCCTTAATGTTAAAAGCTTGAAAATATTCAAGTAAGCCCCATATTCTATGCTTGTAAGATTTAATCAAAAAAAATTATATACATTTAAACCTCTTACTTGGTGAACTATAAGTTCACTATCACCAAAAACTTGTAAGGTGTTCACTTTCATCTTCCTAGCCCACTGTAAACCGTGAACTAGTGCTTCATACTTAGCGACATTATTTGAACAACCAAACTAAAATTTAATAGAAGAGAAATACCATTACTTTTTTGGAAAAACTAACTTCATTCCAGCTCTAGTACCATGTTTATTCCTTGATCCATCAAAGTACAATTGCCATAAACCTTCACTAGATTCATCATCCTTAACCATAGTTGGAATTGGTATATCATTTTCATGAAGGCAATATACACCACATCTTTCTTCTTCAATTAGATTATAAGGATCATGCTCATGCAAAGTAGAATCCCACTCATGAAGAAAAAAATCTAAAACTCGATCTAAGGGTGATCCATTTTCTACTCCACTAGTTTCTAGTACATCATCCAAGATGATATAGTTAGTGTTCACAACACTTGGCATATATGGATCCATATGGAAACATGAAATAGGTTTAAAATGAATTATTACCTTGGTACCATACCTATTTATAAATAAAAAATAAGTCTAATCAGCTGATAAATATCCCCCAATATTTGAAGTGAAGTCCCTTGCAAGGCACATAGCAAAGTAAGGAGGCAAGTCTACCACAACAACATCCTGCTAAATAATAACATTGGGGCAAGCATGTAATGTCAATTTCAGATCTTTGATGATGCCTACTATATTTTTTGGTGACCCATATAATTTCAATACTCCCTTAGTGTTTGTATCATAAACAAGGCTGAGCTTGTTCGCAATATGTTTAGGCATGACTGTACTACTAGCTCCACTATCCATCATATAGTTATGAACCAAAATATCACCCACTATCAAAGAAAGGTAGAAAGGAGGGGTTTTGTTTTATTTTAACTTAGTTTTTTCCACCTTTTCAATCTTATTTACTTGTTTTACTTTATTCTTAGTTGGTTGATCTGAATTAGTTAAGACATCACCTTCTTTCTCAACCAAATTTGGAGACAATTTGAGAGCTGAAAGCTCTTGGATGATCAGAGTTTTTTGTCTTGGAATGGAAAGAGAATCCCACATGCTAATATTTATATTATACTTCTTCATCTAATTCACTATACTGAATTGAGATCCACCAACCTTTGGTTGCACTTTCTAAAGCACTGGTTGCTCACAAACTAGAGGTATTTGATGAACTTTACTAACCTCTATATTCTAATTTTTCTATGTTTTAGGGGAATAAAGTTGTTATTTTACACTCATAGAAATAAAGTTATGAGTACTTGAAGCATTTCTCACCTCCTACAACTCATTAATGGCTCTTCTTTTAGCTCTAGTAACAACTACAACCTAACCACTTGTATTATTAGTTTCAACACCCTGAGTAAAAGTAAAATGATCATCCACTTGCCAATTTACATTAATGGCCTCAAGATATCCTTGAACTTGTTGAGTCTCTCCTTGTGATTCCAAACTTATATCTTGGTACTGACCTCCTTGAAAAGAAAACTCTTCTTGTGTCATTTGTGGCATAGCGTTGTTTTGTGATACCAAGGCTTGGTTTTGAGCATCATTGAGATTTGAGGACTGCCAACCTGAATCCTACATCAAGTTGTTTTGAGGTGGGATCAAAAAAATGGCCTTTAAAGTGGAAGGAGCATTAGGATCAAGGGTAACATATGGATTAGCTAGAGTTATGACTCTTTATGTTTAATAAGGTGGTCTATTCTCTTTGAAACCCTGATAAGGAGGCCTTTGATCTTTGAAGGGCTAATAGGTGGTCTAATTTTGTTATTTATAGGGCCTATTATACTAATATTATTGTCTCTTGAGTTTCACTATTTCATTCCCAAAGGATTGTAACAAGCTTTTAAACTCTCCTATCTCATTAGCTTGACTAGTAGGGGTTGAAATTAGAGCTTGAGGTGATGGAAAAGGAGCTAAGGATGAGATTTAAGGAATTTAAGGAGATGGTATGGACTTTATTTATAGAAATATAGGCATTTGAGGTCTTATATAAATCTTACCATCTTGTATCAAACTGTTATCTGCCCTTATTGCAACCTCACAAGCATCTGGCAAAGTAGTACCACCCATTGACTATATCATCACACTAATGTAAGAGTTAAGGGCTTTTAAATAATATAGAAATGCATATCTTGCAGATGGTCTAATAAACAAAGGTATCCTAGTCCATGTCTTTTATAATCTGAGATTAAATCAAACATGAACTCATGAGGAGCTTTGTTTAACACACTTAACTATTCAACCAAAGAGAGGTGATCAGATTTGTCCTCAAATTACTTGACTAAGGCTGCACCCAAATCATCTCAGGTAGAATTAGAGTTTAGTGGGAAGTTTCTATACTACTACAATGATTTTTCTTTAAAATAAACATCAAGTAACCTAATAGCAACATTATCCTCAATAACATTATGGACTAAACAGAGATTGGCTACATCTTAGATATTGTCAATAGGGGTTGTTTGATTTTCTCCTAAGAAGAATGGGATGCTCTTGAGGGTAGACATTGGAATGTCATCAAATTGGGGTAAATACAATGGGCTACCTCTATTAAAAGTAACAAACACCTAGTTTTTTATGGCCATTCAGATAGTGGGGATTGTAGTGCTTAGAACAATGTGATAACCAAGAGACAAATATCTATTTTGAGGATATGGAATTACCCTCCTAAACCTTTATCTCTTATATGATATAAAATTTCCAAAAGAATACCTCTGCTAGTTGATCATGTGGTAACCTTTGACATGAAAAATTACTTGAATGATGCTATGAACCTTGCAACCTAAAGAATCTTTAGCTTGTGTTGAATATGAATATTCTCATCTGCTCCAACTGCTTCTCCTCAACTTCAAACTTTAGCTAATATGCAAAGAATTTATTTGATGTCCCACTGAGCATGTCAAAAATTATTGTCAATCAGACTCACACCCTTGTGAAGGTAGTTTTAGGCCTTAACAATTTGTTGTAACATGGAAATAATCCTAGGCTATGGGTGGCCTAATCAACGGATTGAATCTTTAGATTCTAGAGGCTAGCTCCCTTTGGTGTATCAATTAGGATATTTTCTCTACACTACAAACTGTCAGGAAAAGGGAAGAGGAAAAATGAAAAAATGAAAATTTAAAGGAAATCCTATCTAATGATGGTGATACACCTATATTTTAGTTTATACACTCAATTTGAGCTTCTAAAACACTGATTAGACAAGAAAAGACTGAATCTTCAACTCCAATTGACTCCTATGCATTAGTATTTCATAAAAAGGTTTTATCTGATGATCAAAGCTTGAGGAAAATGATAGAATTGGCTTGATTCAAGGCATTAACCAACCACTTACATTCACTATAAATTCAGCCAAAAGACATCAAACACATAACATGACCTACATAATTTGATCAATTAGTAACTAGATAAGAATTAGGACTTGACAAGGAAAAAAATTCTATCACATATGCAAATCATTGACATAAATACACTATATCAACATCCTGAAATTTGAAAATAGTCCTTCTATTTATCTAAAAAGGTTACAAAACTCAAATTTTGGTAGAGTCTGGTTTTGCCAAAAGAGGGATGATCATTTAAGGATGAAATACACAAGCAAGATAGTGGCACTAAAAATAGAAGAGGAGATCAACTCCCACATCTCACAAGTCCAATTTTAGCTATCAAAAGATAACTAAACCTTCAAATAATATCTTTGTCTTATGTCTTGCATGAAAAAGCTCTTTGGCATTGGAAAAGGATGTTGGGCCCATATTGGACTAATATGCTCCATGCATGAAAGATATGCCAAATATTTAAAGATAAAACTCCACTTGATACATTTGGAAGTGTTGAAAACCTTCAATTAACAAGATAAACCAGAATAGATGTGACACTTTGATAAATGTCAACTCAAACTCTAGACCAATAAACTCCAAAAGGCCTCCACTTGCATGACAAATCTCTTTGAAAATTGAAGCATGCATGAAATTCCATGTTTAAGATTAGATATGTAGTCTTGAAAATTTGTGTTAGCTCCTTGAATAGCCATCCAATGTTAAACTCCTTAGGCCCTTCATGCATTCAAGTCTCTTTTTTAGAACTGAGAGAGTCATGCTTGAAGGTAGCTGCATGTCTTTTCCAAGTTTGAATAATTTTATTCTTGAATTAAAAAATTTAGTGTGCTCTTTAATGCAATCTTGGACTATAGATCTTATTATAGTTGGAAAAAATAATACTTTATTGGTTTTGTTCATGTCTATACTCTTAACTCGATGCATTTATTCTTGTTTGGGCCACTTTGTTGCTCTGTATGTGAGCTATGAACCATGTCATAGGATTCAAAAGGATAAATCCTCATTATCTTCTATTGATTGGGTGTCAAAATCCTACTAAGATCCTTTTGAAAACCTAGCCTTTTCTCATATGTTGATCTCCTTGCTAGATCTTTGACAAGTGTCAAGCTCATGGTAATTTTGGTGAAAATTTTTAAATATTGACCAAAGGCTACTTGTAGGGGCTCAAACTTGATGTTTGTGGGCCCATCATTAATTCCTTTGCACTTTTGTTTTTGACCAATTCTCCTAAAAGAATTAACCTCTCAGGCCATTCCCTTTGGCCTTCACACTTTTTGCTTATTACTTTCCCGTGGAAAATTTATCTAAAGGAATTTATGTAAATGCCCCTCGGCCTTTTGAAATGTCCCTTCATAAATTTCAAAAATCACTTTTCCCTTGGAAATTACCCTTCAAAATTGTTGAAATGGACTTTTCTCGAAGAAAAAGAACCCTTCAAACTTCATGAATGTGACCTTTAAACTTTTTGAAAAGTCCTTTGGATTAACTGAAATGGACCATCAGAAAAGTTGAAAAGCTATAATGAACTCTCAGCTGAAAGAAATGACCCTTCAGACTTTTAGAAAAGTCCCTTCAGAAAATTTAGAATAGTTATTTGTCAAAATCCTTCAGTAAAATTGAAATTATCCTTCAGCAAATTTGAAATGGCCTTCAAAATTTCCAGAAAAGTCCTTTTGGAAAAATTGAATTTGACTCTATTCCTTCGAAAAAATTGAAAAGACCCCTCGAATTTTTGTAATTGCCCTTTTTGCCAAGATAAAAAGCCCATTAGCCTTATGGAAAAGGACCATTTCCTTGAAATAGATACCTTTAGGAATTTGAAAAAGTCCTTTAGCTTTTAGAAATGGTCCACTTCATATTTTGGCTTTCTTGGAAAGACCCTTTAGTTTTGTTGAAAAGGACTTTTCGAAGGGAAAGATACCCTTCAAACTTTTGAAAAGTGCCTTTCCTGAAAGGAAAATACCCTTCAAGATTGTTGAAAATGCCTTTTTCCAAAAGGAATAATCCTTAGGATTTTTTGCAAAGACCTTCTTATTCAATTATCTTATATAGAAAAATCTAAAGTATTTATTCCTAAAAAATCTCGAAGTCTTATTCTTTGAGAACATGAAGTCTTTTTTCAAAACTTGCTCCCTTCAACTGCGCGGATCAACACCAAAACTTTCAAAGCAAACTAGCATGGTATGTAGAGATTCAAATGAAAAGGGTGACAATTTTTTGACCTGTGGGGTCAAAAATTGTCAATAAGACATCCTTTTTCTATTGAACATCAATATAATTTCTAGCTCATGGTTCTTCTCATTGCACTTTCTCGATAGGATTAGTTGTCGACTGGGTCTGTCCCCCACTACGAGTGTTAATGTTTACCTGTTAAACTATAGGGATGGTTGAGCGTGTGTGCCAATGTGGTTTATTAATTTGAATCATGTTGGCACCATTTTTATTTTGCTCTTTGGTGATAGCTGCATATAAGTTGAGACACTCTTCCAGTTGGTGGTCTTTTTTACAGAAAGTGCACATTGGGTAATCTGGGCAATCCCTTTGATAGTGGTCTAGAGACCCACATTTGTAATAAGTCTTGGGTGAGAAATGACCACCTCCTCATCCTCTCCCTCTTCCTCCTCCATGGTATCCACCATTATCTTAATTATTTACTACTGAGGTTTGGCACGTGTCACACGCTCAAGTTTCATGAATGTCACTAATCAAATGACAGTCATTAGTGTCATGAGTATAAACATCATAGATCTTGCAATAGTCAGATACCTTAGTGTGCATAGCTCATTGTAGAAGAGGATAATAACAAACATCATGTTCTTCATGACCAATTTCACATGTTTATTTAAGTATCGTGCAAATATTCTTGCATGGACAATTGCTCCATTTATGTCCTTCAAATTCATAGTTTATACACCAAACACCATTGTGTGTTTCATGCGTATTACTAGCCTTCAAATTTTCAAGTTATGATTTTGTTAAGTCTATTTGGGCTTCATAAAGGGACTTATCCTAGTATCAATGCTTTCATCTACCTTAGTGTAGAGAACAACTTCTAAAGCCTCACACAAACTAGTGAAGGTCTTCTATGACAAGGTTCGACAAAAAGGTAATAACAATCCTCCCTTAAACCATTGTGCATGTTGAGTAGCATTAATTTCAAATGATAATTTAGACAATAAATTTTTAAACCTTGCATCATACTCACACACACTTTTAATGAGTCGTTGATTTATGTCCTTCAACGTTGCTATGCTATGTTGCTCAAATTCAGGAATGTCAAACTCTTGAAATAAAGTTGTTTTTCATTGGTCATAGTTGACACTACTTGTTGAGGGTTGAACGTGTGATACCATTGTGCATTCACTCCATAAGCATAGTTAGAAACTATGCAGCCATATGCTAAGAGGATGTAATGCCTCACACCTTCCAAATTAGTTTGCATTTATAGACATGCTCATCTTCATTGTCTATACCTTGATACTCTGGTAAGTATAGTGTCATCTCATAATACGCTGTAGTCAGTTAAGGTGCTTGAATGGGTGATTGTTAGGAACCTCCAACCCTGACCCCTTGAGGAGGAGGTCCATTACCTCTTATACCACCTCCTACTCCACCTCTAGTGCCTTCAGTATTAGTGCTTATGATATGAGGTATAGTAGAAGGTTGATTACTCAAATTGTGGTCTATATTTTGTCTTTGTAGGCCTGGTCTACCAGGCATCCCAAGTTGTGCCATAAAATTCCCTTATTATATCTCGATTCCTCGCTAAGCTAATTATTTGACTATTTATAGATGGATATGGTAGATACACATGATATTGATAATATTTTTTGATTAAGTTTGGGATTATGCTATTTTGAGATATTAGTATGTTGCTTAATTAGATGATAATTCATGATTGCTTAGCATACGCTTTCATTTTTAAGCATATTAATGAATTGTTATTTTTACATATTATTGATTTTGAATATCATGTGATATAGCCTAACTTAGAAATTGTGGTATTCCCTATATTATTAATTGGATGCTAATTCAATATTTGTGGAATCATGAAAATGGATATGAACATAGAAATTGTTATAAAATGGGTTTGGTCAAGTAAATTATAGGGAATACCCTCCAAATTAGTAAATGCCCAATCCTTTTAGAAAGCTCTATGTAATTATTCATTGAGAATATTTTGATCTTATAACCAACAAATGATTAATGGATAGATATTGATTTTTGTAGTTTGAATCCATTACATGTACAAACTAGATACTATAGATTACTCTAGAATCTACAAATTAAAACTGTTAAATTATATTGTTGACACTATGGATTGCACCCTTGAAAGAAGGTTGGGCTTCTCTCTTCCATGTGGCACAATGGAGACTCCCCTCTTGCTATGGATCTGGCAAAACTGAGGGGAGAATCTCTAGATAAGGGCTAGCTCCCTTTGATGCATCTCTGAAGTCTTTCACTACTACTGCTAACAATTGGGAGGGGGTGAAAAGGGATAAGGATATAACTGAAATAAAACCTATATAAATAGTGATGCACCAAAAAATGATTGATCTACTTAACTTTGACATACACTTTACATCAAGAACAGGCTAATATACACTTCATTTGACATGAGAGAACTCTTCTGCATCAGTGTTTCAACAGGGGGTCCTCTGGAGATACAGGGAGGAAGAACTACCAGAGGTGTTCTAAGACACACTATGGTAGCCTGTTCACATGTGCCTATACTCTGTTGTGGACACTTATTGTTGACCTGCAAAAGAAGAACTCACAATACACTAGACATGATAGAATCATTCTATGAAAGCATGAAGGAAAATGACTTAACACAAGATAAAACCATAGACATATGCAAACGTGCAAACTCGAATGGAGGTTAAAATGCTATGTCTTGATTCAAGGTAAAATCTTGTAGGGCTTCACCATACAAGTTGAGAGATATCTTCCTCCCTTGAGAGGTTACAATATATAACATAAAGAGAAAGACTTCTAGCACCTTCCAAAATAATTATCCCATGTTGCGTTGAATGCCTTGGAAAGAGGGAACTTGCTTATGCTAGTGTCATTCTTCTAGAAACAACCTGGAAGAACCATGTTGTAGATGCCACAAATTTTAACTTTATAACTTAAACCATCTTAAAAGTTCTTGTAAAAACATGGGTCACTTTGTCTCATCTACAACAATAACTTCCTATGTCGATGTTTTTTGTGTGCCACCGGAGCTATTCTATTCTTTTATGCGCTTGACTTATGTGTGTGTGGTCACACTTTCACTATTTTAATCTCTTTCCTACTAACTCGGCTCTCGAAACATCTTTTTGTCTTTTTCTGGCTCCTCAAGCTCCTTTCTCAGTGGGTCGCTAAGTTTCCCTCAGGTCTTATGCCCCTTTGAATTCCATTGGGCCTGTGCCATTCAAGCTCTTTTGGGCCACTTGTCGTGAAGGCATTAGTCCTTTGGCTTATCCTCAATGGCTGACGCATCCTGTCAAAATTGATGTCTATGGGCCTGTCACTATTTGAAAACCAAATGGGTATTTCATCACCATAAATTTGACGTATGTAGGCCCATCGCCATTTGAAAGCCAACGGCTAGTTTGTTGCCTTGAATTTGATGTGCTCAGGCCCATCACCCCTTTGGCAATTCCTTCAACCCTTTGTATTCCTTCAACCTTTTGTAATTTGATCCCTCCAGAAGGGATGGTGTCCCTTCGGCCTTGTAAAAGGTCCCCTTTTGGGTTGTTGGGAGTCCTCTGCAAGGGCACTTACCCTTTTGGTTCCTCTCTCAACACTCCCTTGGTCATCAAGATTCCTTTAGAGTCTCAGATTTTTTTTCGAATTTCCTTCAAACAAAAGCCCAAAGGGATTCTTTTAGACATTTTTTCTAAGGTAATTTTTCCTTGGTCCCTTGCTTGTGAATTTCTTTGAAAAAAATGTTCGAAGGAATTCCTTCGGGCATTTTGTCTGAAGGAATTCATCCATTGATTATTCCTTGTATTTTCCTTCAGACATTTTATCCGAAGGACCTTTGACCTTTGACCTTTGACATTTTATCAAAACTCTAAAGGAATCCTTTGCCTTGCTCACTTTTCCAAAGGAAAACTTTCCTTTCGGCCTTCTCTTTAATCCCTCTGCAAGTGTTCCCTGCCCTCTGCAAGGGCACTTTGGGTCTTGAAATGCCCCTTCGAAACTTTTTATTTGGTCCTGCCACTAACCAAGGTGCCCTCCAAAGGAAATTTGTTGCCCTTTTTGTGAGCTGCTTAGACCATTTTGGGTCTTTCAATCGCTTCTACTTATAAAAGTAGATAAGTGATGTACCTACACAAACTTGATTTGCACTAGACTAAGAAAAATAGCAAAACACTTGGCTTTTTCATGGAATAGGTCTGACAGGCAGTATTTTGTGCGAAGCAACTGAGGGATGACTTAGCCAAATCATGGATGTGAAAGACTCTTTGTAAAGAAAAAGGAGGGGGTGCCTAATTTGGCCTGCAGGACCAAAAATTGGTCAACACATTTGGTGACTCACAGGGGAAGCATGCCTCCTATGCTTGGGAAGACTGGTAGCCTCTAAGTCCATTGGGCATGGAGTAAGGATGCATCTTGGAGAAGTTAATAACCTTGTAAGGAACTATGAACCAGCAAAGATTTTACCTCAAACACAAAGGAGAACACACACAATAAATGCTAAAAACACTACACATGTGCAACATCACTTAGGGAAAACAAAGACAATTGAAAGCAAACTATTATGTACAGCTAACAAGATACACTTGCCTCCCTCCTAGATCAAAGGGAAAACTTCTTAAGTCTCCTTCATGGAAAGAAAACTTATGGTGTCAGACAAGTGGCTGACTGGAAAGGAGACTTGGTGACTTTTTGTTCTTGTCTACCACCTTGATTGGCTTGTATCCAAATGAATCAAGGTCAAACATGCTTCTAACATATATGTATTCATATTACTCTTGGAAGCTTGCCTCATGCTAGCCCTTCATGCTAGTGTATCTCACCAAGAATTCAATGGTTGCTAGCTCATCACCATAGGGATCATCTATCTCATAACCCCCTTGACATGCATCATGGATCGACTTGTTCCCTTTTGCCTCATTGAAGAGACTGTCAAACTTATCTTTTGATTCATCATGGCTTTCTTGAAGAAGGGTGACTATTGTGATGTCTGAAATGAGATCACAAACTTCTTACTCATCCCATAGGACATCACCTTCTTGCTCAAGGCTCTCTTCTTCAAAGCTTTCATCAAGATGGATAGGCCTCTCCTTTTCTTGCTAAAAAACAAGAGTCTCTACTTGTTAGCAAACATGATCCTGATCCTCCTCTAACTTGGGTCCCATGGCATGGTCATTCTCTTCATCAAAGCAATAAGGAAGTTCATCAAACAAGGGAAGAGAGAGCTCACCATGCTTACTTTCCTCATCATCTATTGTTGACAAATAAAGTTTATCAACTTCTTCTTCATATTGTTGGAACATCCACATGTATGCATGACCTGTTTCTTCTCCATTGTTGATGATATCTTCAAAGGGAGCATCCATGATGATCTCATCCTCATTGTTGCTCATAATAGCCTCTTGGGTAGCTGCAAATTGGATTCTCTCTTCTTCACTTGCCTCTTTCAAAAAAGGTTCCTTCTTGAGAAGGGATGAAGTGAAAGGCTGATGGTTAAACTCATGTGGAAGAGGAGGCAAACCCTGATCTAGAATCAAATGATTCTCCTCCTTCCATTTGGCCAACACTTCATCTATATCAGATGTGGCTTGATAGTTGTCTTGAAGGAGTGTAGATGGGGTGTGTTCAGACATGGAATCTGATATTTGGTCTAAATCATCCATCACACCTTGGCTGAGGAACCTTATTTTGGACTCCAACTCTATGATTTGCTTAGTTATATTCTCTTGGAAGAGCCTTTCTTGGAGGTCACAAGCATCATCATGATGAGTAGGATCAACTTCATCTTCTTCAAGGCTTTGATCAAAATGAATAGGCCTCTCCTCCTATTTTTTCCTACTGCATGATTCCATTGTTTGCTTCCAACTCATGACCTTGGGATTGGAACTTTTCCCTTGTGAACAGGCAACAAATTTATCCTCTTTAAGGTCCTGAGTTGGTTTATGATAGGCACCCCTATGCAAAAAGATTTGAGGAGGTTGAGGGAGACTGGGAAGGGTCTGCTCACACAGAGGAGGGGATGCTTCAAGAGAGATGTGCTGCTTTCCAAAAGATATAGGTTGATTCCCATCAAAAGAGCGTACACATTCTAAACAATTGAGAAGGTCAACCTCCATGAGAGGTTGCTCTAATGACCTTTGATGTTGGAAAGCTAGGTGTAAGGGATTAAGAGTAGGAGTGGTTACTACATCAGATGAGCTAGAGTAAGCAAGTGTTATTTAGTAGAAAGGACGTGGTGCACAAGAGGGGGTTTTCTTTAGAATAGGAGGGGGTTGATTTGGAATGGGAGAAGACACACAAGGTTGATTGCCTTGAATGAATGGACTCTTCCATTTTGCTACTTTCTCCTTCATGGATTTTAAGGCTTGAGCTTGCCTAAACAAGCACTCCTCTTTGCATAGAAGCTCTTGTTGATATTTATTCTGCTCCTCCAATCTATTTATCTCCATCACTTGCTTTTCAAATTCTAGTGTTACTTCTCTTACACTAGGTGAAGGGAAACTAGGAGAGTTACTTGAGGTGATGCCATGAACAACCTGAGCTTGATCAAAGTTATATGAAGGAAAACAAGGTCCATGGTGCTGAGCAATGGGATTATACATACCAAAAATTTGATTTCTTGATGACACCAGGACTACTTAACCAGCTGATTCAACTCAGAGTCACCATTGGTGTTGGTTGAAATGCCTCCAAAGGCTGATTAGTTGAAGAACACACTAAAAAATCTTTCAACTCCTTGAACAAATGTGTCCCATGGGGCATGCCAAAAACTATTGACAATGTGGATTGCACCCTTGAAAGAAGGTTGGGCTTCTCTCTTCCACGTGGCACAATGGAGACTCCCCTCTTGTTATGGGTCTGGCAAAATTGAGGGGAGAATCTCTAGATAAGGGTTAGCTCCCTTTGATGCATCTCTAACTTCTTTTACTACTACTACTACTAACAATTGGGGGGTTAAAAAAAAGAAGGATATAACCGAAATAAAACCTATCTAAACGGTGAAGCACTAAAAAATGATTGATCTACTTAGCTTTAACATACACTTTAAATCAAGACCAGGCTAATATACACTTCATTTGACATGAGAGAACTCTTCTACATCAGTGTTTCAATAGGGGGTCCTTTGGAGATATAGGGAGGAAGAACTACCAGAGGTGTTCTAAGACACACTATGGTAGCATGTTCACATGCGCCTATACTCTGCTATGGACACTTCTTTTTGACCTACAAAAGAAGAATTCACAATATACTAGACATGTTGGAATCATTCTGTGAAAGCATGAAAGAAAATGACTTAACACAAGACAAAACCATAGACATATGCAAAAAGCAAACTCCAATAGAGGTAAAAATGCTATGTCTTGATTCAAGGTAAAATCCTGCAAGGCTTCACCATACAAGCTGAGAGATATCTTCCTCCCTTGAGAGGTTATAATATATAGCATAAAGAGAAAGATTTGTGGCACCTTCTAGAAAAATCAGCCCATGCTATGTTGAATGCCTTGCAAAGAGGGAACTTGCTCATGCTGGTGTCATTCTTCTAAAAATGGCTTGGAAGAACCATGTTGTAGATGTCACAATTCTTGACTTTATAGCTTAAACTATCTTAAATGTTCTTGCAAAATCATGGGTCACTTTGTCTCATCCATAGCAATAACTTCATGTGTCGATGCTTTTTGTGTGCCACCTGGGCTATTCTGTTCTTTTCTACGCTTGACTTATGTGTGTGTGGTCACACTTTCATTGTTTTATGTCTCTTTCATAGAAACTCAGCTCTCAGGCTATCTTTTTGTCTTTTGTTGGCTCTTCAGAATCCTTTCTCGATGGGTCGCTACGTTTCCCTCAGGTCTTATGCCCCTTTGAATTCTGTTGAGCATGCACCATTTGAGCTCTTTCGGGCCACTTGTCATGAAGGCATTAGTCCTCTGGCTTGTCCTCAATGGCCGACGCATCCCATCAAAATTTATGTTTGTGAGTCTGTCACTATTCAAAAACCAAATGGATATTTCATCAACATAAATTTGATGTCCACAGGCCCGCCACCATTTGAAAGCCAATGACTAGTTTGTTGCCTTGAATTTGATGTGCTTGGGCCCGTCACCCCTTTGGCAATTCCTTCAGCACTTTGTATTCCTTCAACCTTTTGTAATTTGAACCTTCCCGAAGGGAAGGTGTCCCTTCAACCTTAGAAAAGATCCCCTTTTGGGTTACTGGGAGTACCCCACAAGGGCACTTGCCCTTCAGGCTCCTTTCTCAGTGCTTCCTTGGTCATCTCAATTCCTTCAGAGTCTCAGCTTTTTCTTCAAATTTCCTTCAGACAAAAGTCTGAAGGAATTCCTTCAAACATTTTGTCTGAGGGAATTTTGCCTTGGTCCCTTGCTTGTGAATTCTTCAGACAAAATGTCCAAAGGAATTCCTTTGGGCATTTTGTCTGAAGGAATTCATCCATTGATTCTTCCTTGTATTTTCCTTCAGACATTTTGTCTAAAGGACCTTTGACCTTTGCCTTTTATCATGGATTTCCTTCAAACAAAATTTTGAAGGAATCCTTTGCCTTGCTCACTTTTTCGAAGGAAAACTTTCCTTTCAGCCTTCTCTTGAATCCCTCCGCAAGGGCACTTTGGGTCTTAAAATGCCCCTTCAAAACTTTTAATTTGGTCCTGCCACCGACCAAGGTGCCCTCTGAAGGAAATTTGTTACCCTTTTTTGTGAACTACTTAGACCATTTCAGCTCCTTCAATCACTTCTACTTATAAAAGTAGACAAGTAATGTACCTGCACAAACTTGATTTGCACTAGACTAAGCAAAATGACAAAACACTTGGCTTTTTCATGGAACAGGTCTAACAGGGGGTATTTTGTGCAAAGCAACTGAGGGATGACTTAGCCAAATCATGGATGTGAAAGACTCTTTGTAAAGAAAAAGGAGGGGGTGCCCAATTTGGCCTACAAGACCAAAAATTGGTCAACATATATTAGAATGGATAATTTGCATTTTAAAGTTGTTAACCTTAGAGTAAAGTTAGTTACCAACATTTATAGATTACCCATTACTAGGTCAAATGCAGTGTAATAACACAATTTTTGTTTAATGTATAGAGTCAAATAACAACTTTATGTTAACAAACAAAAAAAAGGGTTAACTATATACAAATTTAATAGATAGATGGTATTCTAATTTCTAAGATTATATTATCTATTACCTTACTTGATGGGGTTAAAGTTATGTAATGATGTTAACAAATATTGAGAATTTCTAAGATTCTAGTTACATGTTTTTGAATCTGTAAATGAGTTGAGCCATTAAAAGATTGGCTATTCTAATTTAAGCACCACATTGAACTGAATAATTCCAACCAACCAATTTGTTTGGTAAAAAGGCATCCACCCTTATTAATGATATTAAATAACTAAAATATGTTTAATATGTGTTAGGCATCAAACTTGCTAAAGTTTGTATATTTTATGAACATGTCGAACTTTTATAGTTCTATGCTAAACGTTGATAGGTGTTGAATCAATTAAAAAAAACACTGCAAAAATATATAAGCATCAACTTATATTAAACAACTAAAATCTACTGAATTTATTTTGCCAAAAATTGCTTTTAATGGTAAGTGCATCAAACTTATAGAAGTTGCATGTGATTTACAAATGAGAATTTTGTAATAGGCACAAATGAACCAATCTAGACTACCAAATAAGAATAATTTTGTATATTCTAGCATGACATCAATTTGAATTGAGTTGATCTTCACCTTCTTCATTACCTTCACGCAATCCTTGCTATCACCATGTCCATGGTTTGAACCTCTCGAAGCTACCTTTTTGTCCAACAACATTAAAGTTGTTGCCATATAAAGTTATGATATTTCCTTTTCTTTAACTCAGCTCAAGAGCAACAATGCCACCATTCTTTTTATCTCAACTATTTCAACTCAAGCGAAACTATGTTCCATTTTAGTCAAAGACTACAATAGACTCAAAAAACCCCCTTCATTTTCAATAGATTACAAATATGTGTCTATCTCCATGTCTGGAAATGACATATATATAATATATATGTATTATGGTCATGTTTATTTTTGGGGTGCGAGCCACTTCATGTTTGTTTCCTGCATTTTCCATTCCATCGTGGGTTTCGTTATACATTAGCCATCACATATTTGATTAAGTTTTTGTGAACTAATTTGGGCTAAACTAATATAATGATTTTATACTATCATATAATTGGATGTATTTATATTTCATACGTAGATCCAAGTATTTAGTTATGATGAACTGTGTATTTAATAGTACACCTGATATTGAAATAATGGCCTGAGTTTATAAATACCATGATTTATTAATATGAGATTGTCATCATAAATAGTGCCCTGAGATTAATGGTTCTGGTGAGTCAAGAAGATAGTTCAAAATAGTGTTAATTGTTTAATCTAGATTGAATAGTTATATTTTTATGCACTTGGATGTTATAAATATACTATAGATAAATGGAAAAAAATTATTTAGAATTTGTAATTAAACCTGATCAATATATTTATAGATGATCAATGGTAAGTATGACATCGTGTATTTATAAATCAATCTTTGTACAGTTTAGAATTCCCATTACCCTCCATATGCTTTGTTTAGCAAAGGTAGGTGTACCTTGTATATCTCTGTAGGGAATTTACGTGGTCCCAAATTACCTATAGAAGCAAAACTAACAGACAAGGGATGAATGAACATTTATTTTATCACTAATTTAGGATAACATAATTTAACTAAGGGTTCTTATTATAACTTCATCTAAATTCTTTATAGATGTAGTGTTATTATGTAGGTTTGTTATGGCTATGATTATAATAATCCACAAAGTATGCTCTTGCATATGATCAAAAAAGTGGAACATTAGGGTTTTTGATTTAGAGATGCAATTGACCATCAATGTAGTTTATCATCAATGTTTTATGGAAAACTTATATTATATATAGACTTAAGCAACCATACAAAATTATAGTTTCCTAAATGAGTAACGAATTGTTGAGATTATGTTCATACTAGGTACAATTTGGTTGTGAGTTATCTAACCCTCTGAAAAGGCCATGATTGATAGTTAAACATTAAATACTTGTGAACAGAATGGGGAACATTTTGAGAATATCTGGGAAGAAATCCTATTTAGAAAAGGACCAAAATCATACAAAAGTATTGCTTTAATGAACCAATTATCCTAAAGAAAACATTAATAAATTTTGTGATCTTGAAAACTTGTAAAGACTTTTGAACCATATTGAGTTCTTGTTTAGGAAGTATAAATGAGTTTTGGTATTTTCATACCTTAGAGTACTTACATATGGTTCAAAGACAAGTACCACTCATATTTATGGATTATGGTTATAAATGAATAAATGGTCTTAAAATGTTCGTAGAACCAAGATTATAATTATGAAATAGTCTCTTATTGGAGTAATTAATAATTGAATCATGTTCATATAACATGCAACTTACTTGTGAGTTTTCTGACTCTCTAGAGAGGTTAATCAACTACTAGCTTAAATGAAATCAATGTTAAACACCTGTGGGTGATACCTATTATGAGGGTGTTAATTTGAACAAGAATTTTAAATGTCCATAGCATATATTGGTGTATCGTGATGCATAATTATAAGTTATATTTATTTAAATGCTAAAGTATACAACTTAAGTTAGGGTATACTTGGGTGGTAAATCTTGTATTTACATTATCATTATTTTGTATGTAAGTCACTTGGTTCTTGAAATCATAAGTTTGGAGTATGTGTTGTTGTGAACCTATGATAGTATGGGATTTCATAGGGTATTATTGTGGAAAATTATGTTGTACCTAAGTGGTACTTACTATAGTGATTATACCCAAACTCAAATTTACATCTAACAATTTTATTGTATACTTGTTGGATATTGCTATGAATAGTGTGTGTTATTATAGTTGGAAAGACTTGTATATGTGTACATGTAAACCTAGGAGTTTACATAGAGTTGTGTTGGTATGTTATTGTATTTTTTGGGATGATGACTTACTTTATTATATATATAGTTACTTATGTAACAATTGTGTTTCCATGTAGTTGAGACTACTTCATGTGTTTGATTGTGGAAATATGGTACTTAAGTCTTAAAACACTAGATTGTGGTAGTATGGGATGCCATGAGGTGCAAATAATTGAAAATTAATTATATTATTAAATTGTATAGATAAATTATATGTTTACCTAGGTGGTATATTCTTAATCATTATTTTTAGTATGGGATAGAATATAATGGAAGATTCATGCATATGTTAGACAGACTTAAGGTATGATATTATTATTCCTATGTATACCATGTCATGTGATGCATTTGCTAGTAGGGTGTAAGTTAATGAATCTTTTGGTTGAATTGTATTTGACCAATTTGCATTGCTAATGTAGAGTCAGGAGTGAGATGGACTTCAATGGTTTACTGGCATTGAATGTTAGATGAAGGTAGTCCGATCAAGTGGTGTGTATGAAATTGATTGATCTAGATCATTATCATTTATTATTTGTAAAGATTAGGGCCAAAGTATGTTTAGTGAGACATTATCATTTCATGAGTATGGTTCATATGTTAGTTTGATATCTTGTAATAAAATAGATTTCTGTGATACATTGCATATTAGTTTAGAATCATACAATACACGTGTACTTGCTAGTCTCTCTAGATTCCCACGTCATCACTATCTACTCATCCATGAAGGGAGGGCCATTCCCTAATGGGATTAGTGCAGGGGGACATTGGTTCGTGGTTAGTGTGGTAAAGTGCTCAGATGATGTTCTCCCTCCCCACAATAGTACTACTATTGAGAGGACACTTGAGATTGCCACAGATACTGGAGAGTCTGGAGAACTCATGCTCTGAGCAGCTAGGTATCTAAATTATGTACATTGTATTGGATTGAATATTATTATTGAGTATTGTCATGAAAAAATATAATTACTTATTATTGTATATTAGCAGTGGAGATTGCAGAGTTGCATCAGTTGTGACTGAGTTGTTGTATTACTTTTTATATTCATTTTATGTAACATCTTCATGACATTAGAGATATGTGATGTAATGTGTGTACTTATTGTTATCACTTGAATATATGTGTGATCTTTGTTTATATTATTGGGTTTAATCTATTTATGGTATATATATTTAATAAAAAAAATAATGAAATATTATGTCTAACCTAGTGGGGTTGTTACATCCCTTATAGAGGGAAAGAGAGTGTTAAGTCTAAATGAGCATCAAAAGGCTTAGTTTCAGTATCCCTTATTAGTTCAATTTCTGATTCCAAACTATATGTATCTTAATTTCATATATGTACTTCATCTAAGTCAAAAGCATGAGTGTACACTATGGTGGGGGAGCCTGTTTGGTTCAGACTTGGTACCTCGGTTCCTGCCACCCATCTTGTTTCTCCTTCATAGGATAAAAGTGGAATATAATGTAGCTAGAAATTTATGGGTCCTCATGTGTTTGTGCTTACTTATGACTCCTAAAAACACTCTTTGTGTTCTCCCAGTCTCTTCTTATGCTGCTAAACCCTATAATCCTTTATCGAGCTTCATCATACTTTCATTTTTGTAATGCACGTTGGCTAGCTACCATTTTGAACCCAAAATCTTCTACCAACTCCTATTCTCCTCTTCCAAATGTTCAACTCATGCACAAGATGATTTATTTCTCCAATGGTATAGTTTCAAGTCTAATATCAACAAATAACTTCTTAATTTCAAAAGAAAAAAGCTTAATATAATGACCATGTGGTTCTCAAAGGAATTGGAACTTGGCTTCTTCAGGGCTTGAATAAGAAGTTACAATGTACTCCATAATGAAGCTACTTAGAACTTCTTTCCACCAAAATTTGACTGTTCACATCCGTCGAGCTCTAAATTGTGTTACATCCCTTTGTCATTCTATCATCTAAGATTGCCTCCTTCCAAGATTCCTTTATCATCCTTGAGCATATGCTATCAACCAAGCATGTAAATGAATAAGGGCCTCTGAAAATTAGGTTTCATACAATGCACTATAGAGATTATGTTCTACCCACTACCGTACATAGATTCCTGGCTCAAAATAAGGAACTTAAAAATTATCTTCAACATTGGTAACCCATTCTTCTATATTCTCTAGCGTAATACACTCAAACATTTTTCCAAGATTGTGCTTCAAGTGCTTCATGTCCCAAAAATAGAACCAAAATGTTGGGTTACTTGTTATAATTCTATATTGGTGCTGAAGTCTAACCCAATGAGATAGTGCATTAGACCTTTCACATAAGAATTATGTCTTGTGCACTCACTCAAAGTACATAATGAAAGACTGGTTCTTGTAGGTTTTGTTGCATAGTTTGGACAACTTCTAATCAAATAGGGATTATATAAAAGCATACATAGACTACCTTAATCCTTTGAGTTCTAGGTTCAATTAATATTACTACATAGAATATTGTCATTTTCTATTAGCATTAATTATCTTAGAAAATAAAATGTGATAGGGTATAACTCGTATATAAGCCACCACTTAATTCACACCATCGTTCATTAGAAAATAAGAAGTTAACAAAAACCTGTTATTCTCGCATATTAAGTTTAACACACAAAAAGGTATATGTTTGTCACAATCACATCCTAAAATCCATCTGTCCCCATAATGATTTAGAAAAGGGGTATTTATAGTTGTTTTTCCCTAACCAAGTGTTTACAATCATTAATGACATGAATTAGCCAATGAACTCTCAACAAACTAAGAGTCATGGCACTTACCAATCAGTTCTTCCTAAGATTCGGGCCTCTGTGCCCCCTATATCCTCACTCTATGCTACCATGTGTTCCTCTCCTTATGGGTTGGTGAAAAAATTCCTATCAATAAGGTCAGAGTGACCATTATGACCCATTCTTCCAATTTCTCCTGCTTCCCATATGCTCCCCTAGTTTCTCATTACTATTATGAGTCCTATGTCTTCAGGTTCCTTGTGACTCATTCCCCTTTGACTAGGTCCTCTAATGTTGGTTTATTCATGTCCTTGTCCTCTTATACCCCACAGGTCCTACATCATGGTGCTTCTTCACGTATTAGTTTCATGTCATGGTCCTTCTGTGCCATGCCAAATTCATGCCAAAATTGGACCACACTTAGTCAAAATTTTGGGGCCAATAGGGAATGACTCAAAAGTCATGGTTGATAGGTGTTTAGTCAAAGTAGAGATTAGGTTACTCAAATTCACAATAGTTGTGGATTTGTATGTATTACCTTTAGGATCATATAATGTGATCTTAGGAGTCAATTGGCTTACAAAACATAAAGCCAAGGTTGATTATTACCTGAAGAAAGTTGAGTGTCTTGATGATTTCAAGAATCAAACAAAAATTAAAGGTGAGAGGAGAGAGTTGAAGTTAAGATATATTTTAGCTATGCAACTTGATAGGGATTAGGGAAAAGGGTTCCAAGAATTTCTCATTAAGATAAATGAAATGAAGGATCTTACGAAACCATCTCTTGAATATTATCCATTTCTTAGAGATTTTCACGATGTGTTTCTAGAAGAGTTACTAGGTTTGCCTCCTAGACATGAGTTTGATTTTTTCATCAACATTATACCTAGTTTGGAGCCACGGTCTAAGGAACTGTACATGATGACAAGCATTGAGTTGGTTGAATTAAAGGCTAAACTTCAAGAATTTTTGGATAAGGGGTTAATTAGGCCAAGTGTGTCACCAGGAGGTGCATTAGTTGTCTTTGTCAAGAAGAAGGATGGTGCCCTTCGAATTTACATTGATTACAGAATGTTGAATAAGGTAACCATCAAAAATAGGTATCTTTTCAATCAAATGTGAGGAGCAATAATATTTTCTTAGAATAATATTCAAGTGGGATATTATCAATTAAAGATTTAGGATGAGGACATTCCAAAAACAACATTCAGAACTCATAGTGCCCATACTGAGTTCTGAACGTTGTTTTTGGAATGTACTCATCTTAAATCCTTAATTGATAATATACCACTTGAATATTAATTTAAGAAAATATTATTTCTCCTCTCATTTGATTAAAAAGATACCTATTTTTAGTGGTTACCTTATTCAACATTTTATAATCAATGCAAAGTTATGGAAGCATAAGTTGTATGGTAAGTTGTCCAAGTATGCATTTTTTAGGAAAGAATCTAGTATTTTAGACACATTAGATTTTCAAATGGTATCTTAGTAGATTTGGGGAAGTTTAGAGCCATTATGGAATGCTCAGCACCGAAGAATGTGCATAAAGTTAGAAGCTTCATGGGGTTAGCAGGCTACTATAGGAAGTTCATTCCAAACTTTTCCAAGATAACTAGTCCAATTACTTCCTTGTAATGGAAGAACCACATATTTGTTTGCTCAAATAAGTGTGAATTAGCTTTCAAAGAGTTGAAAAGAAGGCTTACATTAACACTAGTGTTGAGAGTTTCAGACCCCAATGGTCAATTTTCAGTGGTCATGAACACATCAAGGGATAGACTAGGAGGAGTCCTTATGCAGGATGGCATAGTAGTGGCTTATGAGTCATGTTAGCTAAAGCCATATTAGGTGAATTATGTCTCTCTTGATTTGGAACTTGTAGAAATTGATCATGTTTTAAAAGTGTGGCAGCATTACTTGTTGGAAAAACTTTTTGAGCTCAAGATAGATAATTTGGGACTCAAGTATATTTTCACTCAACCTAATTTAAATACTCATCAGAGATGTTGGCTTGGGTTTTTGTCTGGTTATGATTTTGCCATCAGTTATATCAAAGGCAAGGAGAATAGACTAGTTGATACCCTCATTTGCAGAAGGTACATAACAGTTATAACTACTATTAGGAGTACTTTTAGGGATCATGTGATTAAGTTCTCTCCAAGAGACAAATTTTATGATCAAGTCAAAAAAACATTGACTGAGAATGCAAAAAATCATTGATACAAAGGATTTAGTTTGGAGAGTGATGGTCTATTACATTAAAATAGACGGATGTATGTGTTGGATCAAAAGAATATGTGGATCATAGTGCTAAAGGAATTGCATAATGCCCCATATTCATGACATCTAAGAGTAACCAAGTTCATGGTAGAACTTAGAACACTGTATTTTTGAAAGGGAATTAAGAAAGATGTCACAGATTATGTCTCATGTACTCTAGAGTATCAGTGAGTGAAAGCTAAGCATGTGTATATGGATGGATTATTATATTTGCATGATATCCTTAAATAGAAATGGTAAGTTATCAACATATACTTCATCCAAGGGTTGTCGATGTCATGAAACAGTCATGATATGATCTTGGTAGTTGTTGATAAACTAACCAAGTGGTTCACTTCATACTAGGCAATTTGATGGATGATGCACTTATCCTTGTAAAGAGGTTCATTAAGGAAGTTTATAGGTTTTATGGTTTTCTAGATAAGATCATTTTAGATCATGATCTGAAGATGACTTCAAGTTTTTGGATGACTTTAAATTCATATTTGGGTACACAACTTAATTTTAGTATAACTTACCACCCAAAGATTAATAGACAGACTGAGAGAGTTAATCAGGTGCTTGAGGATCTTCTTCATATGTATTGCATGGATCAATAGTAAAAGTGAGAATATTTTATTTCATTGGTTAAGTTTGCATATAACAACTTATACCAATCAGCGGTTAATATGGCACTATTTAAGGCACTTTATAGAAGAGGGTGCAGGACACCCATTAGTTGGGACAGGTTAGAGGACAGAGTAGTCTTTGGACTTGAGATGCTTGTAGAGATGGAAGAGCAAGTTAGACTAATCACATAGATATTGGTCAAGGCCAATGATAGATAGAAGAGTTATATAGATCTGAAGAGGACAAAAAGGTACTTTGTCATAGGTGATAAAATGTTTTTGTAGGTAAAGCCATATAAGAGCTCAATTAAATTCGAGAAGTCTATAAAATTATCACTAAGATATGTGAGACCGTTTGAGGTGTTAGAAGTGGTCAATCCTGTAGCGTATAGGCTTGCATTGTCACCAACCCTAGGTCTTTTACATGATGTCTTCCATGTTTCATATCTTAAGAAGTATAAGCTGATCCTACACATATGTTGGATTGAAATGCTTTGCATTTTCTACATCCCAAGGTGGTCACAGTAGAACCAATTAGGGTAAGTAACACACACAAAATTTATTTGCATGATAGAGAGATGTCATAGTGTAAGGCCCAATGGGACCAATACTTTGAAGATGGTGAAACTTGGGAGGACTGTGATGAGTTCTTTAGATGATTTCCACATTTATTTGATTGACTAGATAATATTATACTATGTTATTTTTAGTTGAACACTATTTCTATTTTGGAACATATGTTTGAATAAGAGTCATCTAAGATGATGACTAGATTTAGGGGGAAGGATGTTGCATTCTGATTCCTCGCTAAGTAGACTCTTTGACTATTCATGGATATATATAGTAGACACATTTGATATTGGTTATATTTCTAACTAAGCTTGATATATATGCTATTATGGTATAATAGAATATTTCTTAGATACATGATGGTATATGATTGCTTTACTGTGAGTTAGCTAGTGTATGTGTTTACATTTCAAGCATATTTATGTGTAGTTTTAGTTATATTTTACATTATATGTTTATCATATTGATATAATCTAACTACCTACGTGTTATGAGGTGGATGCATTAGAACTCATCCCTCAGAGCATGCCAAAGGGAGAGCATCATCGGAGAGGGTGACATAGATGGAAATGTCAGAGGTCCACAAAGAACTGGTGAGAACCCTACACACACCATAGTAGTAAGCACATGGTATAATGCATTAAAAATAATTACTTATGGTGTGCTTATTTTTACTTGCTTTGGAAAATTGATTTCTATGGATTGTCAATATAGATTAAATATCATAATGATTTTTTTTGCATATTTGACACGCTTTGTCATTAATATTGGTAGGGATATTCTTAAAAAATTAATTTAAAATTTAGATTATTAATCATTCTAAAATTGACATGTAAAATGTTATAACATGTGTGGATGTTAATTGATTTAATAAAATCATATAATTTTGGCATTTAATGTTAAAATATATAGAAAAATAATAATTACATTAAAAAGGAAAAAAATAAGAAAAGACAATAAAGAATTAATAAAAAGAAAAATGACTAAATTTAGGAAAATATAAGGAAATTAAATATATTAAAAAATAACTAAAAACAAATAAAAAGAGAAAAAAAAACCAAAACAAAGGAGAGTTGCACCTATTTCATAATGGAAAAGTTTGAGAAAGGGATTTTCTCATATATTTTTGGAAGAGAAGGTCAAAAAGGGAAGCAAGGGGCGCAACATAGGAAGAAAAGACATAGAGAATCAACAAACAAACTTATCAAGTAAGTGGTGTACTTCAATTATAATTATTATTTCTCAACTAATGTGATTATACTCTCTTAAACTATCTGTGTGTATAGTGGAGCGCTTGAATATATTGTTTTCGTTACATTTGGGCCATAATCTATGTATGTATTCCCCTATAAGACACTAAAACCATTCATGACGTTTCCTTAAAACCTATAGTATGTTGTGTGTGTGTGTGTGTGTGTGTGGATGCTTTGATTCATACATCTGCCTGTAGGGGTCACTGTAATAAGCATAGACGTTGACTTAAACAGGAAAACAATTTACAATTTTAAAATCAAGAAATTAGGAGGGCGTAGTTAATTATATTAATATTAAATCCCAACTATTATACTATAGAATCATTGTTGTTCCTTTTCTAAAATGCCTTTAAGTCAAAGGCGTCACCTTGAATAAAGTAATATGCCAACTATAGTAGATCATTACAATTTATTGACTTATGGCATCACTTGGTAAAGAAATTGGGCAATGATTATGAATTGCCACCTATAAATTGTGATATTTCAATCTGCAAACACAAAAAATAGATCGTTGCACCCTTTTTAGCATATGTTTAATCAAACCAACTATTGGCATCACCATTTAATTTACCTTGTCAGCTAAACATACTGTATTTAATTATGATAATCTATGTTCAGTCCTAAATTTAGTTGTTTTGTATTAGTGAACCATATCATGTTGTAGTCATTATTCATTCTAAAATCTGAGGCATGGTAATATAATCAGCGGATCATTATCAATGTAATGTGTGTGAGGAACATTGAGTGAGACATTCAGGTATGAGACATTAATATTATTATTTGTGACATTCGTGTGTGAGACATCGAGTTTGTTTGGTGAGGAAGATCATTCTCACAGTGATCTATCACTATTCATTTTCAATATAGCCCCTAAGGCGTCACTATTTATGAGGTAGCAAATCAATGTATAAAATATTTTCTATTTGGCATCACCGTATATTCATGCTCAACAATATCAATATATATATATATATATATATATATATATATATTATAGTTGTCAAATGCATGATATTATTAAATTAGGGCTTATTATTCATAACACTAAAATTTTAAAGACCCAGTGATATGCAAATGGGCATCACCACACCCTTTTTAAACCTAATGTTTTTATTAGAGAGTTCATTGAAATATGAATGTCCTCAGCCATGAGTATGGGCGTAGTCATGATTTGGTGTAAGAAAATAATATTGTTATGTTTGGTAACCTATAAAAGTAATTAATTTATAATTTTTAAAGGGCCACATTTGAGGTATAGGGGATTTCAAGAGGTAGATAAAATGTAACAATTATACTAATGTATATTATTTTAGTTATATATTGGACTATATAAATGTTGGTCATAGCATAGTTTATAAAAAGTACCATGGATTAGAATTAGTTATATACATTTATTATCTTACAAGGACTTCAAATTTATTAAACATGAATGTTAGTCAATAACATAGTCCATTTTCTCGTTATTCTAAATGGAAGAATAATCTCATAAATTCTCATTTGGGAATATGTATAACTATAGATGTTAGACACAGTTAGTAAATGAAATACCTTTAAAGAGTTTAATGAGACATGGGAAGAATAATAAATCTAAAGAAGTCTTCACTATGATGGGTACGGGTTACTTATTATATGTTGATTTTGAACTAAAAACATGGGGTGTGAACATAATATTAAAACAAGTTATTGTATGCTTAATAAGAAATATGTATATTATTAGAGGTGTATTCTCATGATTATATATTACCATAGGTGGATTATAACCTAGGTTAAGGATTTGGGAATAATAAAACTTGTCGAATGCATGCCTACAAACCTCTATATGTATAGTGAATACTAGTTTGGATTACTCTATATTTCATGGAATGGAGTTTTGTTGTTCTAGTTGTAGAACATGAGTGTATGTTTCCATGTATTTACATGTACTTTATCATCTTGGTTGTGATATTTAGTAGTTATGCATAAAAACACCAGACTGTGATAATATGGGTTATCATAGGGTGTAGTTTAACTGAAAACAAATTATGTTATTTGAATCTACAGTTAATTATGTAATTACCCAGGTGGTATAAACTATATCCATTATTTCTAGTATGGGATAAAAATATTGTAATATTCATTCATATATTTGATGGAATAAATGTATGTTTTCATTGCTCATATGTTTATCATGTTACATGATGTGCTTTCTAGTAGGATGTAAATTATATGAATCTTGTGGTTGAATTGTATTTGACCAATTTGCATTGTTGATTCTGAGTAAGGAGTGATATGGACTTTATTGGCTTACTAGCATCATAATGTTAGATGAAGGCATTCTTATCAATCAGTGTGTATGAATTTGATTGATCTATCGATCACTTTTATATTATTATTATTAAAGCTTTGACCAAAGTATGTTTAGTGAAACATTATTATTTCATGAGTATGATTTACATGGATATGTGACATCTTGCAATAAATCTAGTTTTATGTGATACAATGCATGTTTAGTTTAGAAACCATATAGCACACGAGTACTTGCTTGTCTCTTTGGATTTCTGTGTCATCACTATCTACTCATCCATGAAGGGAGGGCCATTTCTTGATGGGATTAGTGAGGGGGATCATTGGTCCATGGTTTGTGTGTAAAAATTCTTGGATGATGCTCTCCCTCCCCATAACATTACTATTTATTGAGATGACACTTGAGATTGCCACAGATACTTGAGTTCGAGAACTATGCTCTAGGGGAGCCATGTATCTTATATGTACAATATATTGTATTGTACTTATTATTGAAATTTTTCATGATGAGTTGTAATTATTTATTACATTGATAGTGATGATTATATATTTGTATCAGTCGTGGCTGAATTAATATAAATACTTTCTATATTGGCATTATGATGTACTATCATGATATTTGAGATTACTAATGTAATATGCTTTCTTGCTATCATTATGATTTGAGTATTTTATTTGATCTTTTTCAGATTCTAGTAGTGTAATCTATTTTTGGCATATATTTTTAATTAAAAAAACATGCATTTCTAGGTAGATCCTAGTGGGGATGTTATAATCTATTATACACATTTCTCGCATGAGATATACCTGAGGTGCATATGCTATGCAACATGTGCCAGATATTACAAAATCCAAACCAGTGTTAAAAATCCAAAACTCTTTTATGAACTACTATCATAGCATAAAAACTTTTCACATACTGATACCCTAACATACCAATACTCTGATTGAATAATTCATGAATTGTATTGAGCCTTATCTGTCTATAATGGTCACTTCTTTTTGGTGTGATTGGAGGGATTAAATAATCTAGTTTCATTGAATTTTTTTTTAGGTGAGCATGATTACATAACTCACCCCATACCGAGCTACATAGACACACACACACATACAAACATTTTTTACACTCAAGTTGTGCTCATCGAGAAATGATACTCTGGATTACTGAAGCAACACTCTTCCTATTTTAGGTTGGGGGCATGATCACCTCCCAAATCTCCCTAGTCTATTTATAACACCACCATGGTTCAACATAATTTACCACTTTGTGACTCATTCATCTTTCTTGTCAGAAGATGGGGGAGGTTTCAAGTCCCTTGACTACTTCTCCAATTTCTAGTACTCAAGGCATAGTTATTACACAACACATACACATGTGTACTCTATCCATGATTTTTCTTTATGCTACTTTTTATTATTGCTTACATACAGATTATATACACTAATTTACTTGTTTTTGGACATATTCTTTACTGCATGTAATGTTCAAAGGACAAAAGATTGAAGGAACAACTCAAGTAAAGACAAGGTGTGTTATCCACACCATGATATGCATTTTCTTTTTCTTTCAACTAGTAATTATAATTTTTATTGCATTACTATATTAAGGGGCCAAATGTAGACACCTATTTTGATAAAAGTACACATATTTGTAGTCTTCTTGTATGTATATGCCTTTTACTAAGAATTAGACATTTAGTGACATGTTCTCTCATGGACCTCTTTGGTTCTACCTTATTTCACTTGTTTTACTTTCCCCTTGGGCCTGTGTGCTATATTTATTTATCTTTACCCAATATGTCAAGGATCCCTACTTGTTTTACTTATTTTCTACATGTTTTAACCCCTAAACACTTACGTCTTTCTTGGATACTAGTGTTGATGTTAATGTCCAGCTTTGACACAATTATCTAGGCTTATCTCTTAAATCATCTTCTATATATTTATCTTTGTGATTGTTTTGTTAGCCCTCTTTGCCCATCCTATGGTCAAATCTTCACATGTCACTAAGTTCTAATTCAAAGTAAAAAGGTTCTTATATATACAAAGGTTATGGTCTAATTAATGGACCTTCCAATTTGATAAGGCAACTCTCTAATAAGAAATTATTGTTCATTTCAAGCTATCAAATTTCACTACAACACTGAATCAAGTATCTGAAGCATTTAAATGGTCAAATATGCTATTGCATCACTTGTACCATACTAAGAGAAAGATCATACAGTTACATTATCATAATTCCACACATATGCATGGGAGGGAGGATTACATGTGAGACTGAGGCCCTTTTGGGAGTATTGGCTATGTAGGTAGCAGTTAGTAACAAACAAGGTTGTTAGGGCTATCTTGACTCACGTTACTAACCCCTTTTACTAGGTCATAAGAGGTGTAATCTAAAAGAACTAGGGTTTTATATTATCTGGATCTAATACATAAGTGAACATAATTAGAGACACATAACAATCATACAGGGGATAACATAGGCTTGGTCCAAAGTGGGAGCTATTCATTCCATATATCTCACTGGACACCTACATTTAGAGCACACTTAAGATCAACATTACTATCCTAGATCAATGGGAACTATCTAGAAGCTTAAAATTTAGAAAATAAATCGAACATGGTCCATGCTTCCATGACAACACTGTGACAAATTCTTGATCATTGCCATAGTTCAAGATAGAATAACAAACAATATACACTCTCTTTATCCCTTAGTTGCTTCATACTTGTTGTATTTATTAAACATGCCTAAATGATATCCATTATCAAAATATTGTACTATATTGTTAAAAATCTGAACAATACTTGATTACATTCAAAAAAAATTATTGCTTGTATGTTTCTCTTATGAATCCAAAAGCATTAAAATAGGGTTTTATTTTCATACTTGATTCTTATTCATTCATGTTCCCTTAGATTTTAGTGGTCATATTTCTACTTATACTCTTCAGTATTCTTTGTTTTTGTGAAATTTATATGCATAATAATACATAAAACCCTAACCATTCTCTTATAAATTCTTCTATTATTCCTTCCACCTCTCCTCAAGGTGGTGATAGTTACATTCCCTCTAAGGAGGTTCATGCTACCACTATCTAAAAAGGTAGGGAACACCTCACAGATGACCAAGACATGAAAAATGCTATATCTAATTGTTGGCCATGTCTTGACCCCCATATAAAAATTTTCCCAAGTAAGAGAAGGTGGACATTTTAGCAAAAGTGGCAAGTTCAGACAACCTCAAGTTCTCCAAAGAAGTCTTTGAGGTTTTGAAGTCGCAAGACTTTGGGTTTCTAAGGACACAGTGTAAATTGGGTTTCCAGCGGTGCTTGACTTCTAAATGTTTTATAAATAAAAGTAATTCAGGTTTACAAACCCAAATTACTCATGGATAGTGTATTTTGGGTTCTCCAAGGAGGACTACTTAATTACTTCATAATTTATGAACAGTCAGAAGCCCAAAATAAGTAGAGGGGCTTGGCAAACCTGATTTGGTCTCAAAAAGGTGCTTCTTGGGTTCTCTAAAGAGCATGTCTTTTCCAAAGATTACTCCAATGATCATTGACAAGTCCGAAGTTGAGGATCTTGAAAAATCCAAATTACTCTGCATAGAGTAAATCGAGTTTCTCCAAGTTCTTTACATAAAGGACTTCATAAGTAAGAGGACCTCAAAATTCCAAAGTAAGTAAACTTGGAAAACCCAAAATACTCTACATAGAGTAAATCAAGTTTCTCCAAGTACTTTACTTTAAAATGTTGATAAGTAAAGGATATGGAAAAGTTTGAAGTTAGAGAGATCAAAGAACCTGAATTACTCTGCATAGAGTAAATCAAGATTATTTGAGTGCTTGACTTAGGCTTGGTCCAACAACACGAGAGTCATGATCAGGTGAATGAAAGGTTGTTGCATGGCCTAAGGTGGAGCAAAAACTGCTAATCAACAAAGGACAGGTGGCATAAGTATGACCAATGAGCACGAGAGAGTCTAAGTGTATAGTAGTTGGAATTTTATGAAGGCTCTCATCCTTCAGTATGGTTTGCTCCTGATAAACAACCATCCAAATGCAGGAATAATTTGGGTCAGTTGTAGCTCTCTCTCTCTTTTCCTATTCTCTATGTATACCATGCGACTTGCCTTTGTAATGGTTCCCAATTTTTAGACATTTTTAAATCTTCTTGGGAGATAGGACATTCTTAGAGATATCACAAGATATGATTAGCTAGTTAGGATCGACCTTACCAAGCATTTGTAAGAACCACCTCTTATGCAATAAAGGATTTTTATTTACTTGTCTCTTCCCTTGGACTTGTGTCTATTGGGCTGCTTACTATGGCATCACCTGAAAGAGAGTCTTCCTCATCCATGGTCCTCCTTTTTGACCTTATTTAAGGATTTTTTGATGCTATTTGTAGGTTTGGTTGAGTGTTATTTTCACCATTAATGTGAACTTCTAGTGAGTCTTAGAAGTCCTTTCCATTCACATTCATCACTTCCCTGAGCCCCTCCATGAAATATTTATACAACTAGCTTAATCTTGAGGTTGTGTAATCCAGTATTCTCCTCTGTAGAATTAGTGTGGGTTCAAGATTATAGGAGTTTCCCATTTTAAATTGGTGCATCACTTGGTTAGCCTTCTTAGGAGCCTTTTCCCCTCTTTCTAACCCTTTTCCCTGTGAAGTTTTATTTTAACATTAATTTTAGGTGATCCACCAAGAGGAACTAGCCTCATTAAAAAGCTTAGAGGTTCAACGTCACCATAAGATACCTACATCCTAAGATTGTCCCCATGATTGTAGCTAGAAGTGAGAGAGCCTGAAGAACTCTCTCAAAAGGGTACAATTTATAGCTATAACAGTTCTTGCATGCTCAGTGGGACTAAGTTCCAAAGCAGTGGAAGGATTATTGGTGTTGTCTTTCTACTTATCAGCCTTTGGAGGCATTCAAAAAACATCAATGGTGATTATGAGCATCTATCAGCTAGTTTAAGTAGTTCAAGTGTCTAATCATCATTATATGCTTTTGAAAATAAGTATTAGTGCCATTGGTGACTCTAAATCAAAGATCCTAGTTATGAGTAGACCAAGTGTCTTTTTAAAGTTTTAATCAGCTCTTACTCGACTTATGAGGCTAACATGAATAGATATGGTGAATATTCCTATTATTCACCTCCTTATTAGTAGCCCCAGTATGATCCTCATGATACATATGAGCTCATTCAGCCCTCCCATGATTTCTATCAAGGATATGATGAACCTTGGCAAGTTCCTCATGATCCATATATGTAGGAATATTGCCCTGATCATCCATATGAACAAGCCCATCAAAATACTTCTCCTCATCAGCCCTATCATGAGCCATATATACCAACACTTAGGCAAACATTAGTGAGCCTTGACAAGCATGCACTAGAGTTGTGCTCACAAAAGTGTTATGGCTAAAATGTCCCTACTCACCAAATCTATTATGTGAGGGATTCATTGCAGAAAATGAAATTAGAATGGGCACTCATTGAGGGAGAAAATTAGAATAACCTCACTGGTGACATGATGGATATAGGTGGTTACATTCAAAGCATTGAGGACAAGATGGAGAGACTTGAGGAATAGCAGGGACAACCACACCAAATTTTTGTGCCTACATATGCACCTCCATAGCCTTATTATGTGTCACCCATTCCTCCTCAAGTGACCATTTCAAGTGCACCTTCAAATCTTCCAAGTTTGACATATGTTCAATAGTCTTTTCCTTCTTGGAAATCCATCCAAGGGGGATCTCAAAAAATGAAGTGCATGTTGTAGAATAACCTACTGTTTGGGTCTAAATTTTCATCACTCTTTAAGAGCCTTTTTTCTTCCTAATCACCTTAAGGAGGAGATATTTCAAGAGAATATAGCAAAGCAAATCAGAGAGTTAGAATTGAAGGCAAGGAGAGAAGAAGAAAGGCAAAATCAATGAATGAAGGCAGAACCTCTACCTTTCCAATCTTAGAGCCAAATAACATAGCCAGGTAGATCAAAGGTCTTTTAACCCCCATCCCTCCCTCCTTAAGAGCCTCTATATTTTCCATCTTGGAAATTTATTCAAAGCAGTGGGTAGAAGAAGGAGGTGGTGATTCTTAAAGTCAGTCAAGAATGTTAGTGTAGGATATTATTTTCCTTGTATTTATTATTATGCATTATTCCTAAAATTGTATTTAGCTTACTTAGGTGTTATTTTGAGGTCACTTAGGTGTCATAAATGAGGTAATTAATGTGCATATGCACATGGGAAAATTGTAGTCAAATTGGTGGGTAAAAATACTCTTACCCACCAATATTGACATATGGAGCACACAAACTATTTGACAAAAGTCTTGTGTTCACATTGCCAAATGTCTTGGCTCTATGCCTCCATTGCACCTATAAATACGCCTCTTATCTAAGATATTTTTTAATGAGTTATGAATGCAATATTATTATAATTCTACTCTATTTTGATTTCAGTCTCAACAACAGAGTTTTGCTTCTATTTGCTTTACATTTACAGTTCGTGTGTTCGATTCTATCAGTTAGATCTTGAAAAATTTCGTCATGGTATCAGAGCTCTTTTTTGGTAATGAACATCATTTTGTTGTTAATTTCTTAAAATATTGAGTAGTTTTTTGAGTTTGTATTCTAACTAAGATTGTAAAGAAGAAACTTGTAGATTGGTGTGTATCATCTATAGTCCTTTCTTCTCTAATTGGTGAACTTCATCAGTATTTGAAATTATTTCAATAGTATTAGATATATAAGTAACTTTTTGTAGATCTAAAAGGAGGATTCAAGCTGGTTGGACAAAAGACTAAATTATTTTTTGATAAAGAGGCAAGATTTACAAATTATTTTTGCAAATTTGCTTTTTTGATTAAAAATGACTATTATTTTTCCAACTATAAAAAAAAGTTAGATAATCACTCAAAAAAAAATTTGGGTTCTGTACGCCTTGGCTTCCTTTTTTCGGATCATTTTTAAATTCATAATTTCATTAAGAATTGTGAAAGTTATCACAATTTTACTGACTATGACACAATTCAAAAAATTTAAGGAGTTTTATTTAATTATTTTTTTTTATAAAAACAATATTGTTGTGAGAAATCATATTTTAAGGAGTTATTTATCATTATTTTACAACACTTTATTTCATGAAGACAAAGGGCGAGGTCTGATTTTGGTAGGCATCAAACCCCCTCATAAGCAAAATAAAATTTATTCTCATTTGCTTAACTCACAATTTAACACTCTTGTTCTCCTCATGGACATTTTTTTGGTTGAGCTTGACGTCTATTTTTTATGATCTTATACCATCACTTATGTATTCATTGGACAAATTGATCATTTATGGATGTATTCTCATTGAGTTCGACATCCATTTTTTATGACTGTGCATTGTTATTTGTGCCTTTAATACAAATATTTCACTCATTTCTATGCCAACCACTTTGTTGTTGTGTGTATTAAGTGATAGTAAATACTAAATTGTACTGTACTTTCAACAAACTCAGATAGTCACCTTGTTACTGTGTGTATTGCATGATGGTGAATACTACACCAAATCATGTAATTTGACAACATCAACTATATTTTTGTGGTTTATTGTGTAGATTTGCACCTACAATTCATTGTATCTAAGTGCATATTTACTTTGTAGTATCTTATTTATAGTGTATGCATCATCTATCCTTGGTACATGAGTTGAAGCCTCAAGAATCAACTCTATACTCATGTGTATGGATATCTTTGGCCCTGCATGATATCTTAAGATTTGATGGGCTTTATTATGCAAAAAAATTGGTGCCTATTGTAAATGCACTAAAGTGTTGATTGTATACGCACTAAAACATAAAGTGATAGACCTTTGTAATTATGGGGTTCTTTATGATAGTTTTAGGGGGGTTGTTGAGTGCCTTGCCTTCTCTATTACTCATTCAATTTCTGCTTGCACTCCATCATAGATTACAATTTAGTTCCACTTCTCACTCCATTTAATTATCATGACTGAAAATCTAAAGTGCAAATTTTTCTAAGAAGATGAAGTTTACACAGGATAACCATGAATATGGAAACTAAACCAAAACTTTGTGTAAATAAAATTAAGTGGTATAATAGGTGTGGTGAATCATATGGTCTTTTATGTTTGTCTATTTCTCCAAACTTACTCTTTCACATTGAATCTACTAAATCACCACATGAAATTTGGAACACTTAGGAACAACTCTTTGGGAACCAAGATGTAATGAGGGGTCATGATCTAGAGAATGAGCTCATTAGTTTGATTCCAGGTAATTTTGACACTATAGAAGACTTAGTCACCAAACCTAAATCACTTAAGTTGCAATTAAAATTGTGTGGTATAGAGAAAAAGGATGAACAATTGATCCTCTCTATTCTTTCCAAGTTAGCTCCTGTAACTCAATTTTTGTCTCTACCTTTCATGCTTTGAAACATGCCCTAGAACCTGCATGGAGTATGCCATCCTTAAATGATTTTGCCAAATAATTAACTAGGGAGCAAGACAAACTCATCCAAATGGGTACATTGAAGTCTTCCAAATTGCATGCTTTGTTGAGTCGTGACAAACTGAAGACTTTAATAAATAAGGAGATGAAACAAAACAAGAAGGACCAAGAGCAACAAAAGGGTCCAAAATTAGATACTAAGCCAAAAGTATCATATGAGTCCTCTTCAAGTGGGAAATCCAAGAAAGAGAGGATCACATGTGCCTATTGTAAGAGAACTAGGCATGATGAAATAAAATGTATGAAAAAATGGATTGATCATTTAACAAAGATGCTTGAGAAAAATAACATCAATGTTCCTGATACAATCAAATCAACCTCATCAACACAGGAGTATTCTAAGGCAGAATAAATTAGTAAGGGGAAAGGTAAGGGCAAGGCCCTTATTGTAGTAGCATCTCATCCATCCACATGGGTGATTGATTTTGTTGCCTCACATCACATGGCTTCTTCACAAGACTTGTTTTCATCTTTAGAGCCATGTTATATGCCATTTATTCTAATAGGTGATGATATTTTTGTTGAAGTTTGTGGGAGAGGATCTATTGAAGTTAATGATGAAACATTTGAAAATGTCTTATGTGTTCCATCACTGTTAACTAGTCTCCTATCTATTTATCAATCACCCACATTGGATTAGGAAAGAAAGTTGATTTTACTCTAGATTCTATTGTCATTAAGGAACTACATAGTAATAATATAGTGGCCATTGGGAAAAAAAATAACCAATCAAGGTTGTATACCTTCTTAAATTTTGCTCTTGATTATACTTCTACTACATTACTCACTCATTCTGATGGAGTGAGCAAACTATGGCATGTGTGATTTGGGAATCTAAACTATCACTACTTGGAACAACTCAGTCAAAAAGATATGGTACTAGGGTTGCCTCGTGTTCATTTTTATGATGGTGTTTGTGAAGGTTGCATGCTTGGTAAACATCCTAAAGAGAAATATGACAAAGGTAAATCATGGAGAGATACTAAAATCTTGGAGCTAATTCATAGTGATGTTTCTGGACCATTTCCAAAGCCTTCATTCAACGAGGCTAGGTATATGCTTACCTTCATAGCTAACTTCTCTAGGTATAATTGGGTGTATTTTATTTAATAAAAGTCTGAGTTCTTTGACCATTTTAAGGATTTCAAGGCTCTTATTGAGAAACAGTCAGGGAAAACTGTTAGAATTTTATGCACTGATAATGGTGGTGAGTATGTTAATCATCACTTTGAGTAGTTCTGTACTTCATAAGGGATTGATCTAAAATGAATATTTCCATATAGTCCTCGGTAGAATGGTGTTGTAGAATGTAAGAACAGATCTTTGAAGGAAATGGTAAACTGTATGATACACTCCAAATAACTGACACGACAATATTGGGTAGAAGCCATTAATTATGCTTATTATATCCAAAATTGTGTTCCTCATAAAGAATTGAAAGGGATCACTCCTTTTGAAGCTTGGAGAAATAAAAAACATGAAGTTAAACACTTATGAGTATTTAGATCTCCAGCTATGGCCCACATTCCTAAAAAAATGTAAGGCCATGGAACGTTAGAGTATGACTTGCATATTTATTGGGTATGAAGGTGTTAAGGGATATAAGCTTCTTCATCCTACCACACATGAATTTTTCATTGAGAGGAGTGTACACTTTCAAGAGGTTCTATCAGACTCCATACATGACACTTCTCCCTCCTCTTTGGACTCTCTGGGATATGATGACAATGCAAATGATTTAGATCATCCAAATTAGATACATGTTGATGAAGATTCTTCTTCTAGTTCAAATGATGAGGATAGAGATAGAGATTCACCTCATTCCATTCATAGTCATATTTTTCATGTTGAATAATCTCCCCTTGATTCTCTTATTTCAATTCCTCTTTGGGCTAGACAAAATCTACAAAGTGCAGGTGAATGGGTTAGGAATCCATCAGATGTCAGATGGACTCATTCATAATTTTAGGGTGTTCCACATGTTTTCATTATTTGTGCTTCTGATCCATAATCATTTCATGAGGCATCTAACATTCCTGAGTGGGATACAACTATGCATGAAGAGTATAGTTTCTTGATGAGAAACCACACTTGGGATCTAGTATCGCTTCCTAAGGGAAGGAAACTTGTTCGATGTAGGTGGATCTATCAAACAAAACTTATAGTAGATGGGATGATAGATAAGTTCAAATCATGATTGGTAATAAAAATATTTTCACAAGTTCCTCGTATAGACTATACTGAAACATTTTCTCTAGTTTCTAAAATGAACTTTATTTGACTCACTCTTTCCATTGCCGCAGCTTATCGTTAGGATGTTCATCAGATGGATGTGAAGTGTGCCTTTCTTCATGGTGACCTTGACGAGGAGATATATATGGAATAATGAAAAGGTTTGTGGAAGATTCTTCCTTGGTGTTTAAACTTCAAAAATATATCTATGCCCTCAAACAGGGCCCTTGGGCTTGGTATGCCAAGATGAATTCATTTCTTCTCACAGTTGGGTTCACTAGATGCAATTCTGATTCAAATGTCTACATCTTATGGTAAGATAATTCACTCTTGATTTTGGTTTTATATGTAAATGACCTGTTGATCATAGGGAGTTATTCATCCTCTATTGTAATAGTGAAAACTGCTCTTCATGATAGCTTCTCTATGACTGAATTGGGTTTGTTACATTATTTCATTGGTATTGAGATTTCACAATCTAACTCAGGGATTACCATTACACAATCTAAGTATGCTCTTGATTTGCTTGCATGATTTGACATGGATGGTTGTAAGCCAAATCCAACTCCCTTTCTTTTTAGATTCAAACTTGAAGCTGAGTGTTCTTCTCCATTTGTTGATGCTACCCTGTATCGAAAACTAGTTGCCAGCATCATCTATCTAACTCACACTAAACCTGATATTTCATATGCAGTGGGCATGGTCTCTAGGTTTATGTAGACACCGCATGAATTGTATTAGAAAATAACCAAACAAATTCTCCACTACATTTAAGGTAATCATAGTTTTAGGATTCATTATGGAGTAGGCATTGATATTGACTTGATTGGATACACAAATTCAGACTAGGCTAGTGATCTTCAACATCACAAGTCCACTTCAGGATATAGTTTCTCACTTGGTTCAGGACCATTTAGTTGGTCTATCAAGAAGCATAATGCTATTGCTTTATCATCTACTAAGGTTGAATATAGAGGGGCTATCAATGCTACTATTGAAGTTATTTAGCTTTAGGGGATTCTTACTGAGTTTGTTATACAATTCAAGCGACCCATAATCATATTTTATGATAACCAAAGCACCATTCAAATCTGTAGGAATCCATTCCAACATCAATGAACCAAACATATCAAGATTCATATGCACTTCATTCGGGAGCTCATTCATGGATAGGTCATTGATCTCAATTTTTTCCAGACTACAAAGTAGATAGCTAATATCTTCACCAAACCCTTAATTGAGAGTAAGTATATTCACTTGTGTGTTGTTCTTGGGGTACGATCTGCATCAGCATCTTCAGGGGGGGCCTTCTAGTCCTCTTCTTCTTTTCTCTCTTTCTAGGGGGAGTTTTTTTCCTATGAGTTTTTTCCTTTTCCTCCACTTTGTGAGAGTTGCTTTGTACTTGGGTACCTTATCAGGCCATGTTACCAAGACCCAATTTTGTTTGCCCAACTAAGCTATGCTTAAGGCGGGGTGTTAGTGTAGGATATTATTTTCTTTATATTTATTATTATGGATTATTCCTACACTTGTATTTAGCTTGCTTAAGTGTTGTTTTGAGGTCACCTAGGTGTCATAAATGAAGTAATTAAGGTGCCCATGCACATGGGAAAATTGTAGTCAAATTGGTGGGTAAAGATACCCTTACCCACCAATATTGACATATGGAGCACATAAACCATTTGGCAAAAGTCTTGTGTTCACATTGCCAAATGTCTTGACTCTATGCCTCCATTGTACCTATAAATACGCCTCTCATCTAATCTATTTTTTAATGAGTTATGAATGCAATATTATTATAATTCTACACTATTTTGATTTCAGTCTCAACAATGGAGTTCTACTTCTATTTGATTTGTATTTGTAGTTCGTGTGTTCGATTCGATCAGTTAGATCTTGGACAATTCCATCAAAGAAGCCTTACAGCCTCCACTCTTTTCCCCTCAAAAGCCTAGAGCCTTTCCTTCATGGATAGTCATTCATGAAGTAGAGAATAAGGAAGAAAATGTGGCTATTCCTTGCACATTTCCATCTTGAAAATTAGTTTAGCCAATTAAAGAAAAGAAGGAAGAGGAGGTGAAGGTGATCCAAGTAGAGCAGCTTTAAGAACCTATAGGAGATGCATCCAAAGAGGCCAAAAAAGAGAATGTCACGAGTAGATACAAGGAAGAAATCACCATAGGGCCCCCCTTGGTCATTAAAAGATCAATGCATCCTTCTTGAATGAAGGAAAACATATTAAAGATTCTTTTGTAGTTGTGCATGAAGTGGACTGCACTATTAAGGATGTAAAACTGCCACTTTATGTGGAAAATGAGGGGGTCAAGACTATCATTTCCTTAAATGAGCTACCACATGATGAACAAGATGAGGAAATGAATGAAGTAACTGATCAAACTGATGAGCTTATTGGGCAGCCAGAGGTTCTCAATTAGTTGAGAGGCTCATTTAAGGACTTGTTTGAGATCTTGGGAGCTAGTTATATTCTTTTCCAAGGCAACTATGGTCTGATTGCAGCCAAGAAAAGCATCTTTGTCAAGTGGATCAAAGGGGATGGAGTGGGTAGTCTTCCAACTCTAGCACCTCAATAATTCATTGCAAATATGGACTTGTTTTAGATCTTTGAATCAGGCTATCAGCTCCTTGATGAGCTTAAAAAACATGAGATAATGAACAAATCTAGTCTCATTAAGGAGTTCATAAAAATCAAGTGGTTTGCCTAGTTGAAACACCATTAGAGGCTGCAGTTAAGGAGCCATTTGAAGAGCTTGAGACCCTTTGGATTCACATACCTGACCTTTTTGGAGCCACTTAGTTCTCATTGAACATGGTAATGGAGAAGTTGATAGTTGTAATAAAGAAGTAGGCGTCAAGGCCAAGGGTCAAGAAGTTGCATGCCTTGTCCAATACTTTGTCTTGTAAGACAAGGGAAGTATCGAGCTTTCCTTTTGATCTGGGAGGAAATGGGTACATAGTTTTAGGATGTATATATTAGGATTAGTTTTGTTCTAATTCTTCCAAGTGTTGTTTTGAGCACATTTGTTTGTTATCTTTGCTTTGTTCTAGGTTAGTTTCTTTTCTTTAAGTGCCTTGGGCACTTTGTTTTGTTTTGTTTTGTACTATCTTCATTGCTTCAAGAGGAAGCTCTAGTAAAGGCTAGCTTTACATCTAGTTTCAACTAGCATTATCAAAGAAAGCAGTAATTCTGTGCCCAATGGACTAGACAAGGCAAATGAGTTGGGTTCTGCAAGCATAGTAGGCATGCTTCCTTGCGATTCACCAAAAATGTTGGCCATTTCTCAGCCCCTATATAATTTTTTTCCCAAGTATGAGAAGGTGGACATTCAAGCAAAAGTGGCAAGTTCAGACAACCTCGAGTTCTTCAAAGAAGTCTTTGAGCTTTCGAAGTCACAAGACTTTGAGTTTATGAGGATATAGTGCAAGCAGGTTTCCAATGGTGCTTGACTTCTAAATGTTTTATAAGCAGAAGTAATTCAAGTTTAAAGACCCAAATTATTCATGGATAATGTATTTCAGGTTCTCCAAGGAACACTACTTAATTACTTCATAAGTTATGAGCAGTTAGAAGCCCAAAATAAGTAAAGGGGCTTGATAAACCCAATTTGGTCTCGAAAAGGTGTTTTTCAGGGTCTCTAACGAGCAAGTCTTCTCCAAAGAAAACTCCAAGGATCATTAACAAGTTTGAAGTTGAGGATCTTGGAAAATTTGAATTACTCTGCATAAAGTAAATCGGGTTTCTCCAAGTGCTTTCCTTAAAGGACTTCATAAGTAAGAGGACCTCAAAAGTCTAAAGTAAGTAAACTTAGAAAACCCAAATTAATTTGCATAGAGTAAATCAGGTTTCTCTAAGTACTTTACTTTAAAATATTGATAAGTAAAGGATATGGGAAAGTCTAAACTTTGAGATATCAAAGAACCTAAATTAATCTGCATAGCGTAAATCAGGATTCCTCAAGTGTTCGACTTAGGCTTGGTCCAACAACATGAGAATCATGATCAAGTGAATGAAAGGCTACCACGTGGTGTAAGCTAGAGTAAAAAGGGCCAATCAATAAAGGATAAGTGGCACAAGGATGACCAATGAGCATAGGAGAATCCAAGCGGCTGGTAGCTAGAAATTTATGAAGGCTCTCATCCTTCAATATGGTTTGCACCTGAAAAATAGCCATCCAAATGCCAGGAACAACATGGGTCAATTTGAACACCCAAGAATGGAGACCCAAATCCTTCTTTAGATAGGACATGCAAAAGTGAAAGATGCCATGCCGTTTAAATGTAAAGATAAATGCAATCATGCCAAGAAGAGACATCTAGCTACCTAGAATGTGACTTCTCTCAACTCCACCAAAAGAGACTTGAATGCAGGAGTTGCTCAATTAGGTTATGTGATGATCTTGGGCAATGCATTTCATGGAAAAGTAGGATGAAAAATAGTGGTCATCAATGATTTATTCTCTCTTTCCATGCAACTCTCTCTCTTTTCTTGTTCTCTATACATATCACGTGACTTGCCTTTATAATAGTTCCCAGTTTTTAGACATTTTTTTAATCTTCCTGGGAGATGGGATGCTCTTAGAAATATCACAAGATATGATCGACTAGTTGGCTTGACCCTACCTAGCATTTGTAAGAACCACCTCTTATGCAATAAAGGATTTTTCTTTGCCTGTTTCTTGCCTTGGACTTGTGTCTGTTGGGCTGCATACTATGACATCACGTGAAGGAGAGTCTTCCTCATCTATGGTCCTCCTTTCTGACCTTGTTTAAGGATTTTTTGATGTTGTTTATAGGTTTAATTGAGTGTTCTTTCTACCACTAATGTGAACTTCTAATGAGTCTTAGAACTCTTCTTTGTTGGCATTAATCACTTCCATGAACCTCCTCCATGAAATATTTATGCAACCAACTTGATCTTGAAGTTGTGTAATCCAGTATTATCCTCTGAAGAATTAGTTTGGGTTCAAGCTTATGGGAGTTTCCCATTTTAAATTGGTGCATCACCTAGTTTGCATTCTTAGGAGCCCTTTTCCATCTTTTTAACCCTTTTCCTCGTGAAGTTTCATTTTAGCATTAGTTTTAGGTGATCCACCAATAGGAACTAGACTCATTAAAAATCTGAGAGGTTCAACCTCACCATAGGATACCCACATCCTGAGGTTGTCTCCATGCTTGTAGCTAAAAGTGAGAAAGCCTGAAGAACTCTCTTACATGGGTGCAATTTCTAGCTATAACACTAACATAATTGTGTAATGTCAAATTCAATCTCTTCAAACTCATATTGAATATTTGACTCTCAATATTTAAACACTTCATAAAAATCACTTTTATAATAAATGACATAAATATGACCCAATACGGTTTTGGATTACAATATTTACAAAAAATGGGATACATGACAAGGACTAGGTAAACATTCACAAGGCATTATTCATCCCCTCATACCATATACTTATAAAGTATGACAGGGCCTTGGATACATAATAGATTCAAAAATAATAAGTCATAAACACATACACATACATTTTATAAAATCATTAGAAGAAGCTCATATCAACTCTTAACATACACATATAAAAGATTACTCTATTTAGGATACTTCCATCATGAGAGAATTAATAAATAATGTAGGTATAAAGTATGCATTGGGTCAATATGATGAAATATTTATCTAGGTTATAATATCATACATCATCAAACAAGTCGCTATCAATGTTAAATTAACTGAAAATATTTACAACGTATCATTCTTGCACATATTAGGGGTCGATATGTAACATATGAACATATCAAATCACATCATCACTAAATCAAATCATGGGATATGTCCACCACTTGTCACAATTTTAATGGATGTGATACTCATACCAAATAAGATGCATTCCCTATTTCAAGTCACACTTCATGAAAGATTGTAACTTATTATTACACCCACCTTGGATACACACTATGGAAGTAATACCATCTATATTAGATATATGTTTTACATTTACACATGATGGACATCTATTTACATATTTATCAAAGACTGATCCTTTCAAGCACCATACTTCATCACCACTTTTTACTTCACTTATTAAGGCAACTCATAAAAATGGTCAATGTAGTATCATGACCAATAAATCAACTCCAATTATTAGATCCACCAAAGAGGTAGTTTTCTATATTTCCATGACCTCCATATAAACTATTATAGAAGCTACTTTAGTATAACCTTATTAATCTTCTTCCTTGATAAGAGATCAATCCAAACAAATCTATACCAAATAATTATAATAGCTATGCACAATATGAGTATCATTAGATTGCAAGACATTCTATAAACAAATGATCAAATCAAGACACAAAATAAAATATATTATTGACAACAATATTATTCAAAATGACACACATTCAAAATAATTAATGCCACAATTGAATGATAGTTAGAATTTAGAACATATCATAATCACTATGAGTACTCAACATATGTATGAGAAACTTAAGCATGATAGTGAAGAGGAATATCAAACAACATATATGACGTGTGTTGATTCAAATTCAGATTCAGATTTAAAGCTAGATATAGATATTTTTGCATCATATATATAATAGATTGCACCAAAGTAATGAGACATTGTTACCACCAGATATAACACTTCTACTTGATCTCTTTTAGCTGGTTATAACACATATTTGTATACACAACTTCATCTTGATTATTTATTGGATCATCCTTGGCTATTTTTCTATCTTATACATATGATTTTACGTTGATCATTATTTTATCCCTTGGCTTTGTTTTCATTCAGACCTCACCCCCTTGATTATCATCTTGATCTTGACATCTATGACATTTATCCTATAATGATTATACTGCACATCCTTTTTTATAGTTTACTCGCTCATTCTTACATATTGATTACTTACACATTATTAGTGACCTTAATTGAGCTAGCATGGTCATACATATATTTATCTACAAATTACATGAGCACACATTGATTCTCATCCATTGGGGGCATGTCAATCTATATATCCACATATGCTATTGAGATACATTGTTACGATTCACATATATAGTCTGGGCATAGTGCTTGTTTTTTAAATTTTACACATAGCCATGCTATCACATATCATGTAAATTATGCTTTGACACACGTTGTAGATTATTCAAATACCTCCCATCATTATATTTTCAAACCATTTTCAATTGGCCTTACCTGACTAATTTGAAATATTAAAAAATATTAAAAAACATTCAAAATATTAAAAAAATCAAGAATTGAGTTGTATGCATCATCATGATTTGACATCATACATATAAAGCCTTTAGAGACATGTGAAGGTGATCATATAATGAAAGTCCCTCATTAATGCACATGTCAGTACTGACCAACATAGATCAATATCCATAGTCGATGTTGACCTAGATCTAATGAAAATAACCCTGTGTAGATAGAAACATATTTCCTAAACCAAATGAAACACATGCATGCTTTAATTTGTTTTTCATAGTTAGAATAAAGTTAGAGTCAAAAAGTTAACTATAAAATCTAGGTACTCATCTCTTGGTTGTATTTAATATAGTTAACATATGCCACTTCTCAAATCATAGCAATCAATTTTAGCATTTTACATTCAAATGTATGCTTGAATGCCATATTTATTAATCTAAATTATTCTACTAAATTTTTATCCTATCAGGGTTGTATAATCCAAATTAAGGTAAAACACATACAAGATTCAATATATTTTAAAGAAAATTAATGTCTACCAAATCTAGTGAACACTCAAATTTGGATAAACATGGTGCTAGAGCCAAAGGATATAAAATAGATATAAATCAATCTTTCACATGTTGTCACATATAATCTAACTATGGAAAATAAATATGCTCATATGACCACACAAATTTTAATAATATTCATGATTCACATGAAATATAGTCAGAAGGACATCAATGCAGTCTAACGTATTCATATATAAAGCATATAAATCAAATCTCAATATTTCCCAACTTAACAAGCAATTAAACACATCATAACTCCGAGAAAAGATGCAAGTTAAGGAATAACATTCATAATGAATTTCATAACTTGCCTATAAACTGTAACAAAATTTCCTCTAATAAAAGTCTCTATTTTCCTTCTCCACCCCCACCAATAGGCTCAATACAAAGTATCTATAAATGCACTGTGTGTTGTGGACATGTCCACCTAAGCAATGTATCTCATTTCATGTAACATTAAATTGGCCCTAGACTTAAGAAAATATATTAAATTGGTTGTAGATTATATAAGTGTTATAACATAAAATGCAACTTAGGCTTAGATTGTGTATCAAAGTATCCATTGGGGAACTTAATATTTGTAAATAGAATTACAGGACTAATTTGAATTAAATCAAACCATAGAATAAAATAATATTAGCGTATCCATTTAAGATAAAAAGTGTCTCTCTTTTTTTATGAAGAAATTGGGGTGTGTTGGTCAAAATAAAATGGTGACATCTATAGGGAAAACACTATAAGATATTTAGAATCAAGAACATTATGGTTGTAATTCAAGTGGAAACTAAGTGATCATGAAAAAATAATTTTATATTTTCAAATAGAAATTTGAATGGTAGTTTTAGCTCAATCACATCAAATACTAGGTTTTCACATTTATAGAGAGCCAATTTGTGTGTGAAGTGATTCATTTACCTTATCTTGAAAATTTTTGACACGAAAATTAAAGTAATCACTTGATCAAAACTTTATGAAGGGTATTATTATATTTAGTTCTATAGGAAATGGCTTGGGGGGAAAGGTTAGGTATTGATCTATTGCTAGTTAGGCTTATATAGCCTCGATAGAGTTACCTTTAACTCTACTGGCAACTAGGCATCCATAGCCTTGATGGAGATTTCCCAAATTACCCTTGTACTATAAAATATTAAAGTTTTCATTGAAGATTTTAGATCCTTCTTTAATTATATTTTTATTTCACAAGGGTTTAAAACTAATATAGCCGAGGTGTAGGGATAATCAAAACACCATAGTCTTAGGAGGTCTTTTTGTTGCTTTCTCGTATTTTCCAAGGCATGTGATAAAATGCAGTCATGACTCTTTTTAATGATAAAATGTTTCTTAATTCATGTGAAAATTTTGAAACAAACCTTAATCTCTATAAAAAAACTGAAATCAAAGTAATCATGACACCAGTGTTAACCCAAAGTTTACCATTTTCCTTAAATTCTAAACATTTTCATAGTGATCCCAACTCTTAGCCAATTACACATAACTACAACATGCATGGATTTGTAAGGGCAATGGAGACAGTGAAATATAGAACATGTCAAATTTTGCTTGGTGAATGTTAAGAATCATGTCCTCATATTTCTTATTCTACCTTTGGTAAGGCGTATTTAACTATCATCTAATAAAAGAAAACTAATATAAGAAAACATTAAAATAAAAATAGAAAGCTATAAATCTGAAGGCAAGAGCATCAAACTAATCTATGAAAGCAAAACAAACAATAAAATAATCTAATCCTAAAGTTTTATATATATATATATATATATATATATATATATATATATATATATATATATATATATATATATATATATGTATATATATATGTCTATATGTATATATGTATATATGTATATATGTATATATATATATATACACATATATACATATATATATATATATATATATATTATATATATATACATATATACATATATATATATGTATATATACATATATATATACATATATGTATATATGTATATATATACATATATGTATATATATATGTATATATATATATATGTATATATATATGTATATATGTATATATATATATGTATATATGTATATATATATATGTATATATGTATATATATATGTGTGTGTATATATATATATATATATATATATATATATATATATATATATATATATATAACTCGTAATCACCCTAGAAGTGTTGGGGATGGAGCAATTGATAAATAGTGCTTCAAGTACTCTCCATTCACAAGTAGCATCATTTCATTTCATTATGTAGACACTAAAATTAACATTTAATGTTAAAGCAATGCACTTTTGAACACTCCTTATGTATTGTTAGTATAGGTATTTATTTTCCTTGTATTTTTTTATTTAGATTGTTCCTACACACATGGATTATTCCTCCACTTGATTTAGCTTGATTAGGTCTACTTAGGTATAGGGAGTTACTCTTGTTCCTTATCATTGGCTAGTGGATGTTACTCTTTGATTGGTCATTTTAGACTTAGGAGTTACATGCCTATTCCAAGCCTTTGTGATCATTCATGGATGAGTTACACATTATTCTCCTATTTTTACATCTCTTTGTGAGTTATTCCATATCTGATTGTGTTGGATGATTTGTCTTGTTTTGTGAAATATTTTCTTTCCTATTTTTGCTTACAATAATGCATATGCAATAGTTTTGCTTTTACTTACAGAATATATGCATTTGATGGAACCATAGATATTAGTTAATGCTTCGATATTGTATTAGAGTGCCAATCTAGTTTATTGATTGTCTGGTTTGGTATTTTCTATTAGTTCTTTAGAAAATAGTACTTTATTATGTTTGGAAGGCTTATATATAGTTCTTACTAGTGTTGAATCTCTTTGCCATTTGTGGAAATGCATTTTAGTCTCAACATGATATTTTGTGTGGATCTCTACTGTAGGAGTTATTGGTTGAATATTTTGTCAATCAGCATACTGATAAACAAATTAGGTCTAATCAACCACAACAAGAAGATTGGTTAGCCAAATTTGTAGGTTTACCACATCATAAGGGGACTAATCTCTCCTCTCATCAAGGGGAGGTTCCCTGTAGATATGCAGGAGCTATATGTTATATATATAACTATTGAGTGTTATTATATATATATATATATATATATATATATATATATAATAACACTCAATAGTAAGATAAACCATCCATCTCTTTTTTTTCAAAGATGATGTGCACAAATCAAAGGAGAAATCTAGATGAAATGACAAAAGACACTCCTCTTCTTTCAGAAGTGTTGTTCAGCAGACAAAAGGAATCTTTTCGGTGATGACAAGTGACTTGTAACAGGGTATAGTAACATAGTAGGATGAAATGAGGCACAACGTCTCCACTTCAAATACTAAAGAGTGAAATACAAAAAATAATGAGGGCACAAAGTCGTCTCAAGGTTTTTTACACATAAACAGAAAATAAACACACACTGAAGACAATCATAACAGCACAAAGTCTGAAAGTAACTAGTTTCAGGACACCTTCTTTGTCACCTCCACTAGCTCTGCTTGTTAAATCAAATGGACAAAAATGTATTAAGGAAAAAGACATAAGAACAATTTCCCCAATAACCAAGATATTCCAGCACAAAGTCTAAAAAGTCACTTGTTTTCTTATTCAAATGACAAAATATGATCAACAATCTTAGCTCAAAGTCTCAGTAATGGCTTTCAATTTAGGCAGAGTTTTGTTTCTGATAACTGAGAGATCCCTCTAAAACAATAAGAGAGAGTCTAATATATAGCCCTCCAAGAAAGACTTGGGAGTAGTAACACATCATGTTGCATTCAATATATTTTAAATTCTGTCAAGAAGATATGCTGGAATCGGGCATATTTTCCCATTTGCTTTTCTCAATGCAAAGAAACAGGTAACGCCATTGAATGTTTGTGTCCTCCAATGTCTACTTGGTGGTCTGCTTCTAAAAACATATTTCATGTGTGGATATTTTTTGTCTTCTTCATCATTCCTCCTTTCTTGGCTCTTGAATTGGGTCTTTGGTTTAATTTGATCCTCTGTTCTTTGGTCACTTTTTGTTGGTCTTAACAATTGACATGTGGCAGTTTCTACTGAGAAAAAAAGATCAGGACACTTGGCAGTATCTATGGGACTCTGAGATATGCTTATTGAAATAAGCTTTGAAACCTGTAAGAAACTTGACATGTGGTGTAGACACTTGTCGCACTCCACGGAGTTACAACGGGACATGTGGCAGCTTCCACTTGTCTATAGAAGATTTAGAAACATTTTTAAAAGTCTTGCGGAAGAGAACACGTGGCAATCTCTGTTGAGCTTTGTCTATACTATAGAAACATTCGAGACTCATTTTAGATTCACTCAGATGTTGAAACTTGGCACGTTCTACTCAAGTTTAGCCAATCACCTGGGACCCACCACAATCTTTACTCAATAAAAAGAAGAAGCTGCGGATGTTGACACTTGGCACATTCTGCTGCTTTTGTAAATGACACATGGTACATTCCACTGCTTTGAAAGTCACTAGAAATTATGTCTTGATAGATGACATGTGGTGGCTTTTGCAACAACTTTATGAGGGACATGTGGCACATTCTACTGCAACTTTATGAGGGACATGTGGCAACTTTTTAGGCTTTTATTTCCTCGATGGGTTTTCTGTTTCAAGGGACTTTTCCTTCAGACAAAAAGTCTGAAGGAATTCTTTTGGACAATTTGTCTGAAGGAAATCTTCCTTCACTTTGCCTTAGCTTTCTGTTGGGTTTTCTGTTTTAGACTTTTTTCCTGGGTGAATTCCTTCAGACAAAAAGTCTAAAGAATTCTTTCCTTGACCATTTTATCACGGGAACTTTTTTGAAGGAATTCCCTATGTCTGCCTTTGCTCATTACCCTCCGCAAGGGTACATGGCTTGGTTTAATGTCCTTCACAAGGGTACTTTTTTCCTTTGGCTTTGCCTTAGTCAATTTTTTGTCGATCTCAATAAGTGACATGTGGCAGCATCCGCTATGAAATAGGTGAGGACACGTGGCAACATCTGCTTAACTTATAGAGGCTTTGGATGCCTTTTGAGTGTTTCATAGAAGATGACACGTGGTGGCTTCTGCCATGCTTTAGAAACAGTGTAGATACACTTGGGATTCACTTGGATTCATGTGGATGTTGACACTTGGCACATTCCATTTATCTTACAAGGGACACGTGGCAACTTCTGCAGCTCTTAGAAACAAAGTACAATGGGGCTCAACAAATGACACTTGGTAGCATCCGCTGGGCTCTGACGGGCTTTTGTTTTAAGCTTTTGCTTAGGGATTTTCTTGCCTTAGTCACTTTTACTCACTACCCTCCGCAAAGGCACTTGTCTCTTCAGCTTTGGGGCACTCATTTGAACTTGCCACTTAAACCAACCATTTGAACCAACTTTGGTTCAACGGTTCATTCCTTCATTTCTATTTATTCAATTGACTGCTTGAACCAAGGTCTTTGAAACAAATAGTGTTGAACCAATCGTCGTTAAACCTGTTGAACCTTTGAACCCATTGAACCTGAGTGGTTCAATGGTTCAACGGTTCAATGGTTCAAGCCTTCTTCTCTTCGGTAAGTGTTTTGAAGCCATTGACCCTGAAGTGGTTGAACTTTAAACCTTGACAAAAGCACTTAATTCTTGTTTGATGACGTTGAACCTTTGAACCCATTGAACCCGTTGAACCAAAATGGTTCAAGGTTCAACGGTTCAATGGTTCAAACAGTACATAGAAGCTTGCTGATAAATTCTTTTAGTTAAACCAAGGCATTGAACCAATCCTAAAAATGACTAAGTGTTGGAAACTTGTTCTTTTGATTGAACTCGCCTGTAGAAGCCTTTGAACCTGTTGAACCTGCTGATTTCAAGCATGTTGCTTATGTAGAAATCTGAAAAAGCTTGAATAATGAAGAATTCAAATGTCTAGAACAATTATTGAGAAGGGGAGAGAGGATTTTGGTCTGTTGGACCAAAATAGTTCAAATGTTGTCTCAAAAATGAGTGATATTTTTGGGGGAAAACATGAGTGACACTTTTTTTTTTGGCATACTAAGCCACCAGGATGAATATGATGAGCCATTCTGAATAGGACCTACACATTATTGATCAATGTCTTTTGGATGGGATTTCACTCAACTTTCTAGTTGGTATCCTCTATTTTGGCTTCCTCCATTGGCAGTAACTAATAGAACATATTTTATTCAAATCCTTGCACTTCTTTTTATCATCTCATGAGTAGCTTGAAACCCTAGTTGTTGTCTCATTGGCATGTGTTTATTCTATGTTATTGATGGCACCATCTAAGCTCATTTTGGACTTATTACTAGAATGCTAAGGACATTTTGGACATGTTACCAGAATGTTGAAGCCCATCCATGATCTGTAAGGACATTTTGGACCTGTTATTAGAATGTTAAGGATGTTTTAGACCTATTACTATAATCCTAAAGATCATCCATGACCTACAAGAATGTTTTAGACATGTTACTGAAATGTTGAAGCCCAACCACAACCTACAAGGATGTTTTGGACCTGATACTAAGACATCCATAGCTTGGAAGGATTTTCTGAGCCATTCCAAAACTAATGGCATTTTTCCTACTCCTCTTAGATTGTTGATGGTGATTTTATTATCTTCCCCAACCTACTAAAGGCATTTTTGAGCTATCACTATCATTCTATTGGTGTCCCAAGCTAATCTTCAACCTCATTCTCCATGATGATGGCATTTGAACTTCTTAATTATCAAAGCTAAGTCAAAACTACTATTTTGTTGTGCCTTAAAATATTTTTGGAACATGTTATTTTTATAAATTGCCTTTTCTTTTGCCTTTAAGAAGGAAGTTTTTCATTAAAAGGCACATAGGGGTGCATATAAGGATTGGATAAGATTTGTAATTTGTTTTGAATAGGTTAATGGTTCAATTTTGAATGCAATTCCTGGTGATTTAACCTTTTAGGGTTTTACTAATGTGTAAATCCTAAGTTAGTTAAAGGGTTGAGTTGGCTAAATTAGTGAAATAATATGTAATAAATAACCACTGATTTGTTATAGAATTTGAATTGATTTGACTTTATAAAAATAGTAATAAATATGTATAAATAGAGACTTATCTATAAAACAACTGTCATAGAAGATTTGGGTGTTGAAAATTAGGTTACAAAAAGGTCTAAGTGTCATCAATAGGGTCCTTAGGTTAGATTCTTCACTGGACAATAACACCATGTGGCTCTAGTGCCCTAAAAAATGACACTAATGTCTTCTTTGCATGTTTATTCCTATTTTATGGTAGCACATGGGCCTGTGTTTTTAAGTTCTATTCCTGCTCACATGAAATTTGTAATTATGTATTATGCCTAGAATATATAATTTTGTATGCAAAACCTAATCCTCCTTGTAAGTATGGCATGAGCTAAAAATATGTGCTCATTAGTAGGATAGGTTGGATATCCTTAACACTCCATTGTGAAGAGAGTTACCTACATACCAATACTCTAAGGAGGAATCAAGCTTGATGTAGTTCTCTCGCCTAGTGCTTGGTGCAAGTGAAAGTGAATGCTAGAATGATAGTGGTCTTAAATGCCTAGAGTGTGTTTGAGATTAGAAATATTTTAAATCTAAGCTTAGGGAAGTTGTAGATGGTAGTATGCAGAAATAGGAAAAAATAAGGATTGATAACCTTGATTTTGTTCAATTTATTTCTTATTTGAATAGGATTTTTTCATCTATTTTCCATATAATGGATAGAGGTCTAATAGTCTCATATTTATAGTGATATATAGCGTGTGTAGATAATAAAATATGTTTAGGCTGACCTTAAGAGGGATATATATTTGAAAATGTATTTATTTTGGAGAGTTAGGGCAAGGGAAACTAGCACCAAGTTGGAGAAACTAGTGTCATGTGGCTCTAGTGTCCTTAATGTGGCACGAGTGTCCAGCTAGCAAGCTGCTAGGCACCATGGATTAGGTTCTAGGAATGCAGTTTTGGGACTATGTTTGAGCTGACTAGAGATGTAATGTGGTCTGCACAATGGCTGGAAAAGTGTTATAAATGATCTAGGATAGGTCTAGGGCTAATCTAGGAATAGGTTGTCTCAAGAAACACTCTTAACATCCTAATACAACTGTTATGTGATTACATTTGCCACCCCCTTTATGCTATAAATGCAGTAAAATGATATGACTAGTATAAATTTTAAAAAAAACATACCTAGACTTAACTAGGAAATGAAGCTCATGTAGTTGAGTCTGAGTATGTGAAGTTGGGTCTGTGTATGTGAAACATGATCCAAAGCAATGATCTATAATGAAATGTGCAAAAATCAATCCTTAAGAGGTTATCAAAAGCAAAAGATTATGTTGAAGTAACTGAGTAAAGCTAAGTAAAGTGATAGGAAAGAGGAAAGGAATGAATGCATCTCATTGGGTACGTAAACCAATGCATGAACCTGATGATAACTTATGTGTGTATATGTACATAGTGGTCAAATCGTTGAATAACTTAGATTGAGTTGATATATTGCTCAATCCTCATATGTTGGTGATTCAAGAACTTAATATGATTTTGACTCCATCATTGACCACCCATGTTTGGTGGATCATGACCTATGAATAGTCTGGATAAGACTATTAGTGTGTCTAACCCTCTCATGTGTGTGGCTTAAGAACTCAAGTAGGCTATGACTCCATCATTACCCACCTGTGTAAAGTAGATGCATCTGAAACCAAACTACACAAAGTGTTAAAAGTATCTAAATGGGTATATATAACTGTGTATGTTGGCTCTGTAGTCACTTGAGTATATTAGGCAACTCTGGGCGACTCGAGAATGCCAACCATTGTAGATGGAGTAAGGCACAAAACTGGTAACAACTTAAAAGATGATTGCAAGAGTATACAATGTAGAGAATGACATAGAGATTATCATTCCATCTAATCACCCTATGTGTAACTAATCATATGAAAATTATGTGTCGTGTATATGCACTTATCTGATATCTAAGTATACTAAATTTGGATTGAGAATGTAATAATTGTATCTATGTATCTAAACTAGATGTGGGAGTAATCATGCCATGCATGATGCCCCTAATTTGAAAAAATGGTATGAATCTAAGTTGAAATGAGTGTATTTGATCAAAATGTAAACATAACTATTAAACTATGACTATATTTGTACAAATTTGTACTATACTTGGTTTCCTATTCTAGCTAATTTGGACTACCCTGAAGCTAGGGTTACTAGAAAATAACACCATGTAGTAGATAATAGTGCTTTGTGGTGCTAGTGTCCCAATTTAGGTGCTAATGTCTATTTGATTTGAAATCTAGGTGACTGAACTGCTTTCTGAGTCCCTATTATTTTTGTGTCTGGCTTATGTCTGATTTCTTAAAACTAAGCTTGTGTGCTGAAAATAATATGTGAATATCAATGTATGATATTGACCTTTGTGACAAACCCCTAGGAATACCCCCTCTTTTGAGGGTAGTTGTTAACTTGTGCAAGAAATATACTAAAAATAAAATATCTCTACAAAATGTGTTAGCTAGATCATATATGATAACTACATGATATTCCAATACAATGCGCAAACATAACATCAAAATATAAAAGAATATGAGCATGAGTATGTATTGTGAGATTTATGTTATATCTAACATTGAACAAGGGTGTTAAGATAGATGTAATCAATGTGTATAACAACAAATCTGAGTAGCTACCTAGGAGGATGGGGCATGATGTCCATCATGGCACCCAAGTAGGAAGGGTAGAAGCATGAGGTCCCTCATGGCATCTTGGTGTATATAACAAGTAAAGACAAGTTTCATGGTGAAGATGCATACAAAAAAGGATGCATATAAAACACATGAGGCACACAAAAGTATGCCAAGGGGATACAATACAAGGGACACGGGCACATGTCACTATATTTGTGCATAGAAGACATACAATGACATGTTTGAATGTCCACATATGCAAGCAACAAGCAGTTTTAGCTTAGAGCCACATAGAAGGACATGTTTAAATGTTTTCATATACAATTAGGAAGGCACACACAAGGGACATGGGTGCATGTCCAAAGCATACCTACATAGAAATGGCATAGAGCCAAAAAATAATGGCATATTCAAATGCCTTCAAAATGGAAGAAGCATATGAAACACAATCAAGTCTAAACTAAGAAAGCTAGAAATAAAAGCATGTATAATTATGTAGTATAAATTTGTGTAAATGTTAGAATGTACATATGTTGAGTCTAAACTCGTGATAGTTGGAAAAAAATTTGAGTCTAAGTAGAAATGGTCAATATCAAGATATATCAATGCATAAAACAGAATGTATAGAATGTAAGGATAAAACTTGGTAGTAGAAAGTATGTATAAGATGTACCCGAGTGGGTGGATGCACTAAATGAATAAACCTGGATCGATGTATATGCCCCCAATGGGTAGATGATATCAAGTTTAGATCAGCGTATATGCCCCCAATGGGTAGATGATAGCAAGTTTGGATTAGTGTAGTGGACTAGAGTCCTATATTTAATCTGTAAGCACTCAACAAGAACAAGTGAAACATATATGTATTATAAAACTGAATATACTAAGATAGCTAACATATGTAATGTCTGACAAGTATAAGAAATGTAAACATAGCAATGCATATAATCCATAAATTTTGTGTTTTTTGAGTAATATTTGAATGTTTTTATGTTTTGACATGTTATATTATTTTTGTATTTTTTAGATATAAGTTATGTAAAAGTAAATGAAAATAAAGTATGTACAAGGAGCGAGAGAGAAGGAAGTATGTACAAGAGGGAAGGAAACATACTAACCAATGAATCTCATGGGAAACTCACTATCATTATGACCTATGTTGAATAAGGGAACTGTAATCATATGTGTTATGTGAAAGGGCAACTGTGATCCCATAATCTACTATGCAGAGTAATCTGTGTCAGTATCTACCTATGTAGGGATGCTATAAATTTGTGGCACTGACTATGATGCCTTGTGAATTGTAGGGGTCTTAGGAACCCATCTAGTTGAAGAAGTCTAGGTGATGTAGGTACCATGTGTTGAAAACCCATTGAACCCAATAGTACTGATCTCAGCATAAACTAAGTAGAGGAAGGTCCTCTAGAATCTATGATATGTATTTATAGCAAGGGTCTCTCTAATAATGATCTCCATGGGAGAGTATGCATACATGTTGATACCGTAGGAGTAGACCTCATTTGCACTAGTGGTTTTGTTGAATTCTATGATGTATGAATAAGATTTATACTCTCAACTATAATTTACAACTATGCAATATTTGGTAATGGTGATATAACTATAACTGGTGTCTGTGTTGGAAGTGTAATTGGTAAATGCATTGGAACTGCTTGTGGGATGGGTAGATGATACTCATATGGGACAACCTCAATTTTGACCACCTAATTTGCATGTATGTACTTCAAGCATTAGTGTATTATAGATGGGTTGACTTGGAGTTGTTGTTATCATGACTTACCCAATAGTGTATTATAGATGGGTTGACTTGGAGTTGTTGTTATCATGACTTACCCAATAGTGTATCAAATACACCTGCACTAGGTACTACTAGGAACTAAGTGGCTATGTGTGTTGGTCTAACTTGTAATGGAAGCATAATCTCCCCGATGGAGCTCTGAACATGGCCACTGAAACCACTAATGACTATATGTGTCGGGAAGATATCCCACTCTATGTAACCCAAATGTTTTAAGAGTGTCATAGTACACATGCTAATGTTTGACCCATTTTCAACCATAACACTCTGGATAGGATGATTATCTATGTATGCTTGTATGAAGAGTGCATGTGGATATGTATCATCATCCATAATCTCCTACTTTAAGAATATGATAAGTGGTGTAGGTGGCATTATAATATGGTATATGTAAATAATGTTATGCAATGGATGTGCCTCCTTTGTATTTATGTGATATGAAGCTAGTGGTGGATGCACATGATATATATAGTGAATACCTAATGTGGCCCCTGCCTCATTCATTATGTGCTTTGGAAAAAGATATGAAAATATTTTAAGTGTTTTAGCCTATGTTTCTATGCTTTTAGTGCCTCTTCGAGTGTGCTCGCATCAATAATATTAGCCTCAATTAGATCTTGTATCTTGTGCTTTAGGCCTATGCATCTATTTGTTGTGTGGCTTGGTGTCTTGCAATACATGTATAATGCATTTGAATCATAATTGTTTGAAAGAGGTCATGTTGTATCAACCCCTTTAACGGGAGGGAGAGATATGACATTGCATTCCAAGAGATATTGTAAAACCCTTGCTGGTGACTCTGGAAGGTTAGTGAAGACTCTACACTGAGGAACGGATAAAACCAATCTAGGAGATGGCTCAGAAGTTGCTTTGATTGTGGCCTTTTGATCACGCTTATTCTCTATGGCCCTTACCTTGGATAGAGGTTTGTTTTAACTCTTAATAGTTGATTCTAATCCATTTATATACTTGAGTTTTCCCATTGATAAAAGCTTAACCTCTCTTTCCTTGACTGTGTGGCACAAATGAGTACATGTAGGAAACGTCTTGAACAAGGTAGCTTCATGTAATTCTGGTAAGAGACTTTATTTAAATATGTCTTGATGATACAAGACAATATTAGCCAAATTGACTAGCCCCATGGCAAACATTAGCGCTAAGTTGGGGATACTAGCGTCATGTGGCTATAATGTCCTTAATGTGGTGCTAGTGTCCAGCTGACAAGTTATTGGGCACAATGGGTTAAGATCTGGGAATGCAATTCTAGGACTGTGTGTAGACAACGCAAATGTGTCTACACCTTGGTCCTCCCCCTTGGCCTTAAACCCCTATCCTAACCCTTGACCTTGGCCCCCTATCCTAACCCTTGACCTTGGCCCCCTTTCCACCCTACCCTTGCCACCTTGGATCCTCCCTTGAATCCCTCCACCTTCCCCCTAGCATTTATTAGGCCAAATCTCTTCTTTATCTTCCCCCCACGCCCATTTTGGCATCCTCGTGACCGTTTTTCCCATCCCCCCTCGCTCAGCGGCGTGCAAGAATGGGCAGAGGCTATTTTTAGCCTCTGTCCCCATTCTGCGACCGCCGACGTCGGTGACCCTTCGGCCGACGTCGGCGAAACTGCCGGCGTCGGCATCCTTCATTACCCCTTTCTGCATCCGTTGCAGCCCCCTGGACCCTTGAGCTCGAAAACAGACTTCTCTTGGCGCTTTAGCTTTCGTCTCTCCTCTGTCTTGACCTCGTGCAACAACAGCAATAGGTGAAAAGGCTCTGGATCAGGTATTCTCTTCTTGCAACAAGTCTTCCGTGGCTCCAACAACAGCACTTCCTTTCTTCAGTCAGCAAAAAGGTAAGCAAAGTCTGGTTTTTTCATTTCATTTATTTAGTTTTCAGTAATCTATCCTATCTATTGTCCTCTGCTCCCTCTGTTCTTCCCCCTGAGAGGCTGCAAAGCCTTCTCAGGTCCTGTCCTCTGTGTCTCTTCCTCTTCCCCATCCCCCTGTCAACAAAGACCTTGTATAAGGCACCCGACCAGAGCTAGACCACTCCCCAGTCCATCTAAATTTGTCCCTAAACTCTGTCTCGCCTCCGTTCACGAACCAGACCCGTCCACAGTCCAGAAAGCAACTCAGACCCGACTACAGGCCATAACCCCGACCGACGCCGGTCACTACCCCAACCGACGTCGGCAGGATAGCCGACGCCGGCAGATCAGATAACCGACGCCGGCAACATTTCCGACCTCGGCGACTGTCTTCAGCCCAACAGCTCCTTCAGGTAATCATTTTGGTCTTTTCTTTCCTTTCTAATTTCTTTGTCACTTCTGTATTCTGGCATTCTGTCTTTTTATCAGTCACTTATCTTATCAAAACAGTGGGTTGACCTCCCTTAAGGAAGTTTTTACACTTCCGGGAACAAGCTTTTGCTTGGCAACCCACCGCCTATTCATCTAACATTTTCTTGTCCAAGTTTCCTTTTTTCTTGCAGGTGTCATTCCTCCACAGCCAAAGAGGAGTGCCCACAAACGTCTGGATTTACGGTGCGCAATCTTTAGTCCAGGTACTTCCCAAGCCTTGTCCATTTATTCTTTTTAGTTTCTTCTTTCTCTTAAATCTGAAAAGCGAATTTTGAATAGAAACATTCTGGCACGCCCGGTGGGACCCTAGGTTCCTCCTGGGTTCCTTTTTCTTTTTCATTCATTTAGGAGCATTAGGTTCTTACCTTTTCTCCTCCTTCTCTTCTTCTCAATGACACTATAAGCAGGACTAAAACGAATCCTTCTTTTCTTTCTTGCACATTCTAGACTAGTCTAAACATCATACTCTTGACCCTTTCTCAAAACTTGTCTTCATAACAAACATCACATTTCGACTTGGGCATTAAAACGTATTGCACTTTCATTTCTGCTTGTGCTTGCATTAGTCCACATCTAGTAACTTAGACGCATATTGAATGAACCGTAGACACTTGATGTTACACTACCGAACCACATGCACTAAACGAACATAAAACATACCTGAGACAAGGCCCGACTGGGATTTCATCCCCCAGCGGATACCTTACCCGTCCCGGTGACCCTACTTGGATTTCATCACCAAGGGGGAAGCCCACTCTGTTCTCTGGAGGAGTATAAACTCTAGGCGAGGTATATCTTGGCTAAGCGAGACCAACTAACCACTGGAATCGTGAAGTGAGGGGAGCTTGCTCCTTAGCACCAGGCCACGTACCAGACCCTAACACAGATTTTTGAGCACCTAAAACAACACCCGAAACCATCTTTAGACTGCCTTCTTCTAGGACCCATTTTTCAGCCAATCTCTCCAAACATTCATCTAAGGCATAAGCCACAATTTCTAAGGTTAATTCCTAGGATTTATCGCTTAGGCTTGTCTGTCTCTCTCTGTTTTCCTCTTCTCATCTGATTGTTTGAGTGTGTGAGGACGTTTTCTTCTTTGTTTTTCCAAGAATCTTCAAACCTTTTGGTTCTCTGGAAAATACAGTCGCCGACATCGGTTCTGATACCGACGTCGGCCTTCCCCTGTCACTGGCATCGGTTCTAATACCGACGTCGGCTTCATATGTTACCGGCATCGGTTATCTGACCGACATCGGCCACATTTATTACCGACATCGGTTTTTCAACCGACGTCGGTCTCTGTCACTGTCCTTTTTTTTTAAAACCAGCAGCCTGAAACCTGTCCTTTCTCTGCCAAAGACTCCATCCTGGTTTTCTGAAACTGAGCAACACAGTTCCTGAGACCTGAACCTTCTTTGCCTTGCATGGTTTTGACTCGTAGCCAAGCCAAAGCTCTTGTCAACCACGCTAGCCGTCAACCACTTCCGTCCACCCCGTCCGTGACCAAGCCTATAATGGAGTTCAACTCGGAGACCGAAAGAACTCCCATTCGTCCAACCCCGCCGCAGACTCCCATTGTCCAAGAAGGGGACCAAGACTTCGAACGATTCTTGGACCTCAACGTCAAGGCCTTGCAACATTATCTCGTGCATAGCCGAACGCGAGACTCCTTGGGCAATCCAATCTATGGAATGCCAACCTCCCTTGTCGTGACTACGGCTGTATCGACAGCATCCGTAGTTCAACCTTCAGACACTCAAGCCATCGCTTTGACCACTGACCAGACTTTGACCAATCCTCCAGGTGTGGCCTCTCCCTCTATCATTGGGCCCACTTCCACCGGGGTTCCGGCCCCGTGTCAACTTTAACCCCCTCAACCGCTATCCACTCCTTTCCAAAACCTTATCGTCTCTATTCCGCCTACCCTGGCCCCTATCAACACCAGGGTGGCTTCTTACCCCTTGGCCCCCGTTACCACAGTTCAACCTCTCGTGGCGACAATGGGCCCAGCTATGTCTTCCACCCAACCACCTTTAGCCTCCACCTCGGCCCCTGCAATTAGTCATCCATACATTCTACAACCGACTATGTCGCATACCTCCCCTAGCCTCTTCCAAGCGCCCTACAACTTAGGGGGCGCGCAACCGTCAATCCGTCGGCAGACATCATCAAAATGCTGATGGACAAGATGACCAGTCTTGAGACCTCTATTTCTGGCTCGCGCAACACTCTTTCATACGAGCAGATCTGTAATGAGCCCATCCATCCTTCCGTCCCTATCAGACCATATCCTAGCCAGTGGGAGCTTCCGAAGTTTTCTCGTTTTCAAAACAAGGAAGACCCACAACAACACTTGCGGGCATTTAGACATGCCTGCTACCTTATTGGCCATGACGATGCGTTACTCTTACGCACGTTTCCTATGTCTCTCTCAGGTGCTGCACTTGACTGGTACAGCTCCCTTCCTAGCCATTCTCTCTTCTCATTCACACAATTGGCTCAGCTCTTCCTCGATCACTTTTCCATCAACATCACTAAGAAGGTCTCAATCACGGACCTCTATTCTATCCGGCAATTCGAGGACGAGTCCATAGCCGACTTCGTAGCTCGATGGAGAGGCCTTATCAATCAACTCTCCTTTTCCTTACCCCAGGCTGAGCTTATTGAACTCTTTTCCCAAGCCTGCGCCAGACATATCTCTTCCACCCTGAGGGTTCAAACCTTTCGCACTTTTGACGAAGCCTTCACGATGGCTCGCAAACATGAGTTGCATGCCATCGAGGAGAATAAAGTCTAGTTGCGGAGCAAGAATCCCAGCTCTAAGACCAATGACTCTTCCTCTGCCAAGCCATCATCATCCAATTCTAAATCCAAGGCTTCAGCTAATGCCGTGGTTGTCAGACCTTCATCCTCTTCGACCAACCAGCCTGAGCCATCTACATCTCAGAGTGCTACTCGCCAGTTCCAGCAAAGATACGTGCAGTGGCGATATACTCCTCTCAGAGAATCATATGCGTCTGTGCTGGACAAGCTTCTCAAACAGGGGGCCCTCAATCTCCCTCAAGCCCGACCTCCTCCACAATTCGATCCCTCTCACGCCATCCCCGCGTGGTATAGGGAGCATGACTTCTGCAGCTTCCACCGTGTTAAGGGCCATGACATGGAAAACTGCAAAACCTTTAAGAACATAATCCAAGACATGCTCGAAAAGAGGGATCTCATCTTAGACAATCCAAATGCACCCCCTAATCAGGCCATTGACATCTTGAAACAACCTTTCCCCAATCATCCGCCAACTCAGAACAACGTCCAGACCTTAATTGACGACAATCATGAGCACAATATTCGAACAGTCAATACGGTCTCTCCCTTCGTCCCCAATCAACCTCAAGAGGTTAGTCCATCAATCAGTCCGTCACATGTAGACCAACCTCTCTCCCTGGCTAGTTCTCCACCGACCTCTCTCATCTTGGAGGACACCTCGGCTTTACCTGCACCACCGGTCTCGCCATCCTCCGTTCTACTGCCTATGGAGGACCCGACCCTTCCTACTCCTCAGCCGCAAGTGGAGGGTACCGTCATCCCTGCCCTTTACCCGCTCGGGGAGCCTCGCTTTTCAGATTCTTCTCCACCCAGGGAAGAACCTGTCTCCCCTTCGTCTTCATCTAAATCTGTCATGACTTCACCACACCAGGCGTCTAAGACCACTACACCCATCTCGTCTTCAACCTCGCAACCATCAACATCTTCTTCTCAGCCATTTTCTCGATTAGTGGAGAAAATCGCGCTTCTCCCTCCAAGGAAAGTGACACCTCAGGTGTTGTGGGAGCGTCTTAAAGCCCTTCAACATACTCGCGCCCTCTCATCACATGCCGCTAATCCTCCTAAGGCAAAATCTCGTCAGACTCTTGACAAAGACCAGACTCTCAAACCTCAACCAAACCCGTCCAAACCAAAACCTGCATCTACCTCGTCTAAACCCATCAAGTCATTTGGCGTTCGTCCTGTCTCCACCCTCACTCACCCGCAAGTGAAGGTGGACCTAAGCCAGACCTCGACCAACAGTACTCTTCCAACCAAGTCAAAGAGGGCTGCCGGACCACAGAAACGAATGCCTCCTTCTCCATCACCATTGCCATCAATTTTGGGCCCTCATCCTTCGACCTTGACCAGCATCCTTCCCACTCCGGCCTTTAAACAAAACTCGTTGCCTCCTCTGCTTCCTCTGCCTATCTCCAGTCGTCCCTCTCCTAAAAAGGTGGTATCAATCATCAAGAAAGAGCCGTCTCCATCTGTCACCGCGCCATCAACCCATAAGGTGGTATGGAAATCTCCTCTAGCCTCGCCTAAGCAAAAGTCACCAACCTCGCGCATATCAAATAACACGGACCCTCTATTGGGCTCATACTCGTTGTTATTGCACCGACTTCTCCAGACTTCTGACATAACCCTTCCGCCCATCAAGCCTTTCCAACCTCTCAGGTCCAAGCCCTCCTGGTTCGACGATACAAAAATTTGTTTATATCATCGTACACCAGGACATGACACTGAGACTTGCTGTGCCCTCAAGGCCGTCATCCACCGCCATATGGAGAAAGACACTCTTCTCCTTGAGGACACTCTCGACCAGACCCCGACTCCTTCCTCTTCAAACACGTCAACATCTCACCAGCAAGACATGACCCCTTTTTCACCTCCCATTTTTGAAATCAATGCTATCAGTATAACCACTAGGTCGCAAAAGGACAAGGTAAAAGAAAAAGCTGCCATTCCTTGGACCTATCCCTTCGTCAAGCCACCCCTTGCGCCCAAGCCTAAAATTTCTATCCTTGGCGCATCCCAACCTTCTTCGTCTTCCTCTTCTGGGCCAATTCACGACTCCATGCTGAAGCAGCTTCATCAGACACCCGTGAAGATGTCTCTTTATGACCTTATCCAAACCTCGCCTCAGCACCGTCAAGCCCTTGTCCAAGCCTTGCAGGCAGCGGAGGTCCAACCCGAGGACCCCCAACCACTCGCTACCCTCGTCCATTCTTTATCTCCTGTCAACTCCATCACATTCAGCGATTCTGAGATTCCCACATCTAACATGAAAGATTAGGACGCCACCCTCTTCATCACTGCCTATGTCGATCGGACACGCATCAAACGCGTTATGATCGACGGCGGCGCTAGCATCAACATAATCTCTACTCACGCCTTTGATCAGCTGTCTCTTCCCAAGAATTGTGTCTCCAAAACTGACGCGATCTTACGCTCTTTCAATGACACCACCGCCACGACCATTGGCACAGTCATCCTTCACATTTGCGTTGGTCCACGCACAGTCCCAGAGCTCTTCTATATCATCGAAGGAGAGTTTCAATACAACCTTCTACTAGGCCGACCTTGGATCCATGCCATGGCCTGCATTCCTTCCACCCTGCACCGTTGTGTGAAGTTTGAGCATGACGGGCAAGTCCATACCATTCCCGCTGACCCTTCACCCTTCAAGACTTGCAACACCACCTACCGTCCCAACGATGTCCTCATTCCCATCAAACCGTCAACTCTGACACTGCCTCCATCTGCGGAAGCTTCGACCAATTCGCAATCGGTGGTTGCCCTCACCCCTCTTCTTCAAGCGCCGACCAAAGACCCCATGGAAGACATCTTCCAACGACTATCACTTGGGGAATATCACTTGTTGACCCTCGACATGTTCCAAACTCCGCAAGAGTATGGACGCCTTCACCTCAGTCCCAATTACGACCATCGGATCGGGACGGTCGTACCTTATGGTCCTCCTCACTTCCAAACCAACTTTGTCTATGGGAGGCTTAATCAAGCTCCTACCAATGGCAATTCCCTTTCTTCACCCCAACCTTTCGCATCTGATTTCTCGTTTCTTGGCAACCCCGCCTTTGCACACACTTACCTTCACAGGTGTGCATGGAAGGGTTTTGGTTTCGGACGTTATGAGCAGGGCTCCCATCAGCCCATCGAGCCGCTCAATGATCACGATGCCAAGAAACGATATGGCCTGGGATATCATGACCCCACTCAGGCTCCTTCCGACCTCTGTCCCGAGCCAACCATCGACCAATCTCCTCCAGACTCGCCCATTTCTCCTTCGTCACCTACGGAGTCGGTGGTTTCCATCCCTCCTAGTTTTTTTTTCATAAACACCGTCCGCCTGGAACCCCTGACCTATCAGCTCAATGGGGTGTCCAGGTCTCTCCCTCTCATTTTTCCTAGCATGGTAGAAGATGAGTCGGCAACCATTCACACTGTCCACTGCGTTGACGATGACGCCATCCTTTCCTACATGGGTGCCGACGACTCTTTCATCCAGCGTTTCCTCCCTTCCGAGACCCAGGTTATGTTAAATGAATCCACCATTGACATCAACCTCCCTTCTTCTTTCGATGTTCCTCACGTCTTAAAGATTGGCCAATCTTTAGACGCTCAGGAGCAGCTTGACTATGCCCAGTTCCTTTCCAACCATAGCAAGGCCTTTGCCTGGACTTACAGCGACATGCCTGGCATCGACCCCACCATTGCTACCCATAACATTGTCACCAAACCAGAGGCTAAGCCTGTTAGGCAGAAGCTTTGAAAGATGCATCCTCGCGTTGTGCTCCTTGTCAAAGAGGAACTTTAACGCCTTCTTTCTGTCTCCTTCATCCAACCCATAGATTATCCACAGTGGGTCTCTAACATCGTCCCAGTTACTAAAGCAACTGGGGGGATTCGGATCTGCACGGACTATCGCGACCTTAACCTAGCCTGTCCCAAAGACGACTTTCCTCTTCCTAACATTGACCAGCTTGTTGATCTCACGGCCGGCCATGAGATGCTATCTCTCATGGACGGGTTCTTAAGATATAATCAAATCCTGATCGCACCAAAATATCAGCACAAGACTACCTTTATCACCCCATGGGGGACTTTCTGCTATCGAGTCATGCCTTTCGGCTTGAAAAATGCTGGTGCCACCTATCAGCGCGCCATGACCTACATTTTCCACGATCTCCTCCACAAAATCATGGAGGATTATGTGGATGACCTTCTCGGCAAGTCCAAACTCTGCCGCAACCACTTGACCATTCTCACAATCATCTTCTCTCGCCTTCTTCAATACAATGTCCGCCTCAACCCCAAGAAGTGTGTCTTTGGGGTCCTCTCAGGCAAACTTCTCGGCTTCATCGTTTCCTTCCGTGGTATCGAGATAGATCCCGCCAAGATCCGCGCTATCCTCGAAATGCCACCCCCGACCAATCTCAAGCAGCTTCACAGTCTACAAGGGAAGCTCCAGTCCATTCACTGTTTCATCTCGCAACTTTCAGATCGCTGCCAACCTTTCCATCACCTCCTTAAGAAGGACGTCTCCTTTAAATGGGATGAGAACTGTCAAGAGGATTTTGAGGCCCTCAAAGGCTATCTGGTCTCTCCACCAGTCCTCATTCCACCTAAGGACGACCAACCCTTCTACCTTTATATCTCTGCTACCAACCATTCGTTAGGTGCCATGATCGCGCACCGAGACGAGCATCATCGTGAGCAAGCGGTTTACTACATCAGTCGAACACTGGTCGACTATGAAACTCGGTATACTCATACCGAGAAACTCTGTTTGGCATTAGTCTTTTCCGCTACCAAACTCCGCCACTATCTTCTCAACCACAAAACTTTTGTCGTCACTCACACCGACCCTCTCAAGTACATGCACTCCAAACCATACCAGAACCAACGTATGGCTCGGTGGCTCATGCTGCTTGCGGAGTTTGACCTCGAATTCATCCAGCAGAAATCTATCAAGGGGCAAACCATCGCTAACCAACTGGCAGATGCCCCTCTTCCCGACAACCAACCTTCCCACTATGAGTTCCCTGACGAGTCTATCGCTACCCTTTCCACCGATGACACCGTCTACCAAATGACCATGTTCTTTGACGGCTCCAAATGTCAACTCGGCGGGGGTGCGGGGGTCATCCTCATCCCACTCGAAGGGGAGCCCATGCTTCTATCTTTCAAGCTTGACTTTGATTGTACCAATAATATGGCCGAATACGAGGCCTTAATTTTGGGACTTCAGACTGCTCTTTCTCTCCACATCAAGTCTATCAACATCTTTGGCGACTCGCAGCTCATCTTTAATCAAGTTAACGGTTCATATCTCTGTAAAAATGAAGTTTTACAGAGGTATAAGAATCGTGTTGACCTTCTTTTAGCATCTTTCGACTATCACCTCTTGCAGACTGTTCCACGCTCTACGAACAAGTTTGCCAACACCATGGCTTCTCTTGCTTCGCATATCCCGTCTTCATCATCATCATCTCGCCTTTTTGTCACAGTGCATCGTGTACCTTTGCCTTCATACATCTCTCCTCACATCGACCATATCAACACTATCAATTCTAGCCCACAAGATGACTGGTATAAGCAACTCGTGGACTACTTGTCTCTTTCTGTCACTCCTCCTAACCTCTCTAGCAATGCGTGGCGAGATTTCATCAAGCGCACAGCTCGCTATACCATGCTAGGGGGTCTTCTCTATAAACGAGGCTTCGACGGCCTCCTTCTTCGCTGTCTAACCTCCACTGAAGCTCCTCAAGCCATAAAGCAAGTCCACGACGGGATTTGTGGTGGACACTTCAGTGGAAACTCGGTTGCCAAGCGCATCCTTCGCCTAGGTTATTATTGGCCCACCCTTCATCAAGACTGTAGCGACTATGTTCGACGTTGCATCAAGTGTCAGCAACACTCTAACCTGCTTCATCTCCCCAGCCACGCCTTGCAAGTTGCTCAGGATTTTTGGCCTTTCTCTCAGTGGGGCTTGGATCTCATCGGTGAGATCAACCCTCACTCGTCTCTTCGTCATCAGTCCATCATCACTGCCACTGAGTATTTCACCAAGTGGGTGGAAGCCATTCCTCTTGTCTCCACAAAAGCCAACAAAATTGCCGACTTCATCAACAGCCACATCATCTGTCGTTTCGGTGTCCCTCACAAAATCATTACCGACAACGGCAAGTCCTTCAAAAACAAGACTGTCCAAAAACTATGCGACTCATTTGGCATCAAACTCAGCTTTTCTTCGCCTTACTACCCACAAGCAAATGGGCAGGCCGAGGCTTCCAACAAAATTCTCACTAAAATTCTCATGAAGGTGGTCGACGATACAGGTAGGGATTGGCACATTCATATTCCCTTCGCTTTGTGGGCCTACCGCACTAGCATCCGAACCTCTACGGGTGCTACTCCCTTCTCTCTCGTGTACGGAACAGAGGCTGTCTTACCTCTCGAAGTACAGATCCCGTCTCTCTGCATCTCCCTGCATGACATTCTCTCCAACGACGACTTTCGTCAAGATCACCTAGCTCAACTTGAGTTACTCGACGAGCGCCGTCTTGTTGCCCTTAATCATCTCCATGTCTACCAAAGTCGCATAAAGCGGGCCTACGACAAAAATCTGCGAGAACGAGATTTCAACATCGGAGACCTCGTCCTCAAAGAGAATCAGCACGTGACCAATATGGAGCGAAGTAAACGAGGCAAGTTTGCCCCCAATTGGCTTGGACCTTTTATCATCACGCACAAGTATGGGTCAGGGACTTATCGTCTGTCTTCCCTAGACGGACGGCCAGAACCTGAGCCTCTTAATGCGTTGCATCTTCGACCATTCTTCTGCTAGTCGAGTACTCGTCTACTTGACACGTAACTTGAGCTCGTCCCTTGAGCAATCCTCGTCCTCTTAATCCTCATCCCTTTCAACCCTATTTCCCTTTGACAAGTCCTCTACAACCCTTTTATGATGCATGGATGCTTTGTCCTAATAAAAGGGGCGTCCTTGAACTTCTACAGCCTTGTCCACGACTCTAAATCAAAAAAAATATATCAAGATGTCAAAACATATCCATGGTCACAAAATCAAGTCAACATCAAAAAGATAGACTACTCCCTCGAAGGATAGCTGTACTATCATTGCTGTATTACTAGACTGATCCCTCGAAGGACAGCTAGGCCAACTTATCAAACATCGTAAAGTAAAAATATAGACCACTCCCTCGAAGGATGGCTATCAAACAGCAACACCTTTCTTAGAAGCTTCCCGCATTGATCAGCTTCGCAACATGACCACCAAGCAAAAGACATCTCTATGTAGGCTTCCCGCATCGATCAGCCTGCGCAAAAAAAAAAAAAAAAAAAAAAAAACGAGTCACGGACTTGGCTTGTAGTTGTCTCAGGGTCTCCTATAAAAGGGGCAAGGTTATTCCTGCTCTTAAACTGGGTTACCCTATCCTCCTCCTATCACCTATTCAAGGGACTTCGAGCTCACTTTAATGTCAAAGTGATTCGATTACCGTTCTAACTCAACACTGGTCAACGACGTAATGCATGAACGGGGCTTTTGTTCTAATAACCCCTATCTATGCTTCCTTTCTGGTCCTTGTCAATGAAAGAGCAATTTGCCTTTCATCTTTTCTCTTCGCTTTGGTCACATTTAACTGCATCAATTGGCGACTCATCTCAAACCCAGCCATTTTCATCATTTTCAGCTGACATCATCCTAGACCATTTCACATAGTTTCTATGGACACCAGTACACATGGAAACTACCGACTAGACCCAATTTATGTTAAGCATAAACCAATACTTGCTGAAGCATAAATAGACTTCTATTCATTTTTAGCATATATCCATCGCGACTATGGAAACTTGCTAGGGATGAAAGACTCTCGACCAATTCTGCATAATACACCATCTGTAGCATCATTTTATCCTCATCTTACCCTCGTCATTTCAACACATGACCAATCTCATCATCAACCAATCTTCTCAATTTGTCTGAACTACATTGGTCTGAGGCCCTATGACTAGGGCTATGTAGGCAGCACTCAGATAACACATCCTTTGAGGTTAGCTCGACCACCCCCGTTTGTTCGTCTCTTTGATGAACAAACCTTCTCTTCTGCGACCAACTCCGTCACCTTTGACCAAGACCAATCATTTTCTTTGTCCAAGACCAATCATCGACTTTGACCAAGACCAATCAATCCCTCTGACCCTCCCTCCCTTTTAGGGAGAACTACATCGGCCTGAGGCCCCTACAACAGGGGCTATGTAGGCAGCACTCAGTTGACATGGGGTCTTCTGGGGTTAGCTCGGCCGCATCCTTTCGTCCATCCATCCTCTTGACCAACAACCATCCTTCGACCTTCGGCCACTTCCAAGACAATGTTGCCTTGGTTGTTTTTGCGTGTGTGCTACCTCATGGCTGGTTAGCAGAATTGTCCGCAGACCATTTTTGACCCTTCGCAAGTATAGGATCGCGAGCCAGTTGATCCCTACTACTTGTGGTTTTTTCGTGTTTCTGGGAGCACTTCCTGAGCCCTGGATACCTGAAACACGATGACCATTTGGAGCTTCAGCTTAAATTGAGTGACCCGATCAGTAGACGACTAAATGCTGGGGCCCGGTTACTTCAATTTTGGCACTCCTTGACCCTCGACATGCGACAATTTGACCCGACCATCCCGTGACGTGGTATACGCGCAATCATGACTTTTGCAGCATTTTCACTCACTTTTCATCTTTCTTATCCATTTCTCTGTCAAATCGACACTCGATCTTCGGTTCCCTTCTCTCGACTATCGCTTTGAGGGGGGAACACCTCATCCCTTTTTTGGGGCAACCAACTCCTGTTTTTGTCTTGCAGTTCGTCTAAAACAACCAACAAGACAAAAAGGGGCAAATGTAGACACCGCAAATGTGTCTGCACCTTGGTCCTCCCCCTTGGCCTTAAACCCCTATCCTAACCCTTGACCTTGGCCCCCTTTCCACCCTACCCTTGCCACCTTGGATCCTCCCTTGAATCCCTCCACCTTCCCCCTAGCATTTATTAGGCCAAATCTCTTCTTTATCTTCCCCCCACGCCCATTTTGGCATCCTCGTGACCGTTCTTCCCATCCCCCCTCGCTCGGCGGCGTGCAAGAATGGGCAGAGGCTATTTTTAGCCTCTGTCCCCATTCTGCAACCGCCGACGTCGGCGACCCTTCGGCCGACGTCGGCAAAACTGCCGGCGTCGGCATCCTTCATTACCCCTTTCTGCATCCGTTGCAGCCCCCTAGACCCTTGAGCTCGAAAACAGATTTCTCTTGGCGCTTTAGCTTTCGTCTCTCCTCTGTCTTGACCTCGTGCAACAGCAGCAACAGGTGAAAAGGCTCTGGATCAGGTATTCTCTTCTTGCAACAAGTCTTCCGTGGCTCCAACAACAGCACTTCCTTTCTTCAGTCAGCAAAAAGGTAAGCAAAGTCTGGTTTTTTCATTTCATTTATTTAGTTTTCAGTAATCTATCCTATCTATTGTCCTCTGCTCCCTCTATTCTTCCCCCTGAGAGGCTGCAAAGCCTTCTCAGGTCCTGTCCTCTGTGTCTCTTCCTCTTCCCCATCCCCCTGTCAACAAAGACCTTGTATAAGGCACCCGACCAGAGCTAGACCACTCCCCAGTCCATCTAAATTTGTCCCTGAACTCTGTCTCACCTCCGTTCACGAACCAGACCCGTCCATAGTCCAGAAAGCAACTCAGACCCGACTACAGGCCATAACCCCGACCGACGCCGGTCACTACCCCAACCGACGTCGGCAGGATAGCCGACGCCGACAGATCAGATAACCGACGCCGGCAACATTTCCGACCTCGGCGACTGTCTTCAGCCCAACAGCTCCTTCAGGTAATCATTTTGGTCTTTTCTTTCCTTTCTAATTTCTTTGTCACTTCTGTATTCTGGCATTCTGTCTTTTTATCAGTCACTTATCTTATCAAAACAGTGGGTTGACCTCCCTTAAGGAAGTTTTTACACTTCCGGGAACAAGCTTTTGCTTGGCAACCCACCGCCTATTCATCTAACATTTTCTTGTCCAAGTTTCATTTTTTCTTGCAGGTGTCATTCCTCCACAGCCAAAGAGGAGTGCCCACAAACGTCTGGATTTACGGTGCGCAATCTTTAGTCCAGGTACTTCCCAAGCCTTGTCCATTTATTCTTTTTAGTTTCTTCTTTCTCTTAAATCTGAAAAGCGAATTTTGAATAGAAACACTGTGTTTGAGATGACTGGGGATGTTTGTGGTTGGCACAAATGCTGGAAAAGTGTGATAAAGGCTCTAGGATATATCTAAGGCTAAGCTAAGAATAGGCTATTTCAAGCAACACTCTTAGCATTCAAATACCACATTTATGTGTTTACCCCTATTTACAAGGCTATGTATGTGGTTTAGCCTTAGGAGCATTTTTATTTTATGAAAACTTAATTAATTTGGGTTATCAATGATGGAAACAAGATATTATAATCACTTTTAATTGGTATCTCATATTGGAGTGTCATTTTTTTCAAAACTTCATGTTTTTTTGTTTCTGATCCATCGATCTCATTTATTTTGTAAAACACACTAAATTATAAAGTGCCAAAATTTAGGGGGTTTAGACATCCATTTTAGAGGGCCATTTTTAGATAAAATTGGTGAATTTTGGGTAATTTCAAAGGCCACCCAAGCTCCAAATTTATAGGGAGTGCACTAGGGGATTTGCCTTTAGACCTTGCAAGTGGCTTTGTCCCTTGAATCCACTAGGGGTTTTCACCCCCAGACCTCTGCATCATGGCCCCATATTCAATACTTCTAATGTACGTTCTTCCACTAGAGGGTGAGGTATGATCTAACATGTGGTTAGATTCCCTTGTAATAACATTTTATGTCTTATTTAGATTTATACATGGATGCTTTATCGACATAGCCCAACATCCTCCTGTTTCACCAATTTGCTTTTTCACTTGTGCTATTTTTGGTATCGACTACACTTATTGCTCAAGTTTGGATGCATTTTTAGTTGCATTTAATGTCTATTAACTGAGATGTAGATTGGCACTTATACACTATTTGCTCTTACCTATTTGAATGCATTATCGATTGAGTTTGACACCCATACATTTGATTGTGTCATGTTACTTTCAAACACAATGGGGTCATTACTTATTGTCTTCAAGGGGTTTTTGTGGGCCCTACTTTCTCTTTTGTGCACACACTCAGTCTTCATGACTTGTGTGTCATTTTGGTGACCACTTCACTAATTGTTTTTGTATTCTTAGTGCATTATTGGTTGAGCCTGACGTCTATTCATTGAATGTGGATTGTCACTTATGCAATGTTTTTTCCCATAACACTTTTTTGGTGTCTTTTCTCAGTCATATCGACTCCACTTGAGAGATACCAGTTTATGAGGAGAGTTGATTCTACACAAGTGGTTCTTCTTAGAAAGACTAAGTAGGCTTCTTGGTGTGCTTACATGGAACACATACTCATAAGTAAGAATCGTACTCCATTCTGATATGGATAGATTCTTTCCCCTTCTGACTTGGGTCAGTACAATAAATGGGCTAACACTTGTGACAAAGTTCTTAGTATCTTACTATTACATGTTTCCATGGATATTGGTTGCCATGTGGAACATACAACATGTCTATGCATTGTTTGAAACATCTTGTAGTCACTTTTTTGACATCCTACTGAGATTTACATTGCTCCTTTTCCTCCTCTTCCTATCATCTCTTCAGAGACTATCGTACTCCCTCCTCCTACTTATATTTCTTATGATGACACATTCATGGTGGACTGTATTCTTCCTTTTATTGAGCCACCACTACAAGATGAGATTCTGCTTGACCTCAGCTGTCCCATTACATATTCTACTTTTATTTTTATTGATTATGTTGCTCTTCTAGGGCCTTCCTAATCTTATACTTTAAAAAAGTATATTGTTTTCAATGTGAATACACTTATTAAGAGCTTCGATGACTCATATGTTCCTGTGGATTTTCATTTTACAGATCAATGTGCTTCATTTATAATATATTCTTTAGGTTTGATGGTTGTTAAGCCGAGCTATCCTCTTCAAATGGACATTCTTTTAGTGAATGTTTCATGTTCTTCTTCTAATAGGTTCACTTTGATGGCATTATATCCAATTCTTGTGAATGGTTTTCCTAGACTTATGCCACGCCTTATTTTTAAACCTCTTTTGGATATCTTCATATTGTTGCCTTCATCCTCCTTTGTGGAATGGGTAGAGTTTTAGTACACACCTCATGTTTTTCCTTTAGCAAAAGGAAGAAACAATGTTCGATGCAAATGGAGCTTCTTCATTCTTCAAGCATAAGATCTCATTATTGACATTGGTTATTTTACAAGTTATACTTGGAGTGTGGTCTGTTTCAACATTATCTTGGGGGGGATTTATCTCTCCTTATTTTCTCTCTTTTGGAGGGGATTTTTTTCCTATGGTTTTTCTCATTTTCTCCATTTTATAATATTTGCTTTGTATATAGGTGCCTCATCAGGCCTTATTGTAGGGACCCATTTCTTTTACCCACCTAAGCTACGCTTATGGGGGGTGTTAGTCGAGGATATTATTTAAATTTTATTAGTTTATTTGGGTTATTTCTTTACACATGGATTATTCCTCCACTTGAGTTAGCTTGCTTAGGTTTACTTATAAATAGGGAGCTACTCTTGTTCCTTATCATTGGCTAGTGGATGTTACTCTTTGATTGGTCATTTCAGACTTAGGATTTACATGCCTATTATAGGCCTTTGTGATTGTTCATGCATGAGTTACAAGTTATTCTCCTATTTGTGCATCTCTTTGTGAGTTATTCCATATCTAAGTGTGTTGGATGATTTGTCTTGTTTTGTGCAGTATTATCTTTCTTATTTTTACTTATGACAATGTGTATGCAATAGTTTTGATCTTGCTTACAAATTTTGTCCATTTGATGGAACCAAAGATCATGGTGAATGCTCTGATATGCACACTTAACCTATGCTCAATTCCTTAGTTTTAAGCAAAAATTTATCTACTTTTATATGGATGAGTTTATCTTCAAAAAACTACGATACTAAATGTTCCTATTCTTCAGTCCAAAAAACTTACTCATTATTTGACTAATTCACACTTCTAGTTTTGTTGTCTATATTCTTTAGATGAAACTACATTTTCAGGACAATCCCACAAGGCTATCATGTTTGAATTCACCAATTTCATCATCCTACTAATTATCAACTAATTTCCCAAATTTAAATTCATTCCAATGGGTCATCCCACATGTTTCTCAAGCTCAATTCAATTAAATCCCAAAAATATCATTATATAAGCATATTTTATACCCATTTCTTCATTAGATGGCAATAGGCTCCCATTATTGCAAATTCTAGAATATTATAACTGCACACTGAGAGGAAAGTACCAATTCTTCCCATTATTGCTACTCATGATTGCAAGTTTTTCTATGTAGTGAATTGCACAACTGGAACTTCATACCAAAGATAAAGTGTGTTATACACAATAAATTACAATTTATCATTTTACTCTACCAATTTCATTACTAGAATAAAAGGGAGGGCTTTTGTAGATACTAAAATATGGTCTTCAACACTTGATAATGACAAGCTTGCACACATTTGTCATGCATGAATTAAACACTAAAATAAGGTCTTAATCCACCATTCTCTGTCATGTCCCCTTTTTAAATTTAGCACTTTATATTTATAGCAAGCTTAGTTTCCTAAAATAGTAAGTTAGGTCCTGTAGATGAATCGGGAAAGTTGATTTTTGAAATTAAATTAATTGAATTATTTTTGGTGGGAAATTAACAAATATTCATGAATTCTTATTGGGGACCATGGTGGGCATGGTTTTTTGGAAAAAAAGAAGCAAATGCTTATGATTTGGCTAGATAGTGGTGCAAGATAATGGATATTATTTTTGACAATTCGGTTTGGAGTGTTGAATGATGGTTTTAAACTTGGCATTGGGAGTTACATTGTTAGAATGTAAGCATCTTCCTCCTAGGCATTGGGGTTTGGGTGCCCAAATTGGTGTTGGGAATGGTTTTTTGGGATTTTAAATACTTTATCTAGCAAGTATTATTCATTCTATGCATTGTTTCCTTTCATAGGTTGTGGCTTTCCTGTAGCGACTAATAAACCATTATGGGAAGAATCTCCAAGGCTAGAAAACCAAGGAGATTGAGGCTTAGTGATAGTGATTTTGAGGGCATCCAGGAGCAATGTCACACAGAAGTTACATTGATGTTGAAGGTTATAATTTTTGGTGTGTATTCATCAAATAGTTGGCATTAGTAATGTAGTTTGGAGTGCATAGATTAGAGTTTTGGGTTTTCAGTTGTGTTGCTATTTTTACTAGCATTTTTTTTAATGATTTTTGGAGTATTTAAATGTATGTTTCTATTCAAAACTTTGTAAGAAGTGTTGGAGAGTTCGTGTGTGAAATTACAATTGATTTTTTTGTGTTTTTGGCTTTTAGACTGAGTTTCCATTAATGTATTTTGTATCAGATGTATATTATTTTTTGGTGTTGTATTTAACAACAATATAATGCAAAAATCATGACAAATTCTGTAGCAAGTCATCTCATTTCAGTTGCACATTATTTAATTATCAAATTGGAGTAATTAGGTGAAAGTTTCATTATACCCAATTTTTTCTCTTTTGAGTTTGGGTAAAAATAATAGGTTGCAGATTTGAATTTGATTTTTAATGAGGGATATAACAGTGGTATCAGAGTTGTGATCTTTCCAGCCTGAGAGTTGTTAATATTTATGTAACTTAGTGATAGGGAAAAGAGGTAGTTGTAGTGGGAAAAAAACCAAAGAGTAAAGATATGGCTCATGTAGAGGAAATGCATAAGAATTTCCTACATGTTCTACAAAGAGGTCACAAAAAACTATTTATAGTCTTGCAGAGACAAGGGAGGTGATGAGATTGTTGGCAGAAATGCTCCAAAATCCAGTATCACCAAAGGAAAAAGGGAACACTTCATAGTTCCAACACAACACTTCTAAAACTACCAAATCATTTTTCTTACTTGAAGGTGATCCTGCAACATCTAATCCCCCTTCCAATCCCATGGAAGAATTAACAAGAGAGCTATCAGTGATTAGAGTTTCCTATGATAATAAAAAAGAAGGATTTAAAATTTTTGTCCCTTATAATGATCATGTCACTCAGATGCAAAACATGATGACTATAAGGGGTTATAAATATCACCAAGATTCTAGTGGAAGGGAACTCAAGTAAAATAATCTACTCTCAGCTCTTAACTTTGATGGAACCAATAAAATCTTAGCCAGAGCCTGGTTACCAAAGTTGTAGACCTATTTCACACTTAGTAAAATGAAAAAACAAGATGCAATACAGTATGCAACTTTGCACCTTGAAGGAGTTGCTTATGACTAGTGGTATCATGGTATGACCACTTAAAGCCATAATCAGGTGAATTCTTTTGATGATTTTGGTCAAAGGTTAATAGATATATTTGAGCTCAAGGACGAAGAGGAATAGTTTAAAGAGTTGTCTAGCTTAAAGCAAATGCATTCCATTAATGAGTATGTTGAAAATTTTCAAAAGATTATTGTTATGATATGAGACATGTTTGAAAAGAGGATCATATACCTCTTCTTGGAGGGCCTTGAAGAACCTGTTGAGGGTCTAGTTAAGGTTTTCTCACCTACTACCTTACAGGAAGCGATCAAGAGGAGTTTACAGATTGAAGTCTCCATGCACAAGAAATCAAGTTTCCATCAATCAAAACCATCAAATCCATAGCAACATAAAGGGAATTTTTAGAAAAAGACTCCTTCAATTCCTCCACCAAATAATGTGCCAAACACAACTAGTAAGAAAGAGGATGAGGTGACAAAATCTAAAGTTCGAAGGAAAAAGCTCTATTTTTCTTGTAGATAACCATGGGCATAGATGTTTGGGGAAAAGACAAGTGCATTTTATTGAGATGGTTTCAGATATAGATGTAAATGATAATGAGGACTTCCATGACACCAAAGAGGAAGTAGAGTTAGAGGAAGAAAGAGAAACTAGTTGTAAGAACCCCAAATAGGATCTCAAGCAAAAATAAGTAATATCCTTCAAACCCCAACATAAACTAAATTCTGAAATGCAAATCAACAACTCAATGCTTCACAATTAATTTGACATTTTTCACCTTAGACACCTCTAAAACATATGAAAATTTTTAGGAATGTATGAAAAAATACTTAATTCACTTGTCCAATCAGATTTGGAAAAAATTGCATTTTTGATTTTATATGGCAAAAATACAGCTAAAACTTGTAAAATTCATAACTTCTAAAATACTTGGACATTTAATGCAAATGATACCTCAAAATAATCACAAAAATAATAGCTATCAAATAAAATTAGTTTTAGAATTTTCCACCCATGGAAGGTCCCCCAAAAGATGTCCTAAAGTTCTAAAAACCCTAGTTACAGCCCTAAAATTATTTAGATAATTTCTTGAATATCAAACCATTGGAATTAGCTCAAAAATTCTTCAACAATACCTCAAAATTGGTTCGCTCCACATAGGAAAAGTAGAAAAAATTATTAAAACCCTAGGAGAGGGTTTTATCCAACAATAAACCCCCCAAAGTGACGTTTTCAGGCCCTCAGGTGAATCACCCAAGGTGGAAAAAACAATCCTCCACCTCTAAGCAAATCTCCAACCTTCTATGAACTTCCAAGTGAATTATTTATAGCTACAAATGTTAGATAAAAATCTCAAATAACTCTTCAAGTCATAGCATAATTTTTGAAAGATAGGTGGTGTCAATAGACACCATTTATAGAGCACCATAGCTCTTAAAGGGTAACATTCTCTAAGAAATTACGTTGAAGACAATCAAGCTTGACATACTTGACGTCCTTTCCAAATATCCAAATTGACATATTCTTCAAATGAACCCTCATCCTTCTTAAATAGCCTCCTCCAAGTGTAGCACCCAATTTGGAGGGAAGAGTTAATTTGAAAATATTAAAAGGAACTCCATATAATTTCACTTTAGGCCTTAAGTGCCCATGACCCTTAAAAAGCCCTAACTTAAGTGAAATTTATAACATAAAGTGTTTTTTCTATTAATTTTATTTATTTTTAAGTATTTAAAAATACTTTTTATTTTAGCAATAATATTTTTAACTCTTCAAAATAATTGGGACATTACAAATCCTCCCTGCCCAAAATTGCTTGTCCTCAAGCAATCACAATATCCAGATAGGTGTCCCAACATACCTTATGATGCAATGTTGATGATAGCCTACCTGCTCTAATACCAAATGATGATAGCCTGCCTGCTCTGATACCAAATGATGAAACTGTCCTTACACAGCTTGTAACCATCAGCAAGCTTATACAGACCTATCTAGATCATTCATTTTTTTAGCCCTATTTTCCCTATTTATTGGCCATAACTCCTTCTAGGTTAACTCAATAATGAAAGTAAAACCATTTATGGATACCCATTAGGCCCTTATATAACATACTAGAAAATCTCCTGAGGTTGCTTTGTACAGAATTATACTTTCTTCTTTAGGCCCTGTTTCAATTAGACCTCCTTTTGTGCAAAACGTCTTGTCCAGAGTGAAGTACGGACTTTCTAGTCAAACCAAACATCATTCCAAATACCCATTATATTCTTACAGGTGAATCAATCATTTTTTAGTGCACTTCTTTGGAGAAATTCACTTTTCCTATATTGGCCTATGCTCTTCATCTCACATACACCTAGGATCCACTTGGCAATTGTTCTTTTCCGTACTTCTCCATACTGTAGCACCTTGAAACCACTTCAAACAGTTTTATAACATCATCAAGGTTCAGATTACAAAGTTTCAAGAGTTTTCAAGCATTTAAACTCATTTTGAGGGTTTGATCCTAGTTCAGGGTTTTCCCATGACTATCACAGGCCAAGAGCATATAAATTGGGACTGGGAGTGTTTTAGCTTGTTTCAAGGGTTCAAAAAAAATTTCTAGGGTCTGTTTTACTACCCTACACCTTTTCCAATCATCCTCTAGGTCATATCATCCTCCTACACCTTCCAATGCTTAGCATCTCAATTGTTTTTGGCTGTATTTGTATGACAGACAACAGGGTTTTATAGTTTTCCTCTCAAACACATTGATCAATAGGTCTTCAAGGTAATATAAAGACATGTCAACATCTAAATTACTTTCCCATTCACATGCTCTATCAAATATGAGCTTATCAATTTACTTACTATGCAAAATATGCAAATTTCTTATCATTGTCTATAAATTGTCACCTACAGGCCTGAATTCCAACTGTGGAGTTTTTGGACATTAAAGGGGTTTCTAACACCTGTTTCTTATTTATTTAGGTTTCTAATTGCCTTATAGACCTATTTCCATACCATTTTCAACTCCATACAAACATTTTCACATTGGTTTTCCCTTGGACAGTGGGCTGTAAGTTAGGATGTTTGAATACCCTGTTTAGGCCTGTTTAGGCTTTTTATGACATTCAAAGCTCTTTAAGACGTCTTCATCACATAAGACTAGTTTTAACTTACTCCCAACATACAAACTAACCAATCTACATGTAGCTTTCTCAATGTTCTTATAGAAAAACCATCACACACATTCACACACAGGCCTGCCACCAGAATTCAATAAGAAACCATATATGAAACAAATACATTCATTCTCTCATAGATCAATAGAAGACTTACAATTTCAATACAAGATTTAGTTTCAATGTTCCATGGCTTTTCAAAGCCTTGTCTACTCCTTCACACATTCTCTTGTCTTCAATCAAATTTGCTCCTTCTCTTTAACCTTATCATCTCTTGAGTGAGGTCCTCCCTCACTAATTCTCCTCTCTATTCTTCATTCTTTCTTCTTTCCCTTGAATGAGAGGACTTTTCCTCTCTGTCCTTCTTCTCTTCTATGCCCCTCTCATCCTCTCTTCTCTTCTCCTTCTCTCTCCTTAATGAATTCTTCTTTTTTTTTCTCTTTTCAAGAATCTCCCTTCTAACTTCTACGCCCAAATTGGGCTTAAGGCAAAACCAAATGTTGTTTGTAAGTTTTAACAATATTCTAAGGTTGAAAATAGTTTCAACCATTTCCCCTTGATTTCCTCAACAGCCTAACCATCATTTTTTACCTTTTCACTTTCACTTTTTGATAATTACATTTACTCATAAGGTGAAAATTTGAAATCTACACAATTTGGAGGGAAAACCAGAATTTGAAATATCATTTGAATTTGCATGTTCAACTAGTCCTCCATGGTGCTATTGTAGATGCTCCTGCATCATACTCTCCCTCTAGAAAAGATTTGAACCTTAGTTCAAATGTCATGCTTCCTCCTCACTTTAGTCTTTACTTGTATACCTGGATCCCAAAGTCTTGTTGTCAATGCCAATGCTTGTGTTTGTTTTTTGTGGTCTTTGTCTTTCAGCTTCTTGCTTTTCTTCCTCTTCTGGTATGTTCTTCTCCTCATCTCTTTCTCAGCTACCATCTCCCCCTTCCATGCTTCTTCATCTTCATACATATCTTCTAGATCTTCTTGTTGTTCGTCTTGTTTCGTGAGCTTCTCCAATGACTCATGTATGTCATTCACTTCAGCAACCTTCATACCTGCATACAAAACATCAAAATCCACCTTAGAATCAAAATCTTTAGGCCATGAAGCCTCTTGGCTGTCTCCATGTTCTTGTTCCTTGATCAAATCTGCCTTTATCTCTTCACTCTTCTGCTCTTTTCTTGCTTCACTCTTCCCAATGTTGCTTTCACCATGGCTTGTACCTTCCTTCATCTCTCTTGAATTACCAAATAGCTCTTCCAACATCTTCAACTCTTCCTTTAGTGAGATCTCATCTATCTCACTATTCTCTTCATCAAACTTGGGCTGATCATTCACAAGGATTGCTTGTCCTTTACCTCTTATCTCATCTTTTCTTAGCTTGTCTTCACATAAACCAACTTCTTCATTAATATACTCATCAAATACAATTGAAACACCCTTACCTTGTGTCTCCTTGCTTTCTTCAATCTCTGCTTGAAGCCATCTTGTTTGCTTTGCTGTATACTTTCTCCTTTCCTCATCATCTATCCTTTTGAAATTCTTTCCTTGCTGCATATTAGTCTTTACAACTACTTTCGATTCCTCATTTTCCATAAAAATATCATTAAATGATTCAAACAAATCATTATCCCTTTCATTGCAAACAATTAACTTACCTTTCATCCTTGTATCCTCATGCTCTACCTCATTATTCTTTGAGAAGTTTTCTTTCTCATCTTCATTCTCTTGGCTGCTTGAATCACCTTCAATCCTCTCTTTTCTCTTTGCCTTCTTAGGCACCCACATTTGATTCTTCTTCTTATCATTTGACTTCATAAGACATTTAAGCATCCTGCATCCTTGCTCTTGTACCAGCACCTCCTCTTGCTTGGGAGTTTGCTTCTTCCACCATTTAGGCATCACATACCCATGCTTAAATTCTCTTTGTGAGGGCTTTATCATCTTCCTTAACTCTTGCACCTGTATATTAGCAGCTTCATGCTCATAATAACAATCAAAATCAGGTCTTAACACTTCATTTACCTCTTTGATAGCTTGGTTTATGGAGCAATCTTTCTTTCCTTTTATGCTTGGCTGCTCTCTTTCTTATTCTTGGCCTTCAATGGCATCATGGAATTCAGTTTCCTCTTCTACCTCTTCTCTTACTTGTATGGGTTCTTCAACACCTCCCTCATGTATTAACCAATGCATCTCTTCTTCTTCCTTATCAGCAGCAGCAAACTTACTTCTCTCTCTTACACATTCACTTCTGCATTTGGTGTCTTTTCTTGCACCAATCTCCTCATTCTCCAAGGCCCTTCTCTTGACCTTCATAAGGCTGCTCATACCTGCAATTACCCATGCAAACACAACATTAGATATAAAAACAAGAGACCATAATGTCTCCATAAGTGTCCTCTTAATGGACATTGTCATCTTTCCAAGTGCTCTTCCTGGCACTTCATCTTTTCTTTCTTCTCTTCTCTTGTCTTCCAAAATGAGAACCTTCTTCTCAACTTCTTCCTCTTACTACTCACTTGACAACCTTCTTATCTTCTTCAAGCCTCTATGGGCTTCTCTCTTCATGGCAATCTTCTTTTGCCTTCTTCTCCTTTTCAATAGGAGATCTATAGGCCACTTCAATCTCTTCTTCATTGGCCATACCCATGCTTGCTTATCCATTTGCATCCAAGACTCATATTCATTTTTAATCTTAGCTAACTCTCTCTTCAAATTAGCAATCTTTTTATCAATTAAAAAACTTTTCATACCTTTGATGCTTGCTTTCTTTTTGGTGCCCTCGTGTACCTTGCTGCTCTGCAGTGCCTTCAACAATACTTCCATCTCTGAGATCTTCACCCAAGTCTTTTCCACCTTGGTCTCTTGATCCCTTGTCTCACCCAAGTATTTTCTCTTGGACTGGTCTTTTGACAATCTCCTTGATCTCACCTAGGCCTTTTGCATCCTAGTCTTTTGATTCTTCTCTCAATCCTGCAGCAACTCGTTATACATCACTTCATCAAACTCAAATCACAAATCCAAGCTTACCTTGCTTTGGATATTCTTTCTAAGCATTCACTTGCTCTCTTAATTTTGAGCTCTCCAAGCTTCAAACTCCATCCTTTACCTCACCTAAGTCTATTTCACCCTAGTCTTTTGGAAAACTATCCAAGCTTCTTCTTGGATCTTCACTAAGCCTTCCTTGGCTTCTTCTTCTCTTAAGCCTCAATGGCTTGGCTGCCTTCCTCTTCACCTATTTACTTCAACAAACTCAAATCAAATAGAAAAATTATTCATACCTTTTCTCCCCAAGGTCTTCTAGTGCTTTGTCCCGCTGATCCTCTTACCAAATCCTGTAACAACTCATTAGAAATCACAACCAACAACAAGTTACCGATTCCCAAGAGCTTCAAGCTCTGATACCAAATGATGATAGCCTACCTGCTCTGATACCAAATGATGATATCCTACCTGATCTGATACCAAATGATGAAACTCTCCTTACACAACTCTGTAACCATCAACAAGCTTATACAGACCTATCTAGATCATTCATTTTTTTGTAGCCCTGTTTTCCCTATTTATTGGCCATAACTCCTTCTAGGTTAACTCAATCATGAAATCAAAACCATTTCTAGATACCCATTAAGCCCTTATATAACATACTAGAAAATCTCTTGAGGTTGCTTTGTATGAAATTGTACTTTCTTCTTTAGGCCCTATTTCAATTAGCCCTCCTTTTGTGCAAAACGTCTTGTCTAGAGTGAAGTACGAACTTTCTAGTCAAACCAAACATCATTCTAGATACCCATTATCTTCTTATAGGTGAATCAATCATTTTTTAGTGCACTTCTTTGGAGAAATTCACTATTCCTATATTGGCCTATGCTCTTCATCTCACATACACCTAGGATCCACTTGGTAATTGTTCTTTTCCATACTTGTCCATACTGTAGCACCTTGAAACCACTTCCAACAATTTTATAACATCATCAAGGTTCATATTACAAAGTTTCAAGAGTTTTCAAGCATTTAAACTCATTTTGAGGGTTTGATCCTAATTCAGGGTTTTCCCATGACTGTCACAGGCCGAGAGCATATAAATTGGGACTGGGAGTGTTTTAGCTTGTTTCAAGGGTTCAAAAAAAATTTATAGGGTATGTTTTACTACCCTACACATTTTCCAATCATCCTCTAGGTCATATTATCCTCCTATACCTTCCAATGCTTAGCATCTCAGTTGTTTTTTACTGTATTTGTATGACAGTCAGCAGGGTTTTATAGTTTTCCTCTCAAACACATTGATCAATAGGTCTTCAAGGTAATATACAGACATGTCAACATCTAAATTACCTTCCCATTCACATGCTCTATCAAAGATGAGCTTATCAATTCACTTACTATGCAAAATATGCAAATTTCTTATCATTGTCTATAAACTATCACCTACAGGCCTGAATTCCAACTGTAGAGTTTTTGGACATTAAAGGGGTTTCTAACACCTGTTTCTTCTTGATTTAGGTTTCTAATTGCCTTATAGACCTATTTCCATACCATTTTCAACTCCATACAAACATTTTCACATTGGTTTTTCCTTGGACAGTGGGTTGTAAGTTAGGATGTTTGAATACCCTGTTTAGGCCTGTTTAGGCTTTTTATGACATTCAAAGCTCTTTAAGACCTCTTCATCACATAAGACTAGTCTTAAATTACTCCCAAAATACAAACTAACCAATCTACATGTAGCTTTCTCAATGTTCTTATAGAAAAACCATCACACACATTCACACACAGGCCTGCCACCAGAATTCAATAAGAAGCCATATATGAAACAAATACATTCATTCTCTCATAGATCAATAGAAGACTTAGAATTTCAATACAAGATTCAGTTTCAATGTTCCATGGCTTTTCAAAGCCTTGTCTGCTCCTTCACACATTCTCTTGTCTTCAATCAAATTTGTTCCTTCTCTTTAAACTTATCATCTCTTGAGTGAGGTCCTCCCTCACTAATTCTCCTCTCTATTCTTCATTCTTTCTTCTTTCCCTTGAATGAGAGGACTTTTCCTCTCTGTCCTTCTTCTCTTCTACGCCCCTCTCATCCTCTCTTCTCTTCTCCTTCTCTCTCCTTAATGAATTCTTCTTTTTTCTCTCTTTTCAAGAATCTCCCTTCTAACTTCTACGCCCAAATTGGGCTTAAGGCAAAACCAAATGTTGTTTGTAAGTTTTAACAATATTCTAAGGTTGAAATAGTTTCAACCATTTCCCCTTGATTTTCTCAACAGCCTAACCATCATTTTTTACCTTTTCACTTTCACTTTTTGATAATTACATTTACTCATAAGGTGAAAATTTGAAATCTACACAATTTGGAGGGAAACCCAGAATTTGAAATATCATTTGAATTTGCATGTTCAACTTGTTAGGTTGTGGAGCTAAAATCTTCACTGATGCAAACATGGAGGAGGTTGTTGGGTTGCTGAGTTGCAGAGCGAGTTGCAGAGGAACCGGCGTCGGTCAGGCCAACCGACGTCGGTCATACTACAGTGCAGAAGCAACCGACGTCGATTATAAGTCAGCCGACATCGGTCAAAAAGGAGCCGACGTCGGCAACATGTGTGTGCCTACAGTTTCCATGTGGGTTCCAGACTGGTCTATTTTTGGACAGTCAGTTTGCATGTAAAGACTTAATTTAGTCTTGGAGTTACGAGTCTAATTATTGTAATTAAGAATGTCTAATTATTGTATGCATGAGATCTATATAATAGACTCATGGGTTGTATTGTAAAAGTGTGCTAGAAAGCCATTGAGCTTGTAGAGAGAGCAAGAGTAGCTCCTCCTAGTTTCAAAGGGGTGCTGAGTGTGTATGATTTTGGAGAGTTACAGGTGTACAAGTTCTGGTAAAAGATCCACCAAGGTACTGGTTGAAGAATCATAAGGACTTAGGGCAGTAAGGACAAGGGTTCTTCAGGGTGTAGAGACATCTACATGGTAAATAAGGTCTGTTGATTTGCAGATGGCAGCAAGGAAAGGGAGATCTACTTAGAGTACGGTTGTGTACTTGGTGTACTGGCATCGTTGTTACTGACTGGTGGAGGTGAACAACAACTCTATATTTGAGTTGATTGTTGTGACCGTGATTGAGAGAGTGAACTATTGGAGGAGAATTACTGGTGAACACTTGAGGTGTGGGAAGCTTCTGAAAGGTGTGGAGAAGAAGTGGCATCTTCTTTATTGTATTTTTTTTTGGATAAGTATTAATACAATTGGGTATTGTCTCTCATATTCTGTGTTGTTTCATATTTCTGGTTACTTATTCCTTCTGGTTAAATTATATGTTTAGTTGCTTATACAAGAGGTAATCATATATACTCTTATTGAGGAGTAGGATCCTGACAGTTGGTATCAGAGCAGGTGGAGTAGGTGGACCAGGATGGTACCAATCTTGACAGTTGGTATCAAAGCTTTTAGTTGGGTTGACTAACAGGTGGTTCAGATCTGGTTAGTGTTTGTTGATTACAGGTCACTCTCAGGGGTTTCAGATTGAGTGGGAGTATAGCAATGGCAGAATAAAGTAAGGTACGAATGGAGAAACTGAATAGCATGAATGGTCAGATTGATGGAAAGAAAGAGCAGGTAAAGGAAGATTGTTGGTCGGTAGAAGATCAACGTTTAGAAGTAGATGTTGCAGGTGTTGTTACACAGGTTGCTCTGGATAAAGTAGAATCTTAGTCTATAGATTCTATTGCCTCTTTCCATGCAGCTCGAAATAGAGCATCTTTTCATGGGTATGTCTTTGGAGACTTTGGAGAGATTTATTTAGGAGCTGGTGAGCCTTGTCAAATGGTTGGCAAAGGGGAAGTGAAGCTAAAATTACAGACAGATAACACACGGGTGTTGAATGAGGTCATGCAGGTACCAGTCTTGGAGATGAGTCTAATTTCTTTAAGAAAGTTAGGTGATGAGAGATACACAGTAATTCTCACAGCAGATGCACTTAAATTAGACTGTGGTAAGAAAGTAGGTATCCTTTATCTATCTACTTATATTACTGATTCATCTTCTGTTGCAGAGATGTGGCTTTGTAGGCTTGGTTACATATGTAAGAAGGGAATGCATGTTATTAAGCGGAAGACAGATATCTTTGACAAACTTAAGAACTAAAAAGCCTTGGTGTTCATGGAGGAGATGATGGACAAAGATCAGCTGAGGGGACTAAATTATTCTGAGCAGGGCTGTGTTAATTTGAACAGGGTTTAGACCCAAAAGGAGCTCACGGGTAGAAGTCATCACTCACAAGTAACACACAAAGACCGACATCAATTAGAAAATTGACGTCGGCATCCATACAGGGATCGATGTCGACTATGTGCAGACCGATGTCGACGACTCAAGTACCAGTAAACACCAGCGTCGATCAGGGAGAACTAATGTCAGTGATTAGGCAGTTGCATAGAACTGACATCGGTCGGGTGCAGACTGAGATGTGATCGACATCGGTCACTGAGACAGATTTTGGGCAGACAACAAGCTGTCAAGGAGTCTCAAACGCCCATATGGAGGACTGAAAGGGTAAGTAAGCCTCAAATTCGTCATTTCCCTTCTTTACACTACTTGTTGCTCACTGATGGTCAAGAATAGGGAAGTTGTTAAAGAAGTAGAGCAGGTAGATCTAGGAAACAGTGGGAGCTTGGCATGGATGAGGAATGTGATTCCTTGGAGAAGAACCAAACAGGGGTTTTTGGGTGGAGTTGTCAGCTAGAAGAAAGCACTGAGAAACGAATGGATGTTCAGGATAAAGAAGAGTGGGAATGGACAGGTGAGACGAAAGGCCAGGGTATATGGTCTTGAGAAAGCTGGAGGGCAATGTAGGTTTGACAGGGATATGACTAAGCATGGCTTTAGTCAAGGTCAATGTGACCATTGTGTTTTTTCTTTACCGGGTTGGATGATGATTGCAACATTATCCTATTACTGTATGTGGTGTGGTTGCTTGTTGTAGGGTTACACATGCAGGGAGTTTTTGAGCTAAAGGTAAAGTTAGTTCAGAGGTATGTCATGAAGAATTTGTGAGCATCAAAATTCTTTGGCATAAGAGACATGGAAGATGACAGGTTGATTTTGTCTCTAGTGGGAGCTGATGTGAAGAAGGTGTTGGTGAGGTTTAAGATGCAGGATGCAAAATTGGTAAGCACACCAAGGGCTGGACAGTTCAAGCTGAGCTTAGAACAGTGTTTGAAATCACATGAGGTCTGGTGTAGACCTGAGTTTTCCCAAGCAGTGGGAGTTGTCAGAGAGTTTGGAGCCAATTTGGGGAAGGTGGATTCTCAGGTATATGAGAGGGATCAGCAACAGGGATTCATGCTATGCAGGGTCAAGGACTTCACTACATGGATATGTAGGTTCGGATGTGGCAGGTTACTTAGATGATGGTGATGCATCATAGATTGTGTGGTGGTTGGTCTTCAAGATTGAGCTTGAAGAGGGATACAAGCCAGAAAAACAAATTAGACGATGTATAGGTACAGGTACAGTGCAATTATTTATCTCCAAGTGGGAGATTGTTAGGTTGTGGAGCTAAAAGCTTCACTGATGCAAACATGGAGGAGGTTGCTGGGTTGCTGAGTTGCAAAGCGAGTTGTAGAGCAAGTTGCAGAGGAACTGGCGTCGGTCAGGCCAACCGACATCGGTTATAAGTCGGTCGACATCGGTCAGAAAGGAGTTGACATCGGCAACCTATGTGTGCATGCAGTTTGCATGCGGGTTTTGGACTGGTCTATTTTTGGACAGTCAGTTTGCATGTAAAGACTTAATTTAGTCTTGGAGTTGCGAGTCTAATTATTGTAATTAAGAATGTCTAATTATTGTATGCATGAGATCTATATAATAGACTCATGGGCTGTATTGTAAAAGTGTGCTAGAAATCCATTGAGCTTGTAGAGAGAGCAAGAGTAGCTCCTCTTAGTTCCAAAGGGGTGTTGAGTGTGTATGATCTTGGAGAGTTGCAGGTGTGCAAGTTTTGGTAAAAGATCCACCGGGGTACTGGTTGAAGAATCATAAGGACTTAGGGCAGTAAGGACAAGGGTTCTTTAGGGTGTAGAGACATCTACATGGTAAGTAAGGTCTGTTGATTTGCAGGTGGCAGCAAGGAAAGGGAGATCTACTTGGAGTACGGTTGTGTACTGGCAACATTGTTATTGACTAGTGGAGGTGAACAACTCTATATTTGAGTTGATTGTTGTGACCGTGATTGACAGAGTGAACTGTTGGAGGAGAATTACTCGTGAACACTTGAGGTGTGGGAAGCTTCTAAAAGGTGTGGAGAAAAAGTGGCATCTTCTTTATTGTATTTCCTTCTGGATAAGTATTAATACAATTGGGTATTGTCTCTCATATTCTGTGTTGTTTCATATTTCTGGTTACTTATTCCTTCTGGTTAAATTCTGTGTTTAGTTGCTTATACAAGAGGTAATCATATATACTCTTATTGAGGAGTAGGATCCTGACACAACTAGTCCTCCATGGTGCTATTGTAGATGCTCCTGCATCAAATGTCCACTTGAGATTTCTTCCCATGAAAAAAACCCTCGATTGGTCTCTTCATCTTGTTGATCCTATATTTTGGGGGCTGCCCCTAAGTACTAGAAGTGTCATCATAGCCTTCTAAACGCTCCACAGGTTCCTAATTAACCATCCTTTTCAATACCAAAAGGAAGATAAGAAAATTCGTTTACTTCATACCTTCTAAGGGAGTGCTACGTGACCCAAGGTTGTAACAAAAAATATGAGAGAATAAGATTACCTTGCTGCCCCCGTGGACTAAGACCTCCAAAATGCCAAGCTATAACCTTCTAACCATGCAAAAACAAATCAACAAGATACTTACTATGATGAGAGGTCTTAAAGACATACCACTCACCATATATGGTCATCTTTGTGTAACTCATGTACCTTCCAAAAGGCTGCTCCTTGTCACTTATCCCATGTATGCATGACACACTCCAAAAACTTCTCAATAACTCCTAAACAGTCATCAACTATAGCTGTCCATGCATTTATATCCCTGATTTTCCTTGTTGGCTAAATCTAAAATTGATATAAGCATACTTTTATTCATATTGAAATCTGATTAGAGGATTGTAACTAGACCTTCCAACTTTGTAAGTGCTCCAAAACTCACCAAGTTTAATTTCTCAAGGGTTGTATTTTTCTTTGCAAATCTGAATATGTATCTAGGTGGACTGTAATAATGAAGTACACCCATGATTTTCCCCATATCTTCAATATTTTCAGAATTAGACTGCCTCTTAGTGACCCTTTTTCCTCCATGTTTCTCCAATAATCATCCCATGATCCTGAATTTGCAAAAAAAGAGTTAGGATTGTCAAACAAAATTAATTTTCCATAATACATAAGATTGTTGAATGTCACATTTTCTCCTTTAGGGGGTATTTAGAAGAGCATTCCTTCATAATGTACATCCTCTAATTCTCCTTTGATGCCATGCTCCTCAAAATTAATATTTTCACCAAGTTTTACAAGTTGGAAGTGGTCAAAAAAATCATAATTCACACCTTTAAGACATAGTTGTACCTTTCCTTTCAACTCAACATCTTTTAAGTAATAATCAACCCTTAGATTACTTTGGCATTTAGGAATTAAGTGTTTTTGATAATAATTTTGGGGTTGCCTTTGTGAAAAATCAAATTCATCTATCCAACCATTAGGTGACAAGCAAAAAATAGAATTACTTATGTTTATTTCTTGTAACCTTACCTCTCCTTTTTGGCAAGTAGATGGCTGCTCATAGTGTCTAGGAACAACCCTATACTTGTCTTCTTTCCTAATCTATCCAATGCTCATAAAACACCCTTTCATCATATGGTTTGATGAAGGTTGAGGTGTTTCTCTTTCACTCAAGCCATGCAAGATAATCTCATTATTTCCCATTATAACATGCCCAAATGGTTGCTCATATTTCAAAATCATAAAATGCCTTTCACCTTTTATGTTTATCACAACCAGCTCCTTTTTTGACCTTACACATGAGGCAAACATGTTAGAAAAAACCTTAGTGTTTAGAAACACTTCTAGAATGATGTTATTGTGCGTTATGAGCATGATATGGATCTCCTTTTCATATCCTACCTTTTTCTTATCATAGTTGTAGCAAATATTTTCCCTCTTCCAATTTGACCATCCAGTGGTTGGAAATTCACTAATACACATTTGGACCATCCCCAAGGTGTTAAGATGTGAGAAGCACACCTTCTTAAGGTCCCCACTCATCTTGGTGACAAGAAACCTTAAGGAGAAAAAACTAAAAATACTAAAAGCAAAATTCATTATGATCCTGGGACCATGACAATTCTTATTTCATTCCTTATTTTGGACCAAGACATGGTAACAACATTACTCTTATAGAGTTCACCAGGATCCCATATCCATGATGGATATTTGTCATGTTCATTCCTTCCCCATTGAGTACCTCTCACCTCAACCTTAATGACAACATAAGTTTTGCAACCAAGATAATCATATAACCAATCATGAAGAGAAAATAATGAACACTTACCAATATGATCACTCACTTGCTTATTCATGCACACATCTAATTTTCCTTTTTTCCTTAAATCTGATTTTTCTATTTCATTTACTCCTTCATAGGATCCCCTTACTTTGTCCACCTTGGTTATGGTTTGTGCTTCTTCTCCAAGTGCTAACAACACTTGTCTTTCCCAAACTTCTTCATGAAATCTGAAATTATGAAAAGAAAGTGATTTATGATGTGGAACAATAGAAATTCTTTCTTCTAAGACATACTTTTCTATTTTAGTGTCTACCATTTGAAACCACATTGGTTGATCCATAGCTTGTTGGGAGTCTTCACTTGGTTGCCCTTGGTTTTTTGGTTCTTATGTAGCAAAAAATCCTATCATTGGCTACCCACAAACTTTTGATTTTTCTTTTTTTTCTTGCTCCTTTACCTCATAAGGCTTTAAGCTCTCCTCACAGTTATTTGTAACATTCTTAAATAGCTGATGTGCAATGGGAAATTTACTTTCTTCCACCTTCAAACCTATCAACACAATAGCCCATATTGTCTTGGAAATATCTTCACCTTCATTGAGTGTCATAGTCATCATATCTTGCATATTCATTATGATATTCTTGGAAGGATTCTTATAAGCAATAGCAAGAAAATGTTGAAACATTCGAACAATAAGTTCGTCACATCCTAAATAAAACATCAAATTATGTAACCTGAGTGAAATCATGGTTTCCAAGATGTTGACCCTTCTAGCCCATGAATGTCCTTTATCCCCAATGAGACTCTGGAAGCTTTCCACCATCAATGAGAGTATCTCCTTCAATATTTTATCACTGTTGGGAATATCATGAATCGTTAGTCTCAATATCTCACAGATGCAATTAGTAACCAAGAGCCTTACCTCCTCATCTATGTCTCTCAAGAGTTTATGTTGAACCAAGTAAGTTATTGAGGGTTGTACAACCCATCTCATGAGTTCATATTATGATTGATCTACCTTAGATAACATATTTTCTACTTATTTCAATTTGTTCATCACATCTTCCACTAGTTGGCATAAGTTCCCTAGCTTTCTATCTGCATTGCGAAGCCTTTTTCCCTCCATGGCTTCCATGCCTATTCCTTGTTCTTATTTCCACCCCACAGTTTAGCCAATATATGGCTATGATACCACTATAATAACCCTAAATAAGATCTCAATAAAATATAAATAATATCCTTCAAACCCCAACATAAACTAAATTTTGCAATGCAAATCAACAACTCAACACTTCACAATTAATTTGCCATTTTTCACCTTTCACACATAAATTGCCCAAACCCTAAGCGGTTGGGTTTTATGGTGATTTCAGCTCCTTAAACACCTCCAAGAAATATGAAATTTTGTAGGCATTTATGGAAAACATATACTTAATTCACTTGTCCAATCAGATTTGGAAAAAACTGTATTGTTTATTTTATATGGTGAAAATACAGTTAAAACTTGTAAAATTCATAACTTCTAAAATACTTGGACATTTAATGCAAATGATAGCTCAAAATAATCACAAAAATAATATCTATCAAATAAAATTAGTTTCAAAATTTTCCACCCATGGAAGGTCCCCCAAAAGATGTCCTGAAGTTTTGAAAACCCTAGTTACAGCCCTAAAATTATGCAGATAATTTCCTGAATATCAAACCCTTATAATCAGCTAAAAAACACCTCAACCATACCTCAAAATTGGTTCACTCCACCTAGGAAAACTATTATAATTTATTAAAACCCTAGGAGAGGGTTTTATCCAACAATAAACCCCCCAAAGTGACATTTTTAGGCCTTTAGGTGAATCACCCAAGGTGCAAACAACAATCCTCCACCTCTAAGCAAAATGCCAACATTCTATAGACTTCCAAGTGAATTATTTATAGCTAAAAATGTTAGATAAAATTCTCAAATAACTCTTTAAGTCGTAGCACAATTTTTGAAAGATAGGTGGTATCAATAAACACCGTTTATAGAGCATCATAGCTCTTGGAGGGTAACATTCTCCAAAAAAATATGCCGAAGATAATCAATCTTGACATACTTGACCTCCTTTCCAAATATATAAATTGAAATATTCTTCAAATGACCCTCATCCTTCTTAATATCTTCCTCTAAGTGTAGCACCCAGTTTGGAAGGAAGAGTTAATTTAATAATATTAAAAGGAACTCCTTATAATTTCACTTTAGGCCTTGAGTACCCATGACCCTTAAAAGGCTCCAAATTAAGTAGAATTTATAACATAAAGTGATTTTTCTATTAATTAACTTTATTTTTAAGTATTTAAAAATACTTTTTATTTTAGTAATAATATTATTTAACTCTTCAAAACAATGGGGACATTACACTAGTGAGAAATTACCATAATAGCGCTATCTGAAGCACCTAGATACCATCCCTTCAGAGTTCGGGGAGTTATAGCAGGTCAAAGGACACCCATCCTCATAGATAATGGTGGAACGCCTAACTTTATAGATGAGGATTATGTATCCAAGAGAGGATTAAAGACAAAAGGCTTTGAAGGATTCAATGTCACTGTTGTTTATGGTTTTATTATACCATGTGCTTGTGTAGTTTGGAAAATCAAAATGATTTTGGGTGACTATTAGGTATGTGATGATTTTTATGTGGTTTGAATAGGATAAAATAATATCATGTTGGGTGTTCAATGGCTGCATTCTATTGGAGAATACTACACAAACCATCAAACTATGGAGTTCAAGTTTCAAGCCAACGGGAAATAAATCTTATTAAGAAGCCTATCAAATAGAGCTTCCAGAGTGGTCTCAGCTAAGAGGATGGAGAGGATGTTTAGAATGGGAAAAGTAGCTTGGGAAACAACAATCTTGATCCACACTACAAGCTCTTCCAAGAAGCAGGTAAAAATCATTTTGAAATTTAATCAATTCTTGATAAGTATAGTCTTATTTTCAATGATTTACCTTCGAGGTTCCCACCATATATAGGGTTTGAACATGTCATTAAGTTAAAACAAGGTTTAAAAATTGTAATTACTACTCCCTACCATCACCCAAAGATTTGTAAGGAGGATATAGAGAAAACCATCCAAGAGCTTCTTAAATTGGGGTTCATAAGGCCTAGCTCTAGTCCATTTGCCTCTTATGTAGTTTTGGTGAAAAAGAAAGATGGCACAATGAGAATGTGCATAGAATACATAGATTTAAATAATAAAACCATTAAGAATAGATATCACATCCCAAGGATAGATGAACTTATTAATGAGTTGCATGGTGCAGTTTATTTTTCAAAAATTGGTCTAAGGTCTGGTTACCACCAAATCCACATGAGGAGATGTTGAGAAGATTGCTTTTTGATGTCACTATGGCCATTTTAATTTATTGTAATTCCATTTGGTATCAAAAATGCACGAACAACATTCCAATCTTGCATGAATAAGTTTTTCAGTAGGCAGCTCAGAAAATTTGTTTTAGTATTCTTTGATGATATCTTGATTTATAGTAAAACTTGGAAGGAACATTTGGAACATTTGGATACAGTTTTGGGTATCTTGGAGCAGCAATATTTTTATGCTAAATTATCTAAATGAAAATTTGGGTTGATTTAAATTTTGTATTTGGGACATATCATAAGCTCACAGGGAGTGCAGGTTGATCCGTAGAAGATTCAAACTATAATAGATTGGCCTTCATCCACCAATCTTACTTAGTTGAGAGGGTTTTTTTGTTTATGTAGTTAATATAGAAGATTTTTTCAAAGGTTTCTCTTAGCTTTCTGCCCCCTTGACTGATTTTACTAATAAAGGAGATTTTTTTTGGACTGAAGAAGCTTAAGGTACATTTGAAAAACTCAAAAAGGTAACGAGTTCATGCCCAGTGCTTGCAATTCCTGATTTTTCTCTTTTGTTGTTGAATGTGATGAATCCAAAGAAGGTGTTGGGGATGTCCTAACTCAAAAAGGAAATCCAATAGATTTTTAGAGTAGGAAACCAATTGGAAATAGGATACTCTATTTATGACTATTAAATGTTGGCAATTATGCATGCACTAGACAAGTTCAGGCAATATCTTGTTTGTGGGAAGTTTATGGTTAAGACTCATCATAATAGTCTAAAATTATTTTTGAATCAAAAGGATTTGAATGACCACCAAAAAAAATGGGTGAGTAAATTGTGAGCTTATGATTTTGAGATTGAGTATATTAAAGGGAAGAAAAAAGTAGTTGTTGATACTCTTTCTAGGAAGCCCTCTTTGTGTTCTATTTTTACTATCATTGTTGATTGGAAAATATCCATAATTTCAAAATATGCTAAGAATTCATTTAATTCTAACATCTTGGATGGGAAAGTGGAAGATGATAGGTACACCATTGTTGATGGATTAATCTATTACAAGAAAAATATATACTTGGTGCAGGGGTCCAAAATTAAGGAGAAGTTATTGAGAGTTTTTCATGATTCCCCTTTGGCTAGCCATCAAGGGTATTAGAAGACACATAGGCAAATATGGGAGAGATTTGCTTGGAAGGGAATGAAATAGTATATACTCATACACATAAAAAAATGTATGGTTTGTCAGCAAAACAAGGGTGAGCAAATTTTTACATCTAGGTTACTTCAACCACTTCCAATTCCTGAGCACAAGTGGGAAAGCATCTCTATGGACTTCATCATAAGTTTGCCTAAAGCACAAGGTAAAGATTGCATATTTGTGGTGGTTGATAGATTGACAAAATATGCACATATATTTCCTATCGCATATGAATTTAAGGCATCCCAAGTAGTTGAATTATTCTTTATAAAGATTTTCAGATTACATGGTTTGCCAATGAATATTGTTAGTGATAGGGATAACAGGTTTCTTAACTCTTTTTGGAAGGAGTTATTTCATTATATAGGCATAGAGCTCACCCCCAACACAAGCTATCATCCCCAAATGGATGGGTAAACATAAATTTTCAACAAGTGGATAAAAGGATATTTGAGGAATTATGTTTCAAATCAACAAGGTGTTTGGATGAAATGGTTACATTTAGGGGAGAATTGTTATAACACCTCACATCACATGTCCATTAGAATGTCTCCCTTTTCGGATATTTATGGTTATGATGCTCTTTCTTTTACTAATTTGTTGTTTTCAGATAGTAGAGTCCCTACAACAAATGACTTTGTCAAGCAAAGTGAATAGATTCTAAAGTCTCTCAAAGATAATTTGCACAATGCTCAAAATCAAAAAAAGTTTTATGCAGATAAGAAGAGAATGGAGAGAGTGTTGGAGGTTGGTGATTTGGTTTTTTTTAAGGTTGCATCCATATAGGCAAAGTTCATTGAATAAAAATGGAGCAAAAAAATTCAAACCAAATTTTAACAGACCTTACAAAGTTATCAGGAAGGTTGAGGAAGTAGACTATGAACTAGAGTTGCCATCGGGTTGCAAAATACACAATATATTTCATGTTTCATGCTTGAATAAATTGGTGGAACAAAAAGTTATGAATTCTCCTATAATGCCACCTTTATATGATGAGGGAAAGCTGATCTTGATACCTAAAAAGGTTTTGGAAATAAGAGAGAAAAAGTTAAGAAACAAAAGCATTGTTGAGCACTTAGTTAAGTGGAAGGATTTGCCATTTGAAGATGCAACATGGAAAGGGTTAGAAGTTCTCAACCATACAAACCTTCATTGCTTGAAGACAATAAATATTTGGGAGGGAGGACTTGTCATGTCCCCTTTCTAAATTTAGTTCTTTTTATTTATAGCAAGCCCAATTTCCTAAAATAGCAAGTCAGGTCCTACAGATGAATTGAGAAAGTTAATTTTTCAAATTAAATTAATTGAATTATTTTTGGTGGTAAATTAACAAATATTCATAAATTTTTATTGGGGAGTATGGTGGGCATGGATTTTTGGGAAAAAAAAGCAAATGCTTGTGATTTGGCTGGATAGTGGTGCAAGATAATGGATATTATTTTTGGCAAATCGGTTTGGAGTGTTGAATGATGGTTTTAAACTTGGCATCGATAGTTAAATTCTTTCCATGCAAGCATATTCCTCCTAGGCATTGGGATTTGGGCATCCAATTTGGTGTTGGGAATGGTTTTTTGGGAGTTTAATTACTTTGTCTGGCAAATATTGTTCATTCTATGTATTGTTTCCTTTCACAGGTTATGGCTTTCTTGTAGTGGCTGATAAAACATTATGGGAAGAATCTCCAAGGCTAGAAAACCAAGGAGATTGAGGCTCAATGATAGTGGTTCTGAGGGTCTTCAGGAGCAATTTCATGTAGAAGTTGCATTGATGCTGAAGGTTCTAATTTTTGGTGTGCATTTCGTCAAATAATTGGCAAGAGTAGTGTAGTTTGGAGTGCATAGCTTGGAGTTTTGGGTTTTTAGTTGTATTGTTATTTTTAACAACATTTGTTTATGATTTTTTGAGTATTTAAATGTATGTTTCTATTCAAAACTTTGTAAGAAGTGCTGGAGAGTTTGCGTGTGGAATTGTAATTGATTTTTGTTGTGTTTTTGGCTTCCAAACTAAATTTCCATTAATGTATTTTGTAGCAGATGTATATTGTTGTTTGGTGTTGTATTCAATAAAAATATAATACAAAAATCATGAAAAATTCTATAGCAAGTCATCTCATTTTAGTTGCACATTATTTTATCATCAAATTGGAGTAATTTGGTGAAAGTTTTATTATGCCTGATTTTCTCTCTTTTGAGTTTGGGTAAAAATAATAGGTTGCAGATTTGAATTTGATTTTTAATTAGGGATATAACATTATCTTACGTTTGCATGTTATATTACGAGTCAACCCTTTCGTTCTATTGTTATACACCTACAAGAATCTCATTCTTTGTTTCAAACCTGCTAAATATCATGCACAAACATCTTGAGACTCTTAGTTCAGTCTTACTATACATAGGTCAATTTTGCCATATATAATTAGTATTGTCAGTTGATACTAACCTAATCTAGTTAGCGTTGACCTACTCCCAACAATGACTATTTTATAATATCAAACCCATTGTTAGGGTCGGCCCATCGACTTAGTATGTTGGTGGTGTGAGAAATTATTTAATTGGATCCATAAATAAACAAAGTAAGGTCTCATTCAAAAGGGAATTGGCACTAATTTGATAGCATCTATACACTATTGTACACTGAGCAAATCTTCCGTATTCTTCATAATTTTTAAATATATCACTAGGAAGAGTCATAAGTCAAGTCTAAAGCACTCAAAATCTAAGTCAAAGCAAACATTATCAAGTACCATAACCATAATTAGTTTCATACATATAACAAAGGAGAACAATTGCAAAATCACACTAGGTCAGAGAACTACATGTGGATTAATTTCTTTTCTTGGAGTATTGGATATAGAGACAAAAGTCAATCATCATACGAGGTTGATTGGGGATAGTTCAACCCATTATTTTTCCCTCATTTTATAGGTTTATAGCTCTCACAAGCACACCTAGGGTTTTAAGGTAGAGGGGACTAATTTTTAGAGCTACATGCATCTCAAGATTCAAGATCGTAAAACATATAACAAGTAGAGAAGTTGCAGGTGACTGTATAATCATTATGCCATAATTTTGTACAATGTTAGTACTAATGAACAAGTCAGTATCGACCGATGATACTGACCCGATCCTACGAAACTAACCCAACACAAACAATGAATCAATTTTGAAATGAAATGAACCACATGCCTGCATCTCCCTAATTTCTAATTTTAAAATACAAACATAGTGAGAAAGTCAACTAAAAAAACTGAGTATAACAATCTCTTTAGTACTTTTTCTATTTAACATATACCACTTGTCAAATTAGAAGAATCAATTTTAATGTTCGTGTATGCTTGAAAGTCATATATATTCATTTGAATAACATTTCAAAGTTATAGCTCAATTCAATTAATCTCACCCATTCATCCATCTAAATTTCAAAACTCTTATTTTCCACACAAATTACAAACTATCATACCAAGGGTAAAAAGAGTTTGTGATGTGCCCTAATTTTGTATCATGCAGATAGAGAAATCACTTTTTCTTAGTTTTTTCTTGGTGGCATGAAAATTAGTCCCACCTTTGCATCACCTTTTTTACCATTTTAATGTCGCACACAAAAAAATTAAATTAAAAAAAATGACATGAAAATGACCCAATTGATGGCACTAATTACACTTCATGTAGCAATGAAAAAAATCATTTTTATACATAAAACCAAGTTGAGTAATGTTATTAGATAAAAAAAATGACTTACTACTAGGTCTTAGGAGTGAAGTTTACAAAATTAAATATTTGTATGGGTGTCTCTTACATTAGAGAAAAGGGGAGGCCCATAACTACTAGGAACAAGGAACATGCTACACCCATTCAACTCGAGAAGGAGAAATTGACACCAACAGAGCACTTGGAAAAAGCTAAGCACTCAATTCACATTGAGGATGCTAAGGTGATTATGGTGGAAAATAATAAGGATGACAACTTAGGTTTGAGTCATGCTTGGAGACCAATATTAAAATTTTAAAAGAGGACCCTACACACTATGAAACTAGCATTTATTATTTTTCAATTCACTAGTTACAACTTTTAATTCAAATTTTTCCAAATTCACGGTGAGGAGGCCAAGAGCGAAGGATTTTTAAAACAATAAAATTACAAAAGAATTCTTGAGCAATAAAAAAGATTTTTTTTAATTTGATAGGGTGAACGCTTTTGACCAGAGCTATGCACCGCTTCTAGGGTACAACCAAGGGCCCAGTCCCTGCAACAAACATAAAATGCTAAAATAATGAGAAAAAACAACTAGCACCTAAGCTGATAAAACACCTCCCACTAGGGAGACACACCTCTAGTAAGAATATAAGGGAGAGGAGCCAATAGTTGTGCGCCTTAACTTCACGCATGCATAGAGCCTAAACCATGCCACATCAACACTTAAAATTAATGTTGATGGATAGCTTAATGATTCTACTTCTTGATTATAGATTTTTAGCTCATGATGTGTCTGTACAGACCTAATGTTTTGATCCCCATGCAAGAGGTCCTTATGGGTCCATTTTGAAGGTCCAACCAACCCCTAGGCATGCCATGGCAAAAAAAAAACAATTTGGGGCAAATAACGGGGCATACACTCCCCCAAAAATAAAATGGTTGCACCAAAAGTGGGGAGTTTAAACTCCAATTAATAATGCTTAGCCGATATAATGTGGACATCGAGATTGAGATGGCAAAGCATTTATGTCTCACCATCCTGTGTTTATGACCCACCACCTCCCATTCATTTCACTGATGCTTGGGTATTTCGCCTCGACCTTCTAGCATGTTTGTCTCCATTCGTGTACATTACATGCACAAGGAAGAAGAGATGGAGGGTTTCAAAGATGATACATTTGTAAGAGCATGAACAACATGAGTGCTTACACTCACTTGCCACTGTCACTTGCATGTGAGGTTTTTTACACCTCACTAAGTCTGTGAGCCATTTTGTTTTGAAAATGTTAATAGCTTTGAATGTTTATAAAAAAAATTTGAAAATTTGTTTGCTCGTTCTGTCAATTACATTGTTAGGCATAGTTTTGTGAATCACATGGGTAATTAACAATATTTTTGTGTGCATGAGGCCCAAGACCTACTAGAGTGGAAGATTTAATCGGGTGTGAGTGCTATTAGCAGAAGATTTACCTAGGAACCATACAACTCACAACTTTAATGAGGTGTAATACCCTCACATGTAAACCTCCATCTCTTGTTCCTACTCATCAAAATTAGCTAAATATTTAGCGATGAAACACTACAAAAAAGAGGGTTAAGAGGGTTAAGATTACAGAGATGCAATTTTTTTGTGGGCTTGTCAAATGCACCAATGAGAACATTTTATTGTTGACTAGAAAGAGCATTCAAAGTCACTATTTGATAAAGGATTATGTAAAGAATATTCACTATCAAAGGGTGACTTTGAATGCTTTTGATAGTGAACTAACGGTAGTCATCTTCATTTGCCCTAACATTTTTTAACATGGTTAAACCTTGGACTTTGTCTAGCTATCACTACTTACATGTGAATTTTTTAAAACCTTGTTGACCCTATGAGGCAATGGTCAGATGGTTTGCATTGTTTGTTTAAAAAGCAATCAACCCCTCGTGGCCTACAATGAATATGGTTTTTTCAGCTTTATAGGTTTTTTTTCGTTTTGATTTATGCAAAATGGCTTACTGGGTGTAGGTACCAAGGTTTACAAAGACACATTTCAGGAGAGGTTTTTGTTTACCTATTGTTGCTTGCAAGTGAGGTATTCTAAACCTCGTTAAGGCTACGAGCCTTTATGGTTTATTATTTAAATATGGTTTGCAATGTTATTCAAAGTGTTTAAGTCTTGGATTTTATTCATTGCTAGTTACATGCAAGGTTTTGTTGAAAGGGAAGGGTTTTTCAGAATCATTTAGAATTAGTAATTATTGGATTGTGAATGCAGTGGTGAACAATTTATTGTTGACTATAAGAAGCACTGAAAGTCACCCCATAATAGAGGAGTTTGTAAAGAAAATCCATTGCCATGGGGTAACTTTCAATGCTTTGGATAGTGTATGATAACCATCATCACTTCCATCAACAAACTAACTTCACCTATAAGTAGCGATGGCAAGCGAGTGTAAGCACTCATGCTGCTGTTACTGATCTTATTATTGTGTCGTCTCTGAAACCCTCCATCTCCTCTTCCCTGTGCATGTAATGTATGCGAATGGGGATGAACATGTTAGAAAGTCGGGGTGAAATAACCAAGTGTCGATGAAATGAATGGGAGGTGGTGGGTCATAAACGCAGGATGATGAGACATAAATGCTCTACCACCTTGAGCAGGATGGTGAGACATTTAGCGATGAAGTAATACAAACAAGAGGGTTAAGATTGCCATTGAAGTTTACAAGCTATAACTATTCATTATGAATGATTCACCAACAACTACACTGAATTTAACACATCTTAATTGACATAATGACCAAACAAAATTACAATTTAAAAAAAAAAAAAAAACAAACAATTGATGCCTTATCAACTTTTTTTTTTTTATAATTAATTTTGACTTTGTAATTATTTGTCTTAATCAATTAAGTGTACATATATATATATATATATATATTTTTTTTAATGAATCTTCTTATATATTTTAAAAATATCATCTATTTTTAATAAAAATATATTTTAGAATTGACACAACAATTAGGTGCTCTCCCTTATATGCTAAAACTCTTTTCATAATATCCTTTCCGTTCGCCTCTAGTCTACTCGCTATAGTAATAAAAACGCTAAGTAGAGAGAGCCTATCTTATTTATCTAACCATTTTGACTGATTCCCCGAGAGAGGGAGGGATCGAGTTAGGGTTCTGTTAGGGTTTCACACCATTCTATAATGGAAGCTCCTCCTGCTATCATCTATACAGACAATACCAACGCTATTCAATCTCAGTCTGGAGCTCAAAATGCAAATTCAGATGCAAACGGGACAATAGCAGGGCGTCCAAATAACATTATAATGAATATGAATGACATTCCGGTCGTTGGCCAGAAGCGGGACGCTAATGGATTTGCTGCTCATTCCAACGGACTTAAATCTAGTCAAGATGATATTGCTCGTTCTGCGAGTGATGGAAGCTTTGTTAAACTTTTTGTGGGTTATGTCCCTAAAACCATAACTGAAGAGGAGGTATGTTCTGTTTTACACAACCGTTTGGAAGCTTAAATCTTTTTATTTTATCAGAATGAATGTACTGCTGCAATTTTTCCTTTGGCGGACGAGTGGTTAATTTACGTGTTGTTAGGTACGGCGTGTATTTGCTGAGTATGGGAATTTACTTGAAGTTGCTATAGTAAAAGATAAAACAAGTGGTCAGCAGAAAGGTAAATATGCTTCATCTTTGATCTGTTGTATCTGTAACATAGCTACTGTTGGTATTTATTTACTCTGGAGAATGATGATTAATTTCCTAGGCATTTTATTCATTTGATTGTTAACTGTTGCCATTGGTTTCTATACACATGCTGAAGATTAATATTGGATTTGAATTATAGATTTATTCTTGCAGTTTTCTCTGAAAATTCAAATAAATGTATGACCCCTAGTTTTTATATGCCCTAGGAGGTTTATTTTCGGCGCCGAGGAAAATTTAGAAAGCAATCTTAAATCTGCTTAATACACGCACTTTGATGCTGTCAACCATGTCAAATTACTTTTATCAGTTTAACCAGTGATGTATCTTGTGACATGGACGAATTTGTGTAAATATTGTAATATTCAAATGAGTTTTGATGTGTTTGTTTCCAAGCCAAACTAGCTTTTCCTTGAAAGAATTAATGGAAGCCTATTTTCAGAAACATCACATCAGAGATGGAATTTCCAGATACATGGATATCTGTAGAATATATGTATTTCTGTGCTGTGGAGCTATGGGAAAAATGTTCATTATCTTTTGTGGATGGAAGTGGTTTAGCCAATGTAATTGAGGGATTTCAATTATTGTACAGATCAGCGCTCGACAAAAATTCCCAAAGCTCCAAGTTGCTGGGATGCTTATCATGTCAAGCCACAAATCTCGTAGGGTGAGTTACCATTGTGTGTTTTCCACCTATGGTTCCTTACAGCAAAACTTTTGCTTATGGCCACAGATGCTATATATCTTATGCAAATATTTTCTACAAATCTGGCCACAGATGCTCTATATGATATGCAAATAATTTCTACAAATCTCATGCTATGTTGGTTAGCCTGTTTGTCTTGAACTTCCATGAATTAGGTATTGTCTTGTATTTGGAGATTGTCATTGTTGAGTGAGATATGGCAACTTTATGGCATATGTTGGTGCTTACTGTATGCCAATGGTTCCCTTAACCTTCAGCGTGATGCCTTTCTCTCTTCAGAACATCTTTGATGTTTTTGATATTGAAAAGCTAAAATTAAAGGTAGCCAATTCATGTAGGTCTTAGCTTTAACATAGAAATTAAGATATTGTTGAGGGTGCATGATGTAATGTGACAACCATGTCGGTAAAAACAAAAGTTCTAGATGTTATAAATTCCTTTATTGCATTATTGCAACAAGAATTGCAAATCAGGGGTTATAAATTCCCAATTCTAGGGTAATGAATCATGCCTTTTTTGAGTTTGATGTAGTGAGATCTAATGTCTATGGTATTGTTGGTTTGTTAATGTGTTAATTGCTAGTGGCCTGGTAAAGTTCATGTTAGATGATGTAGGTGAAACTTAAATTTTCTGGTTTGTAATTTGCATCGAGGATTTGCTTAGGATGTGAGATAATGGGTAGTTAGATTCTAATTATTTTCCCTTGGCATGGGAGTTTAGTAGTTGCTAAAAGTACAAGGGCATAGATAATGTAAGTTGGTTTCAAGAAACGATGTAGTTATTTTTTATGATAACAAATCATCTATTATTTTATCTTGTAATTGCTTTCATGATTTGACATACATTTCTGTATCATGCATCAGGTTGCTGTTTTGTTAAGTATGCAACTGCTGAGGAAGCAGAGAGCGCCATACAATCTCTGCACAATATTTGCATATTACCAGGAGTATGTCTGAAGCAAAATTGTTGTTTTTACTGTTACTTATATTTTGTAAATGGTTTTTACTATGATATACAATTGATTAAATCTATTTGTGTAAATTATTTTTTAAATCAGGGAACATTCCCTGTACAAGTAAGATATGCAGATGGGGAGCTTGATCGTCTTGGTAATTTACTTTCTCAAGGCAGTATTTCATTTGTTTATGAAATTTGTGGTACTGAATATGGTAATAGAATGCAATTTTTTTTTTAACTATTTTGATCTCCATTAACAATACTAACATTTCAGTCTGTTGTTTTAGTTTAAAATTGTATGTAGCTTGACCCTGTTGTGTTTCATGTTGATTTCTATTTTTTAGGTACAATGGAGCATAAGTTGTTTGTTGGTTCACTTAATAAACAAGCTACCGAGAAGGAAATTGAAGAGGTGAATTTTGCACGAGTGTGATTGGCCTTGTAATAAATAAAGCAGTGATTGAATTTTGTAGCAAGTCTGAAAAGTTTTAATATCATGAATGACAGATTTTTGTACGATATGGACAAGTGGAAAGCATATATCTTATGAAAGATGAATTAAAGCAGAATAGAGGTATGTGCTTTAAGGTGGTCTGGTGATAGATATTAATTTAAACTGCGAACACATCATTCATGTTTCCTTTACAGGTTCTGCATTTGTCAAATATGTTTCAAGAGAAATGGCAATGGCAGCTATTCACGCTTTGAATGGAACTTATGTGATGGAGGTAATGATTGAGGTTTGGTATTTTGAGATGGCATTGGATTGTATTATCCTTATGTTGTAAACTTATGTGAATTTGTTTTGCAGGGTTGTAATTACCCATTGACTGTAAGAATTGCTGAGCCTAAAAGACGTAGAGTTGCATCAAATGGTCTTTATCCTGTATCTCAAGGTCAAGGTTTCAATTCTGGACCACATGGACAAACAGGGCCTAGGTAGGGAGATTTTCACCACAAAGGATATTTTTTTGCTTTGGTTAATGATCCTTCCTGCCAATCGACACTGCTGACTGTTTATTTCAGACCAACTCTAGTTGCTGGATATGGTATAAGAGGATTTCCACCGCCAAATTGGCAGCCCATGGCTGCAGGATCTAGTACTGTCCCGCGTCCTTATGGAAACTCCATAATGCCTAGAGGAGGCCCTATTGAGGTTGTCCCCTGTATGGTAACCCTATTTGTGCCTGGAAGAAGTGCTTGTTACTTGTAGCAATGCATGACTTCTAGTTCTAGTTGAAGTATTCTTTAAATCTAGGCAGGCATAATAATAATTTTTGAAACTTTCAGGCTGGACCAATGAGAGGTCAAGTTAATGATCCTACTTGTGGACAAATGCGAGCCCCTGCACAGATGACAGCTCCTCCTTATTATCGGGTAATTGTCATTTACCTTGCTTGATTGTGATGGATGATAAATAAGGTTGTGCGACATAAAATGACAGTTTCCTTCTTGACATGGTACATGTTACTGAATCCTGTCTTTGTATAGGGCTTCAATCCAGCCCCTGTTCAGCAGCAAACTCAGGCTTATGGTCTGCAACAGCCTCAAATGCAGAAACAACCTCTAGCACCTGCCCACAATCAAACTCAATCTTATGTTCAAGAGCTCCCTCATGTTCCACAACAGATACAAGCCCCAATGCAAATGCAGAAAAGTCCTCAAGCACAATCATTACCTAACTTTCAGCTACAGAATATTCAACAATCTGTACAAAATGGGCAGTTGCCACAGTTAATGCCACATCTATCAGTTTCTAAGCCTCAAGTTCAACAACTGGCTCCCCCTCCAATGCAATGGCCACAAACCAATGTACCACAATATTACTTTTCTGTGCCTGCATCTCTGAACCTGCAGTCACAGTCACAGCCACAGCCAGAGTCACAGCCACAGCCACAGCCACAGCCACAGCCACAGCCACAGCCACAATCACACCCACAGGCACAGACAGTTCAACTTCAGTCGCCAGCTGTTCAGACTAATTTTCAGTCACAACAGTATTCCTTTGGTCATCAGTATCCCTCATTGCAGCAGCAGCAACCCCCATTGTCAGGACAGCAGCAGCAACAACCCTTGTTGGGACAGCAGCAGCAACAGCTCATGCAAATTACAACACAATCTCTGCAAAATCAACAGGGGCATTCTCAACAACAGGTTTGTTTATAGATTAACGTCCACTATCTTCCATAATGATATGTTCTAGAGCATATATCTTCCAGAGATAAAAACAATCTGGTTATTTGTTATACTTTTGAAAATAGCAATTGTGATCATGTTCTTTGATCTTTACACAGCCTTGGGCATATGCGGAGCAGCCTAATCCATTGCTTGTTACGGCAACTATGCCTAACACTGTCGCCCAACCAACAACTGTTACAACTACTGTTGTGGGAGAGAAGACTTTACATCCTTCTTCTGAAACATGCAACTGGACTGAATACACCTCTCCAGAGGGACACAAATATTATTATAACAGTGTGACTGGAGAAAGCAAGGTAATTACATTGAAATCTCATTTTTAAATTAAATATCCTCTATTTTAAATAAGTGGGAATTGTGTTTTTTATTTGATCCATGCATTGCAGTGGGAGAAACCTGTGGAATTGATCACTCCTGAAAAACATGAGAAACAGCCGCCAACACAAGTACAGCAAACACAATCCCATCCTCAGGTTGTTCCTATTCAGCTTCAACAAACACAAGTCCGTCAAACATCATACACAATGCAGGTTAGTTTATTTCATGGTTGGACTTATTTGGGTTATTTCTATTTAGCAGAATGCAGTTCTGACTTTCGAAATGTTTTTTATATTACAGCCGCCAATGCAAGTCCAACAAACACTATCTCATTCTCATGTTCTGCCTCAACAGATTCAACATCGTCCAGTTCCTACGCATGTGAGTATATTTTATGGTCCAGATTCTACTGGTTATTTCTGTTTAGGAGAATGTGTTCCTGAATCTTTAGTTTCTGTATTAAATACAATAGCAGCTACGGACACAAATGCCCCAGCCACAATCCCATTCTCAGGTTCTGACCCGGAGCCCACCAACCGGCAATGGCTATGCAGGTGAGATTATTTAATTTTTTGAGGTTTCTAAATTGTCTATGTAGAGTAAGGTGCGCTTGATTGTTGAAGTTGTTCTTTTATAGTGATTGGTGCTTTCTGTTTGGATAACATATATAACATACATGAGACGTGTGCCAGAGAACAACTTGTTTAGTATTTGTATTTCCTTTGCAGGCACATAATGTTTAACTGGCGTGGCTTGTAAGAAAAAGTTTGGAAGATGATATAATGCAGTGAGATATATCTAAAAAATGAAGGTTATGGAACAAGAGGTGCTTGTTTGAAATTCCATGGCATAAAATGGATGAAGAATTATCATTTCAAAGCAATGGGTGTAAAATGAGTCAAGATTGTCTGTTTGATTGGATTTTTCTACTAGTAACTTTTTTATCATAATTTTTGGCATCGTAAATATGACTAATTTCAAATGAAATTCTTTCTGTATATAAATACTAAAAAATATTTTTTGTTAAAGATCCAAGGCTTTCATGGTCCGAGAAAAGAGGCTTTTGGAAAAACTGAGCAAAATCTTTTGGTTGTCGTATCCTTGATCATGGAATGTGATCCTAAATGTGGATCAAAAGATTTTGTACACAGTTTTTTCTAAAAGCCTCTTTTCTATACAAACTAAAAAACCGTATTTAAGGATTAAAGTAATAAGTGATTGGAAGTGGATGGCTGTGGATGGAAAACACAGACTTGCTAGGGCAGGTGGGCCTGCATGCCTGGCAGGCGGCTGCATTTGGTCTGCAGATAGTTTCTGCTGTTAGTAGTTTTTCTCCCTTTTTATTAATAGATTATAAGGGTTTATTCTATGGTGGTGCCAAAAGATCTAAAGCTTATTGCAGATCCACAAGGGCATCCTAACAATGCAAGGAATGAATGTCTTTGGATGAAGTCTGATCGCATCAATGTGGATGAGAAAGAGCTGATTATTACATTTGATCATAATGAAGTGGAACAAGAAATAGCTGCCTTGACCAAACTGATGCTGATTTGCAAGTTTGTGGGTCGGGGGCCATGTAAGCAGGGTTATGCCACTGGAAAGTTACGGATCAAGAGGCTTCTTCATTGTTGTCTTCACCTTTGAAGAAGAGTAAGCTCAGGTGTTTGAATAGAGGCACTGGTTTTTTTGGTAGATCGGGTCTATTCATGATGCCCTGGAACTCCAATTTTGACTTCATACAAAAAGATCCAAAGGTTGCTTTGATTTGGGTAAAGGCTATTAAACCTCTTTATGCATTTGTGGGTATACTCTATTTTTATTCGGGTTGGTTTATCCTTTAATAATTGATGTTCATTTCCACTGAAACTTGGAGCAAAAACATATTGTTTATATTAAGATTTGTGTTCAAATAGATATGTAAACCCCTTCCTAAAAAGGGTTTGGTTTATATATCTAGGAGACATGCTTGAGCACATTGTTGACTATGAAAGTATTCTTTTTTGTTGTTTGATGTGCCATGCCAATGGACATCTGGGTTGGGATTGCCTTATAAAAATAATAGCTGATAAGAAGGTTGAAAAAGAGGAGTCTCAAGAAGTTGGCCAAAAAGGCAGAAAGGCCTTGAAAAAGAGGCGTTTCAAGAAGTGCTCAAAAAGGAAAGAAAGGCCTTGAAAATGAGGAATTTTAAGTTGGCCAAAAAGGAAAGAAAGTTCAAGTTGGGTTTCAAGTTGGGTTGACAAGTAACCTTTTTTGGGTTTTAGGTACCAAATCAAATGACAAAGATAATGGCTTCATCAGAAACTTTGAAAGGTACCATAAATGACAATGAAGAACTTGGGGTAACCAAATCTAGTTCAAGAGAGTTTTAGGGAAATGAGAAACAAGTAGATCTTGAAAAGATCAAGCGTGAGATTCAAGTTATAGGGTAATTTTGGTGAAAATTTACATTTGGCTCTATGATGCAGGGATTAGAAAATTTCGGTAGAAACAACCCTACCTTGTGCTCCTTAAAAAAGGCGACCTTTTTATTACGTTGTAGGTGTCTTCATGGAGAAAAGGCGACTTTTTTTTGTTTAATCTTAATGCATACTCAAAATATTGTTTAAACAATCTAAACTTTTTTAATGTTTTGAGCTCCACAAATTTTGACCAAAGTCAAGGTCGATAAGATCCACATGGACCATGAATGTCTCATTGATCTTGGGGTTTGCTCTAGACTATACTCCATTTGTCACCATTAATCCATACATAATACCCAAACCCTCCTTGTGGAGGATGATATGAAAGCATTTCAGCCATCAGCTTGGATTGTATAGATGAAATAGGTGCTAGAGCTTGAATTTTCCATTCAAAAGTAGTAAAGGTTGTAAATGCTTCTATTTGACTTTAAGGGTTGATGGGTCTTTTACCCATTTATTTATAAGAAAATGATTACAGTGAAACTCAAATTACAAGAGCCTTGTAGTCGTATATATATATATATATATATAAAATTAAGGGTTGATGGGTTTTTTACCCATTTATTTATAAGAAAATGATTACAGTGAAACTCAAATTACAAGAGCCTTGTAGTCGTATATATATATATATATATATATATAAAATTAAGGGTTGATGGGTCTTTTACCCATTTATTTATAAGAAAATGATTACAGTGAAACTCAAATTACAAGAGGCTTGTAGTCGTCAAAACCTTGGTTGAACAAGGCCAAACCACCACAAAGGCAAAGGAATTGACACCAAGACCCATAACCAAAGGCCAAAAAGCAACAAAAAGAGCAACAAAACCCACTATGCCAAATTTGAGTCCACAACAAAGAAAATGCCACTTTGGGAGCGATCACCACCACCACCACCACTATCGCAAGTCGCGTTGCCACCAATGCCAGGGTCCACCAAAGTAATGACCTGCAACGAATTACTACAAACCAACCTTGAAACACCCTCTTCGAGTTGTGGGGATCCCACCCTGCTAGCGACCAACATGTTGCGCACCATGACACCTCCCAAGGCCGACACTTGGTGAATTGCATCCAAACATTCTTGCACAAGGCTTGATGCAACTTGTGGTTGGCGTTGTCTCACCTAGTTAGGAGAGAAAACTACTCCCTGGCTTGCCAATGGGGACAAACTTCACCTCCGCCATTTCGGGCTTTGAGTGTCGCTCTTGCAACAAGGCCTTGAGAGTTGGAATGGGAGATTTAATAGAGGCTAGAGGGGGAGGAGGAAGAGCCTTAGCAAATTGCGCAAGAGGAATCTTGAACACAGAGTCGAGCTGCTCCACATAATACAACAATGAAACAAATTTACCCCCCAGTGCCCTAAACACCGAGAGAGGAACAAACTTAGCCACATTCCTACTAGAGAACAACATGTCAACTTGGGGTTGAATTTTAATAGCGACTACAACGTCTAATACACTGCCTTGGAATGTCAGAGTCATGAAAACAACCATTTCCACAACTTACTACTCATCTTCTATGAACATCAACATGTTACTAACAAGCACTGACACAACGTCTAAATTCACCTTGACATGACAAGCACTAATATAGGTGTCACCAACAACTACTTGGATGACATGAAGCATTCGGCTCGAGGGCTCCCATAAAATCTTCCTTAGCCTGCCAACAGAGACTTCCCCACCAAAGGGCATCTCTTGCTCCTTGCATTGGACGACAACCATCAATGCCAATGCAACCAAGGCCGTTGTAGGGTCCATAACTAAAGGTCGATGAACACAATGAACTACATAGCGAATAAGGAGCCAAGCCAACTCATGCCAAATGCTAGTTCCACCGCAAACATTCAAAACATAGCATAAATACTCACACACATGCCATAATTAAATGGCATGGTGATAATAAAGAGCTGCCACGAACAAAGAGCCTCAATACAAACATAGAATGACCTGACAACCAAAGAGTGTTGTTAGCCTAAACCCATCAGAGAGGCTAAAAACCTATTTGGCCAAGCACTGGTCTCATTATCTGACATGTGCACCTCAACTTGGGAAATGCCCTAGTTGCTTAGAAAATCCACAATCACATGAGCCTCTCTGAAACAATGACGCACTTCCTATGTTGAGAGAGACTCCAATAAAGACCACATACGTTCGAGGATGTTCCAAACGGACCACCTTAGCCCCTTATTGTGTAGGGCTGGGATCATGATCAATGAATCCCCTTTTACAATTAATGTCCACCCTACATTGCAAAGTCAAATCAACCCCAACACAACCCTGTGCCTCGGCATTGTTTTTGGTGCTCTCAATCAATTTAAGAGAGGCGACTCTGATCAAAGAACCAAAACAGAGCTTGATAATACACCCTGCTCTCGGATTACCATGAGAAGCGTCGTTGAAATTCAACTTAACCATCTAGGAGGGGAACGTAGTCCACATACTCATTCCTCCTAGAATTGGATGGAGAAACTACCGACCCATTAGCGAGGCATAAGATATTATTAATAATATAATATAATAATAATAGTATATATATAATTATTACAATATATTATCAAATAATCATATATATATATATATATATATATATATATATATTATACTATACATATTAACAATTCCAATCTTAAATTTAACGTCTATTTGATTGTCACTCAAATTTTATTCTATTAAAAAAAAATTGATACTATTTTAACTTTTATTAAAAATATAATTTCAGTAAAAACTCAATCAATATTATTATGCCACATTAAATCTCATTAAAAATATAACTTTATGAGTGAATATTATTTTGAGTTAAGAACTTAACACACTTTTTAATTTTAGCCCACCCTCCACTGTCACATATTAATTTTCTTTTCTTTGGCATGTTAAGGTTGTCAACTTATAAGGTCATACCATTATTATTGTTCATATTACCAATTTTTTTCCATTTGCTACATGTAGAGCACTAAAACAAAAAAAAACTCTTTTTTTTTTGATTTGTTTAGTAAAATTTATTGTTTTTAATTTAAGTTTCAATGATGTAAGAAATCACTTCTACCTCCATTTAAATCTCTAGTGTATTTTGAATGGCAATGCAACGAGACTCTCCAGAGTTATTAAATGGTTCTTATTATTAAATGGTTCTTATAAAACTAAGTTTATTTCTATGCTAAAAAAACTATCGTTCTGATGGATTAATAATTGTGTTGTTATTTTTTTAGGTGAGCACGTTGACGACGTTTGAGTGATGATGAAATATTTTTGAAGATGTCAATCACACTTTAGTAGTCTCAACTGACAATATTTGTTTGCAAATTTAATTATTTATAATTGAAATAGAAATAGAGATATGGCTAGGTTTGTAAACTAAATCGAATCACAATACGAGTCATGTATTTATGTACAATTATTTATATTAAATTAAAATCAAAATGTTTTGTTAGAGAAATGTGAAATTTTGAACACACTAACTAGCAAAGCATATATTTATTTCTTTTAACGTATATATCTTAAGATAAATCTATATAAAATACGTCAAGAGATATCCACAATTTATTTTACAAATTTAAAATTGAATATTTCTCGACATCTTTTACATAAATTTATCATATATATAATATGTATCTTGTATATTATTTATATTATACATACTAAATAATATTATATGTATAATAAATATTATCATATCATTCATATATATATATATGTTTTTTGATAATTAAAAATTATATTGATATCAAAAAAACCAAGAAGGCAGTTTATAAAGATTACAAGAAGCTAGTTTTTATTAAAAACTTAACTTTCTAAATTCCACCTTGAGAATCTTGCGTAATCATGCTTTCTAAAACGACCAAGTATTCTTTTAGCAAGTTCAATAATTTGCATGCAAGACTATCTATTAGGCAAGATTTCTAAAAAAGAATTGCATACATAATGCATGCAATCCCAGTTAACTTGTTTAGAAATCTGTGCATTTTTATTTTTTATAATTTCTTCTAATTATTTTATCTCCTTGTTCCTAGAGATACTTCCCATATTTCCTTTCTTATCTTTTGAGTGGGATTGAAGACCAAAGTTGTTAACCAATCTGCTGCTTGATTTTCTTCTCTCAGCGTATGCTTCAGATTCATTCCCTTAGTTCCAAAGTTTTCCGTTTCTTCAATTATATGTTTAATTCTTCAATTAAGGTTTTTGCTATTATCTATGGTTTTTTTATCGTGATGTTAATCTTTTCTTCCAAGGCCATCATCATCCCCTTCTATCGTGATGTTAATCTTTTCTTCCAAGGCCAGCATCATCCCTCGAATAAGGCCCTTAACTTTTGCTATATTGTTTGTGTTGACTCTGGTATAGATGATTGTATATGTTATCACTTTTGTGATTTCTCATAACCACCCTTGCACTTGACTCTTATGGGTTGTGTTTTGATGCGCATCAAAATTCACTTTATACTACTATTTCGGAGGTGCCCATTTGATGTTTTTCCTTATCATTTATTTTTCTTGCTTTTTGATCGGTTTCATAATTCGTATATCTTTTTGATCATTCACCAGTTTTGAAGGATTTTAATTTCCTTCGGATTAGCCTCCTTGTTTTTCAAATGCTTTGAGGAGAGGGCAATTTGACTAATACAAACTTCTAGTTCCATCCAAACTTTCTCTATGGGCTTGTCCCTACGATTGTTCTATAATATTCTAGCATTCCATTCAATATAGAATTTCCATGTTAGAAGATTTGGACCCATTTTCCATACGTCCTTTAGAATGTTTAGCTTCTTATTGCATTGCCACACTCTCAGATGATCTGGGAGATTGCAACTCAAAGTCCAATTCAGGTTATACGTGTTTAGAAACTTATTCCAAAGCCCTGAGGTATAGTTACAGTGAAGAAGGTACTCAACTCTCTCTTCATTGATGTAGCACATGACACATCGCGACGGTCCTTGGAAGCCTTTCTTTTTAAAATTTTCACCTGTTAGAATATTTTCATGCATGGCCAACCATAGAAAGGCTTTTGCCTTTGACCATGCTTTTGAGCTCCAAATTCTACTCCATTCAATTTTTTTTGAGGCACTGGGATGGGTTACTATCTGATCTTAGTGTCCTTTTATTGAGTAGACACTTGAACCCTTTCTCTTCCAGTTCAACAAGCCTTTTTTTGAGCTCTAGGGAACCTAAAAGCCTTGCAGGATGCCATTTATAATCTTTTGGGCTTCATTTTGTGTTCCGTTGGCATTTTGGAAAGTTTTTCAAGTGAAGATTTTGTGCTCTTGCTTTGTGTTTTCAATCCAATAATCTCACTTTGTGACCTAATTGACTTATACTTTCTTACCTAATACCATCTAAGCTCATTCTAGTCTCAGGGGTTTTTGGGTGATCCATTTGTCCTCCCAAAAGTCTGTTGATTTTCACTTTTTGCACATTATAGAATAGTCATTTCAGAATAATCCCTCATGCTTCCTTCATACTATTCCAAATCGCAGATCCAACAAGGAGCTCCTTTGTTGTGAAAATTCTTTTAGGATTCTTTTCATCGAGGTATTTTTTCTCTTAACAAGCCGCTTCATCTTGTAGAAGGATTAACACCCATTCTCTAGACTAGTTTGGCTATGAGGGGCAGGTTAACCGTAGTAAGGGTCCTTATTCCCCCCTTGTGTGATTGCTTTACAAATTTTCTCCTAGATGAGAAAAGGTAATTTGGCCTTGTCCCCTATTCTTTGCAAGATAAAGTTTATGAGGATTCTATTCATCTTGAAAAGCACTGCTGAGGGAGCCTTCAAGAGAAAAAACCATTAGATTGTTGTGGCTTGCAAGACTATCTTTATGAGTATGATACGTCCTACATATGTCAATTGCTTGTCTTTCCAACTGCTTAGCTTCCTCATGTTTTTAGTGATTTTGTTTCAGAGCTCCTTTCCACTGCCTTTGAAGAGCGGGAAACCCAGATAGTTATTTGGGAAAGATGCCTTTTCAAAGCCCAAGACCCTAGTGAGGAAGGATTGCAGCTTAGGGGGAAACATTGATAAAAAAGATCTTGGATTTCCTTCTATTTATTGATTGAATTAATGCTTTTTCATAGCTTCCCAATATATCCCTTATTTCTCTATTCTTTTGTTGAGTTGGGTTAGCGAAAAACATAGTGTCATCCACAAATTGGAAATGAGAGTGGGCAACTTCTCCAATTGTTACTTGAAACCCTTTAATCTTGTTTTCATCTCTTAGGGACTTTATGTGTTTTCCTAGGGCCTCTGCCATTAGGATGAAGATATAGTGGGATATAGGATCCCCTTGTTTGAGCCCCTCTGAACGAGGAGAAATAACCATCTAGGGATATGTTGATCATCACTAAGAACTTAGATGAGGAATAACAACTATGAATCCATCCTCTCCATTCTACATTGAACCCAAACTTTCAGAGCACTCCATCTAGAAAGGACTAATTAAATTTATCATAGGCCTTGGATATGTACAATTTAATCAACATTCCTTGCCTCTTACTAGCATGCAAGGAGTGGATGATTTTGTGGGCAATGACAATACCATCTATGATTTGCCTTCCCTTGATGAATCCCCCTTGTTCCTTCGAGATAAACTTTGGAAGGATTATTTGTAGCTAGTTAGCAATGATTTTTGAAATGATCTTATAGATGGTATTGCACAGAGGAATCGGGTAAAAGTCCTCTGGGGTTCTGCTTGCCAAATTTTAGGGATGAGAATGAGGAATGTGGAGTTGAATGCTTTCAACATTCCTTGATAATCCTTACATTATTGTGACACTTCCCTAATTTCTTCCCCTATGAGATCTTAAAGTGTTGAAATAAGAGATCCAGGAACTCATTCAGGTTCGAGGAACCATCTCCTACCTTCTTGAAGACCGCTCTCTTGTCTTCTTCAAGAGACATATTCTCCATCAAGCTTTGATTATCTATTTAAGTGACCAGTTGAGGGATTTACATCTAAAAGGCTTCTTGGTCTTCATGATTCTCTTTGTCATCCTACTTTAACATGTCTTCCTAATATCTCACCAAGTAATCTTTGATTTCTGTGGGATCTTCCATACTTGTACCTTCCAAAGTTTCTAATTTTTGAATGTAGTTATTTTGTCTTTTGATTCTACACGACAAGTGGAAGAATTTGGTGTTTTGATCCCCCTCCTTTAGTCATCTTACCTTAGATTTTTGTTTCTAGTAGATTTCCTCCTTTTTGTAGGAATCTTTCAGTTTCCTTACTATCTCCTCTTCCTCTAGTAGATCTATGGAGTTGTGCCCTTTCATTTTCATTTCTTGGGTCTCTCCATTTCTCCTTTTATAGCTCTTTTTTAACTTGAAAGATGTTTCTGAATATGAGTTGATTCCATCTTTTCAAGGTGTTTTTGAGCTCTCAATTTCTGAGAAAAGAGATACATCTTAGTCTCATATTTGTTATTTAGAGCTTTCCATTGCTGGATCATAAAATCATCTAAGTTTGGATGCTCCAACCACATCTTCTTGAACCTAAATGGAGATATAACTGGTTACTCATCTTGCATAAGATGAAAGACTATCAACCAATGATCTGAGCCAGAAGTTTTGAGCATCTTAGTTTCCAGGATATTATTGTTCTCAATCCATTTTATCAATACTAGAAATTTATCAAGTCTTTCTAGGATTAGGGCCTTTCCAAACCTTCTATTACTCTGAACCATCCTCATCTAGTTTTGAGATCACATAGTTCTGTCATGTCCACAAAGTTATAGAAAGTTAGGCAATTCTTATTTATCATGTTCCCTCCCTTCTTCTCTGAGTCATCCATTCTTGCATTGAAGTCCCTCCCAGTGATCCAAAGATTGTTCTATTATGCTTTGATTTTGGCCTCAACTGCTCCCAAGCTAGTTCTCTTTCTTATTCTAAGAACCATAAATGTTTACCATAAATACACCGAGATCCCATCTCAATGTGATTGCTTTATAGATTATAAATTGATTATGGGACTGGATGATCTCCAAACTAACTGAGTTTGGGTTCCATAAGAGATCCATGCCTCTTTTTGTACCTGTGGCATCACTCCTACCATTTCCATTATGAGACTTCTTGATATACCCTTAATATGATCTGCTAGCTTTTCCAACTTCATTTCTTTGAGCATTACCACTTCTAGGTTATGCTGCTTTATAAGTTCCCTCAATGTTCTCCTTTTTGATGGGGCATTGAGACCCCTTATGCTCCATGAAATGATCTACATCAAGGAGGATTATTTTCTTGGTACTTACCAAGTGGATGTCTACTTGTGTCTAGGTCCCTGCCCCAATAGTCTCCATAGATTCTTCATTCATCTTTCTTCTTTTTGCTCGATCTCGCTCTCCTCCTCTTTCTAAAGTTTCCTTTATAGTTAAGATTCAGAGTTAGATGATTCTTATGTTGTCCTCATCCATTTATGAATATGATTCATCTTCCTCATCCAAGCTTGTCCAATTCTCTATGTTTCGAGCCTTCCATTGTGTTATTTCCTATTATTTGTTTCCCTTTTGACCATTTTATCTTTTGCTTGTTCGATTTTCTTGTGCTTGGATGTTTGAGTACATTCTTTAGATCCTCTTTAAATCCATAATCTGTTGTGATGTCTCCCATCTACACATTATTGTGTTTACCTTGGGGTTGAGTTTCTAGAATAAATTTTATTCCTTCCGTTGGGGTAGATTTTCTGTTGATTTCTTTTGGCACATATTTTTTGATTGTTTTATTCTTATTCTTAATGATATATATTTTTTGGATTGACAAATTCATCTAAAACTTTCTCTATTGTTTCATGAAATTTCTTGATGATTTGATTTTCTGTAGTGTCGGGCATCCTCTGATTAGATGCCCATATTCATGATAGCTTCTGCAACAGAATTGGATGCTCTTGTAGTATAGGTCCTGATTCCACTCCCCTACTTTCAAAGTGATGTTACTTGGCAGGGGATGTGTGAGATTTAGCTCCACACAAATTATAGCATAGCTAGATAGGCCTTTGCCATGATGGGGTTTTGATATATCTACAGGTTTAATAATAGTATTAGCAATAATTTTGATGAAATTCTTGGACCAAATTTCTTGTGAGAACGTACATTCGAATCCAGATTTGGGAGTTCTTATGTTTCTCTGAAAGCTATGTGCCAATGCTTCATGAATAGTCTCGCATTCCTGAGAAGTACAACCCTCCTCTCAATACCTTATCTCTATTGGATTCATTGGAAAATATTCATATGAAGTACCCTTTGGCACATGTTTTGAGCTCATACTCTTCGTTCACCTTCCAGTTCCTTATGGTCTATGCATGCAGTTCTTCTAGAGAATGTTTCACTCCCATGAACTTACAGATCAAGGTTCTGCCATGCAGACCCACAATATTCTTCTTGATTTCTACCAGATCTAGCATGGCTATCATTTTCTCTTCAACGACTTGCATGCATGAACCTTTTATACTGTTTACCAGATCTTGCAGTTTCTTCTTGTCTATAGCTTTCATCAGGGCGTTAATCTCCTCCTTGGAGACATAAGTTGAAGCTCCGACCACCATTTTTTTAAAGGATAGTTTTTGAGAGAGAAAAAAATCCCCCTTAGAGGATTCATCCTATATCCCACCAATCCATATAGATTACTTGTTTGGATCAATCCATAAGAAAATCTAGAAACTTTGAGGGAAGCTTCAAACCCTAGCAGAACTTATAATCTAAAGGTCATTATACTATATATTATTTATACTATGATATTATACACACACACACACACACACACACACACACACACACACACACACACACACACACACACATATATAGTAATATTATTTTTGAATTAATTATCACTTTTGATTAGAGCTACAAATTAGATATGGGACACAACACAGAGCCTAGTTCTTAAGAGCCACTAAACCAACACAAACAACACCATCAACCACTGAAATCATGAAGTCAACTCAATTGACCACCTCTGACTTACAAGCACCCATTGAGATTCTAACTTGGGTGGCGCTCGGCACAACCAATTCACTTACCAAGACATCTTCATCTTTTTGACTATATTATATATATATTTTAAATAGGTACTTTGCTTTTGATCGGATCTCCAATCGGTTTGAGACACAATAAGGGGCATAGATCCCCAAGTGATTATTCATCACAAGTACCAGATTTTTCAAAAATGGTCATAATCAGTCTAAGAATACTAATGATCAACCACAATCGAGCTCTGATATTATAATGAAAATTGAACTTGGGTGGTGCTTGAAACAACCAAATCATTTTATCAAATCACCCACATCTCATTGGTAACTATATTATATATATTATTAATAAACTATATATTATATTATATGATTGTTTTTATTATTAATATAATAATATATTATTATAATTTTATGTCATATATATATATATATATATATATATATATATATATATATATATATATATATATATATATATATATCATTTAGCTCACCACTTCATCATTTCTTAAGTTCACCATAAAATGAATTGTCTCTTCCTTACACACCTCATTGTCACACCATATGAATAAACAAACACCGTCATTTTCTATTAAAAATATAAAATTATTATTACTTGACTCTTTGTATATAAACAATGAAATAAAGTTGGCAATCATAGATTTTGAGTAAAATACAACTACAAATTTATATTCTCACTTTAAAAAATCTCACTTCAAAAAAATTAAATTACATCTTTCCGATATAACTTACATCTTTAAAACCACTACTAATTGTAACTTTTTTTTTAATAAACTGTATTATTTATTGGTGAATAATATGATACAATGATGAGTCCCATAAAAGTCTCTTTCCTCAATAATTTTTTAATGAACGCCACATGAGATGTTTTAAATCCCAATAAATTGTGGACATTGAAAAAAACATTTTTACCACAAAATAGAAATTTGAAAGTTGATTGCCATTATTAGGAAAAAAACAAACAAACAACCTTTTACATTTTTGCTCATCTATTATGTGTATTAAATAATTCCAACAACTGTTGAATATTTCCAACCAGATTAAGTTCAAGTGTTTGACTTAAACCCTTGGGGAGCAATAAGGAGTTTGCACTATTATTTTGTTTAATGAAGCCATCAAAGTGGCTTATTGGATATTCATAGAAATTTCGATAAATTAAGAAGTAAATTAATCTATTCAATAATTTTTGTGTTAAAATTAACATAAATATTTATGAAATTTCAATAACACATCTAATATTTAAGTTTTGTTATAAATTGACTTAATTTAATTATTAATTTAATTTAATACTTTATTTTAATGATTAAATCAAATGTAATTAAAATGATTTAGTGATTAATGTAAGAATAAGATTAAATTCAAATATGAACTTAATCAAAGCATAATTTTGTTTCCAATACATTAAATATCATTAAGTTTCTTCATGGTAGTCAATTCATATCCCCAGAGTACATGGGTATTTAGCGAGTGTAGTCACTAATTAAAATAGGGAGTGGTGTCAAATATTGGGTTCAATAAATTCTTGTTGTACCTTAAAGTGTTATTTTGTCTTGAATGTTCCATGTTTTGTTTGTTTGTTGTTAGAGAGATCAATTTCAACAAAAACTTTAATATATCCATGACTAAACAACATCGTATATCCTCTAAGAAGTATTCTTACATCGATCCCTTGTATGTCTAACGCTTAATATTCTCCACTTGGACATATATTGCATACACCACTATTATGTCTTATTTACATGCCCCTATATCATACACCAACCTTTATGGAATATTTCCACTCAAGTTTAATTGTGGCCTCGGTAAATGTGTAGGATTTATTGACTTGAGCAACAAAAATATGAGCAAAAATTGTGCATCACCTTTGCACCATTGGCTTTCTTGATCTTGTAGATTGACCTTTCATTTACCTAGGCAATTTAATTTCTTGAACATCCTTTAGTGTGGTGTGGTGCCACTTTGGTCTCTTTTGGCGGGTCCCCTAATCACACTGTGAAGATTGAGAAAAACTCTCTTCACCACCACAAGCCTCCCTAAAATTTGATTTTCTTCATGTTTTCTACTTTGAACCTTCTTTAGTTTTAACACTAGAACTTGTTCTAAAAATATCATCAACATGTATCCATACAATATTATTTATATATTTATTACAACAAAAAAACAATGGGATTTAATCATTTATAATATGTTCACTTACCACGATTTTGTTTGTGGAGATAACTTGTAATGTGTATGCCTTAGAATTTTCATTATGACTAACAAACATGTATGTTTTGCTAAATGTAAAAATAATGAAATTGAAAAAATGAAATTCACTTACATTAGGTGTTTTACCTGACCATGCTTCTTCAGGTGTAACATTTTATAAGGTTTGACAAGGACTTCTATTGAGGATGTAAACAATGGTATTCATAGCTTATGCCTAGTATCAAAAAAGTATATTTCATATTTGCATTATGCACCATGCCATCTCCATAATTTCCCTATTTTCCCCTTTCATGTCATTCTTTTGCTTTGGACTGTATGGAGTAGTATACTACCTCTATATACATTTTTTGTTGAAGAATCCTTTTTTGATATGAGAGCTTTAATTTTTTTACTTGTTTATTTCTCTATCAAACCTTTCAATGCAACAAACTTAGAGAAATAATCTTTTTATTAAAAAATTTTGAACTTTACAAAAATCAACAACTATTAACAAGAAACACTGAGCTCCAGACACTAAGTGTTTTCATTGGATTATGCAATTCAAAATGTACTACACCTAAAACTTATTTGGCTTTCCATGCCTTGATAGTATCAAATGGATGTCAAATATTTTTGCCCATATGACATTATATACACAGTCTAATTTTCTTGAAAAAATGAAAGTTTTTTTACCAAGTTAGTAGTACTTAGTATATTTCAAGATTGATAATTGAGGTGACCATACCTCTCAATCTAAAGTACATTATTGCTTTCAACCATTGCTAGTGCATGTGTTTTTTCTATTTTGGAATCAATCAGTTTATACCACCCCTTTTTACTAATTCTAACAAAAATTACTTGTTATCATAAAGTCTAGTTACCATACATTTGCTTCCTTGAACATTTTCAAAACAAATTAGGATTTGTAGTTATCTTTCTTATAGATAGAAGATACTTGTTCATTTTTGACACATATCGAAGATTATTGAATGTGAAATTAATTGAATTATTTAGAGTCACACGAATATTTCCATTCCCTCTAATAAAGTGAGTCCAACTATCACCCAAGGAAACAAATTCCTTAATACTATTATATTCAATGAAATTAAAATACTAATTTTTATGACATGTATAATATTGATATGAATCTAATTCAAAATATCATATTCTAGACTCTACTGAATGGTTTTGAGATGCCATGAATGCAAAATGAAGTGGGAGGGCATCTAGGCCCTTTAAAAAAAAATCATGGTTTTTTATGGCTCAAATCCTATGTAATGTACATCACGTTTTGCATTGCACATAGCACCAAATTTATGCTATTATTGAACCACGTTTACATCGAAAATGGAAAAAAATTAAAAACAAAGGGTCAATGGTTGACGCTAACCTAACTCAATTTGTGCTACTATACACACGAAACATTGAGTGCAATGCTTGTAATGTCCTGGTGAAATGCTTGTAGTGTCGATCCTTTTATTGATATTGATGTCCCCAACTTTGAGACCATTATTGAAATTGATTTTGAATATAATCTTATGATGGTCCCTAAGGAAATTAATGTTATGATTTATGTTGTTATTGAATAACAAAATAAAAAGATAAGAGATAAGGAATATACATCTTAGACTAGAAATTCTACCAATAGACCTTTAAATGTTCCTAATTTACATACTAGAGTCTCTCCTACATTAGGTGGTGAGGCTAGTGATCCTACTAATACCTCTATGACTCCACCCAATGTTACTCCTCCTTAGGTTAATTCCTATAGTCATACATAGCCTACTACATTTTTTGTATCTCCTTCAGCTAATGTACCATCTCAACCCACTTCTAATGTTTTACCTTTTGGTCTAGGTCTTAGTCAAAACACTGTAGCTTAAATTCCTACCAATTATAATCATACGTTGGCTCATACACATGTTACTACATTTAAAGATTCATACATTCAACAATCTCTCCAAGATATGCAAGAAAAAATTAGACAACTTGCAAAATGATCTAAAAAATGTGGCCATGTGGTCACTTCTCAAGATATATTACATAACCCATTGGCTCATGAGGTCCTCACACACCCTTTGCCTATTGGTTTTATTATGCCTAAATTTGAAGTATGCAATGGCAAGGGTAATTATTCGCATTACATTTGATTTTTCTTTTCCTCATTTTTGGTTTTGTACATGATGATATTGTTAACTAATTTTGACCTTGTAGGTCAAATTGGTCCCCATATAGGTAAAAACTTGATCTTTAGAGGTTTATAAGGGGTCTAATATTTTTTTATAAGGTATGTCATCACTCATTTAGTGTGATTTCATGTTATTTTAGCTTTAGTCTTAGTCATTTTTAATCCTTATACCTTTTTGAGTCATTTAAAGCTCAAAAAAAGAGCATTTAATGACATATATGGCCTCCTTGGGAAATGTCAAGGTGTAAAAAGGTAATGTCACAACTCATGTGTCCTAAGAAGTCTTAAGTAACCATTTGTAACTAAAGAGTGGTTGATTCTTTAGAAAAAAAGGTAGTTTTCTTAGAAAAAATGAGCATTTAATGAGTGTAAAAAATTATATGACCTCCTATAGTTGTTGACACTTCAGTAATGTCTCTTGATCTTCCACACACTTGCTCCAGTGATCAATTTCATTAGAAGCTTCAAAAAATTAAGAAAACCACTTCTCTCTTCTCCCACTAGGCTTGGCAAGTAAGAATGGTCCTCAAGTTTGTACTTGGTATGGTTACCAAGAGAAGTTTTAAGAAAAATGCTCTTGGGGGTGTCTTATACACTCAGTCATATTCTATTTGATATTTTTTTGTGGAGGAATGGTGGTCTGTGATTTATGAACCATTCCTAAGAAGTTAGAATATCTATTTTGCTTGCTAATTTGTGCACTTTATAGGTTTTTCCTTGGTTTCAAAAAATATGTACAATCCAATTGATGAGATTGATTCTAGAGGTCTTGTACTCTCCTCTCACATGTTATCCATCATTTTTTTCAAGTTTGGAGTTGATTTGAAGAGTCAATCACCTCAAGTTTATAGATTGGCGCCTTTCTGTGTAGCAAATAGGTTTCCACCACTTCCAATGTATTCATGTATTGTTAATGGTGTTAAATAATGGTGATGGTTTTTATTCATGTTTAAAATTTTGTTTAAAATTCATTCTAGGTTCATTCTCCAAATAATTATCCATGAGGTTATAGTCATAACTAGCATATAGTCAGTTTGCTATATGACTGCCATATACAGTCAATTAGATGAACCATACAAGGATATGAGACACATCCATGGAGTTGATGGAGGGATTAAAATTTTGAACACACCTTCATATCAAAATCAATCAAGTTTATACCTTTCATTGGCATAATGAAGACTGTAACACTAATCACATAGTCACCTGCATACTTAGTCTGCCATATAATTGCACCTACAAGTGCTTGAGGGGTGCAGCATTGAAAATGAGGTATGAGAAGAGATGAAATGATCTAGGAGGGAATATTCCTTGGTACATAGATCACTTCATACTTACTACCTGCACTATGAGATAAACACCTACAGATGGCTTAACAGGGAGTTAAAGAGCCATTTTTAAGTGTTGGAACAAGTGATGGAACCATTCCTAAAGTCCTAATGTGTTGTAGAGACTATGGCAGACCTATTTTCCAGGTAAGGATGGAAAATATAAGTGAAAACCTTGATCAAGCATGAGATGACAGTATTCATGACTCTTTTCCCTAAAAGTGCAAAACAAAGGTCTGGGTCCTTTTGTCAAGACCATGTAACAAAGTTATTGGGGGTTTCGTGACATTTAGGTGACCATATATTGTAGTATACACATAGTACAAGATCTATACAAAGTTTTGAAGGCAAATGACTAGTGGTAGTTAAAATTTGGAGGTCTCCAAGTTGTACTTTTATCACTAAATTCAGGCAGTAATATCTACAGGGTTAGGAGATTTAAAGTGGCCTTAACATCTCAAAGTACTAAGAAGGCATATCATCATGTTTTGAGTGGATTTATTGATTCAAGGGTGTACCAATGAACATGAATATAATCAAGATGATGTGGATATGTAGTGTTTCAAGTCTCATTTACACCTATAGGTGTCCCTTTATAAGAAAGCACTCACCTACAACTGACTGCTAGTTTCTACACCATCCATAACTAAGACTCAAGCATGGAGATACCAATCTTGGTTTTTGAAATAGGATTCCAAATAAATACAAAAGATATTAGGGGCTTTATAATGAATATTTAGCATAGGTTTTAGTGATAAAATCCACCTATCGGACTCTATATAGTCAACTATAGGTGATTGGGTGGCAGACAATAAATAAAGACAATGTGTCTAAGGGATGGTTTAGGCTAGGTATGGTGAGAAAATGGGTCTAATAAATATGGATTCTAAATATGATTTAGACATTGTGCTGAGGTCAAATCATACAAGCAACCTACAGGTACCCTACAAAACAGGAAACACAGTCAAGAATTTGTACATAGAGTCTGGACTAGGTAAGAGTATGAGGAGTATATGAAGGAATGGATTGATGAGTGAAGATGAGAATATATCCATCATGATCAGAGGAGTCTCATATAACTATCATGATGGACATATAACATAGAAAGAGGCTCTAAACAAGCATCATGCAAGCTTTCTCCCAAACCTTGTAGATAGTCAAGTACTCCACAGTTTATCTTGGTTTTTTGAGAAGTTTGGAGGTCAGATGATTTGAATAAGAGCTCAAACCTTGTACAAGGAATATCCATGACTTATATAAGACCATCCAATACTTGGATTATCTAGGAAAATATGGGAAGTTCTCTCTATTTTGTTTCAGACAGAAGGTACTCCCCTTGAGCATAAATCCTATAGTCCTTAAGATGGGAGATAAATGATGAGTTAGTAGTTGTTTCATGACTTGGGATGACACTTGTGCTTCCTAACTTTTCATTATCAATTTAAAATTCCCTTCTTATGCACAAGTAACTCATTTTATCATATTAACAAGTGTCTGTGTGAGCTTTGAAATTCTTTATTCTCCTCTCTCTCTCAAGTTCTATAAGAACTAACCATTTTGGATTTTTTAAACTATGCTCCACCCAAGTATGGTGAAGACCTACTTATTTTCATACCATTAGATCAATAAATACAACTAATTTTACCTCTTCTATGACTACTCATAGTATGTTTACTTGAATGATGGATCTTGCTTAGTGATGACTATGGTTTCCTTAGCATTGTTGTCTCATTTTCTCACCTATTTGTAGCTTATTCTTGCAGGTAATGTGAAGTTTTATAAGAAGTGTCAAGGTTGAGTGAGTTATCCTATTCAATAGTGTCATTATAGACTTCTTGTCTAGTCCTCCTAGCCTAAACATTCACCATAACCTCATAATGAAACACTCATGTGAGAAGATTTAAATCAGAGAAGTGAATGTTTAGTTAGTCTCTTGGTCTCATGTGTGACATGCAGATGGTTGGTAGTGATCAATAAATTTGGTGTATCACATCTTTTAGGATAATTTACTTTCAATTTTCTCTCCATTTTTCCTCATAAGCATAGGTGTAGTAGTGATATACAAGTGGTACATCAAAGGAGCTAGCCATATCTATCGATTCACCTCATTTTTAGGCTACCTATAACTTATAAGTGTTTTAATTGTGCCACTTAGATGAGGAGAGCTGAGACATCTCCTTAAAGGGTACAAATCTAAGTGACAATAATTTTTAGCATACCTGGTGGGACTCATTATCCAAGAAGTTAAAATATTTTTGGTGTTGTATTTCAACACATCAACCTTTGGAGGCATCTATCTAAAAATCAATGGTGACTCTAAGATTACATCAACTGGTCAAGCAATCTAGGTATTCTTTCTGAATTTTTTTTATAATCATTCCTTATGTTCTTTCTTCCTAATGAAGTTACATGGCTAGTTTTGATGTTGAGTACTATTTTACACAAGTTGGTGAGGTATATCAAGCTTATAGCATTCCCCATCAGCCAATGTATGATCCTTATCAGCCTTGTCATGATCATTACTAGCTACAATATGACCCTTATCAATCTTTTCATGAGTTGTATCAGTCCTATAACTAGCCTTCTTAATAACTTACTCCTTCTAGTCAACCTAATCACTTCTCAAGTCAGTCTATTTCAACTTTCAAGCAAACTCTCTTAGGCTATGAGAAGTACATGTTGGATCTTGAAACATTAAGGGGACATGGTCAAGATGTTCCTAGTCATTTCATTCATAAGGTGAGAGATGCATTATAGTTGGTTAAAAGAGAACGGGCACCTATTGAGAGAGCTAATTAGTAAAGGCTCACAAGTGAGATTATAGATGTGAGTGGCCTAGTTTCATCGTTAGAAGATAAGCTAAGAATTCATGAGGGACAACCTTACCAAACCTATTATTGGTTGAATATTTTGTCTATCAGCATACTGATAAACAAAATAGGTCTGATTAGCCAAAGTAGGAAGACTGGTCATCCAAATGTGCAATTTTCACCACATCAGAAGGAAATTGATCTCTCCTCTTATCAAGGGGAGGTTCCCTATAGGTATGCTATATATATATATATATAAACAGAAAATAATACTCAAGGGTAGGACAAACCATCCATATCTCTTTCTTCAGAGATGATGCGTGTAAATCAAAGGAAAAACTCAATGGAAATAATAGACAACACTCCTCTTCTTTCAGAAGTACTATTCAACAAACCACAAGAATACTCCTGGTAGTAATGCAAAATGTAGGAAAGGACGTAGTAACCAACAAATTGAGATGCAGCACAAAGTCTCCACATGAATTACTAAAGAGTAAGATACGAAGGACAATGAGGGTACAAAGTCTTCCCAAAGTCCTTTACACAGAAATGAAAAGAAAACACACTGAAAGGCAATTATGGGGGCACAAAGTCTCTCCACAGTTGACTCTTTAGGACACCTTCCTAACTAATTTCACTAATCCTGCTTGTTGAATTAAAGGAACATAAAATATATCAAGGAAAAAGACATAAGAACAGTTTCCCCAACAACAAAGATATTACAACACAAAGTCTAAAAAATCACTTGCTTTCTTATTCCAATAACAAAATATGATCAACAAACTGAGCTCAAAGTCTCAGAAGTGCCTTTCAATTTGGGCAGAGTTTCATTCTGATTGTCAAAAAAGAGATCCTTTACAATAACAAGAGAGTCCCTTATATAGCCACTTCAAGAAGGACTCGAGAACAGTAACACATCATGTTGTGTTGGAATCTATTAAGAAGACAGGCTGGAACTTATGGGAATTTACCCATTTCATTTTATCAATGCAGAGAAACAAGTCATGCTATTGAAAGTTTTCAACTTTCAATGTCCACCTGGCGATCTGATCCTACCTTCATCGTTCCTTCTTTTTTGGTTAATTGAAGCAGGTCCTAGATTCAATTTGCTGTTCTATTCCTTCCTCGCTTTTTGCTGGTCTTGGCCTTAAAGCCTGTGAATGCATTCAGGTTTGTAGATTCAAAGGATCAACAGCTATTTTATAAGCTTTAAAATTGACATTCACGTGCCCGTCACTATGTTTTCAACAGCTAGTTTGCTGTCTTGAATTTGATGTCTTTGGGCACGTCACCCCTTGGTTCTTCTTTAGCTTTTTTGTTTGGCATCTTCTTGAAGGGAAGATGACCCTTCAGTTTCAAGGAGTGTCCTTTAAGTTGGCAGCTAAGATTCCCCTGCAAGGGCACCTACCCTTCGGGGTCCTTTGGTGGCCTTTTCCTTAGCGGACTGTTTCTCGGGCTTTCTTGTAGACAATTCCCGCGGGTAGTTTCCCCGAGCTTTCTCTGCGAGCAATTTCCCACGGACAAAAAGTCCGCGGAAATTTGCCTTTGTAAAATCCTTCAGGTTTTTTTTGCCCACGGCTTGTCTGAATTCTTTCGAACTTTTTGTCCAAAGGAATTCCTTTGGACAAAAATTCTGAAGGAATTATTTATTGCCTTAGTATTTTTTGAATTTCGAAAGAATTACCTTTGTGGCCTTCTTTGAAAATGACCCTTCCAAAGGGTACTTTCATTGACCAAGTGCCCTCTGCAAGGGTACTTGTCCTTCATGAGTCTCTTTGAACTTTTGCATTTGAACCGCTCCATTGAACCAAGTCGATGAACCGCTCTGTTGAATCACTTCGTTGAACCAAGGCAATGAACCAAACGATGATGAATTAAAGTCAATGAACCGCTTGGTTTAACCAAACGTTGAACCAAGCCGATGAACCACTTGGTTGAACCAAATGTTGAGCTAATCCGTTGAACCAAGATGGTTCAACCTTTTGAATTTTGAACTCGTTGAACCTTTGAACCAAAGTGGTTCAATGGTTCAATGGTTCAAGCCTTCTTTGCTTAGATGCTTGCCGATGAATATTTTTGATTAAACCAAGGTACTGAAACAATACCGAAAATGACCAAGTGTTAGAAATTGATTCTTTTGATTGAACCTGCTTGCAGAAGCCTTTGAACTTGTAGAAATGAACCTGCCTGCAGAGTCCGTAGAAAACAAGTCTGTAGTTTTCTCTAACCTTGAAAGAGTCCGTAGAAATCAACCTATGAAGCCCGTTGAACTTGGCCTGCAGAGTCTGTAGATTTCTCTTCCTACTAAGTCCGTAGATTCAAGCTTGCCGAGTCCGTATATTCTAGCCTATAGAGTCCGTAGATTCTATCCTGTAGAGTCCGTAGATTTTTGAGAAGCTTGAAAAATGAGGAATTTGAATGCTGAGGACAAATTTTGAAAAGGGAAGAGACAATTTTGGTATGTAGGACCAAAATAGTTCAAATGTTGTCCCAAAAATGAGTGATATTTTTGGGAGACAACACCTATCAACCCTCATATCCACCTCCTTAAGATTTCTATCAGTCCTTTTTGACCCCTAGTCATGAATCCAATTGAGCTTGTCAAAGTTATCTTTTTCTCAATCAGCTGGAAGAGCGAGTTGGAAAGATAAAACTTATTTTTGAAGTAAACTGTGAGAGGCAGATTGATTTGGCCAATAAGTAGATGAATCAGTCCATATTATCAACCAAGGAAGTGGAATCTAATTCCTCATTTCCCTTTCCCATTACATCCCCACCTCAAAAAGAGACCTCTAGATATGAAATTGGAGATAAGGTGGAGAATCCAAGTCTAAGGAGATCCCAAGTTTCTTGAATATTTCATCCACTCCTCAAATTGCATCACTAACTCAAGAAGAGACTCCTAATCCTAACATCCTAATCTATAATAAGATAGTGGAATCATTGGGAAAGAAAGAGGATAAAAGCTTAGATAGAGAGTGTGAAGTTGTAAAAGAGCTTGATCTTATGCAAGCCCCTCCCACCCTTCTTCAAGAGACCTATTGTTTTCCAGGTTATCCTTATTGTACTCCTTATCTTCATGATGATTCCTATCAACTTCAAGAGAGATTTTTATAAGATAATCTATCAAATCAAATTGAAGAGTTAGAGTCAAGGTGTGATGGAAGGTTTAGAGCCAAAAGAAGATCCTATGTCTAAACACACCCCATCTAACCTTTTTCAAAAGAGTGCTCAAGATCAATAATATTGAAATGAAGTGATTTTAAAATGGAAGGAAGAAGACCAATCTATTTTAGCCCAATTTATGCCTCCCGTTCCTCATGAACTCTCAAAATAATCCTTACAATTCATTCCAAATTTGATGTTGAGTTCTATGTTCAACCTCCACCAACTAGTTAATCTTGTCTTCACCCCATCACCCTTTGACTTGATGGACATATGGTATGGGAACATAAAGAGGATTAGTTGGTTGATATAAATTTAGAATTCTTGATTAAAGAAAACATATCTCCTTGGCAACCTCATTAGGCTAAGTCACATGATTTCAAGATGCCTAGTCTTGACATTACCAAGAAGGATAAGGAGATTGAATATCTTGCAGCCCTTGAGAAGAAAAGTTAGGTTATGAAAATTGAGATGCAACTTGAGAGCCCTCAAGAGGTCCTAAATGCTAAAGAAGGGGTGAGTCCTTATGTTGAGTCTTCTTTTTGTGTTGATAATGAAAAACACCTTCCTTGTGTTAAAGATTTTTTTTGGATGAAGTCTTTTTGGATTATAAAGAAGAGGATGAAAGAGTTTATCTTGTTGTTCCCCTTCATGATTCTAATCAAAGAGAATATGAATACTTGTGGTAGTAGTTTATAAGCATTTACAATGAGTTTGAGCCTCTCAAGGGGTCTACAACTTCTTTAGAGACAATTGGAAGTGATGGTAAGCAAGATGACGTTTTTAAAAATGTCATAGATGAGCAATAAAAAGTATCTAATCAACCTCAGGATGAATATTTTTCAATCATTAGATCAGGGTATACTCATCTTCAAGGAGGCTATGATCTAGTCAAAAGTGGAGAAGACAACCTTGATACTCAAGTATGTATGTAAAGAAGAAGCAACTTTTCAAGCTTGTCCTTTCAGGAGGCACATGCATCCCATGATGATATGTTTGAAACCATAAAAAGGGGTTATCATCTTCTCAACTAGTTGGGAGAAACACATCAGCCTTTGGAGGTCAAAACAAGCTTCTATTGGTCTCAATCTTCCAAGGAACAAGGAACTACTCTTGAAATCATGCCTACAAAGAAGATGTAAGTTGATCATGAGATGAAGAGTGGGCAAAAATATGAGGTATGTAAACAAATTCAAGAGGAATACATTTAAATTTGAGACCTATTTAAGGATGATCTACTTGAGAGTAGATCAAGTAGAGTGCCAAGGAATAGGTCTGATCTACCAAACATCTAATTCAAAGAGCAACATGCTTGGCACTATGATTCATCTCATGAAGAAGAAGATTCAAGGAACTTTCCTTTTGATCTTAGAAATAAAGTATGCTTATTTTATAGTTGTGCATAGTTGTTTGGTTTTTTTTTCCTTAAATGCTTTGAGCATACATGTATGTTTTGTTAGTTTATTTTTTTGTTTTATGTGTGTCCTTTATTTTATGTGGTTGAGGTAGTCAATTGGTCTTGTCTTGATCATAAGTTGTCAATTGTCAAAGTCTTATTATTGTGTTTTAGACTTCAAATGACTCTGTATACCCAATGGACTGATAAGGCTACTGATCTTTAGTATAGCAGGCATACTACCCCTATGAGTCACCAATTTGTTGACCAAATTTGACCCTATAGGTAAAATTGGTCCCCCTATAGGTAAAAACTTGATATTTATAGGTTTATAGGGGGTCTAATATTTTTTCATAAGGTATGTCATACCTCATTTAGTGTTATTTTATGTTATTTTAACGTTGGTTTTAGTCTTTTGTAATTCTTATGCCTTTTTGAGTCATTTAAAGGTAAAAAAAGAGAATTTAATGAATTATATGGCCTCCTTGGGAAATTTGAAGGTGTTAAAAGGTTATGTCACATACCACGTGTCATAAGAAGTCTTAAGTAACCATTTGTAACTGAAAAGTGATAGATTTTTCAAAAGAAAAGGTAGTTTTCTTTGAGAAAATGAGCATTTAATAAGGTGTATGAAATTATATGGCCTCCTATAGATGAGGACATTTTAGTAGTGTCTCTTGGTCTTCTACACACTTTCTTTAGTGATCAATTTGATTATAATCTTCAAGAAATGAATAAAACTACTCTCTTTTCCCACTAGGCTTGGCAAGCAAAAATGGTCCTCAAGTTTGTACTTGGTATAGTCAGCAATAGAGGTTTCAAGAAAAATGATCTTGTGGGTGTATTATACACTTAGTCAAATTACATTTGATTTTTTGTTATAGAGGAATGGTGGTATGTACTTTATGAACCATTACTAAGAAGTTAGACTATCTATTTTTCTTGCTAATCTATGCACCCTATAGGTTTTGCCTTGGTTTGAACAAATACATACAATATAATTATTGAGATTAGTTTTAAAGGCCTTTTACTCTCCTCTCACATTTTACCCATCTTTTATTTTAAGTTTGGAGTTGATTTGAAGAGCCAATCACCTCAGGTTTGTAGATTGGTCCCTTTTTGTGTAGTAGGTAGGTTTCCACCACTTTCAAATTCTTCATGTATTGGTAATGGTGTTGAAGTATGGTGATGATTTGTATTAATGTTTAAAATATTTTTTTACTTTCATTATAGGCTCATTCTCCAACCAATTCTCCATGAGGGTGCAGTCATAACTAGCATACATTTAGTTTGCTATATGACTACCATATACAGTTAGTTAGACGGACTGTGCAAGGCTCTGAGACATGTCCATGGAGTTTTAATAGAGGGATTAAAATATTGAACACACCTTCATATCAAAAGCAATAAATTTGAGACCTTTCATTGTCATAATGAATACTTTAACATTAATCAGACAGTCACCCACATACTCAGTTTGCCATAGAATTGCACCTATAGGTGCTTGAGGGGTGAAACGTTGAAAATGAGCTATGAGAAATTATATCGAGATTTGAAACATCATGAGGCTTCATTTAAACATCAAGAAAAGAGATTAAATGATATATGAGGGTAGATTCCTTGGTACATGGATCAGTTCATACGTAATGCCTGCACTATGAGATAAACACCTACAAATGGCTTAACAAGGAGTTAAAGACCCATTTTGAAGTGTTGGAACAAGTGATGGAACCATTCCTAAAGTCCTGATGTGCTGTAGAGACCATGACATGCCTATTTTCAAGGTTAGGATGGAAAATATAAGTGAAAACCTTGATCAAGCATGAGATGACAGTATTCAAGACTCTTTTTCCTAAAAGCGTAAAACAAAGGTCTGGGCCTTTTTTTCAAGACCATGTAACAAAGTTATCAAGGGTTTTGTGACATATAGGTGACCATAGCTTGTAGTCTCCACATAGTAAATTTTTTTTCAAATTTTGGAAGGCAAATGACTAGTGTAAGTTAGAATTTGGAGGTCTCTAAGTTGTACTTTTATCACTAGATTTAAGCAATAATATCTATAGGGTTTTGACATATAAAGTGGCCTTAACATATCAAAGTACTAGTAAGGCATATTCTCATGTTTTGAGTGGATTTATTTATTTAAGTGTGTACCAATGAAAATTAATATCATTAGGATGATGTGGATATATAGTGTTTCAAGTCTCATTTATAGCTACAAGTGTCCCTTTACAAGAAATCACTCACCTACAACTGACTACTAGTTTTTACAACATCCATAACTAAGACTCAAACATGGAGATACCAACCTTGGTTGTTGAAAGAGGATTCAAAATGAATCAAAAAAATCTTAGGGGGTTTATAATGAATATTTAACATAGGTTTTAGTGATAAAATCCACCTATAGGACTCTGTACAGTCAACTATAGGTGACATATGACAGTTAGTAAACGGAGACAATGTGTCTAAGGGATGGTTTAGGTTAGGCAGGGTAAAAAAAATTAGTATAATAAATATAAAATGAATCCAAGGGATTATAAAGAGGATACAGACATTTTATTTCAGGTCAAATCATGCAAACAACCTACAGGTACCCTACAAAATAGGAAACATAGTCAAGAATTTGTACATACAGTCTGGACTAGGCAGGAGTATGAGGAGTATATGGAAAAATGGATTGATGAGTGAAGATGATAAAATATACATAATTATCATATTAGTATCATATAACTCTCATGATGGACAAAATATAGAAAGAGGCTCTAAACAAGCATCATGTAGCCAATCTCCTAAACCTGTAGACAATCAATTACTACATAGTCTGTCTTGTTTTTTTGAGAAGTTTGGAGGTCAAATGACCTAACCAAGAGCTTATAAATTGTAAAATTTATCTCCATGAATTGGAGAATACCATAAAATACTTGTATTGTCTACGTAAATAGGGGAATTTCCCTCTATTTTGTCTCAGATAGAGGGCACTCCCCTTGAGCATAAATCCTAAAGTCCTTAAGATGGGAGATAAAGGATGAGATAGTAGTTGTTTTGACATTGTATAGAGATTTAAGAAGATGGAATACACCCAAGAAAACATGAGGAACATTTTTGAGGAGGATGAAACTCAATAGGGTGTTCTAAACCCTCAAGTATGTAAGCATGCCTGTCAAGCATAATTTAGGCCTAAATCCAAACGAAGAACCACTTTCACTTCTAGTATGGGGTGAAAATTATAATGGATTGGAGTATGTATATGAGAAAAAAAAAGAAGTATCTAAGATATTGGGATGTAGGTAAGGTCATTAAAAATTCATTTTGGGCTTTAAGACAACTCAGGCCTGTAAGAAATGGAGAGAAGAGCTCGATATAGCAAATTTAGTTGCTCACATCTCCTTTGACACTATGCATGGAGATATAAGAAGATTATAGATATTAAAAAGGTTCCTGAGCTACATTATTTTTGAATTGGTTTGTGATTCTAATGTTGCATCTTCATGAATGAACCTTAAGAGTAAAAGTGACTCAAAACCCTGGTTCTAAACTTGATGGAGAAAACAAGGTTGGAGGGATATATATATATATATATATATATATATATATAAGATGAAATAGGCACGAAATGATTGAAACTTGTAGGAGACTCTCCAATGACCCTTACCATCTACTTGAGGTGTTTCATACCTATATGAATATGGTACAAAATTGATTTTTTTGACTATTTTATGCATTGTGTAGGTTTTAGGAGGTTCCAAGAGATGAAACCAAATTTGAGACAAATATTGAGACTTAATATAAATCAAAATGTTAATTTAATTCATAAGAAAAAATCTTATGTGTGCCTACCATATCTCTCATCTCAACAAGTCTAAACTAGCATAGTGAACATGGTAGTGAGAAGGGAGAAAAACTTCAAGTAAACTAATTTTAAGGTGTGATTGATGCCTATAAGGCCATAGAGGGTATTGAAAAGTGTCATACACTCCATTATATGAATTTTCATGAAAAAATGATGCCTTTTTAGAATCCAAGTGTGCAAGGTGTGTGAAATAGGAGTTTCTTTGACTGAAGGCAGTGATGGCACACTTACAAAATTTTTAAAATGATTAGGACTACTACCAATGCATGAGAGGCATCTATAAACCCTTACCTCTCATTAATATCATTAGACCTATCCATAATAAGTTTTTAGATGTTCCAACATGGGTGAATGATGAAGATAATATCCTTATGCAAGATGAAAACTCTTTTGCCACATTTCAAGAGTTTCATGACTCTAGGTGACACTTGTGCTCCCTGGCTTTGCATGATCAGTTTCACATTACCTTCTCATGCACAAGTGACTAATTTTATCATCTTGATAAATTTACTTTTGGCCTTTGGACTTATTTATTCTCCTCTCTCTCTCTCTCTCTCAAGTTCTATAAGAACTAGCCACTTTGGTTTTTGTAAACTATGCTCCACCTAAGTATGGTGAAGCCCTACTCATTTTCATACCATTATATCGTTAAAGACAACTGATTTTACCTCTTCTATGATTTTTTATAGTGTGTTTACTTGAATTATGGATCTTGCTTAGTGATGACTATGGTTTCCTTATCATTGTTGTCTCATTCTCTCACCTATTTGCAACTTCTTGCAGGTCATGTGAAGTGTTCTAGGAAGTGTCAAGGTTGAGTGAGTTATCCTATTCAATAGTGTCATTCTATACCTCTTGTCTATTTCTCCTAGCCTAAATAGTCAACATAACCTCATAATGAAACATTGATGTGAGAAGATTCAAATTAGAGAAGTGTATGTTTAGTTAGTCTCTTTGTCTCATGTGTACGTGCAACTGGATGGTAGTCATCAATCAATTTGGTGTATCACCTCCTTTATGATAGTTTAATTTTAGTTTTATCTCCCTTTTACCTCACAATCATAGGTGTAGTAGTGATCTACAAGCGGTACATCAAGGGAACTATCCCTATCTAGAGATTCAGCTCATTCTTAGGCTACCCACAACCTAGAGGTGTTTCAATTATGCCACTTGGATGAGGAGCGTTGAGACATCTCCTCAAAGGTTAAAAATCCAAGTGAAAACATATATATTTATGACCAAACTCTTTCCAATAAATCTCAAGGACTATGCCTTGGATTGTTTCTACACTTTACTTGTAAGCTCCATGCATCAATTTAATTATTTCGCTAATTTTTTTTAACTCACTTTTTAAAAAACATTAGCCAAAATGTCACATTTTCTCAACTTGATCGACTTAAACAAAGACTTAATGTGAATTCTAGTACATGTTACAAAAATGTCCCACCAATCATTTGATAACGAATTACAAAGCATTTTATCTAGGAGTATGCTTTAAATACTCTAGAAAAAATTACATTTAACTATGTTTTGAAATCACTTAGTGTTTGCATACATGAAATAGAACATTACCAACATGATGGATCTAATATATATTTATGAAAATTACAAAAATATTTTGGAATAAATTAGAAACTACAGCCATACATATAAATATAAAATCTAAAACACATACTCTATAAACTAGAACTCTCTTCTTCAAAATTATGAAACTATGACATACTAAAATAGATGCTGAAATATAAACAAACCTTTGACATGCAATCACAACCTTTGCATGAGATTGCCCATAATAAATGAAAAGGGTTTCATCCTTTGATCTCGATGAATCTAATGGGTTTCATCTTCAAATCCTGTAGTTGAACACAAGTGCTCAAGCTATGAAAAAAATGATAATTTGGCAAAAGATCCCAAACTAGTGAAGTTCCTTGATTTAAATAAGTGGTACAAATCCGAATGTCCTAAAATGCCACAAATAATAATCATGTAATGTTTCTATATAGTATCTCCAACATAGGTAATGTAATCTTTCCATATTTTATCTCCAACATAGGTAATAGAATGTTGCCATATTCCCCCTTTAAAATAGGCCCACTAAAGATTTGTCATAGTTTCTTTATTGCACCTTGATAATTTTAATCCATAAAGATTCACCACTTCCACTCTCTAACGACCAACATAGATTTTCTCATAGATTTTCCATAATAGATATGCTCTTTATAAATTTATCCAATTATAACTCCCCTCATTAATGTGTTGTCATAGATTTTCTTTAATGTATGTTACTATTGGCCTTTTAATTAATCCACTTTTTTGGCCCCACTCAATTAATAATAATGAATTAAGTGTCTATTTTAAGTTAATATCATAAAGTGTCTTTGGGGAACAACTTAGAACATTACTATTAAATTATTAGTATTTTTATTTGAAAAAGGGGACATGACAGTCTACCCTTCCAAAAGATGTCTTGCCCTCAAGCAATACTTGAACCATCCTACAAAAATAAGGATCCCAAACCATCTTGTTGTCTCCTCCACTCCTCCTTGTGAGATAGTTAGCTTCTATTGTGATTTTATGATATGATGAATAATTGAAAGCCTTGTACCAAGTAATGCTTATCTAATAGTCCCACTAAGTGAATTCATGATAGTTGAATCATGAATCAGTTAGGATATAGAAAGAATAGTAACAAATATGACACCTTCCATTGCATGCTTATCAATATGACTATCCTAAATTTTGATCGTACATGGTAATGACTCACCTTTCCTTTCACTACAAACTACTGCAATAATTTATGGTTCTTCTGTCTTATGAAGTGGAGAGACTGAGTAAAACTTCATAGCAAGGGCATCAACCCTTTCCTGCATTTAATTAGTTGTAATTAAGGCCTCTTATACAATTCTGATGACCATATCCCTATCTTTACACATGTAGGTATTCTAATTTCACCATTTATAATGTACTCTTTACTCTTTGTAAATATGCAACAATGACTATGTGCTTAGTGATAACAACATTTACGTCACCCATAGTGTTGATATTTACTACAATTTGAGCACTCTGCAAACTTATAATTAGATCTTCACTAATTTTTTTTGTACTATTCAACTCCATTAAGACTTGCACCTCTTTCTCTTCAGTTACCAAAATTCTTAGCTCTTCAATCTTTGTTTAATCTTGGTTGAATTGTTGTGATTTAGATTACTTTGATGTTCCTGAATTCTCATCAATTTATGCTTCAACCCTTTTAAATTATGATGTTTCCTCTTCCCTCATCACACTAGAACTCTTTTTTTGTTGATTACTAGTGGTAACTCCCCCAATTGTAACATATGGCTTCAAATTCTTTGCACACTCATCAACAACATTTTTAGATAGTGTATGTGTGACTAGTCAAACTTCCTTCCATGGATGATACAGATAATTTATTATAACTCTCTTATTGTTGTTTTTCATTTTTAGGTCAAAAAATTCCTTGAAAGAGAGGGCTTGTTGCACTTCATAGTTAAGCCCTTCATATTCTTTGATATATACCATATATTCATTACTTGAATACAATTGTAGAGGCTCTATTTTTTTAGGTTATTCTTCCTCCTTCTATAAGAATTTGGCACAAAAGGTTTTTTTGGGGTGGGGCAATTGAAACCCTAGCAAATTTTGATGTGCTTGCTTCTTCTATTTTTTCCTTTCCTTTATCCACATTCTTATGATGTATGGCTCATGTTATACCTACCATGGATTAATTTAGGGTCATTTAAATTATCCTTTCCATGTCCTTTTGCCCATGATTGATTATTTCACATAGGTAACTCATCAAGACTATAGCAATTCTCTTTTTCTATTCCCCATTTTTTAATTTGATCCACAGGCTAGCAAGAATAATGCTATGATACCATTGTAATGACCCCAACCTATTATTTATGTAAGTATATTCAAATATGAATTATTTTTCCCAATTTTATATATATTATAATTTAAAATACCATAATAAACTCCATACACTTTTTATATCAAACTAACACGGTATACAATGATAATTTTTCACAACTATGTTCCAAAATCACTTAGTGTTTACATACATGAAATATAACATTACCAGCATGATAGATTTGATTTATATTTATGGAAATTATATAAACATGCTGGAATAAAGCATAAATTTCAACCATACATCTAACTATTAAATCTGAAATGCATACTCTGTAAACTAGAACTCCCTTCACAATTATGTAACTACAACACACCAAAATATATGCTGAAATTTAAACAAATATTTGTCATTTAAATACAACCTATGTATGAGATTTACTTCACTAAACCAAAGTTTTTTCATCCTCTAATCTCTAATAATCCAAGGGGTTTCATTCTTAAATCCCGTAGTTGAATATAAGTGCTCAAGCTATGAAAGAAATTGATAATTTGGCAAAAGATCTCAAACTAGTGAAGTTCTTTGATTTAAATAAGGGGCACTTATCCAAACATCCAAAATACCATAAATAATAGTAATGGAATGTTTCTATATTCTATATCCAACATAGGCAATAGAATGTTTTCATATTCTATCTCTAACATAGGTAATAGAATGTTTCCATATTCCCCCTCTAAAATAGGCCCACTAAAGATTTGCCATAGTTTCCTTACTACACCTTTGTAATTTTAACCCATAAAGATTCACCACTTCCACTCTCTTATGACAACCATAAATTTTGTCATATAGTTTCCATAATAGATATTCTCTTTTTAAAATTAGTTGATTGTAATTCCCCCTTTTAATATGTTGTTGTAGATTTTCCTTAATGAATGGACTATTTGGCCTTTTAATTAATTTGCTTTTTTGGCCTTGCTCGATTAATAATAATGACTTAAGTATCCCTTTAAATTAATATCATAAAGTGTTGTTGGGAAACAACTTAAAAAATTATTATTAAATTATTCTTTTATTTATTTGAAAAAGGGGACATGACATAAGGCTAATGATCCTCCAACTTTTCAAAGTAAGAATGAGGCTAAAAATGTAAACATAGTTTCACAACCATGTGATAGATTAGTTCTTCCACATTATCAAGAACATAGGAAATATGAAAGGTTACCCAAGCCTCCTCACCACGTGGTTAAACTAATTCTTGAATACAACAATGTATTTTTATCTCCACAGTGCAAGTTTAATAAATATCTACCTTTGCCTAGAGGTTATGATGTGAATGCATACTGTGACTCATATTATGACTCCCATAGATCTTCAGGATATCCTATGAATTGATATTATTCATTGAGACATAAGATACAAGATCTAATAAATAATAATGCTAATCAATAATTGGATGGACATAGTACTACATTGAATGAATATGTCCTTATGCCTAATCAATATTTATAAATCCTCAACCATACACTTCCAAATCATAATAAAAACAAACAAGCTGATTTTCACATGATACTACCTATACATCAAGCCATGATTTCTAAGGATCATATTTTAGATATTATTATATATGTATTATCATAGGTTCCTAAAAAGAAGCTCCATCTATTGCATTTTATGATAATGATATTCCAAAAGACAATACTAACAATTGTCCATGACTTATACATTTTTTTCTTAAAATTTTCACATTCAAAAATTACACATGGCATCATGATCTATGATGGTTCAAGTAAAAACTTAATTATGGTATCATTCCTAGCTAATAAAGGGTAAATTCAATGAGGCTTATCTGGGACAACCATGGTTCTTAAGAGTTTTGATGGTCTCACATGGACACCCATCAGTGGTATGAAATTACTAGTCACATTAGGTCTTAAGGCCATATTAGTATGGTTTTACATATTATTAAATAGTGAGACTTATGATTTATTACTTGGACACCCATGGTCAAACCAAATAAGATTTATCACTTCCACATTGCACCAATGCCTTATGTTTATGCACAATAAAAAAGTATAGACTATTCATGACACACCTTGAGTTATCCCTCTCATCTCATAAATAACAATAAATATTACCTAATGTGTTTCTTAAAAATCAAATCATTCAACCTCATGTGGTATCTATTAGAATTTCATCACCTAAACTTATGGTTTTCATAATTTTTATATTTGTAGTTTTAATTTTTAGAGGTTATGACTCCTAGAGCTAAAAATATTATATTTGCATCACCAAAATATATAACACTTATTCATCCATGTCCTTAGATAGCCTTATCATAACATTTTACATACATCCTTACTCAAGCACTATTAACCATTTTAACCACAAGTCAAAATGGGTCAACCCCCTATAGTCAAGACTTGATATGGGGATAAAAAATAGTGTCATAGGGTGTGTTGTGGTCTATTTGATGTCATTTAATTCCATTATAACCTTGGTCATGATCTATTTTAGTCTTATGTCATTTGGAGTCATCTAGGGGGTCAGACCATCATGACATGTCACACAAGAATAAATAGAGCAATTTGCTTATGCATTTTACAAGTGTGCTTAGAAAACGTTTTAGGTCAAAAGGACTACATGGATATGATGATTTTGGTCTCATAATCATCCCCTGTAAATGTGTTATCTTGATGAGTTATCCATCTCAAGATACAAGCCTTTAAAGATCAACTAGTAGTGTGGGATGTGCATAGGGGCGCCAACATTAAGCTGCAACAAATAGCCTTTTGGATTCAAAAAATATTTAATAAGCTCTAGTTTAATGTAGGGTAAACAAGTGGTGAGATCTCATGCAATCAAATCATAGATCAATGACACGTGGGCAGTCAAAGAGACAAAAGGTCCTTGGGGCAAATCAATGGTGCATATTTTTGTGTACGAGGCAAATTAATGATCTGTATTTAAAGAATAAGACAAATATCCAATGGAGTGCATTAAATCATACATATATGATCTAATGATACATGTTGAGTCAATTATTCAAATAATATTTAGCTTAAACAAAAATATACCAAGTGGCAAAATGACGTTCAATCAAACTCATATCAATGGCCCACATTTGATCATAGGTACTAAGATCAATGATCCATATTGAGTCAAAGGTCAAAGAGCCCATATTGAATTTGAGACTGCCAAGTGGAATGAAATCATTAACCAAATGAGTTGATAATAGGATCCATAGAAATCATGAAATACTACCAAATGTCATAATCTCAAATGCTTGGGTCACAGATCAATGACTGACATCGAAAGTCAAATCAAAGAGACTCTAGAAGAGATCGACAGAGTAAATTCGATCAAATTCTAGACAAATAAGATGAGGCTATATGTATAAATGATGACAAGCATATTTTAAAATGGAATGAGCAATGTGGAAAGGGAATGCCACATATTGATCCATGTAGGATCAAAGGATTTTATAGCAGAACAAATACTTTAAACTCACACGCCACCATGAAATCTCAGTCAAGATCTGAGATGAATAGTGACTGCCAAATATGAAGAACAAAGTCAAAGAGATAAATGGATGACTATAGATGGTAAATATAAGTGTATAATAAATATCTACCATCTATAAAAATGTCTATGACTATCATAACATGTGTCAACTCTCCTAATTCATTTTCAGATACTCAAGAGATGATCCATGATGAAGGTAATTTCATAAAGGCTAGCTAAAGAGTCTCTGGACCATTTTGGAGAGTTTGTCATGGTTTATATGGATATTTGTCTTAAGAGACATTCATGGTCTATTTCACACTTTATTCCCCTAATATATAATTAGTTCTCATGCCTTGACATGTGGCATTGTGACCTTTGAGCTTCTTTACTACATTCTATTCTCCTCCTCTACTTCTATAAGTAGCTCCCATTTTGGCCTTTGTAATATGATACCACACCATGTATGGTGAAGCCCTACTAGTTTTAAGATTTTAATTTACCTTATAATAATAAATGAAATCTATTTTGAGTTCATATCTCATCTTGTTAAAGTATGTGAAGAGATGTATAGTGAAAAACTAAGTGATATCAATCTATCCTTGCTTTCTCTTAGTCCTTCCATGTTTGATACAGGGGATTTTAGTCTAGCAGGTCATATGAAGTGTAGTTAAGTGTATGAATCTATCTTAAGTGTTTAATGATCCTTAATATCTACAACTTATCTATGGTTTTGCTTTCCTTAGATAGTCTTTATGCATCTCACCTTCATATTGTAACACTAATGCTAGTACATTCTAGGACTCTTAGGCTAGTGTTTTAGGCATTATTTCTTTATGAAAGAAGTAAAATAGTCATGTGGAAAACATCTTGGTGAATCACCCTTTTAAAATAGGTCTATTTCATGAAACTTCTATCCCTTTTCCCCCATAAGCAAATAGTTAGCATACATGAAAGTGCTTCAAGATATATTCAGGGAGCTAGCCCTTAAATCTAAAGGCTCATTTCCACCATAGGTACCCCACATACCTAAAAGTGTTCCCATGTCACCCAAATATGGAAGAGACTTGAATACCCTCTTCTAAGGTGCAATATTTGGTGATAATAATTTTGTCACTCTTGGTAGGACCCATTGTCTTCAATACAACTTGTCAAGGTAAATGTTGATCTTGACAACATCAGCTTCAAATTGGTATACTACTCAATATTTGGTGATTCCATCAATGTAAAATATAGTTCAAGACCATTATCCTATTATAAACTTGATCTCATAATTCATGGTTCTCACTAGGTCATCCTCTAGTAGAGTTCTCAACCCCATTAATCTACCTATTTAGCCTGAACTTCCCCTTGAAGTTCAATATCCTCATCCTAATCTACCCTTTGGAGAACCAATAGATTTTGATAGAGAGAAAGAGGTTTAAGAAATTAAATAAATTGAGGATTTAGAAAAAGATATGGATAAACCTTATGCCTTCCCTGATTTTAATACTAAAAATCTAATTCATCTTCAAGCATAGGATGCTATCCCTCCTAATGCCATAAAAGGTGTACCCATATTCAATGGTGAAACTCATGTTACACCTAATGAACACATTAGGGATGTCTCCAACTTTTATAGCTTCCATAATATCACTCAAGAGAACATTTCCATTAAAATCTTTGCCATGTCCCTTAGAGGGAAGGCTATTTATTGGTATAGGATTATAGAAGGTGGATGCATCACATCATGGGATGAGTTTGGAGTATTTTTTACCTCAATATTTGGAAATGAAAGTGACCACACCTCTCATACATAAGCTCAATGTGATCAAAAGAGGATCCATAGAGACAATGCATGAATTTAATGAGAGATTTCAAAAGACTTGGAATAGATTACCTCCTCCTATGAGGCCACCTTCTAGTTTTGTGTTCCCTACCTACTTGAGAGCCATTGGTAAATAAATTGCTAGCAAGCTTTAATCCATGGGGGTTTCCACTCTTCCTGAAGCATATGATATTGCTATTAAAGCTAAGAATGGTCTCATCCAAGCTGGAAGATTACCTCCTAAAGTTTATATGCCTCCATTGTCTTATACTTATACTAATACTATAGATGTGGCCCAAATACTTAATGTTAACACCAAGTCTAGAGCTGCTCCTGGGAAGAAAGATAATTCCATAGACAAAGATGCACATATTCAATGGTTAGAATCTAAGCTTGGGAGAGGGAATATGTAATAAAGTGTGTATCAGAATCCTTACCCCCATCGGCAATAACATGGTCAACAATTTGGAAGAAGAAGTCAATGGCAGCCTAACTCTAATAGGCCTACCAATGTGTATAATCCTAACTCCACCACCAATGCAAGAGAGATGATACCTGTGCATAACAACTTGGTGCAAGGAGAAAATTAGTAGAAAGACCAATTTATGGATTTTAATGAAGGTAGAGATAAAAATCTTGTTTCTCAAGAAGTAGTCACTCTTCTCTTATTAGCTAAATATAAAGTCATGATGCAAATAAGTGAAGGTAGACAGACTCAAGGAGAGATCTTCACCAATTTCCTAGTTGAGGACACTTTTATGCTTAATCAGGGAACCTCTATTGTAAATAAAATTAGATCTAAGATAAAGTCTTTGAGTGGTGATAGCAATGTGCCTACAAGATCATTTAATCCTCATACAAAGCAACAAGTTATGGCTGTAGGTGTGGTAACCTTAAATAGCTTTACATATCTTCTAAATTAGAATGTTGGAAGGACTGTTCAAGGCCCTCCAAATCCTTAGGTTCTAATCACTTCCTTGCCTCCAAGAATCTGAGAGAAAGTAGGTATAGCTTATTTAAACATTGTATATTAATTGAAGAGTATAAAAAAATCCATTTCCTTTTGGGATGTTCTTCATATGCCTGGTCAAAAGGAGCTCCTACAAAAACTATTATCTACTATCCATACTAGTGTCCCTCCTTCAAATCAAAGTCATGATCATGTTAATTTTACAAATTCTCATAACACTATTGTTGAAGCATCCACTAGGGCTGAGAAACCTTGACCATTCTATCTCACTCTCATAGTGGGTGACAAACTGGTCCATAATCGCATAGTTGATAGTGGAACTTCTAATTCAATCATGCCCAAAGTGGTAGTTGATATATTGGGCCTAAAGTATGAGATTCATAGCAAAGGAGTTTTAAAAACTAGATGGTACACCTGCCAAGATGATATAATTGATCAAAAACTTGAAGGTTTTCTTGTATGATTGTCCTAGTTTTACTATCCTTCAATATATAGTTGTTGTTGACCTCCCAGCTCACTTTGTAATCTACCTATCAAGGGACTTTACATCCAAGATACATGGATATCTCTCAATTGATTGGTATTTATTGGACCTAAAATAAAGATATGTGCTAAGGTGACCATAAGGACTCAGCCTCTTACAAGGTTTCATATTGAGCCCTACATTGGGACACATTCTAATTTGAATTGTGTTGTTCATGAAGAGAAGGATTCTATTGTAGATGATGGTACTTATTCCAAGATTGAAGGCATTTATGATTTTTTTCTTGATAAATATGGTACCAATACTTATGAGCATGATCCTTATGCATTTATGAAGGAAAATGATCTAGGAGTATATTGTATACATGTGGAAAGAATACCAACACCTCAACTTTCCAAAGAAGAAGGTGAAGATGATGAGATGTGGAAGATGTTTTTAATGGTTCAAGATTAGAATTGGTGTATGAGATGGTGTTATGTTGGTATTACCATCTAAATAGTAATACTATGCTTCATATATATTCCATTTTAGTTGTACTTGTAATGTGGCTGAGTACGAAGGTTTAATTCATGACCTTCAATGGGCAAGGAGAAAGGGAATCAAAAAATTGAAAGTATATGGAGATATTTAATTAGTTATTCATCAGGTTAGGAATGTGGTTTCTAAAAATAACCCTTTACTTAAGTCATATAATCATAGGGTATGGGATTTTTTTCAAGACTTCAATGCATTCAACATACAATCAATCCCAAGGGAGCATAATAATCATGCTGACAGACTAACTGCCATAAGAGCTCAATTTGATACTCCAACTACCATAAAAGAGGGGAAGCAATCTCACCTTAAGATAATTATAAATTTTTTTGTACCTGATAATGAAGTGTCTTGAAAAGTGTTTGATAGTGACAAACACATGCATGCTTCTTCCAAAATGATGTTGAGTTTTCTTCAAAGAATCAAAGAAGACTACAAGAACAATTTGGTGATTAGATTGTGCATCTAAGAAAAAATAGGATACCTAAAGGTCTAGTGACCTTATAATTATCTTAAATGATAATGATCAAAAGAAGAAGAAAAAGTGAGTATGTCTACAAAATAGGATAACTATGAAATAGTCTTGATCTTCAAAGATAGACTCCTTAAACTAGGAAAGGTATGTTATACATTAGAGAAACAAGCATTCATTAAGTTGTGTAAAGAGTTTCATGATATCTTTGATTGGGAATATAAGGATATCAAAGGATTTGATCTTATTCTATCACACCTTACTATTGAATTGGAACCTAGAGTTAAACCGGTTAGATAGAAATAAAGACCTATCAATCCCGAGGATGAACAACTCATGAGGTTAGAGCTCACTAAACTCTTTAAATCTAAAATAATCTTTCCTATCAATCATTAAAAATGGGTAGAATACCTTGTGCATGTTATAAATAATAATGGGGAGATAAGACTTTGTGTGGAATTTAGAGATCTTAATAGGGTGTCACTCAAAGATCACTATGCTCTACCTTCAATAGAACAAATTTTGTAAGTTGTTTGAGGATATCAACATTTTTCTCTCTTAGATGACTATTCAGGTTATAATCAAATTCTTGTGAATGAATATGATCAATTTGAGAAAACATTCACTACTAAATGGGGGATTTTCTCTTATATAAAAATGCCATTTGGTTTGTCAAATGTTGGTGCTACTTTTGAAAGAGCAATGGACACAGCCTTCAAAGGTTTGATCAATGAGATGTTGTTGGTTTATCTAGATGATATAATAGTGTTTTCTAAAGATGATAATGAACATATGCAACACTTGAGACAAGTATTTGAAGTATGTAGGCAGTATGGAGTATCTCTTAATCCAAAAAAAATGCATCTTTGCTATCCATGAAGGTAAGCTCTTGGGACATATTATTTCCAAATATGGTTTGGCTATTGATACTAAAAGGATAGAGGCTATTTTATTCCTATCATTTCCCTTACATAAGAAAGGTATCTAATTTTTATTAGGTAAGATACATTTTTTAAGGAGATTCATACCTAGTTTTGCATCTTTAGTGAAACCTATCACAACCATGCTAAAAAAGAATCAGGGTTTTTCTTGGACTAAGGAAGGTAAGAACAATTTTGAAGCCATTAAAAAAGTAATTGAACAAGCTCCTACTCTTGTGAATCCTAATTTTTCTAAAGAATTCATTTTTTATTCATTTTCTAACCTTGATACTATCTTAGCTATGCTAATGCAAATGAATAATGAGGGTGTAAATCAACCAATTGCATTCTCTAGTCACGTTTTGGAAGATTATGAAATCAAGTATACCTTTGTTGAGAAGCAATCCTTGCTATTTTAATAAGACTAAATAAGTTTAGGCATATGGTTTTAAACAATAAAATTTGTGTTATGGTCTCTCATCCTAGTACTAAGGAGTTTCTTTTGAGCAAAGACCTTAGTGAGAAGAGGGCAAGGTGGATCACTAAGGTAATGGAATATGATGTTGATATCAAAGTAAAAACATTGATAAGAGGTAAGGGCCTTTGTGAACATCTAGCTTCCAATATTCATGAGTCAAAAGAAGAGGTTTTAATCAATCATGATTACCCCCAACCAGCTGGTTCCTTGCATATACAGAGTTGGACACAAGATGTGATCAGATTTTTTCAAAGTGGTGAGTATCCTAATGATATGAGTAGATATCAAAGGAGATATTTTAGATTTCAAGGTATTACCTTTTGCCTTATATATGGCATTATTTTTAGAAGAGATACTAATGGTGTATTGTTGAGGTGCATTGACAATGACCAATTTGGAGTGTTGCTTGAGAAGTTCCATAATGGAATAGTAGGAGGTCATTTCTCCTCAAGAATCACAACTGCCAAGATCATGAGGGCAAGATATTATTGGCCTAGCCTTTTCAAATACTGTCATGCTTGGGTGAGAAGGTGTGTACAATGTGCTTCTTTGTGGGAAAACAAAAGCTTGCATCTCTTACTTTGAAGCCTATCTAAGTGGATCAACCTTTTATGCAATGAGGTCTTGATTTTATTGGCATGATAAACCCCTTATCAAGTGCTGGTCATAAATGGATATTCACAGTAATTGATTATTTTATGAGGTGGGTTGAGGCAAAAACATTGAAGGAAGCTAATGAGAATTCTATCTTGGAGTTCTATGAGAGCATCATAACACGGTTTGACACTCCTACTATTATTTCAAACAATTCTTTTGCTTTTATAGGTGCTAAAACAACTGATTGGGCAAATAGTAATGGCATATTCTTAAGTACTTCATCTAACTATTACCCTCAAGGTAATAGGTTGGTTGAATCTACTAACAATCATCTAATCAAAATCATCAAGAAAACCTTAGAGAGCATAAACAAAGGGATTGGCACACCAAATTGAAGACAACTTTATGGGATGATAGGATAACTCCCAAGAGGTCAATAGGGAATTCTTATTTTGTGCTTGTCTATAGAAGAGAGGCTAGGTTGTATATCTCTCAAGAGCTACCTACCTTAGAGTTATCACATCAATTAGAGTTGTTTGAAAACACTCCAATGGAGGTGAGATTGACAGAATTAATGGAGCTGCAAGAGACTAAAGATAAGGCTCATCAAGCTATAAAACATCACCAAGTATTAATGAAAAGGTCTTTCAACAATAAGGCAACTCCAAAATCATTTCAAGAAGGTGACATAGTATTGAAGTGGGATGAAGATAAAACAAAACCAGGGAGGCATACCAAATTTGACATCCTATGGAGTGGACCATATGTCATCATCAAGTGCAAGCAAATTAATTCTTTCCAATTAACAAATATGAATGGAGAAGAGCTGCCTATCCCTATGAATGGGATACATTTAAAACCATGATATTGAGAAGTAAAGGTTAGTTTTATAAATAGTAGATTAGGTGTGTGTTTTATTTCATTCATGTGTGTTGTGTTTCCTAAGTGTTCTAGTTGAACACATATGTGTTTATGTTTTGTGTCTTATTCTTATTATTTTTTGTTGTTTGGTGTGTTATTTCAAGACAATTTATGTGTCAAACCTATGTAAAAGTGACTCCATAACCCAATGGATAGGATTAAGCAACTGGTCTTAGTATAACAAGCATACCACCCTTGGAAAATCATCAAGAATGTTGACCGTTTTGACCACAAGTGAAAATGGGTCAACCCCCTATAGTCAAGACTTGATATGGGGATATAATATAGTATCATAGGGTTGTTGTGGTCTATTTGATGTCATTTAATGCCATTCTAATCTTCGTCATGATCTAGTTTAGTCTTATGTCATTTGAAGTCATCTAGGGGGTCAAACCATCATGACATGTCACATAGGAATGAACAGATCAGTTTGCTTATGAATTTTAAAAGTGTGCTTATAAAACCTTTTAGGTCAAAAGGAATATATGGATATGATGATTTTGGTTTCATAACCATCCCCTATAAATGTGGTGTCTTGATGAGTTTTCCATCTCAAGATACAAGCCTTTAAAGACCGGCTAGCAGTGTGGGATGTGCATAGAAGCATCAACATTAAGCTATAGAAAATAGCCATTTGGATTCAAAAAATCCTTAACAAGATCTAGTTTATTGCAGGGTTGACAAGTGGCAATATCTCATGTGATCAGACTATAGATCAATAACATTTGGATAGTTAATGAGTTAAAAGGTCCTTGGGGTAGATCAATGGTGTGTGTTCCTATGTACAAGGCATATCAATGATATGTGTTTAAAGACTAGGACCCAAATCCAATGGAGCATGTTGAATCATATAGATAAGATCTAATGGTGTGCATTGAGTCAAATAGTCAAACAATATTGAGCTCAAATATAAAGCTACCAAGTGGTGAAATGATGTTCAATCAAGCATAGATGAACAACCCAAATTTGACCATAGGTACTAAGATCAATAGTGTGCATTGAGTCAAAGGTCAAGGAGCCCAAATCAAACATGAGATTGACAAGTGGAATAAGAGAATTAACTAGATGGGTTGATAATAGGATCCAAAAATAACATGAAATGCTACCAAATTTCATAATCTTAGATGCTTGAGTCATAGATTAATGACTGACTTCAAAATTTAAATTGAAGAGACTCCATAAGAGATTGACAGAGTAACTTTGACCGAATTCTAACAGACAAGATGAGGATGCATGTCCAAACGATGATAGGAATATTTTAAAATGGAATGAACAACATGGAAATGGAATGCCACATAATCAACCATGAAGGATCAAAGGATTTTGTAGAAGAGCAAATACTTCAGACTCATACGCCACCATGAAAGCTCAATCGAGTTTCAAGATGAATAATGACTGCCAAATGTGAAGAACGAAGTATAGGAGACAAATGGATGACTGTAAATGGTAAATAAAAGTGACTAGAATATAAATAACAAATAGGAAAATATCTATGACTTTCATAACATATGTGTCAAATCTCCTAATTCAGTTTGAAATGCTTGAGAGATGATCCATGATGAAGGCAGTTCCATAAAGGCTACCTGAAGAGTCTCTATACCATTTTGGAGAGTTTGTCATGGATTTTATGGACATTTGTTCTAGGAGACATTCATAGTCTATTTCACACTCCATTCCCCTATAATGTAACTAGTTCTCATGCCTTGACATGTGGCATTGTGACCTTTGAGCTTCTTTACTGTATTCTGTTCTCCTTCTCTAGTTCTATAAGTATCTATCATTTTGGCCTTTGTAATCTAATACCACACCATGTATGGAAAAGTCCTACTAGTTTTAAAATTATACTTTGCCTTAGAATAATAAATGAAATATTTTTTGAGTACATATCTCACCTTGTTAAAGTATTTGAAGATATGCATAGTGAATAGCTATGTGATATCAATCTATCCTTGTTTTCTCTCAATCCTTCTATGTTTGATGCAAGTGATTTCAGTCTAGCAAGTCTTATGAAGTATAGTTAAGTGTATGAATCTATATTAAGTGTATAATGAGCCTTAGTATCTGTAACTAATCTATGGTTTTACTTGCCTTGGATAGTCTTCATGCATCTCACCTTCATATTGAAACACTAATGCTAGTGCATTCTAAGACCTTTAGGCTAGTGTTATAGGCATTATTCTTTGCAAAATAAGTACAATGGTCATATGGAAGACATCTTGGTGCATCACCCTTTTAGAATAGGTCTATTTCATGCAACTTCTATCCCTTTTACCCCACAAGCAAATAGTTAGCATAGGTGAAAATACTTCAATATATATTCAAGGAGCTAGCCATTAAATCTAGAGGTTCATTTCCACCATAGGTACCCCACATACCTGGAAGTGTTTCCATGTTTCCAAAATATGGATGAGGCTTGAACACGCTCTTCTAGGGTGAAATATTTGGTGACAATAGTCACTACAAAGAGTTTAATTATATAAATAATTATCTGAGCTAATAGACGTGATTTTTTTCAAAAGGTTAAGGTAGCTCCCATAGCCAAATCTCATGATGATTATATTAGTGATGATATTTAGTTTACAACATAGCTCATTATTACATGATCGATCCTAAATATTGTGATTTTTAAAAATAGTTATAGTGATGTATATGACTCCCAATAATCATGGTTAACCCTTTGCAGATAGATAGATGACATCATCGATTATCCATGCTAGCCTATCCCTTGTACTTCATCGATACACCCTATTATACATAGATTATTTTTCAATCCTTATTATATATGTCATCCATTTCATATGGCTTCCTCCCCTGAGTTTATGCATAGCCTCATGCTTCTTTCAAATTTGACATCTATGCCTTTGATTGGTTTCCATTAGCACTCTTATATCCCCTTGATTATGTTAATTTATATGTTATCATGACCCTTTATATTGATTATTGATTCCATTCTAAACACTTGCAAAAAATTTCCAATGATGATAACATATATATCGAGACCCTCCATCCTACATGCATTGATTCTTGAAGGAAGTTATAGGTTGTTTGGAATTATTTTATTTATTTTTTCTAGTTTTTTGCCCTTTGTCTTGCATGATTGCCTTCTTGATTTTTCCCCTTTGTTTCTTCCTTGCATGATACTCTTTCTATAAAATTAAAAAAATACATTTTGTTTTTAATATATATATATATATATATATATATATATATATATATATATATATATATATATATATATATATATATATATAGTTTGCCTTTATCTTTGTCGATGGATATATCCCATGTTTATCTACATATTCTAGAGGTTAACATATACATGTTATACACATGATTCTCATGGTATTATTCAAATGGGTGAGATGAAATATATGCATGTTACATATGTGTAAACACATAATTTTGGTAAAAGGGTTAGTATTGCAATGCTTATAGTGTTGTTTTGTGCATATGGTTCATCAATTGAATTAGGGTCTTATTGACACATTTCCATGATTTTTTTTTCTTCTTTGTGCTATCTTATAGTCTTTATTTTTTATATTTTATCTTTATATTTTGTTTGTTTTATTCCCATATGCATGTTTCTACGTTTATCTCTTCATATCCTACATGTTTTCCTCTTGAGATAGATTTAGTAGTTAATTTGTAATCGTTGAATGTGCCCTCCATGGACTCAATGAATTGTCAAATCCATCCTTTGTAATTTTTTGGGTCCTTCTACCTTATTTGAAACATTTTGATGTTTAGATTCATGTATGTTAGCTCTATCTTTCTGTTCATCGACTTGTCCATGAACTCTAATTCAAATTAAGAAAGAATATATATATAAAATTTATAGAAACATTTCAAAACACAGGTAGAAGGGAAAAGTATAAAGTGGAATCATCAATAATTTCATGTATAGACACAGTTCACATTGATATATATATGTTTAAGGACTTATCAAAAAGTTTTAGCTAAATTTTGTACCAAAATAAGGATAGAAAAATGTTCATATGGTTACATTGCACTTATGGAGAAGAGGGAAAATATCTCACTTGAAATTCCACTCACATGCACAAGAGAACTACAATGATTCTGATTCCAAGCATGTGGGATATGTAGATACAAATCCTTGATGAGGTTATCTCAATTAACTAACCTTATAATTTTATATTCCTATTGCAAGTGTTTGTGGCAAATTAGGTCAAAAAGATAAATCAAACATTCTGCTTGATAAATTAGTATAATAATCACACAACCATGTGTGATATTTGATAACACATCTACAAAAAAGTATAGAATCTAGATTAGTGCTAAGTATAAATTCAATGGCTTAGAACATATTTGGTAGTATATGTAGTACATAGTCAGTAGTCTTTCAAATTCACATTCAACATTTTCTTGCGAGGCACCAAATCTTTCCTTTCAATTCGTGAGCTCCAAATTTGATACAAACCTGCACAATAATTTTTTAGACCACTACTCTAGTATTAACATCCAAATATTCTACCCAAATGTGCTGGATTATATTATTCATTATCATTTCATTGTTATTGCTTTTATTAGCTCATTTGCTTGTTCTATCAATCCCTATTTTAAAAACATGTAGGATTCAACTTTACTGTTTTATACTATCATATAATAGATCCCCTTTGTTTCATCCTTTTAATTTAGTGTGTATTAGGTTATTTACCCTAGTGTCAAAATTTAGTAATTTTTTTGGTGAATCTCTTCGTTCTTCGAGCATCAACCTAGGGTTTCAAAATGCTCATCCCCCTAGGGTTGGATTTTTTGAGCTTTATTTGACTTTTGATTTATTTCCTTAGATCTATCCCTAGATATCATTTTTATATTGGATTTACATCCACTTATCACATTTAGGTAAGCCTAACCCTAACTATTATTCAACCAAAAATTTTCATGACATCTTTTTCTATAGGGTTTATTGGGTTGATTTTTTTAGTTTTGATTTTTTTCACATTATTGGCTAAGGATTGTCTTTGATTATTTATAGTTTAAGCTCTTCCTTAGTTTTATTTATGGCTTATGATCAAAATATAGATTATTATGATGCAAATGGAATATATATGAATGTTATAAATATTAATTTTACATGTGATGATAATATTAGTAAGGAAATGCTCGATCAATTTGAATAATACATTAGACCCAATATTTTTTTCTTATTGAAGTCATACAAATCTTGAATGAAGTAGTTTCTTTTCATATAGATCATGATGTACATGTGATTGTTAATGATTGTTCATTTACTACTCCTGTCTCTTCTAGTGTGCCTTTGTTTGAAATTAATAGTCAATTGGCCCTTTTGAACAAACCTATTGAGAGTTCTATTAATTCTACACATGAGATGTTAGGTTGTGGAGCTAAAAGCTTCACAGATGCAAATGGAGGAGGTTGTTGAGTTGCAGAGCAACCGACGTCGGTCAGGCCAACCGACGTCAGTCATATTAAGTGTGCAGAGAAACTGACATCAGTTAGGGTCGGCTGACATCGGTTAGACAGGAACTGACGTCGGCAATCTGTGTGTGCGTGCATTTGCATGTGCTTCTAGAACTGGTCTAATTTTAGATGGACAGTTAGTTTGCATGTAAAAGACTAATTTTAGTCTTGAGTCTGCGTTTCTAATTATTGTAATTAGGAAGTCTAATTATTGTTTGTATGGGATCTATTTAAGAGACCCATGGGGCTGTATTGTAAAGTTGTAGAATCATAAGGACTTGCAAAGGCAAGGACAAGGGTTCTTCCCAAGTGTAAGATCTAGGTCTGCAAGTGTGCAAGACTAGGTTGATCTGCAGGTTGTGCAAGATCAGGTAAAAGATCTACATGGTAAGTAGGGTCAATTGATCTACGGTGTGTGTGTAAGGTCAAAGGAGATCTGTAGGGTAGCAAGGTCAAAGGAGATCTGCAACACAACAAGGAGCAAGATCAGGGAGATCTATTTAGAGTACGTGGTGTACTCGATTGGTACTGAAAGTAGGCAACAACGGTTGAGTTGATTGTCACTTACTGGTTGGTGTACTGGCAGTGTTGTTATTGACTGGTTGAAACAACAACTCTGTGTTTGAGTTGATTGGTTTGTAATTGAGAGAGAGAACTCTTGAGGGAGAATTAATGGTATGCCCAAGAGGTGTGGAAAGAGTGTGATTTATTCATTGTATTTCCTTTTGGAAGAGTGTTAATACAAAATTGTATTGTCTCTCATATTCTGTGTTGTTTCTGAATTCTAGTTACATTTTACTTCTAGTTTAATTCTGTGTTTAGTTGCTTATACAAGGTAATCAAGTGTACTCTTAAGGAGTAGGGATCCTAACAATTGGTATCAGAGCTAGGATTACCAAGTGATACCCCTGACAATTGGTATCAGAGCTAGAATCACCAAGTGATACTCCTAACAATTGGTATCAGAGCTAGGATCACCAAGTGATACTCCTGACAATTGGTATTAGAGCTAGGATCACCAAGTGATACCACTGATAGTTGGTATCAGAGCTTGGTTAGGTACACTAACAGGTGGTCAGAGCGTGTTAAGTGTTTGTTGATTATAGGTCACTCTCAGGGGTTTCTGATTGAGTGAGAATAAAGCAATGGCAGAAGAAAATACACTAAGAATGGAAGAATTCAATGGCAAGAATTATCAATTACGGTATTATGGAAAGAAAGAGCAGGTAAAGAAAGATTGTTGGTTGGTAGAAGATCAACATGAAAGAAATGAAGAAGCAGATGTTGCAGGTATTGTTGCACAAGATGCTCTTATATGTTCTTTGGATAAAGTAGAATCTTGGGTTTTAGATTCTGTTGCCTCTTTCCATGCAACCTCAAATAGAGTATTTTTTCATGATTATGTCCATGAAGACTTTGAAAAGATTTATTTAGGGGTTGGTGAGCCTTGTCAAATTTTTGGCAAAGGGGAAGTGTAGCTAAAATTGTAGATGGGCAACACATGGGTGTTGAAGGATGTCATGCAGGTCCCAGTCTTGAAGAGGAGTCTAATTTTTGTAAGAAAGTTGAGTGATGAGGGATGCACAGTAACTCTCACAGTGAAATCTTAGAAAGTTTCCAAGGGTGCACTTGAATTAGCATGTGGTAAGAAAGTAGGTACTCTTTATCTATCTACTTGTATTACTAATTCTCCTTCTAGTTTATCTACTTCAGATGTAAATGCGAAGATGTGGCTCTGTAGGCTTGGTCACATGAATAAGAAGGGGATGCATGTTCTTAAGAGGAAGTCTGATGTCTTTGACAAACTTAAAAACTGAAAAGCCTTGGTTTTCATGGAGGAGATGATGGACAGAGATAAGCTCAAAGGGCTAAATAATTTTGAGCAGGGCAGTTTGGGCAAAGTTATGATCCAAAGTGAGCTCGTGGATAAAAGTCATCACTCACAAGAAAACATAGTTACCGATGTCGATCAGGTGAGAACCGACGTCAAACAGGTAGATACCGACGTCAGTCATATGCAGACTAGAGTCGGTAGTGTCAGACAGGTGGAGACCGATGTCGGTCAGGGAACCGACGTCGGTGACCAGGTGGACACCGATGTCAGTTACGAAATTAGCATCGGCGATTAGGTGGAATCAACATCGGTTGGGTGCAGACCAGGGTCGACCAGAGAATAGATTTTGGGCAGACAACAAGTTATCAAGGAGTCTCAAATGCCTATATGGAGGACTGAAAGGGTAAGTAAGCCTCAAATTCATTATTCCCCTTCTTTATACTACTTGAACTTGTTGCTCACTAATGGTCAAGAAATAGGAAGTTTTAAAGAGGCAATGCAGGTAGAATCTAGAAAACAGTGGGAGCATGGCATGAATGAGGAGATTGATTCCTTGGGAAAGAACCAAATGGGAGATTTGGTAGAGTTGTCAGCCGGGATGAATGCACTGAAAGACGAATAGATTTCTAGGTTAAAAAAAGGAGAGAATGGACACGTGAGACAGAAGGCCAGGGTATATGGTCTTGAGCAAGCTCCAAGATAGTGGTATAGGTTTGACAGGGGTATGACAAAGCATGGCTTTAGTCTATGTCAATGTAACCATTGTGTTTATTTTATTAGGTTGGATAATGGTCACAACATTATCTTGTTACTGTATGTGCATGATATGCTTGTTGCAGGTTCATACATGCAGGGATTTGCTGAGCTAAGGGTAAAATTAGTTTAGAAGTGTGCCAGGAAGGATTTAAGAGGAGCAAAAATCCTTGGCATGAGTATTTCTAGAGATAGGGAAAGTCACAGATTGATGTTGTCTCAGGATGATTGTGTGAATGAGGTAGTGGAGAGGTTCAAAATGTAGGATGCAGAATCAGTTAGCACACCTATGGATGGACAGTTCACAGAAAAGTGTCTCAAATCACATGATGAGGTTGAGTACATGTGTACTAGACCTGATATTACCCAAGCAGTGGGAGTTGTCAGCAAGTTTGTGGCCAATTCAGGAAAGAAGTAGTAGGGATTCATGCTATGCAGGGTCAGGCACTTCTCTACATGGGTATGTAGATTCGGATATGGTAGGTTACTTCGATGACATGAGAAGCACCACAAGATTTATGATGGTTGGTCTTCAAGATTGAACTTGAAGAGGGATACAAGTCAGGAAACAAAATTAGACGATGTACAGGTACAAGTACAGGTGCAGCTATTTATTTTCAAGTGTGAGATTGTTAGGTTGTGGAGCTAAAAGCTTCACAGATGCAAATGGAGGAGGTCGTTGAGTTGTAGAGCAATCGACATCAGTCAGGGCAATTGACGTTGGTCATATTCAGTGTGCAAATAAATTGACATCGATTAGGGTCAGTCGACATCGATCAGACAGAAACTAACGTCAGCAACCTGTGTGTGCATGCGCTTCTAGAACTGGTCTAATTTTAGACAAATAGTTAGTTTGCATGTAAAAGACTAATTTTAGTCTTGAATCTGTGTTTCTAATTATTGTAATTAAGAAGTCTAATTATTGTTTGTATGGGATATATTTAAGAGACCCATGGGGCTGTATTGTAAAGTTGTAGAAACATAAGGACTTGCAAAGGCAAGGACAAGGGTTCTTCCCGAGTGTAAGATCTAGGTCTACAAGACCAGGTTGATCTGCAGGTTGTGCAAGATCAGGTAGAAGATCTACATGGTAAGTAAGGTTAGTTGATCTGCAGGTGTGTGTGTGTACAAGGTCAAAGGAGATCTGTGGGCTAGCGAGGTCAAAGGAGATTTGCAACACAACAAGGAGCAAGATCATGGAGATCTACTTGGAGTACGTAATATACTCGATTGGTACTGAAAGTAGGCAACAATGGTTGAGTTGATTGTCACTTACTGGTTGGCGTACTGGCAGTATTGTTACTGACTGGTTGAAACAACTCTGTGTTTGAGTTGATTGGTTTGTAATTGAGAGAGAGAACTCTTGAGGGAGAATTACTGGTACACCCAAGAGGTGTGGGAAGAGTGTGATTTCTTCATTGTATTTCCTTCTAGAAGAGTGTTAATACAAGATTGTATTGTCTCTCATATTTTGTGCTGTTTTTGAATTCTAGTTACATTTTACTTCTGGTTTAATTCTGTGTTTAGTTGCTTATACAAGGTAATCAAGTGTACTTTTAAGGAGTAGGGATCTTGACAATTGGTATCAGAGCTAGGATCACCAAGTGATACTCCTGACAATTGGTATCAGAGCTAGGATCACCAAGTAATACTCCTGACATGAGATAATAACTATGGTACATTCTATAGGTGATTGTTTTACCCTAATTTGGTTTTAAAATCCCTAATAGGATATATACTAGTATATGAATAGAGATTAATAAATATGGTATTCAAACATACATCTAAATATAAAATACTGATGTTGATTGCAATGATTTAACATATGGCATATCTTAAATATTTTCAATATAAAAAAGGGATAACAACTTAAATTTTTGATTGTTTGTCTGACTTTGACTAATTTATAACATTTAAAAATATATTAAAGCATGCCTATGCTTTGTCTAGTTTAATAACTATGTTTTTGTTTATGAAGGTTTAGTTTTATTGAATCTAGGTCAGTATTGACTGTTGATACTACCCTGTATGGTTGGTAATGACCTATACTAAAATATGTGCATGTGAATATATAATCACCTTCAACTGTATTTAAAAACTCTATATGTATAATGTTAGATTATGATGATGCATGTAACTATCTCTTTCACCTTAAAACCATATGTGTGCTCATGAGGGCTAAAAACGTATAAAAACTAGAAAGGTTTAGTGGGTTGAGTTGACCACAATCCCACCCATTTGATGATTTACTATTGTCTACGTGTTTGATACTAAAAGGAAGAAAATAAAGCCACATATAGTTTTCCCACCTAGTGTGATTGTAAAATTTTACTCTTTTGATATATGTATGCAACTAATAATTTGAATTTGATACTTAAAAATATTTTCTTTGATTTGGCTTTAATATGCTTCAAACTTGGCTTAAGACTAATCCTAGTGAGCGTTTTATAATTTGGGAAGAATATAGCATATTTGATCAATGTGCATTAGTGTATAGATGTGTTCTAGATAAGTCCCAAGTACCTTATCAAGTTAGGCCTTGATTTGTATATATGAGTCAAAATAGGTAATTTCTCATGCAACTAACATGCTAGGAATATGGGCCAACTCTAAAAAAAAGTTCTATTTAAAAAAATATCTGATGAGGCTAGGATATGCTCGATAAATGTATAATAAATGACCTCATCTTACTCTTTCTTTCTATTAAGTTTGATTGCATTTTGTAACTTTTATTTTGATCTGAGATGAGTTAGGATGTAATTATCTATCTGTAATTTTTAACAAGTGTGTTGGAAAATTCATGTTTTGCAATAAAATAGGTCATCATCAGGCTAACGAACAAATATGAAGTGGATTGCATGTTTTTAGAAGCATTAGAATCAATTCAGTTTAGTTTTGGAACTCCATACTATTTCAAGTTGTCGCATTTTCAGACTTACCTTTAAAACTCTATATTTAGCCCCAAAATTATCTGAATTAGCTCTGGTACTCCTGTAGATAAGCTCTAAAACTTTCACGGCTAGATATATAACTGATAAAGATCTATTCTAAAACGACCGGTGATCTGTCAGGTCAATGATCCCATTAAATCAGGAACAGATTCCTGATTTTTGTATTTGCAAATCCAAGATATTTATCACACAGCTGGACATCCAACCACATCTTGATTTAGCATCTATTCTGGGTGCAATTTCGTTCCATCGTATCTATGAAACAGTTACGACCATCAAAACATCTATATATGCATGCCTAGGAATTTAGGATAAATAGAGAAGAAGATCATTGAAGAATAGAGAGAAAATGATAGATTAGTACATTTTTTAATACAAAATATTTTATCAATGAAATAGCCATCTCTGTTTTGAAAGAAAATTAAATTGTTCAATCCTATTTCTAGGCGGAGCAAGGGCCCACTCCTCCAAAGAACCAAGATCTTCATTTTTAGTCGGTATTTATGTTTTATTCAAGTAAATAGGTAACTCTGTTAAATTTATAAATGCTTCCAACTCCTTAAAGTTAATTTTTTTTATAAATTTGTTCCTGCAGGTGTTTTAGATTAAATTCTCATTTCTTTGCAATCATTTTCCAGCAATCTATTTTATTCTGCAACAGTGTGTTTACTTCTAGCAAATTCATTTCTGCAAACATGTGTTTACTTCCAACAAATTCATTTATGTAAACATGTGTTTACTTCCAACAAATTCAATTCTGCAAACGTGTGTTTACTTCACTAATTTTCATCGTTTGATTCTAATAAGGTTTTGACCAAGAAGTCCTTAAGACATTATAAATCTCCCAAAAATAAAAAAGAAAAAAATACAAATACCTAAAATCAATTACCAAATCACTACAATTCCTCTTATTGCATATAGCTTTAGACACAACCCTGGTTAAATATGACATCAACAGAAAGTTGATTAAATGTAGGGAATAATGACACCCAACATTTTTGGCACTGTTGTCGGGGACTCACTAGTTGGAATTTTTTAATTAAGTGTCAACAAGAGCAATAATAATTCATTTAGTAATTAAAGAAAATTTCCCTAATTTATGAGTAGACCACGAGACTCCAAGGGTAGATTTCTCCCTAAAATATTTGAACAAGAATTTCCATCATCCTCTAGTTTAAGTAAGGATGTTGAGCAAGAATTAGAGGCACCATTATCTCCTATAAGACAAGAAGCAAAATTGCCATTTTTGGAATTTTTGGATCAGTCACCATAACCAAATAAAACCTTAGGGAGAAGGATTATTTCTCAAGATCTATTGAGGGAAATTTTTGATTCTCAATTGAGTAGTCAACCTCCTATACCTAACTTTTCACCATCCCCAAAACAAACCACATACCACATTGATTAGGAGAAGGGACTAAAAAATACTAGAGAGATGGCACGAGAAGCTAGAAGAGAATCTAAGAGAACCTTTACCTATCCCATTCGGATCAAGGATGATGAAACCACTATGAAAAACATCTCACCCGCACACTTGCCCACATTTAGAGGAATGCCATATGAGGATCTTGACCAATTTATATTTGAGTTTAAAGTACTATGTCAGACTTATGATTACAAGACAGATAATTAAAAAACTCAAGTTGTTTCCATCTACTCTGAAGGATGTAGCAATGGGGTGGTTTATGGGATTAACATCTAATTCTATTACCAATTGGGAACAAATGGAAACTATCTTCCTAGACAAATATCAAGATTATTGTATAGGAAGAAATTGAAAGGAAGAATTTTTCAAAATCAAACAGGAAGAAGATGAAAATATGAAAGATTATTTGGACAGATTCCTCTTTGTGAGTAAAAGATGTAGATTTGTAATTCAAGAAGATTAAAATAAAACCATTTTTCTTAAAGGTCTGGATGATGAATCTAGGGAAACCATTGATTTAATTGGTGGAAGAAACATTGATCAATTAAGAATGGACAAAATCATAGAAATTTGTAGAAACTAATCAAGGACAAGGGCTGGACCTAGAAAAGGGAAAATGGTTAAAAATTTGAATCCAGATATGAACAAATTGATGGATGAATTGGCAAACTTTAAAATAGACATATTAGTTCAATTAACCTCCACCATGGATGGATTTCAAGCTAAAGCAAATGCCCAACCTGAACCATTAGCCATGTATTATCCTAGATGTAGGAAGAAGCATGCAATAAGGGAATGTCCTTTGGATAAAATAGAAGTATGTCTTATCTGTGAATCTAAAGAACATGATACTCACGCTTGTTCTCTTCTTCCACTCATAAAAAATCAGATCAAACAAACCAATACATCATCCACCATAGAAGAATTAAATTTTGTTTAGAGACAACCCAGCTAAGGATAATTTATGCCAAGACCAGCTCCTAACCCCTGGATGATGCCATGGGTAGCTCAAATAGTACCACAAATTTAGGGATAGCCACCTTGGGCCCCTCAACCCACATGGCATCCTCAGGATTGGGCAAGTCAATCTTGGTATACTCAAGGACATCAACAACCTTAGGCTGGTAAAGGAAATCCTTATGCTTGGCCACAACCTAGATGGGGCCCTAGTAATTATGTGCAAGGGAAAACATATCCAAATCAAAACCAACAAGCCATAATGGGACCTCCAACACAAAATCCATAGGTTGAAAACATAGTTCAAACACAAATATTAGCACAACCAGTAAAAAACTCAAGAAATAAACAAACATCTCCTATATACGAAACATAACCAAAAAAATTAGTTGAGTTAAATACAATAGATTATAAAAACATTCAAACCAGATCTAGCAAAATAGTTAGCAGTCCACCTGTTATAATCACTGAGATGAGAGAAGAAGCTAAAACCCCTATCATAGTTACACCTAAGGAAGATGACAAAGAAAGAGATAAGGAACCAGAAAGAAATTCTACTGAGATTCCATTTCTAGAAAGACTTAAAGAAATCATAGAACTTAAGGAATTTGAATTGGTGCAGGAACTAAGAAGATTGAATATTGAAATACCATTATTACAAGCAATTAAGGATATTCCAGAGTTGAACAAGTTAATCAAACTGTTATGTTTTAAAAAACTTGGAAGAAAGAAGCAGTACCCCAGGACTATTCAGGTAGATGGGAAACTTGCTGATTTATTAGCTGGAAAACTCCTACTACCCAATTATAGAGATCTTGAAAGCCCTGTTATTTTTGTTTCTATCAAGAATAAGGATATACATAACATTTTGATTGATTTGGGCACAACTATCAATGTAATGATAGTGGACACTTTAAAAATATTACCATTACTAGGCATACAACCTACTAATACCATATTGTAGATGGCAGACCAGTCTGTAGCAAAATCAAAAGGATTTATTGAAGATGTGGCAGTAATGATGGAATCATGGGAATATCCAGTCGACTTTCTTATCTTATAGCCAAAAGGTAAAACACTTGGTTATCTTATTATTTTGGGGAGACCATGATTAGCTACAGTTGCTGTCTTAATTGATTACAGGTCAGGTGATATGACTATTTCAAATGGTAAGAATTCTAAGCAAATTTCATTATATCCATCTGCATGACTTTTTATTAATAATCAAGCAAAATTATGGGTTGATAATCCTGATATTAATGAGAAAAATCTATCTTATTTGGCTATGATAACATTGTAGGATCATGTATGGGAAATAGAAGAGATGGTTAATTCTTCACTGAATGAACATCAATCATCATTGGAGCAAACAAGATTAGTTTCAAAACATGCAGAATCTTTTCTGGAACCATCACAGTTAGTTTTATAACTACACCAATTCTCTGCAAATGAAGATAATTTCACTCCAGAGGAACACAATTTCTCTTGGGGAGAGGAAGAATCTGTAGCTTCAGCTTTACAAATATTAGGAGAGGATGAAGAATTTTTGGACAACAACAATAACAAAGAATTCGACCTACAACAAGATAAGTATAATAACTCTTCCTATTGTTCTTTATCTAACATTCTATCTCAAAGAACTTTCAGAGATGTTACTACATATCATATGTTGTTACCACATGCATGTCCACTAAACACCTTAATGAAACCCCTTCAAAAAATCAATTCATCATATCCTGGAACCAAACATGTTGAGATTCAACCAGAATTTTTTTTGAATATTAATAGCTGGTTAAAGAATGATGAAGTCAAACTATTTGAAGTTTTGAAGGATCATACTAAAGCTTTTGCTTGGGACTATCGAGATATGAAGGGAATTCATCTAAGTATTTGCACCCATCACATTTATATTGAAAACATTAGACTAGTTAGACAACCTCAGAGAATGATTAATCCAGCCTTAAGGGATATAGTCAAACAAGAAATTGAAAAACTATTACAAGTAGGTTTTATCTATCCTATCTCAGATAACTAGTGGGTGTCTCCTCTTGTAATTGTCCCTAAAAAGAATTGGAAAATGGAGAATTTATGTTGACTATAGGGAACTGAACAAAGCCACCCTAAGAGATTATTTTCCCTTACCATTCATAGATCAAGTCTTAGACAACCTTTCAGGTAAATAGTACTTTTCCTTCTTGGATGGATTTAGTGGATACAATAAAATCAGAGTTGTTGTTGAGGATTAGGACAAAACTACATTTACTTGTCTATGGGGTACCTTTGCTTACATGGTATTGCCATTTGGACTATGTAATGTTCCAACAACCTTTCAAAGAGCTGTATTAGCAATTTTCGTAGACCTAATAAATGATTTTGTGGAGGTATACATGGATGACTTTACTGTGTATGGAGATACATTTGATGATGCCTTAAAAAATTTGGACAGAGTATTAACAAGATGTGAACAACATCACTTGTCTCTTAGTCATGAAAAATATTTGATAATGGTTGATGAAGGGATTGTATTAGGACACCATATTTCGAAAAGAGGAATTCAGGTTGACCAAAATAAAATCAAGATTATTTTAGATTTGCCTATTCCTCAAACCCCCATAGATATCAAGTCATTTTTAGGGCATGCTGGATACTATAGGCACTTTATTAAGGATTTTAGTAAAATTGCTGCCCCCATGTTTAAGTTGCTTACCAAAGACTGTGAATTTATTTGGGATGAACAGTGTCAACATGCTTTTGAATAAATTAAAGAGAAATTAGTAACTACCCCAGTATTGCAAGGATATAATTGGGAGAAATCTTTCCACATCCAAATTGATGCCTCAAATACTTCAATTGGTGCAGTTTTGGGACAGAAAGATGAAGAAGGAAGAATGCATGTTATTTACTACCTAAGTAAAAATCTTACGCCCACTAAAAGAAATTACACTACCACTGAAAAAGAATTTTTGGCTGTGATCTATGCAATCAATAAATTTAGACATTACATTACAGGGTACAAAATATTTGTACATACAGATCACTCAACAATTAAATATTTAAAGAAAAAACTAGTGGTTAGAGGTAGAATAATTAGATGGTTATTACTTATACAGTAATTTGATATTACCATTGTGGACAATCCAGACAAATCTAATGTGGAAGCTGATTTCTTGTCAAGATTGACCACTACAGGGGAGCAGGATGCAGTCAAGGATAACTTTCCAGATGAATAATTATTTATTATTTTAGCTAATGCACCATGGTTTGCTGACATGGCAAATTATCTTGCAAGAGGGAAGTTTCCTCTTTTTTTCACTAAAAAACAAATAAAGAAGTTAATCAAAACCAGTGCACAGTTCAAATGGTTAAATGGAATGCTATTTAAATGTGGTCCTGATTTGTTTTTACGCAGGTGTGTGAGAGAAGATGAAATATTTGACATCCTCCGGGCATGTCATGATGAACCAAGTGGAGGACACTATTCAGTGAAAATAATAGCTCACAAGATACTTGGCACTGGTTACTATTGACCATCTCTGTATAAAGATGTGAAGAGATATATCAGGCAGTGTGATCCTTGTCAAAGGATGGGATAACCAACCATTACCAATGAAATGCCTCTGCAACCACAAGTAGTGATTGAACCATTTGAGAGATGGGGATTGGATTTCTTTGGACCCTTTAATCCTCCTTCACAATGAAAAGAGCACATTCTTGTGTGTACTGATTATGTAAGAAAATGGGCAGAAGTGCAGGCTTTAACAAATGCCATTGAAGAAGCAGTTGCTGATTCCTTTGGCACATAATTATGGTAAAGTTTGGAGCACCAAGAAGCTTACTTTTAGACCAGGGACCACAATTTATGTCCAACATGATCCATGCCTTCACAACGTATTATCAAATCAATCATAGGAAGTCATCTCCCTATCACCCACAAGTAAATGGACAAGTTGAAGTAACAAATAGAGAATTAGAAAACATCCTCACTAAAATAGTTGAAGCTGAAAGAAGAGATTGGGTAAAAAGACTACCTAAAGATGTCTGGGCTTACAATACAACTTGGAAAACCACAACAGGGTTTTCACCATATGAGTTAGTCTATGGAAAAAGCCCTTGTTGCCTATTGAGTTTGAACTATAGACATTGAGGATAATAGCTAAGGTGGGAATTGAATTGGATGTAGCTCAAAAGGAGCAAATCCTTCAACTCAATGAATTAGATGAATTTAGAATGGAAGTACTTCACCGGACAGAGATAATCCAAGAACAGAGGAGGTAATGGCATGATTCACATATCAAGGAAAGACAATTCAAAGTAGGAGTCTGGGCATTGTTATTTGATTCTAAGTACCAACAATTCAAAAGCAAATTAAGAACCAGATGGTTGGGAATTTATCAGATCAAGCAGATATTAGACAATGGTTCTATCCAGTTACTTCCTATTGATGGTAGTAGAAGAGTACTCTTGGTCAATGGATGCAGGTTAAAAATTTATAGGAAGCCTCCTACTAAGGATGAATTCTTGAAGTAGATTGAAGTAAACAAAGAATTTGATCATATGGAAGAATCCAGTTCTTCCAAAATGATCAAATAATCAGATGAAAAGATCCATAATAAAGGGAAGAGGATGAAAACCAGTAAATGGCATTCTCTTCTCCAAAAAGAAAAAGAAAAAAAAAAAAGAAAAGATAAATTGAAAACTAGTAATGGCGATTGATCTTCTCAAATAAATGGCTAATTTAAATAAAGCTTTTTTCTAACTATTTTAAACCACTTTTCAGGAATGATGAGTCATCATGACGGAGGGATTACATCATCAAGGACGGTAATTATGTTTTTAACTTGTTAAAGGTTAGATTGAAAGTTTGCATGTGTGATTAGACTTGATTTAGAAAGATTAGTATGATGAGTCATTTATTATACATCATGGTTAAATATGCAAAATCATGAGAAGGATATTGATGATGGAATGAGTTGGCAGATAGTCATAAAGAATCATTTTTGAACCAACAAAGTAAAATCTAGTTACAGAAAAAATTTCAAAAGAGATACAATGAATTACCTCCATCAGTTTCATAGCTAAGTATAGTAGTTTCACAGTCAAAATCACTAAATTTTGTAACTAAGTACAGTAGTTTTATAGTCAAAATTGTTAAATTTCATAGTTGAGTATAGTAATTTCGCTACCGAATTCACCCAATCAACAACCAAATCTGCTAGTTTCATAGTTAAGCAGTTATGGGATGATACATGCAGAGAACTCAGTGTAATCAAGGCATCCAATACAGACTTGAAAGGCAAACTGGCAGAAGAAGAGAACGCAAGGAAGGAATGGGAAGACAAATTTTACAAGGAGGAAAATGATAAGTATAAATGTCTTGTGAAAATATAAATAGTTTGTATGTTGAGTGAGAAACTGCTTATGTGCAGAAGACCTCCTGTTTATAACATGTTTTTAGAAGAACAATTCATTCACTAGCAGTTGGAAAGGATAGCATGTGGTCTTCCACATGAAATAAAAGATGAAGCTGGTTTCTCGACCGCCTACTCCTTAGCCAATAAAGAACAAAAAAAGCTTCTTTGTGAATTTTATCTCTGCAATTTTATGCTAGAAATAAATACAGGTTTTATGATCAATTTGTGTGTAGGGGAAAGTCAGCTTAATGCATTTGTCTCTATTCTTCAAAATCAGATTGCATGGCAGGAAAGGGAGTCAGAGCATTGGTCAAAGGCTAGTTCATCCTGTCTTTGTATGAGAATTCATTATGGTAATCCACTCACCTTTGCTACACATTTCCAATCCCATGCATTTAATGACAAATTAAAGGGACCTTATCTTTTCAATTTACAACAAAGCATGGATGTCTTCACCTCTTATGAGAAGGCAAATTTTGATAATATCTATGATGCATGTTTAAAAAGATGGGAATTTCTTTCGGTGGCATTGAAAAGAAAGGAAGTAATATCCCCTTAAAATTTGATTTGGAGTCTAGAGAGGGCAAAAGCTTTATGCACAATAATTCATCAGATCAATGAAACTTCCTACTGCATATGGATAGGCATGCAGACAAGACCACCTCTATTTTTCACTCCTATATCTCCTTGGAAAAATAGAGAACTTCAAAATCTCACTCAATTTGCAGAATGGAAAAGAAAAGTAGAAGCAGGAGTTGGGTATAGTACCTCTGGATCAAAGCATTGGGATATTCAGTTCCAGCCATTTGATCTGAGCAATCAAATGGAATGCAGGATATACAATTCCAAATTTGAAGAGTGAAGTTTGTAAAGGGACTTAAAAACAAGTATGGGGAAAACGATGAGGCCAAGATATGCCTGATAAATGTATAATAAATGACCTCATCTTACTCTTTCTTTATATTAAATTTGATTGAATTTTGTAACTTTTATTTTGTTCTGAGATGAGTTAGGATGTAATTATCCATCTTTTGTTGATTGTGATTCTAACGTTTAAAAAACCCTATAATTCCTAACAAGTGTGTTGGAAAATTTAAGTTTTGCAATAAAATAGGTCATCATCAGGCTAAAGAACAAATATGAAGTGGATTACATGTTTTTAGAAGCATTATAATCAATTCAGCTTAGTTATGAAACTCCACCATACTATTTCAAGTTGTCATATTTTCAGACTTAGCTATGGAACTCTATATTTAGCCCCATAATTATCTGAATTAGCTCTGGTAATCCTGCAAATAAGCTCTGAAACTTTTGCGGCTAGATATAGAATTGATAAGGATCTATTTCAAAATGGTTGACGATCTGTCAAGTTAATGATCCCATTAAATCAGGAACAGATTCCCGATTTCCATATTTGTAGATCCAAGATATTATCACATAGCTGGACATCCAGCCACATCTTGATTTAGCATCTATTCTGGGCACAATTCCATTCCATCGTATCTATGAAATAGTTACAACCTTCAAATAATCTATATATGCAAACCTGCGAATTTAGGATATATAAAGAAGAAGATCATTGAAGAATAGAGAGAAAAAGGATAGATTAGTACATTTTGTAATACAAAATATTTTATCAATGAAATAGCCATCTCTGTTTTGAAAGAAAAATAAATTATTCAATCCTATTTTTAGGTGGAGCAAGTGCCCACTCCTCCAAAGAACTAAGATCTTCATTTTTGGTCGGTATTTATATTTTATTCAAGCAAATAGGTAACTCTATTAAATTTATAAATGCTTCCAACTCCTTAAAGGTAAAATTTGTTGTAAATTTGTTCTTACAGGTGTTTTAGATTAATTCTCATTTCTTTGCAATCATTTTCCAGCAATCTATTTTATTCTGCAAAAGTGTGTTTACTTCCAACAAATTCATTTTTGCAAATGTGTGTTTACTTACATCAAATTCATTTTTGAAAACATGTGTTTACTTCTAGCAAATTCATTTCTGCAAACGTGTGTTTACTTTCAACAATTTTCATCATTTGATTCTAATAAGGTTTTGACCAAGAAGTCCTTAAGACATTAAAAATCCCTAAAAAAAAAAAAAAGAAAAAAATACAAATACATACAATCAATTACTAAATCACTACGATTCCTCTTGTTGCATATAGCTTTAGACACAACCCTGGTTAAATATGACATCAATAGAACGTTGATTAAATGTAGGGAATAACGACACCCAACAATATCCACTACTAGGAGAGGGTCAACATCATCTAGTTTAAGTCAATATTAATTGGTGATATTGATCCAATATTATGTTACTAACCCCTGAATAGCTAGAGTGAACTGAGCATTTAGGCATATCTATGCATTATAGTAAGCAGGTTTGAAATAGACAGTGTTGTTCTTGTAGGTTTGTAATAGTAAAATAGAAGGATCAAAATCATAAGGTAGCATGTAGGTGTGAGAGAATGACATGTTAGGTTGATATTTTTGGGTGAAAATCATGTGTGTCAATCTTGTCATTATCAAATACTTAATACCATATTTTAGTATCTCTCCATTTTATTCTAGTAATAAAATTACTAGAGTAAAAATAAAATATATTCATGAGTGTTTACAACACACTTTGTCTTTGATAAGAAGATCCAATTGTGTAGGCCATTCAATAAATTTTTTTGTAACATGTAGTAGACAATGTCCAGAGATTGAATATTTATAAAATAAAAAATTTAAAAATTAAAGAGCAAGGAAAGAGTACACCTATTTGTTGGTAAAAATCATGTTTTCATTAAAGCTTGTTGGAGATGATACTTGTTGAAGCATTGGATAAATGTGATTTTTGATTAAAAAACTTGGAGATTGATTCATCTTTTTTGATCAAGGATAATTGTGCTTCCTTGTTGAAGCATATAAAGAGTTATTGTTATAGTGTTCTAAATGTGTAACCATGCAAGCCCAGGGTTGGGAAGACAATATGCCGCAAAACTCATAAATTTGGAGAGAAGTATTCAATGTACTAACCTAAATAATTATGCATAAAATAAAGGGTAAACATATGTTGGGTTCACTAAAAGTAATGCCATGGCTGTTTGGTGTCATTGAACCTCAACATACATTACTTGTAAAAATATGAATAAACCACTATAGATAGATTATAGATTCAATAATATAGTTTCATTCAAATTGGATCCATATCAAAAATACATAATTGAAAGAGAATGAACAATGTTCATGCCCCCATCATGGCCATAAATTTTATTGTATAGTTTCCCTTAGGTTCACCTAATGAATAATAAGTCACGATCAAAAGAGAATGAATAATGTTCATTCCCCCATCATGACCCCATTGTCAAAAAAGTGTGTAGTGTAAAAATAGCCATTTCTCATTAAACTTGTAAGTTTTACTGTTGTGTATGTGCATGAACCAATATCATGCCTCATGAATATGGAATATTGTATATGTGTATTAATTAATATCATGCCATCTAAATTTGTATCAATTGATATAAAATGCTATGCATATATATGTTTAATTTGAGAACATATAGATCAAATGTATGTATATATGGAAACCTATAATTCATCTTCATGTAAACTCTATACATATTCCCATGCATGTGCACATAAGTGTGTATGAATATGTACTGAAGTCTATTAAAATTGAGTGCATATACCGCCATAATCTATACTAATGTGCTAATGTTTATTGTGTAACTAAACTATTTGTTATCTGAATCATTATAAATATTTTAAATGTACACTTTGGTATGATTTAATATTCATGTAAGCTTATGTATATATGACAATCTCATTGTAATTCCCCCATTTTGAGATGAGGGATGTGTCCTATAAGTTACTTATCTAAAAAAAAAGGTAACTGTATCATGCTATGCATAATGATAACATTATGTAATATTATGTGAACATGTGAATCATATGTAATCATAATAATGTATGTAACATATGTAATGCAAGACATGTAAGTGTCATGTATATATATATGTATCAATTAATCACATAGTAATAACCATTACTAAATTATAACCGAATAAGGCTATGAAGTAAAAGTGCATGATATGTATCATGGAACAACTCAATTTTAGCAAGCTCAACAAACACAATAAGCTCAATAGTTAGTGTCACACATAATTACAAGGGCTAGTTACAAGTGACATGTGAATGTCATAACAATCAAGGCCAATGGCCACACACAAGGGACATGAATATGTGACAAACAAGGGGAATAAATATGTTGTATCAAACAAAATCAAGGGCCACACACAAGTGACTTAAAGATGTTGCAAAGAAGGAACATAAATATGTCATGTCAAACAAGGGAAAGAGACACATACAATAGACAAATACAAAGTAGCCTATCATGTAAGAGAGTAACAAGATCAATGAAACATAGAATAAGTAAAAACTAGTCTACACCATTAATATATAACAATTTCACATCTTAGTGAAATAATATATCCATGTGACATTGTGTAAGATATGGGTAACTAAGAAGACATATGTAAGCATTATAGGTGGCTCAACATGGTAGAGAGGACATAAAAATATAAACACTATGATAATAAAACTTATGGAATAAAACTCCCCTAGTATTGATATGGTAACTTGGAAGATGAAAGTTCAATATTATATGTCTATGTGTAATTTGTATGTCTTGAATCACACTCAAATAATGTGAAATAATTGTGTGTATAAAAATAATATGCCATCTACCCAACACATGAAAAATAATATATGTAAATAGTGTAATTTAATAATCATGTCATGCTCAAGTCTTGATTTTGACTTTTTTGAATGTTTTTGTATTTTGTATTTTTTGATTATTTTTAGTATTTTAAAAAATAGTTGAAATTATTTTAAATTTGAAGAGAAAGGCCAAATAAAAATGGTTTCAAAAATAGAAAAATGGGATGGATCCAAACTATCTACAACATGTGCCTAGGCATATTATGCACTATATGTAATAACATGGCAATGTGGAAGAAGTGAAAACAAGTTGCCCTCACTGTTTATATGTATCATAATAATGTAGCTTAATAATGAATATGGATATATGGATCTACATGCTCCCAGTGAAAAAAATTGATGTGCACTCATGTTTATGTATAATGAATGTATGTGATCATGTAAGATCAATGGAATCCATAACATGTATAAGTAGTCACTATGCAAAAGTGAGTGAGTAGAATGCCACAAAGGATGTGCATTAGAATCATTGAAAGATAAGTGTCATGAATATTTGGATTGAGATAATAATCAAGAGGCAAAGAATAAGCAAAAATAGATCCAAGGGATAGAATAATGATCAAGCTAGATCATATGTACAATATATAGGGATAACAAAGAATGATCCAATAATGAATCATGAAGAAGCTATGTACATTGTTATGTGTTGCAGCCAGCTGAAGGTCATGTGAAGGTCCTATATCAAGTGGTATCAATGTATTTTTGTATTGGTACAATCTATTAAATATATGTTATGTAGACATATTTGTACTAGAATTTAATTTTAAATTTGAATATGTAGATTGATCACGTGTTGTGTGATACTTATCATCACTATCATGCTTAAGTTACTCACACGTATGCCAAGTGTTTGTAGTAATTGTAATACATTTTGAATTTTGATTATCATTCAGTTGTAATCTTAATTATTTTGAAGGTGTATCAATTTCAATAATATTTTTGACCATAATATATTATATCTTGTGCTTAAATTTGAAACATTTGTTCATAGAATGCCCCACAATCTGATGATAGTCACAATATGCATTGTTATCATATTTATTTGGTGTAGGTTTGTTTGGATCAAAATATTATAGATGAGGAAGAATGATAAGATTGATCTCAAGTAAATTATGTAATAATAAATAATGAGGTGATGGTAACATAAAACAATTTCTTCTTTGGTGGAGCTAATGATTGAAGCTGATTTGTCGGTTGTGATAATGCATTAACTATCAGCTTGCCTCATTCTTGTGAATTGTTTTGACATATAATGTAAAAGGTGGTGCTGAAGTATAGTATTTGAAAAGATAATTATTTTTTAGATATGTATATAGATGTCCATCATGTAGATATGACACACATATGTAATGTAGATGGTATTGATTTGATATTATATATCCAAGGTTAACCCAAAATTAGGTTTTAATGTGTATCATGAAGAGTGATTTGAATTAAAGAATTCATCTACTTTGGTCCTAATGTCACATCCATTGATATTGTGTGAAGTGATGGCCATAGCATATGATATGATTTAGTAATAATGAAACTTTTTGTTTTCCTATTGACCCCTAATGCATGCAATAATGATATGTTGCAAACATTTTTAGATGATTTAGCATCAACAATGACTCGCTTGATGAGTTTTTGTGATAGTAGAACTTGGATAAATAGTGCATCATATAGGCTTACTATATAATTGATACCTATGCTATTTTTTAATTCTCCCTTGATGAAAGTATTGAATAGAGTAATATTTTAGAGTGTTGGACATATGTGTATCATAAGAGTCAATATGAACTTCTTAGGTTGATTTTAGGAAATATATATGATTATGTGTCTTTGACTTTGTAATTTCCTTATAGGTTTTTGAATTTTATATGTATCTAAATGCCTTGACATTCTTTCAGGGTGGATGTTTTAATGGGATGAATAATGTCTTTTGCATTTTCCCCAATCATTGTGCATAATCCTTTTTTTGTAAATATCTTAATCCAAAATTGTATTGAGTAAATTGTGTCATGGTTTCTACAAGTGATTTTGTGACCAAGTGTTTGAATATTGAGAGCCAAATATTTAATATGCTTTTGAAGAGATTGAATTAGACCTTGCATAACCATATTGGATATAATGGTAACATGGACCTCCTTGAAGGGAAAGTAGCTATCACCACCTTGAGGACAGGTGAAACAAAAAATATAATAATTCATAGTAGTAGAGTGGTTAGGGTTTTGGGAATGTTTACGCATATAAAGCTAAAAAAACCTTGGAATACAGATGAATTCAAGAAGAAGAATGACCCCTAAAATCAAAGGGAACATAAATGAAAAAAAGTTAGGCTTGAAAAAAATCAAGGCTAAATTTTGGAACCTTAGAAAAAGGTTGAAACCCTAAGGGGAAACCTATGGTTTGAAATGGTTTGATCAGTGTTCAAGTTCACCAATGTGTTTTACCTTATTTTTTTTGGAAACCCTAATAGGATATAAACTAGTATATGAACTCAAATTGATAAATATGATATTTAAGCATATATCTAATTGTGAAGTATTGAAATTGGTTGCAATGGTTTAACAAGTGGCATATGATATATATAGTGAGTCCAATAAAGGGATAATTAGTTAGCTTTTTTGATTATCTATTTCACTATGAATGACTTTTAATAGTGTAAAATAGACTAAAACATGTATGTTATTTGTTCGGTTCAGGAATAATGTTTTTATTTGTGTAGGGTCAGTTCCATTGGATATGGGTCAATATTGATTATCGATATTGACTTACATGGTCAATAATGACTTGTGACAAAATATGTGCATGTGATCATATAATCACATCCACATACATTTTAAAGATATGCATGTATGATGCTAAACCTTGATGATGTGTACAACTCTAGAAATCAACCTTCTTCACCTTGAAATCCTAGGTGTGTTTATGAAGAATATAAAATTACAAAATATTAGTAAAATGCAAAGGATTGAGTAGAACCTAAGCACCCATGTTTGATGAATGATAACTACCTATATATTCAATATTTAAAGTGTTATGAATCCATGATATCTCTTCTCTTTACTTTTTTATTTTAGTAGTTTCTATGGATGTATATGCTTTGTAAGTCATCTCATGAGCATTTTGTTTTATCCCACATTCATTGGAAGTATTAGTTGCTTAGATTATAATTCATATATAAGTAAGTGTTGAGGTCAATGAAGGCATCATTGAATTATTTGTATTGAGCTTGTTCAAAGGAGGCTACCCCCTCAAAGTGGCATATGATCAATATAATCCATTCAGTGCTTCTGCTTATTTTATAATTCTATTATTTCATGCATTTTATTGACTTGTTGTAGGAGGATCCTCTCATCTAGTATCAGAGCACTTTTTAGGGCCACAAATTTTTTTCCTTCAAAAACTATTCACTCTATTCTTATACATAATTTATTTAAATAATTTTTTAAAAATAACTCTATTCTACTGCATAATATATGTAAGTATTTTTCTATAACATAATAATTTATTTTAGATCAGGATAAAAATTTGACCTCATAAATATAGAAAGTACTTGGGTGAAAGCTCTAAAACTCATCGTGAGGAGTAAGAAAGGAACCCTAAAGTAGTTGGCTTGTTGAGAGGACCTGCCAGTGAAATGGGCCATGGCCCCTTTTTGATTGAGTAGTTCCCATTCGTGACGAAAACCAAGAACTGTCATTAAGAGATAAATCTATAGTCAAATGTTTTTTGGAGAGTGGTACTCGGTTAAATGATATTGGTGGCTAGAGTAATATTTCAAAACCCTTAGGCAACCATTGAAACTTGGGTCCCCTTTCTATTAGTTTCATAATATATCTAGAAAACTCAAAAAAACAATTAGTAGAGTATTAGTAGATTATCAGAGGACTTATAGGTAGATATTTGATAGAAACTAGAATTCACAAACTATCCACAAAGTATCAATCGACTCTCAGAGGATTTATAGCCCAACCAATTTTTTTTTTCATTTTTTTGTAATATCTCTCCATTTTTAGCCTCATTGATCCTCAAAATTTATTTAGACACCTAAAATTTCATTCCCTACATTTTCTTCGTTGAGGTCCCATATCCCAAATCCATTCCTAATTCTCATAAATCTTAATTTTTCTTTTTTTTGGGTTTTGCCATAACTTCTATTTTTGTCTATTTTCCTCAAAAAATTTTCACTGTGTTCATCATCTCTTTCTACTCCTTTGTCCCTCTTTGAAGTTTTTTCCAATATTTCAATTTTCACTCTTAAAATTGCCCTTACCTTAGTCAATCATACTCCCACTATGCAAAAAAATTGTTAAAATCCCCTTTACCCCTTTCGTTTTCACCCAAATTCAAAACTCTCATTACTAAATGTGTCTTAACTCTAGTTTTCCTATCCATTGTGTTGGGTGAATATTTTTTCACCAACGTACTGATGAGAAAAATAGGTCTAATCAACCACATCAAGGAAGATTGGTTGGCCAAATGTGTAGGTTTACCACATCAAAAGGGGACGAATCTCTCCTCTCATCAAGGGGAGTTCCCTATAAGTATGAAGGGGCTATATATATATATATATATGCTAATCTACTATAAATAAGCAGAAAATAACACTCAGGGGTAGGATAACACCATCCATCTCTTTTTTTTTAGAGATGATGTTCACCAATCAAAGAATAAATCCTGATAAAATGATATAAGGCACTCCTCTTCTTTCAAAAGCGCTGTTCAACAGACAATAAGAACCTTTCGGGTAGTGACAAGTAACTGTAATAGGGCGTAGTAACATAGTAGGATGAAATGTAGCACAAAGTCTTCACCTCAACTACCAAAGGGTGAAATACGAAAGATAATGAGGGCACAAAGTCATCCCAAGATCCTTTACATAGAAATAGAAAATAGACAAACTAAAGACAATTGTGGCAACACAAAGTCTCTCCATAGCTAGCTTCAAGACACTTTCCTGATTACTTTCACTAATTCTACTTATTTAATTAAATGGGCAAAAAATATATTAAGGAAACAAACATCAGAACATTTTTTCCAACAACCAAGCTATTTCAGCACAAAGTCTAAAAATTCACTTGTTTTCTTATTCAAATAACAAAATATGATCAATAATCTGAGCTCAAAGTCTTAGTAATGCCTTTCAATTTGGGCAGAGTTTTGTTTATGATACCCTAAAACAATAAGAGAGAGTCTAATATATAGTGCTCCAAGAAAGACTTGGGTGCTTTGTTTCACAAAAATGGTTTACGATGCATTCAATGCCTTCAATGCATTTTAAATTTTGTCCATGGGCTATGATGGATTCGAGCATCAATTTTTAATATGGACCACCTGATGTGTTTTTTGATGTGTGCACAGTTGTTTGCTTTACTCAATGCAAAAAAATAGGTCACACCATTGAATGTTTGTGCTCTCCAATGTCCACCTAGTGGGCTACTTTACCTTTTAAAAACATATCCCATGCATAGATATTTCTAATTTTTCTCTATCATTCTCCCTTTCCTTGATGTATTTCATCCTTATTTGTGCGATCTGAGCTCTCAGGCTATCTCTTTTCCTTTTTCTACTAAAATTTGAGCTCTTGGGCTATCTTTTCCCTTTTTGCCAGCTCTTTCAGCTCCCTCTCTAGCTGGTCACTGAGTTTATTTTCAGGTTCCGCACCACACTTGAAATTTAATGGATATTTCATTACGTAAAATTTAACGTCTGTGAGGACATCATTGGTCGCTTCCATGTTTCAATCACTTTCTTGGTTCAATCACTTTCTTGGTTCAATCACTTTCTTAGTTCAATCACTTTCTCGGTTCAATCACTTTCTTGGTCTTTGATTGAACCATCCCTTTGTCTGGTGCTTTCTTTGATCTTTGAACCAATGTTCTCTACCTTTTGCAAGGGCACTTGCCTTTAGTTCACTTCCCTCCACAAGGGCACTTGTTATTTCATCTTTGGGGCACTCCTTTGAATCATCCATGTTGAACCTTTGAACCTTTGAACTGTTGAACCATTTTGGTTCAAGGTTTAATGGTTCGATGGCTTTCTTGCTCCTTGTCTGGAGCTTTCATTGAACCATTGAACCTGTGAACCTTTGAACCATTTTGGTTCAAGGTTCAATCGGTTCATTGGTTCATCCTTTGTTCCATGAATCCATTATTTTTTTAAGTCCCTTTGAAGCCTTAAAATTCCTTTAGCTTTATGTCTTTGGAAGATCCCGAAGGGAAGGTGTCTCTTTGGGCTTTTCAAATGGTCCTTTTTTGAGTGTCAAGTGCCCCCCGCAAGGGTATCTACCCTTTGGGATCTTTCGGATGGCCTTCGGGCTTTACTTCCTTCGGTGGGCTTTTGTTTCTTTGGCGAGCTTTATTCTTGATCTCTTTCGGACAAAAAGTCTGAAGGAATTCCTTCGAATAATTTGTCTGAAGAAAAACCTTGAAAAGCCTTATCTCTTTTTTTGATGAAAATCTTCTCGAAGGAATTCCAACGGTTCCTTCACTTAGTCATTTCCTCAGGAAAAAGTCTGAAGGATTCTTCTCTTCCGGCCTTAGTCATTTTTCTGAAGGAATTCCAAATTTGTCCACTTTTTCTCACTGCCCTCCGCAAGGGCACTTGGCCTTGGTTCACTACTCTCTGCAAGGGCACTTGTTCCTTTGTCTTTGGGGTAGCCCCTTGAACCTGTCGATTGAACTGACTGATTGAACCAACTTTGGTTAAATGATTCAACGGTTCAATCTTGTGTTTACTTGACTGCTTGAACCAACTTTGTTGAACCAACCGCATTGAACCAACCATTCATTGAACTTTTGAACCTTTGAACCTGTTGAACCCTTGAACCATTTTGGTTAAAGGTTCAACAGTTCAATGGTTCAAGCCTTTTTATTTTCGATAAGTCTTTTGAAGCCGTTGAACTTGCTGAAGCAGTTGAACTTTGAAATTTTGCTAAAGCACTTAACTCTTTAAGCTTGCCGACGTCATTGAACCTTTTGGTTAAACCTTGGAATTGAACCAACCTTGAAATTGCCTAAGTATTGAGAGCTTGTTTCTTTCCTGCAGAGTTCATAGAAATGACCCTGCAGAGTCTGTAGAAATGAGTCCGTAAAACTAGTGGAGTCCATAGAAATGAGTCCATAGATTCCTTCCTACAAAGTCCATAGAAATAAGTCTGTAGATTTTTTTCCTGTAGAGTCTGTAGATTTAAGCCTGTAGAGTCCATAGATTTAAGCCTGTAGAGTTTGTAGAAATGAACCTACAGAGTCCGTTCGCTGAAAAAGCTTGAAAAATGGAGAATTTGAATGCCCAGAACAATTTTTGAGAAGGGGAGAGGGAATTTTGGCCTACAGGACCAAAATAGTTCATATGTTGTCCTAAAAATGAGTGACAGATTTTGAGAACAATAGCTGGATCCAGTTGGAGAACTTATTTCAGATGAAGACTTGGAACAGCTGAGGGAAGTAGAAACTAGAATCTCCAGTGCCTTAAGGTGTGCCATTGGGTTATGAGGTCATGCTATCCAAAAAATAAAGGCACCAAAAATGAAAATGAAAAGCACAAAACACAATTAAAGACTATATAAATATACATATGTACAGATGATCTTATCTGATACTTCAAGAGTTGAAGTGTTTCAGATGCTGTCCATTGTGAGGCAGAAGAAAGGGTGTGCCATCTTGGTACTTCAACAAAAAACTATTCTCACAATTGAGATCATAGATATTGAATGGGCCTCTCCATAGGGAATCAAAATTTCCATGCATTTCCTTTGGTTCTCTTCTCTTATCCCATAACAAAACTTGATTGCGAATCTAAAAAATTATGGTTTTTTGCTTTTTGGTCGAAGAACTTCTTCACCAGACTTTGATGCTGCACAATTCAGTCCACCACCATAGTTCTCTACTTGTTCAGCTTAGTCAAGCACATGATCCTCTTATCAATGGAGCTTTCATAAGTTTTATCCTCGATTGCCTTAGCCAATTTCAATGCTAGAAATTTTAGGGTGATTGGTATCTCAACATTGATCCCATAAAAAAGTTGGAAAGGAGACATACCAATTGTCCTTTTTGGAGTAATTCTATCTACCCATAAAGCATCAAAACAATGCTTTGTGCCAGGTTCATTGGTTGTCATCTACCAGCTTCCTGATGATGGTCACCAAGTTCTTGTTGCTCGATTCTGCTTGGCCATTCCCTTGTAGAAAATAATCAGAAGAGTGGGAGAGAGTAATTCCATAATAAAAGAAAAATTGAGTAATCTCATGTAAAGAGAAATAGGCTGCATTATCGATCACAATCTTGGTTGGGATCTCAAACTTAAAAATGATGTTCTCTTTGAGGAAATTGCATACTACTTCTGAAGTGGCATGCTTGGTTGGAATAGCTTCCACCCACTTGGTGAAGTAATCTATGGCTGTGAGAACATAATCATGTCCAATGCTCAAAAATGGATTTACAGCACCAATGAAATCGATTCTCCATTGCTAGAATGGCTCTTCTATCACCACTAGCTTGAGAGGTAGAGCAGCTAGCTTGGGTCTTCTCATGAACTGTTGGCATAATTCACATCTCTTTACCCACTTGTATGCATCTTAAAAAAGAGTAGGCCAGTAATACCTAGCTTACATAATCTTATAGGCAGTTATGGGAGCAGAAAAATATCCTCCACAGGCCAAATTATGGAAGGACTTCAGAAGTGTGTTCTGCTGCACTTTATCCATGCAGTGAAGGAACACTCCATCAAGGCTCCTCTTATATAGGTTGTTGTCCCAGAGAACAAAATTAGAAACTTTCAGTTTAACAGTCCTCCTTTCTTTATGAGATAGGTGGGTAGGACACTCACTGTAAGTAAGAAAATGAGCAATACTTGAATACCACTCATTTGTGGTGGAGACAAAGAGGACTATTGGCGTGTCTTCCACTTTTTTTCTTCATGCCCTGCTTTTTTGGGTTTGTTGTCAAAAATCAATTGACAAAAGCTCCTTCCCCACACCAGCTTCATCAGTTTGATAACTAGATCAAACTCCTAGATTTTTGCAATCCAATTCCCTTTTCTAGTTCCAAACTCCTGCTGAGTTAATATGGATTTAACTGTGGTATCAAGAATTAGGATGGTAGTGTGAGAATTCAGAATGTAAAAGCAAAAATACTTTACTGCCTTGACCACTTCATAGGCATGCTTCTCCATGTTTGAATACTTCATCTCATGAGCTTTAAGAGGACAGCGCATGAAAGATATGGGAGATTCCACACCTTCTTAGTTCTATTGAACCATAATTATTGAAAGTGTGTGTTCGAAAGCATAGCTATATATGGTGAATTCTTTGTTGTAGTCTAGACAAACCAAAATTAGGGCATGGACAATCATTATCTTGATATCCTAGAATCCCAATTTGCCTTCTTCAGTCTAGCTGAAGATGGCCTTTCCGTTCATCATGTCCACAATGTGGTGAGTCTTCTTAGTAAACTCAAAAATGAACCTTCATAAGAAATTCACTTTTTCAAAGAAAGAGTGAGCCGCAGTCTTACTCGTGGGTAGAGTAAGCTCTTAGATGGACTTGACTCTTCTTGATTCAATTTTTATGCCTTCTCTAGATACAATGTGTCTGAGAAGCCTCCCTTCTGTTACTCCAAAAATAGACTTCTTGGGGTTTAGAGAAATGCCATTTTGGTGGTAGCATTCCAGCACTTGTTGTAAATGGTGCACATGGTCAGGGTGATGCTTGGAAAAAATGATCAAGTCATCAAGGTTTACCACAATGAACTTACCTATTTCATCTTTGAAAGCAAGGTCTATTGCTCTCTAGAAAGTGGTGCCATCATTTATCAGGTCAAATGGCATTCTTCGATAAGCAAAAGTGTGCCAAAGTGTGGTGAAGGCAGTCTTGTGCTGGTCTGCTTCACCAACTTCAACTTGATTATATCCTGAGAAGTCGTCTAGCATTGATAACATCTCTGAGCCGGTCACTATCTAAAACACTTGATCTATGATGGGCAAATGATAGTTATCTTTTAAAGATGACTGATTTAGATTCTTGAAATCCACATAGATGCAATTTTCACCATTCTTCTTCCTCACATGAACTATGTTGGAAATCTATGTGGAATGATGGATTGGAAAAATTATCCTAACATTCAACATTTTTTGTATCTCAGACAGAATAGTACCTGATATATTTGGATTATATTGCTAGGATTTCTGCTTATAAGGCACTGAATCATCTTTGAAAGAAATTTTATGGTGAATTTTCTCAAGCCTTAACGACTTTAGATCATCATAAGAGTACGCTAAAACATTCATGTAATGGTGAAGTAGGTCAGTAAATTTGAAGTTTTTCTCCAGAGTATAACACTTCCCAATGTTTAACATCTTGGAATTTTTCTTGGTAGCCAAATTTATCTGATCAAACCCCTGGGAGGAGTTTGAATCCATTTGTTGCTGTTTGATGAACCTATCGTGCTTGTCAAACAGTTTCTCAAGAGAAACCAGTCCTTTAAGAATTTTATTCCCTTTTAGCTACAAGAATTTTTCACCTATGTCTAAATTCATTTCAGGAGCTGATTCAAATTTTTGCAGCTTACTGCCTTTGAAGTGAAGCTATTTGAAGCTGTCTTTTTGTTTTAGAAAGATGATGATTTGGTTGTCACCATTGAACACTTGCCAATGATTGGCATTATCGGGCACACTTGGTCAAAAGACCAATTTGATAGTGTACCTATTTCCTTTGAAGTCTAGATGAGGAACTAAGAGAGTTGCTAAAACAATCAGCAAATTAGCTCAGTCATTAAATTCCCTGGGTATGACAGAGATGTTGAAAGTATCAAAGCTTTTAATTTGATCGTAGACTAGATTGCGGTAATGATGTAATCTCTCATTTTTGATTTGATACAGGTTCTTTACTTGAAAAACCGCCAGTTCAGCATCTCCTTTGGCATGAAGGATCTTGATGCCTTTATTTTGAGCAGCCTTCAATCCAAGCAATAGAGATTCATACTCAACTGTGTTGTTGGTGTTACTGAACTGTAACTTATATGAAGAAGGAAAAATATCTCCTTGAGAAGATATCAACACAATCCTAGCCCCTGAGCTGGTAGAAGAATTACTACCATCGAATTCTAGGATCTAAACATCATCAAAAACTAATATTTCTTTAGATTTCTCCTTACTTGGAAGGGGAAATTCTTTTGTGCTTGCACTGTGCTCTATCATGTCTTCTGATGTTCTATCTGAACTAATTTTTAGACTATTATTTTTGAGAGTTTCATCAGCTGAAACATGAGTATCTTTAGTGGTTAAAATATAATTACCCATATCTGAAGACTCAAATAGAATTTGGGCTTCAGGCACTGATGTCTGAGTGACAACATATTTTGATTCCTTTTCAGGAAGCAGCCTCTACATGATGCCTTTGACAGGGATCCTTGCTTCAGATAGGTCCATGTTCAATTCTCCTCCAACGTCCTTACAAAAAAGTTTGTCTAAGAAGAATGTCGTATGAGGCTGGGACGCCAGTCACCAGGACTATCATCTTGATTTTTTTGTCTGGAAATGCTACAAATGCAAATTGGGCATCCTTGATTTGTCCCAATAGAGGTACTTATTTGTTCTCCATGGAGAAACATCTCCCAAAGGTTTTGTTCAGTGTGAGTTCAAGAGATTCTACCACCTTAACAGACATGACATTGTCAGATGCACCTGAGTCTATGATGCAATTGCTCAGTTTGTGACCATTTATATATATAGAAATATAGAAAGGCTCTATTTTCCCAGGGGCAGTTGGAGGAGTAATGACAAGATTGTTTTGGATGGACATGTTCTTTGGGGGATCATGAGTTACTTTTTTAACATCTTGTTCGGCAGGGATGACTTTATTCTTCACACACTGAACTAACCTATCCAACTGCTCAGGATTGGATTGCAAGAATTCAAATTTATATATTTAAATTTTAGTCTTCTTGACATGGTCGATTATGTCAAATGACTGAAATGGACTAGGAATAGACGAAGGTAGTTCATCTTTATAATTTTTAAGAGGGGCGGTACTAGTCTGTGGAATTGAAGTTGAAGATGGAGGAATGTTTGATGTACTTACCTTTTTATTACTCACTGGGTCCTTTGGCTGGAAAGACAGAGAAGTTCCTCATTTGGCAATTGAAATTGTAGGCTGAGAACTTTTTCCTATTTTTTATTTATCAGCTTACTGGGCTGACTGATTCTGGGACCAGGGGAATACAACATATGATCCATCAATTGCTTCACTTTTATTTCTGGCTTCATCCTGGTAATTCAAGAAACTAATGTTGGAGTCACCAGCTAATTCTTCTTGATCTTTTGCAAAGAGATTAGCGTCATTTTCTTGGTTCAATTCAAGCTAGAAAGATAAATTAGATTCTTTTTCAAGATATCCAACTACTGAAATGGTTGGGGGTGCTTTAATGGCAAGTTTCCCCTTTGGAGGAGGAAGATGATTTGGCTGCCCTTGACTTTTGGCAGCATCGCCTTGATATGGTTGGTTCTAAAATGTCTTCCTTGGCATATATCGATACAAAGGAGCTAAAGATATCCCTTACACCATCTACTTTTTGAGAGCTAGCAACTCATTTTTTAGCTTCTGCACCATTGGATCAGTGGTGCTTGTAGATAGATATTCAAAAGATGAAGAAGATTTACTTCTATTAAGATATCTCCTTATCTTTCCTGCCAAGATAAAGTCATCTTCCACCTCAGTGGCCAAATCTTGAGCTGTAGCAAGGTTTATTTGGCAAGCACGTCTCAGCAAAAAACTCACTTCAAGTAGTTGTGAGTTGATGAAGAAACATTTAAGATTCTCAGGTGTAGGCTGAGCAATTACACGAATCCTATTCCTTAGCTTGTCAAACTTGGCTATGAAATCTCTCATTGGTTCATGAGGCTCCTTCTTCCTTTGTGTGAGTTGAGCTAGTAGGGCATGTGCATCTTATGCAGGCTTGAATCTGGCTTCAAATTTGGTTTTGAGAGTGTTCCAGTCAGTCACAGTCTAGGCCTACAGATGATAGAACCAGTTTGCAGTAGCACCTTGTAAAGTTTCCATGAACAACCTAACTGCTACATCCTCATACTCCACACCTATTACATCATAGGTTATGCTGAAGGTTGCAATATGTTCATCAGGATGAACCTTTCTATCACTATAGAACTTAGATTTTTTTCTTAAACTACGTGGTAGCTCATGTAAAGGTGGAGTTAAATTGAGTGGGCCAAAAGAGTTACCCCAGGGGCCTTGAACTGACATTGTATGACTATGGAAAGGTGGAATAACAAATATTAGAGGGGTAAGTATTGACAAATCTTTATTAATAGCAAAAATGGATGCTTTGCCCAGTAATAGAGACTTGACTTTAGTAGGAGAAAAGCTCCTAGTTCGTTAGAGGTGAGATGGTGAAGAAAATAGATCAAAATAATTTTGCTGCACCAACTCGAATACAAGGTCAAAAATACCTTTATCCCTTTGGCTTCATGTATATCGTGGATCTGCCAGAGTGTAAAAATAAAAATGGAAAATAACTGGCACTGCTTTAGCTTAAAGCTTGAGGCTTCAAACTACATGTTCCTTCACAGTGGGATAAATGGATAAGGCTATAATGATAATGGATAAGACACAAGTGATATTTTAATCTAAAGCTTGAGGCTCCAAATTGCATAAAATTATTGTGTCTCCAGAGTATATAATGGATAAGGATAGGAACTGCTTGTTTGATTCTCTAGTGGAGTCACCAAAAACTGTTGGGTGAATATTTTGTCACCAACGTACTGATGAGCAAAATAGGTCTGATTAACCACAACAAGGAAGATTGGTCAGCCAAATGTGCAAGTTTACCACATCAAAAGGGGATGAATCTCTCCTCTCATCAAGGGGAGGTTCCCTATAAGTATGAAGGGGCTATATATATATGCTAATCTATTATAAATAAGCTAAAAATAACACTTAGGGGTAGGATAACACCATCCATCTCTTTTTTCAGAGATGATGTTCACCAATCAAAGGATAAATCTTGATGAAATGACAAAAGGCACTCCTCTTCTTTTAGAAGTGCTGTTTAGCAAAAAATAGGAACCTTTCAGGTAGTGACAAGTAACTATAATAGGGCGCAGTAACACAACAGGATGAAATGTAGCACAAAGTCTTCACCTCAACTGCAAAAGGGTGAAATACGAAGGATAATGAGGGCACAAAGTCATCCTAAGATCCTTTACATAGAAATAGAAAATAGACAAACTAAAGACAATTGTGGCAGCACAAAGTCTCTCCATAGGCAGCTTCAAGGCACCTTCTTGATTACTTTCACTAATTCTACTTATTTAATTAAATGGGCAAAAAATGTATTAAGGAAACAGACATAAGAATGATTTTCCCAACAACCAAGCTATTTCAACACAAAGTCTGAAAAGTCACTTGTTTTCTTATTCAAATAACAAAATATGATCAACAATCTGAGCTCAAAGTCGCAGTTTTGCCTTTCAATTTGGGTAGAGTTTTATTTTTAATAACTGAGAGATCTCCATAAAACAATAAGAGAGAGTCCAATATATAGTGCTCCAAGAAAGACTTGGGTGCTTTATTTCATAAAAATGGCCTATGATGCATTCAATGCATTTTAAATTCTATCCATGGGCTATGCTGGAATTGAGCATCAATTTTTAATATGGGCCGCTTGATGTGTTTCCTGATGTGTGCATAGCTGTTCGCTTTACTCAATGCAAAAAAATAGGCCATGATATTGAATGTTTGTGCTCTCTAATGTCCACCTGGTGGGCTTCTTTACCTTCTAGAAACATATCCCATGCACGGATATTTTTGATCTTTCTCCATCGTTCCCCCTTTCCTTGCTATATTTCATCCTTATCTATGCAATTTGAGCTCTCGAGCTATCTCTTTTCCCTTTTCTGTTGCAATTTGAGCTCTCAAGCTTTCTTTTCCCTTTTTGCTAGCTCTTTCAGCTCCCTCTCCAGCTGGTCGCTGAGTTTATTTTCAGGTTCTATGCCACACTTAAAATTTAATGGATATTTCATTACCATAAATTTGATGTCCACGGGGACGTCATTGGTTGCTTCCCTAGTTCAATCGCTTCCTTGGTTTAATCACTTTCTTAGTTCAATCGCTTTCTTGGTTCAATCACTTTCTTAGTTCAATCACTTTCTCAATTCAATCCCTTTCTTGGTCTTTGATTGAACCATCCCTTTGTCCGGTGCTTCCTTGGAACTTTGAACCAATGTTTTCTGCCCTCCGTAAGGGCACCTACCCTTAGTTCACTGTCCTCCATAAGGGCACTTGTTCTTTCAACTTTGGGGCACTCCTTTGAACCATCCACGTTGAACCTTTGAACCTTTGAACTGTTGAACCATTTTGGTTCAAGGTTCAACGGTTCAACGGTTTAATGGCTTTCTTGCTCTTTGTCTTGAGCTTTCTTTGAACCATTGAACCTTTGAACCTTTGAACCATTGAACCATTTTGGTTCAAGGTTCAATCAATTCATTGGTTCATCTTTTGTTCCATGAATCCATTATTTTTCTAAGTCCCTTCTAAGCCTTAAATTTTTTTTGGCTTTATGTCTTTGGAAGATCCTGAAGGGAAGGTGTCTCTTCGAGCTTTTCAAACGGTCATTTTTTGAGTGTCAAGTGCCCCCTGCAAGGGTATCTACCCTTTGGGATCTTTCAGACGGCCTTCGGGCTTTACTTCCTTCAGCGGGCTTTTATTTCTTCGGTGGGATTTATTCTTTGTCTCCTTCAGACAAAAAGTCTGAAGGAATTCCTTCGGATAATTTATCCGAAGGAAAAGCCCGAAAAGCCTTATCTCTTTTTTTGATGAAAATCTTCCCAAAGGAATTCCAACAGTTCCTTCACTTAGTCATTTCCTCAAGAAAAAGTTTGAAGGATTCTTCTCTTTCGGCCTTAGTCATTTTTCCAAAGGAACTCTAACTTTGTCCACTTTTGCTCACTACCCTCTGTAAGGGAACTTGGCCTTGGTTCACTACTCTTCGCAAGGGCACTTGTTCCTTTGGCTTTGGGGCAGCCCCTTAAACCTGCTGATTGAACCAACTTTGGTTCAACGGTTCAACAGTTCAATCTTGTGTTTACTTAACCGCTTGAACCAACTTTGTTGAACCAACCATGTTGAACCAACCGCTCATTGAACCTTTGAACCTGTTGAACCCTTGAACCATTTTGGTTCAAGGTTCAACAGTTCAAACCTTCTTCTTTTTGCTAAGTCTTTTGAAGTTGTTGAATTGCTGAAGTAGTTAAACTTTGAACTTTTGCTAAAGTTCTTAACTCTTTAAGATTGCCGACGTCGTTAAACCTTTTGGTTGAATCTTGGCATTGAACCAACCTTGAAATTGCCTAAGTGTTGAGAGATTGTTTCTTTCCTGCAGAGTCTGTAGAAATGAACCTGTAGAGTCTGTAGAAATGAGTCCGTAGAATTGGTGGAGTCCGTAGAAATGAGTCTATAGATTCTTTCCTATGAAGTCCATAGAAATGAGTTCATAGATTTATTTCCTATAGAGTCTGTAGATTTAAGCCTGCAGAGTTCGTAGATTTAAGCCTATAGAGTCCGTAGAAATGAACCTGCAGAGTCTGTTAGCTAAAAAAGATTGAAAAATGGAGAATTTGAATGCCCAAAATAATTTTTGAGAAGGGGAGAGGGAATTTTGGCCTGCAGGACCAAAATAGTTCATATATTGTCTCAAAAATGAGTGACATATTTTGGGAACAACACATTGAAAAAAAAAAATTGTTATTCAGGTCATAGTAGTAACCCAAACAAGAGCAAAAAATATGGAGGATGAAATTACCACCCTCAAGACGCACATCAAACATCTTGATGAATAAATTATTGGCCTTAGTCTTCAACATACCACCATAAATGATAGAGACATCCAGAGTCTTCTTTAAACACTGGGTTTTCTTCTTCCAACAATTATCATGGGCTAAAGCTTAATTTTTCTCAATTTAGTGGTGCAGATGCAATTGGATGGATCTACTAAGAAAAATAATATTTTGGTATGTATAATACATTTGATGGCAACAAGGTTTTTCTTACATCCTTTCCCTTGGAACTTGAAGCCCTTCAGTGGTATCATTGGTATACCAAGGCTCATGATGAATCCATATGGATTGATTTTTGCACCCTCATTTTGTAATGGTTTAACTCTAATACTTTTGATGATTTCACTAGAGCACTCACTAAACTTTTCCAAATAGGAACCATGAGAGAATATCAAACAAATTTTAAAAAATTGGCCAATCACATAGAGGGATTGTTTGATGAATTCTTTAAGAGTTGCTTTGTCAGTGGACTGCAGCATGCAATTTGATCTAAGGTCAAAATTTTCTGACCCAACATGATGATGGTAGCCTTAGGGTTGGCTAAGTTGGTTGAAGATAAGATCACAGCTCAACAGTGATTCAAATCTAATTTTACTCCATTAAAAAGTAGAGCTCTATAATGATCTCAAACAATGCCAGTGCCCATAACCACTCCTATCAAGCATTTGACTGAATCAGAGATGTAAGCCTATAGATAATAAGACCATGTTATAACCATGATAATAAATTCACTCAAGGACATTGATGTGTTGAGCAAAAGCTCTACCTATCATATTTGGACTCTCCACTCGAAACTAAAGATTGGGAAGATGTTCAGGATATAATAGATGATCTAGAAGAAGCTTAGCTGATTATGGAACCTTCTTCTCAGGAATACCACTTAGAGATCTCTCTCCATGCCTTAGCAGGAGTCACTACCCCACAAACCATGCGAGTTAAGGATTTATTCAAGAAGACCCCTCTCATAATACTCATTAATTTAGGTAGTACTCATAACTTCATTAACCCTCAGATCGCCACATAGGTTGATTGTTTTATCCATCCTTGCTCCAACTTTTGAGTCATGATTGCCAATGGGGGCATATTACCTTGCAAATGGAAGTGTCATAATGTGTGTATCTCTATTGGAGATTATAACTTGCACTCTAACATGTTTACCTTACCCTTAGGTGGATATGATGTTGTTTTAGGAGCCCATTGGTTATGCACACTTAGACCCATCTTATAAGATTTTGCTAAACTTTGGATGCAATTTTTGGACAATGGGAAAAAACACACATTGAAAGGCTTACAACTAGGATCTCTCAGCATCATAAGTTCACATCACATGGAAAAAATTCTTAAGAATAATTCATATGGCATCATTGGATAAATCTATTCCATTCAAATGCAACCATCAATAGTCTCCACCACTCTTTCTGATCTACAAACCATTTTGTAGAGGTATGCACATGTCTTTGCTGAACCAGTGAGATTTCCACCTTTCCAACCAGAAGACCACCATATTCAAATCCTTCCTAGAAGTGTTCCTCCCAATATCAGGGCTTATCACTACCCATTTCAATAAAAGATCAAGATTGAGATGCTCATTCGAGACTTACTAAAGCAAGGCATTATTCTCCCTAGTACCAACACATATTCTTCCCCAGTTCTTCTTATCCAAAACAAAGATGGGTCATGGTGCCCCTGCATTGATTTTCATGTAATTAATCTCCTCACAATCTAATATAAGTTCTTGACCTTATTATTAATGAGCTTTTTGATGAGCTTCATGGCGCTCATTTTTTCTAAGTTGGATCTCCACTCTAGATATCACCAAATCCAACTTTATGAGGATGATATCTCTAAGATAGCTTTTCACATGCATCATGACCACTATGAGTTTCTGGTTATTACCTTTGGCCTCACTAATGCTCCTTCAACATTTTAGGTATTGATGAATGTAATATTCTATCCATAACTATAGAAATTCATTTTGGTCTTCTTCGATGATATCCTCATCTATAGTAAAACATGGTCCAACATCTAAAGCTCACACTGCAACTTCTCTCTAACTATCATCTTTATGAAAAATAGTCTAAATTCTCTTTTGGATAGAATGAAGTGGAGTATCTTTAGCATATTATTTTAGCCCAAGGGGTTTGGGTAGATACTAAAAAAATAGCTACCATGACAAATTGGCCACATCCTCAGACACTCAAGAGCCTATATGGTTTTTTGGTGCTGACTGGATACTATCACAAGTTTGTCAAGGATTAATAGAAGATTGTAACTCCACTAATAGCTATGTTAAAAAAGGATGATTTTAAATGAACATAAGCTACTAAGTGTGAATTTAAAGAATTGAAACAAACTATGTGTACTACACCTATTATAGCTATGGTAGATTTTTCCAAGACCTTCACTATTGAGAGTGATGCTTACGATAATGGACTTGGTGCTGTTCTCCTTGAAGAAAGAGGTCCCATTACATTCATAAGAAATTCCTTTTTGGAAATAATTTAGTGCTCTTTACTTATGAGAAGGAAATGATGGATATTTTACATGTAATACAGAAGTGATGACCATACCTATTGGGAAATCATTTTTACATCAAAATTGATCACCAAAGTCTAAAATATTTCTTGGAATAATGGGTCTTAACCCCATCACAATATAAATGGGTCAACAAACTCATGGGTTATGACTATGAGATCACTTACAATAAGGGTAAGGACAATATTGTCGCTAATGCTTTGTCTCACATATTTGCAGATCAAGCTTACCTTTTATCTATTTTTGTGCCTATTCCAAATTAGTTGGACACTATATAGTAGGGGTATGTCAATGACTCCTCATTATCTCAAATCATTCAACAATTGACTACTAACCCCTTGGTTGTACCACATTATTCCTAGGATGGTACTTCTCTATGATATAAGGGTCATTTGGTGCTTCCCTAGAGCATAGATCTTTAATAGGCTATATTATATGAACTCTATGCTTCTCCATCTGTAGGGCACTCAAGGTTTCTTAAAACTTATGAGTGGACATTATGCAAATTTTTTTGGAAGGGAATGAAAAAGAAAATTCAACAGATGGTAGCTGAATGTGATATCTATCAATGTAACAAGGGTGAAACAACACTCATCCTTGGGTTAATCAAACCCTTTCCCATCCCTACCAAAATTTGGATAGATATTTCTATGGATTTCATTAAGGTGCTCCCTAAATCTGGAGGGAAAATGGTGATCTTGGTTGTGGTTGATTACCTCTCCAAATATATTCATTTTTATGCCCTCAACCATCCCTATACCACTTCCATAGTCACATAAATTTTCTTGGACTAAATTTTTTGTCTTCATGGCATTATTTCATCCATTGTCTCAGATCATGATGCTCATTAGCCATTTTTGGATATAACTATTTTGACACACTGGCACCCAACTAAAGATGAGTTCTGGGTATCATCCACAAATGGATGGCTAGATTAAAATTGTCAATAAATGCTTGAAAACTTTCCTTCATTACTCCATGTTGACCATTTTGGTCCTGAAGGCCAAAATTGGTCTCCTTCTTTCCCTGATGTTTTGAGCCAGTTCATTTTTTGATTTTGCACAAGTCTTATTTCTACGGACTCTGCAAGCTGATTTCTACAGACTCTGCAGGCTGATTTCTATGGATTCTACAGGCTGATTTCTACAGACTCTGTAGGCTAATTTCTATAGACTCTGTAGGAAAGAAACAATTTCTCAACACTTAGGTGAAAAAAGGTCCTTTGAAACTTTTCTAAAAGGCAATTTTAGAAGCCAAACAACCCTTACGGAGGGCAGGAAAGCACTTAGAAAGAAGGCCGAAAGGGTAAGTTTTCTTTTAGAAAAGTGAAGAAGGCAAGTTGGAATTCCTTCAGATTTGTTCAAGGCAAAGGATGAGAGAATTTCTTAAGACAAAATGCCCGAAGGAATTCATAAGGCAAAGACAATGTCCTTCGGAAGAAAATCCCGCGGCAATAAAAAGACTAAGGCAAAAGCATGAAATGATTTCCTTCGGATTTTTGTCTGAAGGAATTCCTTTGGACAAAAAGTTTGAAGAAATTTAGAGAAAGAGCCGTGGGGAAAAAACTTGACGAAGGTCAAAGTGATCGAAATAATTCTTGCAGACATTTTGTCCACGAGAAAAATGGCCGAAAAAAAGCCGACCAAAAAAAGGAATAAGCGAGAAAGACAAAGAAAAAATCCTTCAGACAAAATGTTTGAAGGAATTCCTTCGATCATTTTGTCTGAAGGATTTCAGGACCAAGGAGCTTGAAAGACCCCGAAGGGTAGGTGCCCTTGTGGGGGACTCTCGACTACCAAAAGGACCTTTCTCAAAATCCTGAAGGAAAGGAAGCAAAAGGCCGAAGCAAAGGAAAAAGGCTGAAGGAATTGCCAAGGTGGGTGACGGGCCCATAGACGTCAAGATTAAGCACCATAAACTATCCATTGATCTTTAAAGGCTAGAGCATGGACCCAAATGCATTCAAAGGCCTTAAGGCCAAAAGGAAGAACCACTGAGAGAAGAACACAAAGAGCCAGGAAGGCTGGGAAGATAGCCCCTGAGGGCTGAAGGAGCCAAAAAAGATAAAGCCAGGAAGAGACAAAAGAAACATGTGAAAAAATGGACAAAATAGTCCAAGTGGAAAAGGAAGGTGTTGACTCAAGGAGTTACTCCAGTAGTTGACACAGTATCTGCCAAGTGGTCATCAAGGGGCACAAATAGTGAATGGCGTGACCTATTTTCTTCATTTTACATTAATGAGCAGACAAACTGCGTGAATATCTTGAAGGAGCAGTCTTGTTTGTAGAAAAAGAGGTGCAGCCCATGCTTTCACATTAATGTTTAAATTCCAAAGTCAAGACCGGTGATTACATAACATGGTTCTAGCAGGCCTCTTCTAGAAGGATGATATCAGCAACAGTGACTTCCTCTTTCCAATGCTCTCAACACACATGGGCCAACTTGTAAAAAGGTGCCAAAGTCTTTTCCAAAGGGGCACCTTTACTTCTTTTCTCTATATATTTTTTAATCTCTCATTTGAGAAAAAATCTCTTAGCTTGCAAAGGAGAACTCTGCCAAAATCTCTTGGCTTGTAAGGCGGAGCTCTGCCAAAATTTACCTTGAATCAAAGACATAGCATTTTTTACCTCCATTTGAGCATGCACTTTTGTATATGTCTATGTTTTCATTTTGTGTTAAGTCATTTTCCTTAATGCTTTCACAAAATGATTCCAGCATGTCTAGTGTATTGTGAAGCTTCTTATTTTGTAGGTCTGCCAGAAGTGTCTACAACAGGAATATAGGCGTATGTGAATAGGTTGCCATAGAGTGTCTTAGAACACCTCTGGTAGTTTCTTCCTCCCTGTATTTCCATAGACCGTTGACTCACTGATACAGAAGAGTTTCCCATATCAAATGAAGTGTATGGCAACTTGTTCTTGGTGTAAAGTATAGGTTCAAGCTAAGTAGATCAAATTTTTTGGTGTATCACCGTTTAGTTTAGGTTCTATTTTCAGTATCCTTCTCCCTTTTCAACCCCCCCTTTTTTCATTTATTTGTTAGCAATAAGAAATTTAGGACCTCAGAGATACATCAAAGGGAGCTAGCCCTTATCTAGAGACTCTCCCCTCAATTTTTTCAGGCCCACAGGTAAGAGGGGAGTTTCCATTTTAATGTGTAGAAGACAGGAGCTCAGCCTCCTATCAAGGGTGCAATCCACCATGTCAACAATTTTTGGCACACTCGGTGGGACCACATTTTAACACTCAAAAAAGTTCTAGGATTGGTGCTGGTCTTATTATAGCAGAATGAACCATTAATACAACATCTGACCTTTAATCAGGGGATTATGGGACAAGTTTTGTCCAAAAAGTTAAAGAATTTTGGTGTGTTCTTCAACCAACCAGCCTTTGGAGGCTTTTTCATCAACACCAATGGTGACTCCAAGTTGAATCATCGATTAAGCAGTTTTGGTGCCATCAAGAAATCACATTTTTTGTATGTATAATCCCATTACGCAGCATAATGGGCCTTGTTTTCCTTCATATGGTTTTAATCAAGCTCAGGGTGTTCATGGAATCACCTCAAGCAGCTCTCCTAGTTGCCCTTCAACAATAAGGGAAAATTCCAATTTCAAGGTCATGACTTGGAAGCAAATAGTGGAATCATGGGGCAGGAAGAAGGAGAAGAAAGGTTTTGATCAAAACCTTGAAGAAGATAAAGCTGCTCCTACTCATCATGATGATGCTTGTGACCTCCAAGAAAGTCTCTTCCAAGAGAATATAGCTAGGAGAATTGTAGAGTTGGAGTCCAGAGTGAGATTCCTCAGCGAATGTGTGATGGATGGTTCAGACCAAACAACAGATTCCATGTCTGAACACACCCCATCTACACACCTCCAAGAAGGCTATCAGGCCACATCTGATATAGATGAAGTGTTGGCCAAATGGAAGGAGGAGGATCATTCAATTTTAGCTCAGGGACTACCTCTTCTTCCACATGGGTTTAATCTTCAGCCTTCCACTTCATCCCTTCTTAGAGAAGAACCTATTTTGAAAGAAGCAAGTGAGGAAGAGAGGATCTAATTTGTAGCTACCCAAGAGGCTATCACGAGTGATAATGAAGAAGAAATCATCATGGATGCTCTTTTTGAAGACATCATCAACAATGGAGAAGACACAGGTCATGCATACATGTGGATGTTCCAGCAATATGAAGAGGAAAGTAAGCATGGTGACCTCTCTCCTTCCTTGTTTGATGAACTTCCTTGTTGCTTTGATGAGGAGGATAACTATGCCATGGAGCCTGAGTTGGAGGAGGATCAGGAGGATGTCTTTGAACAACTAGAGACTCTGATCCTTGATCAGGAAAAGGAGAGGCTTGTCCATCTTGAGGAAAGCCTTGAAGAAGAGAGCCTTGAGCAAGAAGGTGATGTTCTATGGGATGAGCAATCACTTCATGATTCCATTTCAAACATCACAATAGTCACCCTTCTTCAAGAAAGCCATGAAGGAGCGGAAGGTGAGTTTGACAGGGTCTTCAATAAAGCAGAAGGGAATGAGTCAAACCATGATACATGTCAAGGGGACTATGTACATCAAAGGGCTGATGGTGATGAGCCAACAACCATATATTTCTTGGTAAAATACACCAGCATGAAGAGCCAACATTTGATAAGCTTCTAAGAACAAGAAGAGTACATATATGTTGGAAGCATGTTTGACTCTGATCCACTCGAATGCAAGCCAATCAAGGTGGCAGGCAAGAGGAGCAGGTCACCAAATCTCCATTTTATTCAGCCACTTGTCTGGTAGCATAAGTTTCCTTACCCTGAAGGAGACTTAAGAAGTTTTCCCTTTGATCTAAGAGGGAAGCAAATATACCTGGTTAGCTGTATATAGTAGTTTGCTTTCAGTTTTCTTTCCTTGTTTTCCTTAAGTGCTCTTGCACATGTTAGTAGTTTTATTAATCTTCTATGTGTTTTCATTTCCTTTTAAGGTAAAATCTTCATGATTGATTCTTAGATATCTCAAGGTGGTTGCTAACTCTTTCAAAGTTGCATCTTGACTCCGTGCCCAATGGACTTTGAAGCTACTGGTTTCTAAGCATAGCAAGCATGCTTCCCCTGGGAATCACCAAATTGTTGACCATTTGGGTCTTACATGCCAAAATTGGTCTCCTTCTTTCCCTAGTTCATTTTTTGATTTTGCACAAGTCTTATTTCTATGAACTCTATAGGTTAATTTTTATGGACTCTGTAGGCTGATTTCTACAGACTTTGCAGGCTAATTTCTACAGACTCTGCAGGAAAGAAACAAGTTTCCAACACTTAGGTGAAAAAAGGACCTTTGTGACTTTTCTCAAAGGCAATTTTATAAGCCAAACAACCCTTGCAGAGGGTAGGAAAGCACTTGGAAAGAAGGCCAAAAGGGTATGTTTTCCTTAAAAAAAGTGAACAAGGCAAGTTGGAATTCCTTCGGATTTGTTCAAGGCAAAGGACGAGATAATTTATTCAGACAAAATGCCTAAAAGAATTCCTTCAGACATTTTTTCTGAAGAAATTCATATGGCAAAGACAATGTCCTTTGAAAGAAAATCTTGCAACAATAAAAAGACTAAGGCAAAAGCAGGAAATGATTTCCTTCGGATTTTTGTCCGAAGGAATTCCTTCAAACAAAAAGTCTGAAGAAATTCAAAGAAAGAGCCGCGGGGAAAAAACCCGAAGAAGGATTCCGTAGGTCAAAGTGATTGAAATAATTCTTGCATACATTTTGTCCACGGGAAAAATGGCCGAAAGAAAAGATGACCAAAAAAAGGAATAAGTGGGAAAGACAAAGAAGAAATCCTTCATACAAAACATCTGAAGGATTTCAGGACCAAGGAGCCCGAAGGACCCCGAAGGGAAGGTGCCCTTGTGGGGGACTCTTGGCCACCAAAAGGACCTTTCTCAAAATCTTGAAGGAAAGGAAGCAAAAGGCTGAAGCAAAGGAAAAAAGCTGAAGGAATTTCCAAGGAGGGTGACGGGCCCGCAAACATCAAGATTAAGAACCATAAATTAGCTGTTGATCTTTAAAGGCTAGAGTGTGGACGTGAATGCATTCAAAGGCCTTAAGGCCAAAAGGAAAAATCACTGAAAGAAGAGCACAAAGAGCCAGCAAGGCTGGGAAGATAGCCCCCAAGGGTTGAAGGAGCCAAAAAAGATAAAGCTAGGAAGAGATAAAAGAGCCAAGTGCAAAAATAGACAAAACATTCCAAGAGGCAAAGGAAGGTGTCGACTCAAGGAGTTACTCCAACAATTGACATAGTATCTGCCAAGTGGTCATCAAGGGGTGCAAACAGTGAATGGCGTGACCCATTTTCTTCATTTTACATTAATGAGCAGACAAACCACATGAATATCTTGAAGGAGTAGTCTTGTTTGCAGAAAAATAGGCATGGTCCATGCTTTCACATCAATGTTTGAATGCTAAAGTCAAGACCAGAGATTACACAACATTGTTCTAGCAGGCCTCTTCTAGAAAGATGATATCAACAATAGTGACTTCCTCTTCTCAACGCTCTCAATGCACATGGGCCAAATTGTAAAAAGGTGCCAAAGTCTTTTCCAAAAGGGTGCCTTTAATTATTTTCTCTCTATATTTTTTAATCTCTCATTTGAGAAAAAATCTCTTAGCTTGCAAAGGAGAACTCTGCCAAAATCTCTTAGCTTGCAAAGGAGAACTCTGCCAAAATCTCTTGGCTTGTAAGACAGAGCTCTGCCAAAATTTGCCTTGAATCAAAGACATCATTTTTTACCTCCATTTGAGCTTGCACTTTTGTATATGTCTATGTTTTCATTTTGTGTTAAGTCATTTTCCTTTATGCTGTCACAGAATGATTCCAACATGTCTAGTGTATTGTGAAGCTTCTTCTTTTGTAGGTTTGCCAGAAGTGTCTATAGCAGGAATATAGGCGTATGTGAACAGGCTACCATAGAGTGTCTTAGAACACCTCTGGTAGTTTCTTCCTCCCTGTATCTCCACAGACCCCTGACTCACTGATACATAAGAGTTTCCCATATCAAATGAAGTGTATGCCAGCTTGTTCTTGGTGTAAAGTGTAGGTTCAAGCTAAGTAGATCAACTTTTTTGGTGTATCATTGTTTAGTTTAGGTTTTATTTTCAACATCCTTCTCCCTTTTCAACCCCCCATTTTTTCATTTATTTGTTAGCAGTAGGAAATTTAGGACCTCAGAGATACATCAAAGGGAGCTATCCCTTATCTAGAGACTCTCCCCTCAATTTTTCCAGGCCCATAGGCAAGAGGGGAGTTTCCATTTTGATGTGTGGAAGACAAGAGCTCAGCCTCTTATCAAGGGTGCAATCCACCGCATCAGCACTCCACCTTAGAACAACAAAATTAGTGGGTAAAGTGCCTCCCTCTCACTGAATGGTGGTATAATACCTCCTATAACACTTCAATGAAAATGACTTAATATGAAGTAGTCTATGCTCAAACACCTCCAGTGATCCTTCCATACACCCCCAATCATTCATTAGTTCAAGTGGTCGACATGATTCTTTAAACTTGGGATTAGATCCTTAGTACCCTACAGGATAATCTTCATATGGCACAAAATTAAATGAAATAATAGGTGGATCAACACCATTCTAAGCCTACTTTTCAAGTAGGTGGTATGGTTTTTCTTTGCCTGCATCCCTACAAATAATATTCATTAAAAATCAATGGGCATTATAAGCTAGTTCCCAAGTTCTATGGGCCCTATAAGGTTCTTCAAAAGATTGGGTCGGTTGCTTATAAGTTGGAGCTCCCACCTTCTTCCCAAGTTCACCCAGTATTTCATGTCTCTTGTCTGAAGAAATTTCTTGGTGCAAACATCAGAGTACATACTATTTTACCAGAACTTGACAATAAAAGATCTATTTTTTTGAGTCGGAGGCAATCCTAGATAGGTACACATGCCAACTTTACTCTCACTCCATCACCAAGGTTTTTATTTAATGGCACAAAATGCAACCTGAATATGTAACATGGGAACCACTATTTCAGATTCAACACCGATTCCCACATCTAAAGCTTTGAGGAAAAATATTTTTCTAAGAGAGAGGGGATGTGATGAACCTGTGATATCTCTTCTCTTTAATTTGTTAGTTTAGTAGTTGTTATGGATGCATATGATTTGTAAGTCATCTCGTGAGCATTTTGTCTTATCTCACATTCATGGGAAGTAGTAGTTTCTTAGATTAGAATTCACATATAAGTAAGTGTTGAGGCCAATGAAGGTATCCATGAATTATTTGTATTTAGCTTTCTCAATGGAGGTTGCTCCCTCGAAGTGGCCTATGATCAATATAATCCATTTAGTACTTTTAATCATTTTATTATTCTATTATTTTATGCATTTTATTGATTTGTTGTAGGAGGATCCTCTCACAAAGTAGAGAAATCAAGCTACAAACAGTTCTCCCACCAGTGTGATTGTGTAATTATGGTCATTCACAATATTTATATAGCTAATGATTTGGTTGTGATACTTGACAATGCTTGATTTGACTTAGATTTAGTATGCTTAAGCCTTGGCTTGTGAGTGCTCCTAATGACTGATTTGAAAATCGGGAAGAATTTTGCATATTTTTTCAATGTGCAATAGTGTATAAATGCATGCTAGTTGAGTCCCATGTCCCTTATCAAGCGAGACCTTTATATATATATATATATATATATATATATATATATATATATATATATATATATAAGTTCAATTTGGTAATTTATCATGCCATTGACATGCTAGGCAAATGGGTTGACCCCAAGGAAATGTTTGAATTTAAAAAGTAGTTGTTGCTAGGAGATGGTCGATACCATCTGACTCAGGTTAGTAGCGATTGGAAATATTGACCTAGTATAATGTTATCGACCTGAAATATGTGGACTGAACTAAGCAATTAGATATGTCTATGTAGGATAGTAAGTAGGTTTGAAATAAATAATGAGGGTCTTGTAGGTGTGTAATAGTAAAATAGAAGGATCAAACTCATAAGGTAGCACGCATGTGTGAGAGAATGATAGGTTAGAACCATATTTGTAGGCACAAGTCATGCATGGTAAATGAATTTCAAGTTTGTCATTGTTAAACACTTAATACTTGATTTTAGTATCTTAAATACCCCCTTTATTCTAGTAGTATAATGACTACAGTAAAAAGAAAATATATATCTAGTGTGTATAACAAACTTTATCTTTGGTAGGAAGCTCCAATTATACATGTCACTCAATAGCAAAACCCACAACAAATATATAGTAGTAAATGTCCATAAATTAAATATTTAAAACCTGAAATTGAAAATTTGAAAATTAAAGAGCAAGGAAGGAATACCCCTGTGTGTTGATGAAAAGCATGTTTCCCTTGAAACTTGTTGGATATGATTCCTTGTTGAAGCATTGGATAAAGGTTATTTCCATTGAAGCACTATATAAAGGTACTTTTCATTGAAGCACTTGGAGATTGGTTCTTATTGTTGAACCATGGATAAATTATTCTTTCTTGTTGAAACACATGCAGATTTGGGGTGACTATGTTTGAAGTTTGTGTAACTATGCAATCCCTTAGGAAGATACCATGCCCAAAACTTCATAAATTTGAGAAGTACATGATGTAATAACCCAAATAACTATATATATAAAAAAGGGGGACCATATGATGGGTTCGATAAAATTAATGCTAAGGCCATTAAACATCACTGAACCTCATTGTACATTACTAAAAAAAACATGAATCAACCACTTCAGATAAATTATAGATTAATATCATTCAAGTTGGATCATATAAAACAAATGCATGATCGAAAGAGAATGAAAAATGTTCATGCCCCCATCATGACCGCATATTTTATTTTATAGTTTTGCTCAAGTTCACTCAATGTATGATACATGCATGATCAACAATGAATGAATAATGGTCATTCAACTTGTAAAATGTATAGTTATGTATGTTCATGAATAAATATCATGCCTCATGAATTTGAAAGTGTGTATGTGCATGAATCGATATCATACCTCCTGAATATGTACCAACTGATATAGAATGCTATGCATATATATGTAGAGTTTGAGAACGTGTATCTCAAATGTATGTATATATGGAAAAATGTAATTATTATTCCTATAAACTATGTACTTATGCCAATGCATATGCACTCAAGTATATATGAATATGTACTCAAGTATTTATAAAGTGAGTGCATATGCCCCTTTAATTTGTACTGATGTGCTAAAGTTTGTCATGTAACTAAACCATCTAATATCAAAATCATTCCAAATCTCTAAAATATGAAATTTGATTTGATTTTCTATATATGAAGATTTATGTATCTATGATTATAATTCCCCATTTTTAAGATGAGGGATGTGTCTTTTAAGGTAGTCATCTCAAAATAAGTGTTAACTATATCATGTCATGTATAAAGATAAAATCATGTAATATCATGTGAACATATGAAGAGTATGTCATCACAATAATGTATGTGTTAATCAAAACATGTAAGCATCATGTTTAGATAGATGTATCAATAAAACACATAGTAGTAAACATCATTAAATTGTAACTAGATAAGAGTGCACAATAAAAGTGCATGATATGCATCATGACACCACTCAATGCCATCAAGCTCAACAAGAACAACAAAATCAATAGTAAGTGTCATGCATAATGCCAATGGCCACATACAAGGGACATGAATACATAACTAAAATCAAGATAAAGAGCCACATGTAAGGCTAAGTCACAAGGTACAACAATTTTTTAGATAAAATTTAAAATTTGTCAATTTTTATTCAGTCATCAAAAAGGGGGAAAATTGTCATTTTTTTAGGTCTACATTTTTTTCATGATTGTATCTATCTCTATCTGCATTTTTACACATCATAAATTTATACTAAATCTTCAACCCCATAACAAATCCTCCTTCACTACCCTTACATGAATTTCATCTCAAATACAAAACCCTTATAGCTCTTCGAGTTAAAAACTTACCTCCAGCACTTAATAGGCCCTCGATACTCTTCACTTAGTCCACAACTTCACTACATGCTTAAAAATTACTCTTTGTCACCACCTTTACAAACAAAAATTAATTCCAATGTCTAGGCATTACTTGATAGTCCAAGACTCTAAAGGGTAATAATAATGTTTGCATGCTTCACTTAATATTAAGGTCGACGACAAATGGTTTGTTATTAGGTTTTAGGATTTAACAATTTTTGTTTTGTTTTAAATTATTTTATGTTTTAATTTTTAATTTTTATTATAATTTCAATTTTAGTTTTATTTTATTTTATGTTTTATTTTTTTATTTTTTTTATATTTATAGTTTTGTTTTAATTTTATAATTTATTTTATGACTTTTTAATTTTTTAATTATATATATATATATATATATATATATATATATATATATTATAATTACATTTTTATGTTTTTTTAGGTTTCAAATTTAATTTTTAATTTTTATATATTTTTTAATTATGTTTTTATTTTTATTATTATTTATTTATTTTTATAATCATATATTTATTTTTTATAATCATGTTTTTATTTTTCTTACGTTTTGAACTTAATGACAACTTAATTTAATTTTTATCCAAACTCAAATTAGAACTGAATTTTATCCTCATCAAACTTAAATTTGAACTCACATCTTGTGACTTAGATGTAAGGGATATAAAGATGTCACAAACAAGGGACATAAAAATGTCACATCAAATAAGGCCAAGGGCCACACACAATAACATAAAGATGTCACAAAGAATAAACATAAAGATGTATCAAACAAGGTCAAGGGCTACACACAATAGATAAACACGAACTAATGTATCATATAAAAGATTAAAAATATTACTGAAGTATCAAACAAGTAAAAACTAGTCTACACCATCCACATGTATCAATGTCACATATTATTATGATATCATATCCATGTAGCAGTTTTTAAGATTTGAGTAACTAACAAAACATATAATTAATCAAGATGACTCAACATGGTAGAAAGACCATATATATACATGTGATAGTGAAACTCATGGAATAAGATGCCTCCAATATTGGCATGACCACTAGGTATAGAAAAATCTAACATCTATAGGTCCATGTGTAATTTGTATGTCCTGCATCACATTCATATATCATAGAATACATGTGAGTAAGAAAAAGATATGCAATATACAAAAAATATGATAAATAAAATATGTAAATAGTGTAATCAAGTAATCATGTTACGTTGGGGTCCTGATTTTATATATTTGTTTTTTTAAATATATTTGTATTTTATATTTTGTATTTTTTTATATTTTCAAAAAATATTTGAAATTTGAAGAGTAATGCCAAGTAGCAATGGTTTTAAAAATATAAGAAAGGGAGGGATTCAAATAATACACAACATGTGTGAAGGCATAATAGGAGATTGATTAGGGCTTTGGGGATGCTTAGGCATATAAAATTCAAACCCTGGAATACTAATGAATTCAAGAAGAAGGATGACCCTTAAAATCAAAGGAAACATAAATGAAAAAAATTCAAGTTTGAAAAACCTTAAGGCTAAAATATGAAACCCTAAAAAAATATTGAAACCCTAAGAGGAAATCTAAGGTTTGACATGGTTCATTTAGTGTTCAAGTTTACCAATATATTTCACCCTAATTTGATTTTATAAACCCTAATATGGTAGAAACTAGTATATAAATTTAGACTAACAAATATGGTATTCAAGCATATATCTGAATGTAAAACATTGAAATTGATTATAATTATTTAACAAGTGGTATATGCCAAATATAGTAAGTATAAAAAATAGATAAGTACTTAGTTTTTTGGATTCATTGTTTGACTATGATTTATTATATTATTTAATGGTTAAGTGGATTATTTTAGACCCTTAGTTTACTTTGATGTGTAACTAAATAATAATAATTTATTTATTAATATGAGGTGAAAACCTCATGTAAATATATAGTAAAATATAATTGTTTACTACTTATCAAATTAATCTTAAATGATTTTTTGGGAAGGATGGACTCATTGGTTACAACAGTCATCTTCCTTCATCCCCATTATAAATAGGGTTTACTCATATTATAATTTAAAATTAATATACTTAATTGAATATCATTGATTGTGACACAGTTATATTTACGTGTGGCAAATATATTACATAGTTTTTAAAGAAAGTTGATAAAAAAGAGTGAGTGAAGAAGGAATTATATTGGACAATAATGTTTCTCTAAACATGAATAATCATCTTTGTGAGTTTTTTACCTCACAATAGGTTTTTCTATGTTATTTTGCTGTGTTTTACTATCCATGTTCATCTCTAGATTTTATCCTATGCTATTCAATATACATTGCTTATTGGTTTCAAATATTATCATGGTATCAGACCCAGTAGGGTGGATTTAATCGAGCTAGCATATTGAAAATTGCTTTGTATTAATTTGATATGGATATTCAATGTTTGTTTTAGTTCTATAGAGGAGTTGTATGGCCTATGGTATGAACCTATGTGGCGTATTGAAGGTTTAAAATCTCATAATATTCATTTAGTGACCTTTTTTGATCTCTCAAATATCCATTGAAACATCATTGGATCTCATTAAATAATCAGAAGCAAATTTTAAATATTGTTTTCATCTAATTTTATATCAGATCATCTATGTATAGCCATGTATGGCTCGATCAAGTTGAAAAATTAGAAAAAAAACATTTTATTGTTTTTACACACTATGATGCACATCCCTTCTCAGGGATACATCTCCCCGCTAAGGCAATCATCGCACGCCATGTGTCTGATCGGGAATCACCTCAGGTGCTTCAGTGACTAGCCATATAGGGGTCTGGAAGAGGACCCAAATCACTCTGGATCTTTTGGTGTGATGGTCAGTCTTCTATTGGTATCAAAGCTAGGTCTCAAGGTCGAGACCCGTGGAAGCTGGTGGGCATGATCCACATCCCTTCTTAGGGATATGCCTCCAGAGGTGGTCAACGCTTGCCACATGTCTGATCAGGAATCTCCTTAGGTGCTTTGATGGTTGGCCATATAGGGGTCTGAAAGAGGACCCAGATCACTTCAGAGCTTTTGGTGTGATGGCTCCTGAGTGATCTGGGTCCTCTTCCAAACCCCTATATGGCCAGCCACTGAAGCACCTGAGGTGATTCCCGATTGAACACATAGCGAGCACTGACTGCCTTTGGAGGCATATCCCTGAGAAGGGATGTGGATCATGCCCACCAGCTTTCGTGGGTCTCGACCTCAAGATTTAGCTCTGCTACCAATAGAAGACTAGCCGTCACACTAAAAGCTCCAGAGTGATCTGGGTCCTCTTCCAGACCCCTATATGGCCAGCCACCGAAGCACTTGAGGTGATTCTCAGTCAGACACGTGGCGAGCATTGACTGCCTTTGGAGGCGTATCCCTGAGAAGGGATGTGGATCACACTATTTTCTATGTTTTAGGGTGCTAGTTCTTCATTTTTTTGGCATGCCTGACTCTCCTACAAAGCCCCTAAAACATAAGATTCAATTTTATAATTTTCTCATCAGCTATGGCATGATGGTACAACATATTTATGGTTGTGTGAAAATTAAAAAATTAGAATTTTTTTGTTCAATTCATCTGTATCCTATTTCTCTCTTCTAAAGTGGAGATCTTGAGTGTATTTGTCTACCAAGACCTCTTGTAGAGCCTCTAAAGCACCTGAATCATTTATAGATTTTTTTCATCTACCTATGACATCCATGATATAGTTGGTATAACAAAAAAATTTAAAAAAGTCTGTTTGTGAGCCAAAAATTGAATTTTGAAGTTGCAGTTGGTTTTAGCAGGCATAATCTAGGTTGGTAAAATTTTAAACTTTCTAGTGGTCTGTACAATTTCTTATGCAACCCAGAGCTTCTTTCAAAGTGCCATTGTTGTTTGGTTTGCTTTGAAATGTAATTTTATAGTTTTTTGTATATATTTATTAAATATAACTTTTAATAAATTTATATTTTCCATGCATTAATTAAGTGCCCCCACCTTATATAAATTATTTTTCACCCAAAAGTTATTTTTTGTGAAAAGTTTTTATTTTATTTTTCATATGAAAGTATATATATTTATATATATACATCATTTAATAAATTATATTAAAAAGGGTTTATATATAAATTTATTCATTATGATTGTTAACAAGTTTATTAGATGAGTTGACAATCTTTATTTTGTTAAAATTTGCATGTAGGGTGGTTATGAGTTCAAAACCCCTAAAAACAACTCTTTTGATCTAATTTTGACTTAGTCAAAGTTATTTTTCAAATTTTATTAATTTCAAGTTCTTTTTTAATTTACATGCTTAGCATCTCATGTGCAAACCCTTCTCTAGTATAATTTTTTTTATGACATTTGATCTAGTGAACCTCTTGTCAACCATAGCCATCTAACTAATCATTTTAAAGGTTTTAACACCTTATAGACATTTATGTGGTAAATTTTTTGTTTTGAAACTTCATATTATGATTTTATATATTTTTTGATAACTATGTTTAGATAGTTATTCTGTGTGTGACTCTTGCAACAACTAATCTAATGAAAATTCTTATAATTTATTGCATTATTTCATATCTATTTGAACAATTATTTTCTTGTTTACACTAAAAAAATTATTTCTTTTTTAAATAAAGTATAAAATCATATTAAAAAACTTTTTAAGTATCAAAGCTTCTAGTTTAAAGGGAAGCAATGGATTCACCTAATTTTATGTTAAATAAATATTAAATACTTAATAGTTCTAACTATAATATATAAAAAAAAGTATTAAAGTTGAATTTATGGCTTGAAACTGTAGAACATAGTTGTTGGGAAGGAAAAAGTCCCGTCAGGATGACATGTTACACCTTAGCTTTCAAATGCATTTCAATAGAAATTGTAAGAATCCATGTCAATTATCTTGCAGAGTGCTAAGGATGATTTTATACTCAATATTGATAATCAAGAATCTTCTAGCAATGATAAAAAACTCCTTAATTCTATGCATGAGAGCACTTATCTTTTAAAGATAATTAAGCTTGTTCTTGAACTACTAAACTACACATATGAAAGATGATAAAAAAGTTATTATTTTTATTGCTAAAATTAATAATATTAAAGCTTGGTTAGATGGATGTTACTGTAATAGTATTCAAGATAAGTTTTTATATTTAATTATTCAACTTAATATTCATGAAAAGTTTCATAATTTTTTTCAATTTTGAATTTAAAGTACAAAACATAGCAAGATATCTTTGACCTCACTACCCTATCAGCCCTTCTGATTCAAGAAGAACAAGTGATGTATAATTTTAATTATAAATAGAATGCCACTCAGATACTTCTCGCTCTCAACCCTATTTTTGAAAATAATATAAATCAGAAAGTTAACCCCAAATTTTCTAATGGCAAAAATTGAAACAAGAAAACTAACAATAAGAATCATAACGTTTAATGGGATTGTAATATGTGTGGTAAATTTGGACATAGAAGGGAAGAATTCTCTAAAAAAAAAACTTCTAAAAATAAAAAAATGAAGAAACATTTTAATCAAAATCAATAGAAAAATCAAAACCAGAATCATGACAATAATATTGATCACAATATGGACATTATTAATTTATAAGATGCCTTGTTTACTTCTAATGAAAATGAATGGTGTTTAGATAGTGTTGGATTGCATCATATGAATTAATGATCTCATATTTTATTTGATGCTAGATATATTTATGCAAAGATTTACATAGGAGATAATTTATTTGTAGAAGCTACTAAGCAAAGACAAATAAAATTTGCAAATGTCGTAATTAAAGATGTTTTCTATGTACCTCGACCTAAGAAAAATATATTACCTTGTTTCTTAACTTACAAATGATAATTTTATTTAAGCTTTTCTTAATGATAACTAGTATATTATAAATCAATCTAGTTCTTTTATTTGTAAAGGTTTTGAACAAAATGATATATATATATATATATATATATATATATATATATATATATATATATATATTGCTTCTTATATATGTTGTTTTTTATTGCATAATAGGAATGAATCTCTATTATGGCATTAAAGATTAGGACATGTTAATTTTATAAGTTTAAATGATATGTATTCTTATAATCTTGTTGTTGGTATTCCTTCTATCTCTTCTCATCATGAAATTTATGAGGGATGGTTATGTGGTAAGCAATGTATTAACCCCTTTCAAAAAAATCTGATAACGATGGTGAATATATTAGTAAAGATTTTAATTCTTTCTACATTAGTTGTGTTATTCAAAAGAGAATTAAAAACTCCCTATTCCCCATAAAAAAATGGTATTAGTGAAAATAAAAGCCAAACCATTATTGAAATATCTAGAAAAATATTGCATTATGTAAATGTTTATTCTTATGGGCCAAAGCGATGGATACTTCTATGCATATTATAAATAAAGTCCCTAATAAATATTTATATTTTTTCTAAACCAAAATACATGTATGATCATGGCATATCATTTATTATTATAGATTTGTTTTTACTTTAAAGATATTAACTAAATTAATGATGCATAATATCTCTAGGTGGTCAATTTGTCTCCTCACTTTCCCTAAGAAATCATCTACGTAAACCTCCACTATCTTGTGAATAAGATCACATAATATATGGGTTATGGACATTTGGTACATTGTCCTTGTGATTTTAATGTCAAAGGGGATCATGAAATAGCAAACGGTCCCTATGATGTAGTAAAGGAGGTATCACTCTGATCTTCATCAAAAATACAAATTTGATTATATTCTGAGAAGCCATCCATAAGTGATAGTAACTCATATCCCATTATAGCTTCGATACTGACATCAATGGATTGAAGAATAAATTTGTCTTCAGGGCATGAGTTGTTGATATATTAAAAATATATACATATCTTGATCTTGCTATTCTTATTGAGAATAGGGATAACATTAGACATCCATTTAGAATAGTCTACTGACTTGATAAATCCAACTTTTAGAAGTTTTATAACTTCCTCTTTTACCACCAATGATACTTTAAGCTTGATCGACCTAATATTTTGTTTAATTGGCTTGGATTCAGGTATGGTAACAAAATTATGGACCACAACCTCAAGTTTTATGTCGACCATATCAGTGTAAGAGAAATCAAAATCTTTCAAGGGGTTAGTGAGCAACTATTAGTGACCCTCCACTTCCTGTGGTGAACCCAAGCTTGAGAATTATAAGAATCTCCTTAGTCCCAATTTCAATGTCGATGGTTTATTAAATAAGGGATGCATTCCCCTCATAAAACATGTTAGAGGTTAGGGTAAGATCAGGATCTTCACCCAATGTATTGAAAATATTGTGCTCATTGTTAGAGGATAAATAATCCTTAACATGGTAATAAGAATCATAGTATTCACACAAGAGAGCCAATGAATGATAAAAATTAAAGAAAAAAACCATGTTGTGGTGTAAATATGGGAGGTCATCATAGGATTTAAAAAATTTAAGAATAAAATCATCGTTCTTGGCTAAGTCAAAGACTATCATCCTTTCCAATATGCACAACAGTTTGGTCACTAGAAGTATTGCATATAAGAGGTTTTGTCTTAAATGAAATTAGACTTTGGTATGGAGGGATGATTGTTGAAACATAAGGATGAAGCATCCATAGAGTCAACAAGCTAATTACTTTCCCTAGGGACCACTGTATAAAAATGAAGTCAAAGTATTTAGTAATTTAATGCACAATGAATTTATATAGTTGAATATGTTCATCTTTGGATTGATAGACCTCAAAAAATTGGTTAACAACCAGCTATGAGTCACCTTGGATCCTTAAGTTATGAATGCTTAAGTGTGTTATAATAATCATGCAAAGCAATAGGGATTCATACTCATCCCCATAGTTTGTACACTCAAAATCTAGTTTAAAACTAAATGACATGACTCATCCCTCAGGAGAAATTAGAATAACTCCTACCCTTGCACCTAGGAAACACTTGGCCCCATCATTTAGAGGACCCATTGATCATGTGTGTAAGAAGGACTATCATTTGGTGAGACTTTTGATATCTCAATAATATTAATATAAATAATATTGGTTAACTCCTTTTAGGGATCTTAATATTGATATTGAAATAAATAGTGAGTCTTTACCCCTTGTGGGGTAAACAAAAGAACTTACAGGAACTTGAAAGGTTAATTATTATGGTCTAGATGAAGGAAGGGAAGAACTTATGGGAACTGAAAAGGCTTACTCTTATGGTCTATATTGAGGTAGGTAATCACTTTTTATAACTCAAACAGCTACTTGGTAGGCTTTCTTTTTGGTATGCGAAGCATGCCAACATAGTTATGATGGATTTTGGGTGTGGGAAGTATGTAAACATAGTTATGATTTTGTTATAGTGTGGAAGGTATGCTGACATAGTTATTCAACTTAAAATATTTTATTCACATTATCATGGGCCCAGGACCATGGTATGTGGGGGAAAACTAAGTTCTGGTTGGGTAGATCAAATACGTGAAGATATATTAGACAAAAAAATCAATCACATATTCAATAGAGTGAAAGTATTACTTGCATGAAATTAAACTTTTATTCATGAATGAAATAATAAAGAAAATAAAGTATAATGTATATAGTGCATGTATACAGAGTAGATGCATGGAGCAGGATACATAAGTTACGACTATGTAATGCATTGACTCAACTGGTTGTGTAATTGTCTTTGGCAAGATATGTATGCTATATATTTAACATGCATAATATAAGAGAAGTAATCACTACTATCTAATTGCCAAGGAGGATCTTGTTAAGTGTGGTAGTTAAGCTTCCAATGATGGAAATGGTTAAAATAACTAATCTCTAGGATATTGACCATTTGAATTTGAATCCTAAGATCTCCTTTTGGTAGTAGTAGTTTGTGGGGATACTTATCAATCCACATGGTTAGGGTAGGATGACATATGGTCATGGTGAAGTGGGACCTAATAGATTTGATGAGTCTATAAATGGATGCTAGTAAGACATTCAAGACTGTGAGCTAAGGAGTGTATATTGAGGTACGTAGCTAAGGAGTGCATCATGATATGCATAGGCTATGATTTAGGGTGACCAATTCATGAAAATTGGTGAACAAGTCCCAAACTTGTGCGTAAGGTTATGGGTAAACTTTAGGCAAGGAGTGCATAGTGTTTTATGAAAGGTGTGACCTCTACACAGAGGAAAAAATGAGGAGTGATTTGGCTATATAGAGTCTATGTATAGATCATTCACCCTTTATTAAAGAGTAATGGTCTCCATCATGTTAGTGTGACGCTATGGAAATTACACTTGAAGTTGTTGATAAGTGTACCACTTAGCTTGATCAACATATTTTACAACCTTGACCACTTGAAAAATTTGATGTGTACCATGGTGGGCATGTGTGTTTGTCACATCGATGATCTAGTCCTTTTTAAGGTGCCAATGTTTAGGATCCAAATCAGGAGGATGCTATGTCACTATTATTTCAAAAAGTGGTAGAGTATATGAATTGAGAAGTTCCACATTGAATACTAAGTGCATGCCCAAGTAGGGAGGAAAATCAAGAATGAAGGCATTCTTTCTAGCTACATGGAAAATGGTGTAAGAAACATAACACATAAGATTGATCTTCACATTAGACCTTTGAAGTTCTCTTTATGAAGGTGCCAACAAACTTTATTGACAACTCAAAATGTATGAGGTGTGTGATATGTGTCGTGGCACTCCTTGTATTTCACTTGAGTGTGATATCAAATCTATTGGCAAAAAAATTCTATATGGCATAAAAACTTCTTGGCTTTGTCTTATTACCATTCCTATGTGCATGACTTAGTTCTAGTTGGTTCGTGATAGGTGATGTCTAGAGGTGTTGAAGGTTAAAACCCAAGACATGTCTATAATGGACTATGACCCATAGAGATGTGCAGAGCCTTGTTGTAGGCATGTTGAATGTAAAATAGATTTTAATCTCAAATTCAAGCATGTGCATGATTGTAAATTTACATAAGATGAACAAATATGTGAATGACCACTTCAATTTATCTATTTGTCTATGGATGAAAAGCTAGAGACTGATCTAGATGCATACACATCAAATCTCATAATGTTTACCAAAAATGACTCACAAATTGTGGATATCGATCAAATATTATGGATGTTAGAATCCAAAAATGAACCCAAACATGGTTGAAGAATGTCTACTTGCTCTGATATCAGTTGATCTACACTTCCAGGGGCCTAGGACCATGGTGTGTGGGGGACAATCAAGTTTTAGTTGTGTAAAGTGAATGCATAGAGATATATTCAGATAGAAGAATAAATAACACATACAATGGAGTGGAAATCTTGCTTGTAAGAAATAAAAATTTTATTCATGAATGAAAGAATAGGAAAAATAGGGTACAATGTTTATAGTGCGTGTACATAGATAGATGTGTAGAGTAGGTTACCTATGTTAAACTATGCAATGAATCAACTCAATTGGTTATTGTGTAACCATCTTTGACCAAATTCTTATGTTATATATTTAACATGAATAATACAAGAGCAATAAAAATTATTATTCAATTACTAAGGAGGATCATGTTAGATGTGGTAGTTGAGCTTGTCGAGACAACATTGGTCATATAAGTTAATGTCTAAACTATTGACAATTTGAATTTGAATCTTGGGATCTATTTTTGGTGTCAACACTTGGTGGATCCACTTATTGATCTACATGGTTAGGGAAGGCCAACACATGGTGAAGTAGGACCTGATATAGCTAGTGAGTCTGTGAATAGATGCAATGAGGCATATGAGACTATAAGATGAGGAGTACATAGTAAGGTACACAATTGAGGAGTGTGCAGTGATATGTGTATGCATGGGACTTATGTGTAAGGTTGTGGGCAAACTTTGGGCAAGGAGTGCATAGTGTTGCATGAGAGGTGCAAGATATGTGTAGAGTAAAAATGAGGAGTGAATTTAATTACACAAAAGCTGCACACAAATCAATATTTTTGGTAAGACATGGGTAATTTTATTTTTTCCATTGTTATATGTAAGAAATATCATAAAAAATTAGTGTCTCTCCAGGGGTCCTCCTCTTTGCAATGGGAAGAGAAGGCCTCTATTTAGGTGTTTGTGGATAATCAAGAGATCCAATATTGATCTCTATGATACCTATGGTTAGGGAATGAATCTTCTTCTTAAGCACTGACATGACTGAGGGAGGGGGAGTGGTTAGAATACATAGAAAATAATTAAGAATACAATGTTAATCACAACTAGGTGTAGGACATGATGGAATAACATACATATCAGGAGGAAATAAACCTGATGGATCAAAAACTCTAGAAAATTGATATGGCATTGTCATAACATGATTAAGGAGCATGCTCTGTAGAGGATCAAAAGTAATCCAAGTGGTACATAGATTGTAAATTTCCCTTGTATGATCAATCATTAGGTGATTATGATGGTAGTTGTGAGAAAATTATCATAACGAGAAACCTCTTGATTATTTGACATATCTGTCATGCAAAGATTAAGGAAAATGGCTAACCCCTCTTGGGGTTACTAATTTTATGACCAAGAGAAGTTATAGGTCCCTAATCCTCATGGGTCAAATGAGAGGATAAGTGGAATCTCATTTTCTAAGATATTAATAATCTTAGTTGTGAACATGGTGGAAACTATCGAAATGATGTTTGGTTTAGAACTAGTGACATTTTAAGTTATCACTACTTCCTTTTCCTTTAGTTTGTCATTCAATAAGGCTTGAGGGATTTATTATCCTTTCCACACAATAACCACTTTGGGTTTCACAACCTCTATAGCATCCACCAAATGTGGGGATGTTATGACTCTATTGGTAGGTAGGTTGTAGTCAATATGCAAGCTTGGTTGTTCACATGGTTTTTTGAAGCATATCAAAAGGCTTGGGATACAAAAACCTTACCAAGATAGAAGAACCTATTTTATTGGAACAAGGTTGAAGGGATGGCCTTCATCTTATGAATCCTAGGTCTCTACAAGATCATGTTATAATTTTTATCCTTATCAATCACATATAACTCCATTAACACATTATTGGGACCTAGAGTGATTAAAAGCACAATGATTCCTATTAAGGTAGACTTGAGGCTATCATAACCTCATATAGTATTGTGAGTTATGGAATAGTTTGTTTCCACATAACTAAATCTATATAAGAAAGAGAAAGAGATTGTTGATAGACACCCCATTTTTAAACATGTCTCTCTTTACATAGTTATTATAGATCCATACTTGAAAAAACAAGGGTGGATCCCTCCTCCTTACCAACTTAGAATCAGGAGGGAGGCTACTAATTTAGAAGAAATATCTATCAGCTCGATAATCTTAACTAGGTGGAAACATATCTAGATCAATATGATTGATCTAGACTTGAGGTGAGGGAGTTATGCTAGATAAATACCCTATCCTAAAGCATATAGTAATGTCAAATGATGGGCATGTGAGTTTTTGAGCAAGTCAAAAAAGGAAATGTGGGAGAATTTTTTTGTAAGATATGAGATCAGATCATAATTCCATAAATACTTAGGGATGACCTCAATATCTAGAATATTTGAGGGGTGAGGAGTCATGGGCTAATATTCCTTGGTGTAAGTGATTATATTTTATTCCTCTTCAAATTCTAATTCTACAACCCCTATCATTATAGTTTTACCTTGTACTCCTAACTGGGGAACAACATTGGCATTGGTAGATCCATAGGTGGAGGCATCAACATCATTTGTACAAGCTTATGTAAGTTGGTTATAATGAATTATTTGATTATTTAAATTATTTTGAGCTTAGTTTGGGGTATCTCACGTTCTGTGGCTTAGGAAAGGGTTCTAGTAAATATGTAGATTTTGGTTTTATGATGCAACAAGACCATTCTGAGTGGCCTAAGAGTTTGCTCTTGCATTCCCTAGGAACATGTATAAGAAAGTTTTCATTTGATCCTCAGGGAACCTTTGGATGAATTTCTTATACTCCCTATAGGTTTGAGTATCATGATCAATGGCTTAGTGAAAGAGACAAAAGATGTTGGGGTCATATTACCTATGCCCTTGATTTTTTACTTGTTGGACAAACTATTGTTGATTATTCCTTTCATAGTAGGGTTGATTCTATAAATATAGGAAATGATCGACTTCTTAAAATGGTTATGGTTTTGGTTTCAATACTAAATTTTCTAGGGTGGAGGCCAATTAAAGTCAATTGCATGGACTGCTGGTGGAGGGTTTTATTTATTAACATCAATATTTTTATCTTGGTTAGTGTTATTCATGGTTGGAGATTGATTATCATTTACTATGTTTAGTCTTTTGCCTTGGTTGGTTATGCCATTAGTGGTGGCATTTATGTTTCAATTAAGGATTTTGGGGCCTTGATTATTGACTATATTCTGGCTCACATTTTTAAATCCCCTATTGTTTTGGTTTAGGGTGATGAAACATCCATTGGTTCTATTGGTTCAATGACCACTATTAATGGTTGCTTGATCAATTCACAAGGCACTTTCAAGAGCTTATTCATAATACCAATAGGGAAACTCTTGGACATCTTCCCTTGTATCCTTGTTAAGGGAGTGAAGGAAAGTGTTAGATAATTCCATATGGTCCATATGAGGTGCACTGGTAAATAAATATAAAACCTACCACCATCTCATGATGAAATGGGTTGTTGACTCATTCTATTCTTATTTGACATGAAGGAAATATTAAATGTCAGTCATGAGAAGCTTGTTCATGTCAAAGGCCTTAACTAATTACACCATCAATTTTATAAAGGAATGAATGGACCTCTCAAGGAGTTGGCAATACCAATCAAGAGTGATTCCTTATAGGGTCTGAAGGAAAATCTTAGCAATAACCCTATCCCAAAGTAAGAGATCCTTGATAGTTGTGACAGAAGCCTTAACATGTGCATTGGGATATCCCTCCCCTTTGAACTTTGGAAGGTTTGGTAGGGGATGTGGGAGAATAAATACTTGCATGTTTAGGTTGAGGGGTTATTTAAGGTATTTGGCATAGGTCCCCATGTTGTTGATGTCAATTTATGATGTGGTCGAGTTAGATTGTAAATGTAAGATCACATAGGGGTTGCTCGGATAACCACTAGGAGGAATGGAAGAGGCTTGATAGGGTGAAGTGGAATAAGTTGAGAAATAGAAGTACGACTGAGTAGATCTAGAGAACATATGGAAATAGGGAGGAATCTTGTTAGATGTATAAGGGTTGATAATTTTTTGAAGAGGGGTGTATGTGGTTTTCACATAACTCAAAGATACATAAGATGACACATGGCTAATTTACGTAGGGATGTATGTGGAGGCATGTAACTCGAGGAGGTAAAGAGGGGTGGGTTACTAGCTTGCATGTGTGGAGTGTAAGTGAAATAACCTCTAATTAGGGTTTGGATAGGTGTTTGGTAGGGTGAAATAATTTTTAAATTGTTAGGGTTAGGGAATATTTAGGTAAGGATGTTCTTGAGGGGTTGGTTAGAGGCATAGCTTGGTGGAGGCATATGCTCTTATTATGGTGGGTACATGTAAGCTTGTTGTTGGAACAATTAATGAGCTATTTTTTGGATGGGAGAAAGAGGGGAATGAATCTAGGTAGGAGGATTTGGGTTCAATCCTTAATTTAAAGGTTGTTGGTTATTTTTTAAGTCATAAATGTAACCCACCAAAGTATTGATGAACTCATTTGGGCTAGTGGTGTCATTAAGATTGAGAGTATCTTATACATGAGGGGTGTAATTAAGAGACTGGTTGGTGTGAATGGATTTATTTAGAGTGGGAGCCTCAAGGATAGTGGTTAAGGTTTGCATTGGTGGGTTAGAGGCATTTTGGTTCCCACTAGAAGGATGCATAACTAATTGCATGCGATTAAACTCATCCTCTAAGTAATGGATCCTTCTTAGATAATGATCATATTTAGAAGTTATTTTTGCATCTAGGTTATATAAGTTAATGGATGGTTTAGTGTCATGAGTAGATATGATTCCTTCAATGAGGGTCATAACATTGAAGTCAAGATGGTTGCTAGCTATTTCGGATACGTCCCACACCTCATGAATGGGGATTCCACTAGTAGTTTGAGTATTACAGTGAGAATAATCATAATATTTATAATCTATGTTGGTGTTGAAAGTAGGGTTGTTTCAACTTACCAATGAATCATCACCATATTTGAGTTGGATTCTCCTATATCCTTGCATGCCAAGAGATCCACCTAGGTTCTATCTAGACATAATAAGGGGGTATATGGATACCTATAGATTAAATGGAAGGATAGGGGAATATGGATAAAGGAAAAAAGAAGGAGAATAAAAAAGAAACACCAAATATGTAAATATTTCTTTTCAAGTTCACTAATTTGTGTGTACATGAATATCACACACTAAATTATACACTTGACTTCATGAGGTCAGGCCAAGACAAGTGACATAATGAATGGGTGATGGGTAGAAATATGGATTGGGATGATTATTAGGTGGAATGGATTTGGAATAGGTTGTGTCAAGGGGTTTTTGTGATGGAACCAAAATACCTCCACAATATCATGTTGCTCGTTAAGAGCATCTAGCTAAATGAAAATAGAGCTCCAAGGTCCCTTGATATCTGAGATAATAAGGAGGTAAAACACCTAATTAATAATAGGATTGGTTAAATGGGGATGGTTAATATGAATTACTCAAGGTGTTGAAATAATTGTCACTTATGTCAAAGGAATTGTAACGGATATGAATGAAAATGTCAAATAGAATTGTTACCAAAAGTGTCAAAAATAATTGTTATCGAAAGTGAACATAATTGTTCATAGAAGTGAACAAAAATGTTGATGGAAATGTTAATGGAATTGTTGATGAAAATGTTAAGGGAATTGTCAATAGAAACATCTTTTGGTGAAGAGGTGCCTCTTGGATGGGATGCCTCTTTTGTGAGAAGTTTTTAAAGGCTATATAAGGGAGAATAGATGTGGAAGTATTACAAGCATTCAATTTGTTTGAAGATAATATGAGTGTGAGAGATAAGGAAGAGAGGAAGAGTAGAATTTTATTTATGCATATCATTTGAGTGAATAAGAAGAGAAGAGAAAAAAATTAAATAAAATCTCTAAAAAAAAGAAGTGTGAATGATAGCTTTATTTTAATGAAGAATAACATTTGAGAATTGTGAAAGAGAGGAGAGTAGAAAGTATATAAGAAAACTAGGGAGAGACAAAGTTTAAGAGAAGCAAAGCCATCATTCGATTGAAGAAGCAATCATATATGGTTGAAATGATTTGGCTTAAGGTCGATGCCTCATAGTTTAGGGGTTGGTGCTCTTGTGGGTTGGTGATCACTAATTGGCCAGGTTAGTGCTTGGCGAAGGGGCTCGATGTCTTGAATGGGTGGGTGCTCAAAAAATGATCGAGTTGGTGCTTAGTGTCTCTAGTAGGTTCGTGCCTTTAAACATTGTAAAAGAGTTATATATATAAAAAAATAATATTTTTTCATGGTTTTCTCCCAAAAGGGTTTCCATGTAAATCTTGTGTTCTCTTGTGTTATTAATTGCTAGATCTTGAATTTTTATAATTGTAGTGGTTAATTAAATTTAAAAGATTAAAAGATTATCTTATAGTAATTCACCCCCCCTCTCAGTATAATCTTGTGCTTAATAATTAGTATCAAAGTGGTTCCTTCAGAATTAGTCTAACCACTAGAAGGTAGATCTCGGGAGCACACATGGCTAGTCATCAAGGTCAGGATGGTTTCTCTATAAACAAAGCACCATTATTTGATGGAATGAATTATGCTTTTTAGAGTATAAGGATGACAACAAATATTGTGGCTATAGGGTTTTATATTTGGTTATCATTAGCGATGGGGTACATAACACCAATAAATCAACAAATGGATCAAGCTGGAAAGAAAGCATGTGAGAATAATATGAAAGTGATGAATGCCATTTTATGTGGTTTATCAAAATCAAAGTTCTTAAAAGTAATGCATTGTGTGTTAGCAAGAGATATATGGGACAATATTTAGAATATATATAAAGGTGATGACAAGGTCAAGAAGGCTAAGCTTTAAATACATATAAGGCAGTTTGAAATTCTTAAGATGAAAGATGAAGAAAACATTGCATATTTTCTTCTTCGTGTGGATGAGATAGTCAACACAATCAAAGGGCTAGTGAGAAAATGGAAGAATAAATGATAGTATAGAAAGTACTAAAGTCACTTCCTATGAAGTATGATGCAAAAGTCTCAGCTATTGAAGAAACAAAGGACTTAAACACATTCAAGATGGATGAATTACATGGAATCCTCATAGCATATGAAATGAGGACATAAATAGAAAAATTGTCAAAGCATGAAATAACCTTCAAAGATTTAAATTAAGTCAAAAATGAAAAACCTGAGTCAAGTGATGAATCAGAAGAAGAATAATCCCTTTTTATGAAAAATCTTAAAAAAGGATCTGGCAAGTATAAAGGTAAGCTTCCTTTCAAATGTTTTAATTATGGTGAGATAGGGTATTTCAATGCTAAGTGTCCTCATTGAAAAGATGATAATAGTGATGAAGAAGAACATGCTAAGGTAGGAAATAATAAACATTCATACAAAAAGAACTATAAGCCAAGTAAATATGGAAAAAAAGAAAAAGTCTGATAGATATAAGAAAAGCCTCTACACCTAGGAGAGTAGCTCAAAATAAGAGAGCAATTTAGAGAGTGATAAAGAATACATTATTTTCATGGCAATAGAAACAAATAATGATGAAGACCAAATATTTCTAAAAGAGGAATAAAATCTTGAGGATGGAGGAAAAGTGGATTTGGAAGAACTTGTTTGTGCCTTGAATGAAATAAAGAGGCTTAAGAAAATGAATTTGAAGAAAAAATTTCAACTTCAAAAATATGAATAAGAAGGTGTAAATTTGAAAACAAACATATCTCAAAGATTTGAAGAGGTTGAAAATATCATTACCAGTCTAAAAAATCAATTAGAAGAGGCAAAAATAATTGAGGAGGTAATAAGAGATTAACTAAAATCAAAAGAGGAAAATCTTGTGAAGCTTGAATATGAGATTATTGATTTAAGAAAGGAATCAGAGAAGTCTAGTGTTAAGTTGATAGACAACCTAAGATTTAAGAAGAACACCAAAGTTCTAGATTATTAGAGGTCACTATTCACTAAGTTAGGTGTAGACATCCAATTCTTAACACCATTTGTGTTAAAATTGTCAATCTTACTCAAATTTTACTCAAATCTACATTTTAGGTCAAAATCCATAAAATGCGCTAAATGGTTTGAAATTGTCATTTACAAGTGCCAATTTAGGTCAAAGTATCCCTAAATGGGGCAATGCAATTTATGGGACAACTAACTTTGATCAATTTATTTCGAGTCAAAATGATGATTTTGCCTTTTGTGCTATGGATCACTCTTTTCTCCTAAATTTAGTGGTACGCACTGCATACCTTTGTTATTTTGTGTTGGAAACATTCTAAATGGAAATACGGTTCCAAAGCATCTAGCATCACCTTCTAATCCTTCTCGAGTCAAATTATAACTCAGTAATATGACTTTTTGATTAATTGAGGGCCAATTTTCAAATAATTGCACAAATGTTGATTAACTTTGTTTAAGGCTAATTAATCCAAATCAAGAGCTTAAGTGGATTTTCCATGAGAGTTGTTGAATATTTGTTTTTTAAAATTGATTCCTATTATCTGCATCATTAGGTGACATCATTTATTGGGAAGACATCCCTAGGCCATAAATGCCACAAATATCAATATTATGGGTTACCCATGCCTAGTTAATGCCTCCCATGCCTCTTCAATGCCCCTTCTTCTAAGGTCATGATGAATATAATTATGGATTTAATTCTAAATATTAGGATTATCCTCAACCACACATCTTCATCTCAAGATGGATGGTTTAAGTTGATCCTGACCAATCTAAAAAATCTATAAATAAAGAGGCCATGAAAATCATTTCTAAGCTTGAATATTGCAAAGTTAGAATGCTAAATTATTTCCACAAGGCTTTTCATTTGGTCATAGATTTTGTTTGTAAGATTCATTAATAGGCTAGTTTAGTGATTTGAAATCAAGAGCCTATGTTTTATGGAGTGTTCTTGATGAATTAGAGGAGCTCACCACCATTGTTGACAAAGACAAGGGTGTTTGATCAAGGGAGAACATGTTTTTGAGCCACATGGGTATGGTGAATCCATTTGGGAAGGTAATATAGTGTTGCTTTCTTTCATTTATTTATTTCTATCCTTTTTAATTCCCATAGGAATAGATAGGCTTGGTTAGTTAGTTCATTATGCATGTTTCATTGTTTATGGACTAATGCTTGACTAGCTTATTTTGTAATCCTCTCTACATCTTGGCACACCCGATGAGACTAGATGTACCTCACACATGAAGGAGATCATTTTGAAACTTTAAAATATTTATTTAAGCTTTTAAAACTCTTGAAGATTGATTTTCTAACTTTATTTTGCCATTTTTTGTTGCCACAATTTTACACAGTGATCAACGTCAATAGGAAATACCAACATCAATTACCTGACTTAGCCAATGTCGATTGACAAAAATTACATCAGTTAGATATCAGTTAGCTAGAGTAATTAACATCGGTGGTAATAACTTACGTCAATCATTATGTTTTTCAAAAAACATAGACCTGAGAGCTACTTTTTTAAAGTTCATTGTTTCAAGCTAAAAAGAGCTTCAAAGCTAAAAGACATGCTGACATTTTTGCTATAGGAACAAGCTTTTGATTTGATAAAAAAATGTATAAATCACCTCTTACATGCTTAAAAAAAATTAATTAGGAACTTTGTTTTGATGTTTAATAAATAATTTAAATGTTTTAGTGAATGTTTTCAAAGTTTACAACTAAGACCAAGGGGTCAAATGAACACCACCAAACATTTCATTTAGGTTTAAAATTGAACACACTTGTCAATTCTTTTTTGCAATAGTTGTTTACTTAGGTTTTGTTTGGAAAAAAGAGGAATGTTTTATGTATGCTCTTCGATTTTTCCCCTATAGGGAACCCTTGGAATCAAAAGCGCCATTCCTATTGTAAATAACCTAGTCTAAGGCTTAGAAAGAAAGTCATATAAAACACTCCCCAAAAACTTGCCAAAGTTTGGGTGACCTTGAAAATGACCCTAAAGTCTTTCTACTTTCATGCTTGATTTATTTATGCATCTTGGCTTGCGAGGGGGACTTCATCACCTCCTGCAAGTTCTTTAGGAAAGCTTTGACTTGGGGTTTCACCTCCCAACATTGAATTCATTTAGATCCTTTGAAGTTGCACATGGGATGTATCTACATTTGGACATCACACTACACTGAGCAAATGACATGATGTAGTGGTTGTAAAAAGGACTAAACCTTTTTATAACTAACCAATGCCTTGGTCACCCAATTTTTGTGCTTGTATTTTACATCATTTGACGTGAAAGTCATTGTGTAATTGATTCCACTAGAACATTCAAAACTTGATAGTTTAGTAGACCCCACTTTACCATACCTTGTCAGTTTAGACTTAAGACATTTTTTTTTGTCATTAGCTTACTTGGTCTTGATTTGTGTGTAAAACTACTTGTTAACTCCATGAACTTAACCAAAACATATTTTCCTCCATTTTCTTGAGCAAGGGAGGCATTATGCTATCCAAATGGAAAATTCACCTTTCCCTTGTTCAAATTATTATCAAAAGCTTTATGTCATGTCATCCACTTTGGCACAATCATGCTGCCTAATTAAGTCTAGAACTTTTACCCAATTGGTTTAAATCCTTAATTTATAATCATATTCAAAATTAAACCTTTCTAAGTTCTAAGGGTTGGTGTGTCAAAGTGGGTTTGCCATTTACATACTAAGCTTGTTTTAACTTGAGTTAAATTTTCCATTTGGATTGAAGGTCACTTATTAAGACTCAAAATCACATTATCATCTTGATGGACTCAAGTCATCTTGCGTATCGCTCACACTTTGAGTCCTAGAACATATTTTATCCTACTAGAATCATGTGGTGACATTGTGCTGCCTATTTAGTCCTAGCTTTGTACTTATTGATTCACGTATGTTTTTACATCTTGAGTTGCTTAGTTCATTTTGTCTTCTTCGTAATCCAGAGAGATTTCCTCTAAACTTCTAGGGTGAACTTGTCAAAGTTGAAGCTAGATTTTATAGTGTGGGTGTGTGACAAGGATCTAGGCTTTGGTGTACTAGTTTTCACCTTGTGTCTTTGAGTTACCTTACTCTCTTCTAATCTATACGATTTCAACTTTACCAAAGGTTGAGTAAACTAGTGAACCAAATCTTCTAAATCATGCGTGGTCTCAAACCGCCCTCCCTTATAGTCTCATTGGTATGTTGGTTATTTCTTTAAACTAGAGCCAAAACATACTTTGATTAGTTGCCAAACAGTGGTTCAAATTTAGTGAATACACAAAAAAGCTCTTTTAAAACATGACTCAAAGGTTCACTTGTAGTGGGGCCTCTTATGGCCTTAATTATGAGGATGAGCAGTTTTATGATGGTCAAGATAAACCTATTGTTTTTGATGACATCCATGCAGTAGTAGGATTCAAAGATAATTACAAAGGATGTCAACCCCAAGAAGATCAAGATAAAGCCCTTCTTAGATTGATAGAATTAGGTGCTAGACTACCTTCTGACTTTCTTATAGAATAATTACATACATTAGTTAGAGGAGAACAATGATAGAAAGAGAAATATTTTGCATAAATAAACATACCTTCATCCTCTAACAAATGAAAGGAAATACAAATAGAGTCAAAACCCACAAATTTGGATCTTCTAGCTAAGACCAAGATAATAAGTCAATGATATGCATATCAAATTATCACTAACTTAACTGATTCCTTATTTTCCACTTCAATTCATAATAATTCTTCAAAAGAACATGGAGATATGGTTGAAAGTACACAAGTATTGGATGAGAACATTACCATAGTAGATCAAGGTAATCTAAATGAACAGTTTAAATCTAAAGAGACCTTACAAGATGTTCCATTTGACATGGAACATACATTCTTCAATCATCAAGAACCTCTTGTTACTTTGTAAACTCAAAAACCCAAACATTCAATCCAAATTAAGAAAAATCCTTCAAGACAATTTGGCTAGCTCTTTTCAACCAACCCAAAGATTGGTAAATAAACATATAAATTTTCAAAATCAGCAAAGTGCAAAATAGTCAAATTCAGGGAATGTTTTATAATCCAAGAATCAATGACCTATGTTCTCAACTCAAGGGGTAAATTAGAACCAAGACATGGATCAAAAGGTATACACTTCTTATAGATTCACACAAAATCAGGGGCACATTCCACCCCAACAACAACAAAACTAGGGGTACATTCCACCCCAACAACATCTTATCCAATCGACAAATGCACCAAACATGTAAGAATGGAATTCTATGAAGGAAATTGTCCAAAGATTGGAGATGAATAATAGAGTCAAAAAGTAAAAATTTGATGAGATATGCCCATTTCCATTTGACTTATCTATTCTCCAAAACCCCTTTCCACCTCATTTTGTGGCACCCAAGTTTGACAAGTACAAAGGAAAGGAGATCCATGTGAACACATACAATCATTCTTCATCTTATTTCAAGAGGTTACTTATAGTAGTGAATACTTACTACAACTGTTTCTACAAAGTTTAGCAGGACAAGCTCTTTATTGGCTACTTAAACTACCTAAGGGATCAATTGCAGATTGGAACAACTTATCAGAAAAGTTTGTTAACCATTTCTCATACAACATGGAACATGAATTGACCATTTTTGACTTATGCAAATCCAAGCAACATGATGGTGAAAGTTTCACTGCATATCTATAAAGGTGGAGAGCATTGGTAGGATGATTTCAACACAATTTACCAGACAAACAGTTAGTTGATATCTTTGCACAGAATTTGCATCTGGAAGTTATGCATAATCTAAGGTTAGCTTGTGCTAACTCATTTAAAGAAATTATTGATAAAGGAGTGCAAATTGAGAAGGATCTTATTGCTAAAGGCCTTGTTAAGATTTTTGTACAAGGTCAAGCATCTAATCAGATTAAATCACTAGCTCAAATAGTTATGCAAGATAAGCCTAAGGGATTTAACAAAAATAGGAACATGGTTGGAAATGGAGTGATAGAAACAAGACATGTACAAATGATACAGGCTATGCCTCATTCAAATGTATAATTAGCTCCCCTAAATCCACTACCTACTTTGTAGAGACAACCTCCACGAAGGACATTTCATAACAATTTTAGAGTGTTTAGCAAGTTAGGAGAATCAATCAAAATAGTGTTACAAAAGATCATTGTATTTAATTTAATTATATAGCTAATATCAAGGCCATTTCCTCAAGATCTTCCAAAACCAGATTGGTACAAATAGAATGAATGGTGTAACTTTCATCATGTTGATGGTCATAGTACACATCGTTGCATTCAATTGAAACATATTATTGAAAGTGGTGAACTAGAAATTAAGTTAGCCCCTAATCAGGACACAAATCAGGATATGGGAATCTATAAAGACCCCTTTCCTCAACATGATCCACCACCACCAATAAAAAATCAAAATGGTCACAACCAATGATAGAGGTAGAATCAAAACCAACAACAAGGTTAGAATTGTAATGAGCATAATCGAGATCATAATGCCCACACTAATAATGTGGCTTATAACAATGTACCTTACAACTATAATAACACTATGGGATGCATTTTTGAAACCCATATTGCAACTATTATCGTGAAGCAACGTGGCCAATCTCATGTTCCGTGTAACATGGGACCCATCATTATAGGGTCAACACCCTCTCCCCCTAGTAATACCATGTTGAGTTTGCATCATCATGTTTCTACTCTATGTGCATGGGTTACTAATCCTAAACAATAGTACCATTATTATAATTATAAAGGCTCCTTGTAGACCTAAAATTATAGAAATATAGTTAGTCACCCATGAGTCACCATCTAAGGCCCGTAGCCTCACTCTTCTAATTATAATAACTCCTTGCCACCTCTAAGTTGTGAAGTTAAAACTATACACTCATGAGTTAACATCCAGGGCCCTTCACCCACTTCTTTCAATAAACCCAATGAGAACATTATGGCAATAGTTCCAAAGCTGAATACTATCCCAACAAAGACTAAACTAGTTCAATCCACATTTTAAAGGCCTTATAGTCTAATGGATTAATTAGATAAAACCCCTGCCCAAATTTCCATATTAGAACTCTTGCAGACATCTAATGTCCATAGAACAATCTTCAACAAACTTTTGCAAGAGTTTATTATACCTAATGATATAAACCTTGATCAGTTATAGAACCTAGTTGGACATCTATCTTCATTTTGGCAAATCACATTTGATCAAAAGGACATGTCCACCCTCAACCCAAACCACAATAACCTACTATATATTGAGAAAATCATTACGTATCACAAGATCAAGTAGGTTCTTATAGATAATGGTTCAGGGCTGAACATCATATCTCTTAAATTGGTGTGATGATTGGGTTACATGGATAAATACATTCAACTAGAAACTATTACAATCAAAGCTTACAACAATGTCGAGAGAGAGTCATCTGGTACAATTTAGTTACCAATCATGGTCAGGTCTATTTATCATCACTCATTATTCCATATTATGGATATTGAGCTTACTTATAACATACTTCTTGGTCATCTTTGGATCCATGAAGTACATGTAGTTCTATATACTCTTCTCCAATGCCTTAAGTTTCCCCATGATGGGATTGAGGTTACTATTCCTAATGATCATCAGCCCTACGAGTACTGCAAATGTCTTAAAGTAGAGTTTCATAATTATAACTATTGCCCAAGTTCAAAATTCATTACAAAGAAGAACAAATCCATTATTTCTCATCCATCTCCATCTAATTATATAGACCCTAGTGATCTAGCTCCACTTCAACTGATCCATTTCTTGCAGCTTTGGCCAAAAAGGTTATCATTAAAGATGCAGACATTTCCATGTACCATTTGAAGGACATCCTCTATATTGTAAAATTACCAAAATCCCCTAAAATTTTTGGTAAGCCTAAAACTTCCCAGTCTCCTAACATACCCAATTATATTTGGCAACCAAAACCTCATGTGGTTTTTTAATTTGCAATTGCACCAAAGAAAGTTCAAGAGGTTTTTATTGAGGGAGATAGGTTATATTCTAAAGGCCTTGCATATTATTTTCAGCATCCAAATTATCCTATCCCTAATAGGATAATGGATCATCTTGACTATACAGGGAAAGGACTTGCCCCATAGGCGCAAGGAATTTAAGAGCCCTTATTAGCTGGAGTTATCAATTGGAATCATGGCTTCAGATTTAAACCACCAGAGGATGACCTCATGAAATTTGATAGTGACTCTTATAAAGTGACTAGTAATGAGACTCTTAGCAGTGACACAACATCTTATTATATCATTTTCAATGAGATTTGACTCAAATTTGTTTGATTCGAATACCATATTGATCATAACACCCATTGGAGCTTCCTGTCTTGAAGCAAAAAACCATCCTAGTGGTGCTTCCCTTCCTGAATAAGGACATTATATCTTTATCATTAGAGCTTCCTATCCTAAATAAAACTCTCATTGTGACCTATGCCTTTACCACCTTGAACTCATAGATTGGGATTAGAAAAATTTGGTCATATGCCTTGATGAGTTTGAAAATGAAGAATCAATTGCAAAATACATGGGCCTACAAGATTCATTCCCCATTAGTGATCATAAGCAGGGTTTTGATTTTTCATTAAATTATTCTACCTACTTTGGACAGTAGGCAAACTTTCTTGGTCATAATAAACAACAAACATCAAGATATTTAGGTGAAAACTTCTTTGAGGCACTTGTCAATGAGGGAAACAATAAAGAAAAAGACAAGCCTTTGAGTAAAAACTTGTTTTAGGTGCTCTGAGGTGGGAAAGTTTGCTCATCCCCTCATAACATAGAAAGTCCATCTAGCCCAAATTCCATAGCTAGTACAAGCATCTCTTCAGAACAACATCAAATATTTGAACATCTTGATTTTGAGTTTCTAAAGGTTTTTGCTAATTACCCTTTACCTAAGAAGGCAAATTCTGATTCTTTATATTATCCATATCTTTGGGAGGAACAAAAAAAAGATATAGAAAAAGAATATGATCATGACCATACATTGCCTACAATTATAGAGGATGGATCCACACTCCTTATGGAGAGCACAATAGAAGTGAATTTGTGAACCCATGAGGATGCCAAAATTTTTTATCTTGGAGCTTCCCTTATTGAAGCAGAACATGAACATATTATATCCATTCTTAAAGATTATAAAGGTATCTTTGCATGGGCATACTCTGCTATGCCAGGCTTGGACCTAGATTTGGTGATGCATCATCTTGTTGTTTACCCTAATGCTGAACTAGTCAAACAAAAGTTGAGAAAGATGCATCCATGCATCACCCTTTTGGTTAAGGCTGAGTTAGAAAAGTTGTTAGGATCCAATTTTATCAGGCCACTAGACTACTCTAAATGGATTTCTAACATAGTGCCAATAAGTAAAAAGACCCTAGACATATGTGTTTGTATTGATTTTAATGATATCAACAAAGCATGCCCCAAAGATGATTTTATTTTTCCCAACATTGACATGATTGTCAAATCAATCGCTGGGTATGAGATGCTATCCTTAATGGATGGATTTTTTGGTTACAATTAGATCAAAATAGCCCCTAAAGATCAACATAAGACCGAGTTCACCACTATGTGGGGGATATTCTATTACCAAGTCATGCCGTTTGGTTTGAAGAATGCTAGAGCCACATATTAGAGTGAAATGATTGTCATCTTCCATGACATGATGCATGACATTGTCAAGGATTATGTTGATGATATACTAGTAAAATCAAGAACAAGAGCTAGACACTTTGACATTCTGTGAATAATATTTGAGAGGCTTCATGCATATAAAGTCTACTTGAATCCTAAGAAATGTGTCTTTGGAGTCACATTAGGAAAATGCTATGGTTCTTTTTATCATAATAAGGGATCGAAGTTGACCTTGTAAAGGTCAATGCTATTATGGAAATGCCTCCACCACACAATCTTAAATAATTACAAGGTCTACAAGGCAAGATCCAGTCTATACGTAGGTTCATTTCTCAATTGGCAGATAAGTGCCACCCATTTACCCATCTCCTAAAGAAAGGGGTAACATTTCAGTGGGATGAATATTTTTAGATAGCATTTGCAAAGCTTAAAACATACTTGGCCAATTCACTAGTTTTTTGACCTCCAACACAAGGCAAGCCATTGCTTCTTTATATATCAGCCACAAAACATGCACTGGGGGCACTTTTGGCTCAACATGATGATCATGGTAGGGAACATGAAATTTATTATTTAAGCCACACATTGGTAGTCTATGAACATAATTATATGCCTATTGAGAAGGCATGTTTAGCTATGGTGTTCGACACTCAAAAATTATGACATTATATGGTAAATAACAAAACTATTATTATCAACAAGGTAGATCCTCTCAAGTTCTTCTTATCTAAAGCATCTCTTAAAGGATGTATGGCTAAATGGATTATGATCCTCAGTGAGTTTGATATTGAGTACTAGAATCATAAGGCAATCAAAGGACAAGTTCTTGCAAACCAACTTGCAAAATCTCCTTTTACACCCACTCAACCTCTCAACTTTGACCTTCTAGATGATTTTATCATGATTGTAGAACAAGCATCACAAGAACCTGAATAGTGGACTCTCTATTTTGATGGATCCTTCACATCTCGAGGGCCTGGATCTGGGATATTGTTGATCATGCCATAGGGGGATTTGATCCCCAAAGCATTCCATATACAATTTTAGTGTACAAATAATATGGCCAAATATGAGGCACTGGTTGTAGGGCTTCATCTTGCCATATAGTGGGATATTCAAAGCTTAAAGGTCTATAGAGATTTAGAGCTAATCATAAATTAGAAAACTAATCAGTATCAAATGAGAGATGATAAGCTTGTTCCTCACAAGAAAATTGTTGATAACCTTAAAACACATTTTAAATCTCTATAGTTTGAGCAAGTTCTATGAGTTAACAACAGATCTACCGATGCCATGACAACAATTGGTTTCATGATTCAAATGCATGATAGTGCTAAAGAGTATCAGTTCTTGATTGAAAATCTTCTTCAACCAACACATATTCTATCAAATTCAGAGAAGGTATGCACCATTGCTGATCCTAATCCCTAACCTCAGCTACCATGGTACCAAGATTTTTATAACTATTTCCATGGTCATGTATTCCATACCAACCTTTCCAACAACCAAAAAAAACTATTTCTTCACCACTTAACACATTATATCCTCCTTGGAAACATGTTTTATCATAAAGGCTATGATGGAATGCTTCTTCATTATCTATCTTTAAGAGAATCCAAGCTGACACTAAAGGAGGTTCATGAAGGAATGTATGGGGCCCATACCAATGGTGTAGTCCTAACAAAGAAACTTCTCAAAATAGGCTATTATTGGCCCAAAATGGAGATAGATGCTTGTAATTATGTAAATAAGTGTGTTCCTTGTTAGAAGCATGGTAACTTGATACATGCACCTTCCTTACCATTGCAATCGATTACAATACCATGGCCGTTCTCAACATGAGGTCTCGATCTCTTTGGGAAAATTAACCCAACATCTTTAGATGACCATAAGCCCATTTTGACTACAACTGAGTACTTTACCAAGTGGATTGAGGCCATTCCTCTCACTTATGTTACTAGGAAACAAATAGCCAAATTTATTCATTACCATATCATTTGTCGATATGGCATCCCAGTCTGTATTATATTCAATAATGGTAGATCCTTTGTAAACCAAGATGTGAAATCTTTTTGTAAAAAATTCAAGATCAAGCATAAGAAATCCACTCCATATAACCTATAAGGCAACAGACAAGCTGAGGCATCAAATAAAACCATTCTAGCCATCTTAAAAAAGATTATCAATGATACTAGCCATAATTGGCACTTGTACCTCTTTCCTACCATCTAGGCTTATAAAACCAATCATCACACCCCAACTGGAGCTACTCCATAATCCCTTGTTTTTAGCACTAAATTTATCATCTTAGTTGAGATTGATATCCCATCATTAATAATATCACTAGAGCATATTGAAGATGATGAAGACTATAGAGGCTCACGACTGTAAGAACTAAAACTTCTTGATGGTAAGCATTTGGCTGCCCTAGAGAACTTGCAGGCCTATCAGAATAGATTATGGAGAAGCTACAACAAATTCACTCTCCCTCAATAATTTGATATTGGTGACTTAGTTTTGAAAGAGAACCAGAAGAACACAAATGCTGAACCCAAAAAGAAAGGCATGTTTTAACCTAATTGGTTAGGACCATATATTGTCATAGCGAACTATGAATCAGGAGCATATCGACTGGCTAAACCTAATGGTGAAGAAATTTTAGAGCCCATGAACATTGTACACCTTAAGAGGTTCTATGCATGAACAACTTTGAACCATTGTTTATAAGACCCCTAACTTGGGGGAAACTTCTGCTATCATAATTTTATCCCACCCTTGTATCTTACCTTGAACACATTTTATAATACCCTGGTCCACTTTTCATGATTCCCGATAGGAAAGGCTTTGAACGCTTGGCACTCTGAACACATTCTTCATCATGAATTGATCTCTTCAAGAAGAATATTCTTTGTTATGTCTAAGGCATGTTATAAGTTGGAACACTTTTTTCCCTTGTCTAATTATGATCTCTAATATGTCTTATGAACATTATGAACATCTTTAGCAGTAGTTTTAGAAAGTAGTTTAGCTAGGACAATCTTGTGTAGCTTCACACAAGTGAACAACCACATCTTATCAGTACAAGTATTTTTTGCTTTCTTATTTATCAAGAACCTCATTCTCATCGATTTGTGAGCATGGGCCATTACAGCTAGATTAACTATATTATTGCAACCTTTACTCTTAGGATGTGCATCTCCTTGAATATATTGTCCCACCTTATGCATATTTTATCCTAAAAGCACCAAAAACATTATAAATACTTTTAAAATACCAAAAAAATCAAAACATGATCCATAAAAGAACAAAAACAATGTCTCACACTTATATACATTTGTACATTCCCATTCTACCATCCCACTCTCTCACCATTTTATGAGCAACTGTTAAGTTTGAACGCTCTTGCCATTTTACAAGCATAGAAACACCAGTTCATTTCATCTTATCCCAAGCACTTGTCATTTTTCAAGATAATTATTTCTCATCTCATCAGCTTCTTGTTTTCTAGACCATTCTCATTTGTTTGTCGTATCTTCCATTTATTTTATAACATTAATCATGCTGGTCTAATCATCATTTTTCTTTTATCCCATTTCTTGAGAGAACTACATTTGATCTGAAGTTCATGTTGGAACATGCATCTATGGAACTATGTAGGCAACATCCACTTGTCTTATACATTTGGAGTCAGCTCGACCAACCCCTTCCTTTTCGTCTCTTCCCCTATTTTTTCTATCATTGTTCTTCTTTAATTAGGTAACAATTGTCCTTGTTATTTGTTATGATGTGGTGGCAAGTAATGCCTCTACTGCACATGTCTAAGCATTTGTCTTTAAACTAAACTAACTTGGTTTTTGTTTGTGTGTGTTTATTTGAGTTTTCTTGGTGTTTTGTTGTGCTTTCACACGTCTCCTTTTATTTCTTCTCCTTTTCTCTTTTTATTACTTCTTCTCTCAATTTTTTGGTCTTGTGTTTTCTTGATTGTTTTTTCTATTTGATTTTTATTTTCTCTCTTGTGTTTTAGAACATATTGATGATTCACATAGATTTTGACTGTTTATATCTTGATCCTATGTTATTACGTTGTTCTTGGACCATTTTGTTTATTTGATTGTTGTTGGTGTCTTGTTTTTTCTGTTTGATTTTTCTTTTTTCTTCTATGTTCAAGAATGCCTTGATGGTCCACATGGATCTTGATTATTTATATCTTGGTCCCATGTCATTAAGATGTTCTTTCTTTTTGTTTTTAAACATTTTTGTTCCTACTTAAGTCTTGATTGTTCATATCTTTATTTCAAGTTAGGTTCATTTATGTTTATCTTTTTCTTTGTCTTTTGCTTTTTTGTTTAAATGTAAATAATTGTAATTCTAGTTTTGGTCATTGTTTTACCATTATCCTTAGTTATAGGTATTCACATTTGAACTGGCTCAGTGCAATTGAAATATTGTGTCATTCTAAGTTATTCATACTTATGATGCCTAATTTATTTTTATATAACAAACACTTTGTGCTTAGGTCTCAAAGTCTTAACGTCAACATAAGCTCAAATGAATAATTCTCAAGAACACTTTGTAAAACCTAGGATCATGATATGGAATTAGACTTCTAGGTAGCATAAATTTCAAGCTTCTTTCTCTATGCTTAGACATGAATCTCTTCATATACATTGTAAGTATAATCAATTCTTGGTCTTTTTTCATCATTCCTCATTCCATTCTCTCCCAAACTTGGGTGAACTACATTGGAATGAAGTTCATGTTGGAACATGAGTCCATAAAACTATGTAGGCAACACTCAATTTCTATTAAGGTTAGCTCAGCTATCTCCATTATTCTTTCCATCTCTCTCATCACTTTGTGCATTCTCATATGCTTGGTTTTATATGGTTTTCTAAGCCATTACACCATCACATGTATGTTTACACCCATTCACTTTAACCTATCTTTTTGATTATATATTTGAACTATTTTGGTTGCCAATTGCCCATGCTGGGGCCCAACATCTGAACCACATCTGAATCAAATCAGCTCTATAGAGGAAAAATAATTCTTTGTTCTTTATCAATGATCAAAATTTTCCCTACCGGGGTAAAAGTATTTTATCACGATCAAATTTGCTCTATTGGGGCTCTTCTTATCATCTTCTCTTTGGAGACCCCATTCTAGTGGTGCTTCCATTCATAAAGTAGAACGTTCTCCCTTTTCCTCTAATTCCAAGCTCTCCACATTAAAGCCTATGATGGAAATATTTTAGTGTGCAACTTGTCTCAGGATTGATCAATGTCATAAACACGTAGCTTATATTCTCAAATTGGGTATGTTTACAGTGTGTCCCTTACATTTATGGATTGTATCTTTTCCATTCCCCCCATCTCTAGAGCTTATTATACCTCTAATTATATTTTTATCATTGATGGTAATCACATGTGCAAGCAGTAACTCATCTGGATGTGATCTATTTCATGGGTTAATCTCTCATTTTTTCTCTCTTTTGAGAGTTCATCTTTCTCTTTCATCCTAGTATGTCCTCTTGAGGGGGCATCATGGGTTTGTTCCAATTTATTCTTGATAACTCTTTTCTTTGAAAAGATGTTACTTCACCTGAATGTCTCATTACGCCTTCTCAAATAGGGGCAAAATGTAAACATCCAATTCCTAACACCATTTGTGTTAAAATTGTCCATCTTACTTGAATTACACTCAAATGCACATTTTAGGTCAAAATCCATAAAATGTGATAAATGGTTCAAAATTTTCATTTACAAGTGCCAATTTAGGTCAAATTACCCCTAAATGGGGCAATGTAATTTATGGGCCAACTAACTTTGATCAATTTATTTCGAGTTAAAATAATGATTTCACCTTTTATGCTCTAGATCACTCTTTTCTCCTAAATTAATTGGTACACACCACGTACTTTTGTTATTTTATGTTAGAAACATCCTAAATGGAAATATGTTCCAACACATCTAGCATCATCTTCTAATTCTTTCTGAGTGAAATTACAACTCAGTAATATGACTTTCTAACCATTTTGATTAATTGAGGGCCAATTTTCAAATAATTGCACAAATGTTGATTAACCTTATTTAAATCTAATTAATCCAAATAAAGAGCTTAAGTGGATTTTCCATGAGAGTTGTTGAATATTTATTTTTGAAAATTGATTCCTATTATCTGCATCATCAGGTGACATCATTTCTTAGGAAGACATCCCTAGGCTATAAATGCCATAAATATCAATATTATGGGGCACCCACGCCTAATTAATGCCTCCCATGCCTCTTCAATGCCCCTTCTTCCAAGGTCATGATGAAGATAATTATGGATTTAATTCCAAATATTAGGATTATCCTCAACCACACATCTTCATCTCAAGATGGATGGTTCAAGTTGATCCTGACCAATCTCAAAAAACTATAAATAGAGAGGCCATGAACATCATTTCTAAGCTTGAATATTTCAAAGTTATAATGCTAAATTTTTTCCACAAGGATTTGCATTTGGTCATAGATTTTTTTTGCAATCTTCATTGATAGGCTAGTTTAGTGATTTGGAATCAAGAGCCTAGGTTTTATGGAGTGTTCTTAATGCATTATAGGATCTCACCACCATTGCTGACAAAGACAAGGATGTTTGATCAAGGGAGAACATATTTTTGAGCCACATGGGTATGGTTAATCCATTTGGGAAGGTAATATGGTGTTGCTTTCTTTCATTTATTTCTTGCTATCCTTTGTAATTCCCATAGGAATAGATAGGCTTGGTTAGCTAGTTTTTAATGCATGTTTCATTGTTTATGGATTAATGCTTGACTAACTTGCTTTGTAATCCTCTCTATAGGGTCTTGGATATGGAGATGAATAAAAGGTTACCAAGGAGGATGTTAAAATTTCTAAACTTGTGAATATAGAAGAGAAGACTAACTCAAAGAATGAAGTTTCAAAAGTAGAAGACAAAGGAAAGAACCATTGGTATGATAGATGATCATTCTTGTCAAAATAGTCTGATAGGCACCAAGGATCATTTTATGGCTACTGATTTAATTTCAACATTTTTGGTCATAGAGCAAAGGAGTGTAAGAGACATGTGAGGAATGGATATGCATGGAACAGTGTTAGAAATGTAGATAAGAGGAATGGGCATGCATTAAATGAATATGCATAAAACTATGGCATAAGTGCAGGACGTGAGAGGAATGGTCATGGTTGGAATGAAAATAAAGATTCATATGGTTTCTCAAGTAAAAATTCATTTACTCCATTTTCAAAAGACATTGTATGTTATAATTGCAATAAGTATGGACATATATAAAGACAATGTGAAAATAATCCTATAGACAAGAACAAAAAAGAGGATGCTTGAACCAAACTCAAAAGAGAATTCGTGCAAGTTTAGAAGTGGATGCAACATCTAGATAATTAAAAAGATTAATTTGTGCTTGTGTAAAAGGCATAAGGAGCAATGGCAAGGAGGACATGATGGAGCACAAAGCACAAGGAGAAATGGTAATAGAGACCATGTTGAAGCAAGAGAGATATGATGTGCACATTGGAAAGATGATATGAAGAGGAATAATAAAATAAGATATTATAATAAATGGTATAAAAGAAATTCAAGATTACAATGAAGACAACAAAAGAAGATAATATTTTTTTTCCTGGTGACTATGAGAGGAAGCATCAACTTAGGGGGAGTAGGGTGTATAACATTTTTCCATTGATGTCAAAGGGGGAGAATTGAAAATAGGGGGAGAAAAGGAGGATAACCATAATATGGGAAAGTTCATATACTAATTCATGGGGATTGCCATTAATGACAAAGGGAGAGATTATTGAAATAATTGTCATTGATGTCAAAGGAATTGTAATGGATATGAATGGAAATGTCAAATGAAATTGCTGTAGGAAGTGTCAAATGGAATTATTTCTAGAAGTGAACATAATTTTTTCCAAAAGTGAATAGAAATGTCAATGGAAATGTTAATGAAATTATCGATGAAAATGTCAACAAAAATGTCAACAGTCACATCTTTTGGTGAAGAGGTGCCTCTTGGATGGGATGCCTCCTTTGTGAGAAGCTTTTAAAGGATATATAAGGTAGAAGAGATGTGAAAGTATTAAAATAATTTTATTTTATTGAATATCATATAAGTGTGAGAGAGAAGGAAGAGAGGAAGAGCAGAATTTTGTTTATGCATATCATTTGAGCGAAGAAGAAGAGAAGAGTAGAAAATGAAATATAATATCTCTTAAGAAAATAAATGTGAAGGGTATATTTATTTTAATGAATAATATAATTTGAGAATTGTGAAAGAGAGGAGAGCAAAAAGTATATAATAAAATTAGTGAGAGATAAAGTGTAAGAGAAGCAAAGCCATCATTTGATTAAAGAAGCAATCACAGATGGTGGAATCAATTTGGCTTGGGGTCGATGATTCATAGTCTAGGGGTTGGTGCTCCTATGGGTTGGTGCTTGGTGAATGGGATTGGTGTCTCTAGTGGGTGGGTGCTCACAAATTGATTGAGTTGGTGCTTGGTTTGGGGATTGGTGTCTCCAGTAGGATGGTGCTTACAAACATTGTAAAAGAGTTATATATAAAAAACAATATTTTTCCATGGTTTTCTATTGAAAGGGTTTCCAAATAAATCCTATATTATCTTGTGTTACTAATTTCTATATATCTTGAATGTTTACGACTATTGTGGTTGATTAAATTTAAAATATTAAAATATTATCTTATATTGATTCACCCACCCTTAATATAAGCCTATGATTAACTTGAGGGATGAGATTAAATCTATTAGTTTGATTAGCCTTGATCACTATCATCCACATATATGAATGATATATGATGGGGATAGGCTTGAGGAGAAGAAATGGGAGTGAAGATGAGGATCTAGGCCTAAATAATGTTATATTGGTGACACCTATTATGGGGGAGGATGATGATCAATAGATCGATAATTTAATCTTGCTCTTAAATGGAAATAATAACATTTATGATGAGGTATGGAATGTGTGTATCATGGAAAACCTTAAGTCTCAATTTGGCACTAATGTTTGATTATGGGACTAGGTGCTTTGACCCTAGGGAATATATCTTCCCTAACAAAACCAAGTGTTTCAAAAAGTGTCATCTAAAAGAAACAAGGAAAAATATAAGTGTATGAGATTATTTTATAAATGTTTTATGAAGGTATTAATGTATATTTGAAATGAGGTTTTAGAGTGCTTGTGCTCAGGTTGACAAGGCTTTGGCAGTTTGATTGTTTTTGTTATTTTTAAGAACATTCGACTGAAATGAGGGCTAACTACTTACTAAAAATAAGTAAATAAAAGTAAATAATGATAAATAAATAAAACATAAATGAAATAATTCTTCTTTTTTTAATTTTCCAATTGATTTTAAATGCATGTAAGACAAGGAAATACAATGTATTCTAAACAATGTAGATGCTGATTTTACTTTTCCTAGGTGCAAGTTAAATGCAATTGTTGTTTTTATGTTTTTCTTGAATGATGGATAAACTAATATAATTATGCAAACTATGTTTTAAATAACATGAATTTTTTTAAAAAAAAAAAAATTATTCTAAAACAACAATGCCACTCAAAACCAAATAGTTCTTTTGTATGTGTAAGATAAGACAAAGTTTTAGTGTTTCTATATGAATGCACACTAGTTCTGAATGTTTTGTTTAATAAAAATGAATATTTGAATTATGATTTTATAAATTAGTATGATAATATTAGTGTTTTAAAATTTAATTAAACAAATAAAATCAGAGCAAAAACAACACCTATTGATTATTTAGGTTGGCCAGGGTTTGTTGTATTTTCTAGTGTGTGTGATTATGCAAACAAGAACTTATTTTGAAACTGAAAGTTGATTATGATTACATCTAGAAGTATTTATATTATTTTATAATATATATATATATATATATATATATATATATATATATATATATATATATATATAGGGTTTGAAATCAAATATATATACTCTAAAATAATCTATTGCACAAATTCAATAAAATAAACAAACTAGCTAATGTTTTTATGCAAAGACGTGAGAGAGCATTTTTTAACCTATCAAATTTACCTTTAAAAAAAAAATTAAGTGAATAAAATAATGGAAACTAAACTAATATAATATAATGAAATAAATAAATAAATCTAAACTATAAAATTTCACCTTGATCACGATGTAGATCAAAGAGATGTATTGATGATGTGGTCCTCAACATGATAACTCATTCACTCAAAAACTAATTTTAGGAACTCTCTAACTAGGAAGATGATAAAATAATAGTATAAAATGGGGAATATGAGAGAGACACAACTCCAAATAGAGAACATCAGACTATGGCTGGTTAAGAACACCATTTGTAAAGATCTGGTTACAAAAACAATGACTCTTCTTACTTGTAATTCTGTAGTCAAAATAGAAATGATAAAAAAAAAGCTCCAATATAGTGGTTACCAGGATGTGGTTGTATAAATATTAAAAAATCCAAGCTCTAATGCAAATTTTTAGATCCAAAACAAGCAAAAAAGGGCCTACATTTAAAAGAGTAATAAAGTTTGCATGGGGAAGCTAGAGTGAGTGGAAATCTAAGTAGAAATCATAAAAGAATTAAAAATGAATAAAAATAGAAGAGAGAGAGAGTTAGGCCAACAAACAGGCAAATTCAAGGTGAAAATATCAAGAAATGTGAAAATAAGCATGCAAAACACATGAAGGAATGAGTCACATAAGTTAAAATTAGAAGACAGTGATAGAACCGCACCTTTATTTCAAGGGTGATTGGGTGATCACTAGTTTTGGTTACAAAACCACTGCATAAAGTTATAGAACTACCTTAGAGTAAGATGGAACTACCTTATCTATGATGGTTTTATCAGGATGATTTACACAACCACCATGGCTAATTTATCATGCTTAAGGAAGTTTCATAACTTTATAGGGTGGTTCCATCGCTTAGTAGGGTGATTTTGCCACTAATAAAATATTTTTAAGAATGAGCTAAGGAAAGCCAAAAAGGCCAACAAAAAATGGGTTTGAGGGGCCTAGGAGAGAGAAAAAGAGGTAGAAGGGGTAGACAAGTTAGAGAGAATCCATTTGAGCATAAGTAGTAGATTTCTACATCATCATTCGACATCATGCAGAAACATCCCACCATGCAAATTTTTGATACATAAAATAACTTATATATGATTTTGATCTTGTTAATGGATAATAATTCTATGCACATGCACCATTATCAATATTTATTTGTTGCTAGTATTGGAGTACTATGCATAGGATTAAAATTTCCCTTATCATCCCTTTCTTCAATAATTCATACACCCAAATATGAACTTCCTCATTTTAAATTAGCATCATCCAATGCACTTAATCATTTTAAATTAACATCAACCTATGCATAACCTTGTTTGGAAAACTTGGTCTTGGGATCAAGTCCATGCCATGAATAATTCTTCTCACTGGTAGTAGTTTTTCTAAAAAATCACTTAATACAAAGTTAGAAAACTCTTATAGTAACTCTTTCACTTTGTGTGGAAGTTTTTCTTCCATATTCTCATTGGATTCTATTCCATATTTGGTATGAGTATATAACATGCCTCTTTCCACTCTTCTTCTCTCAAGAACTCTTTGCCTAACACCATCAAATTTTTTGTGTAAACACTACTACACCCTCTCTCTTCTTAATCCTTTAAGGAACTTAAGTTATATCTATTCCAATCCTTCCCTAAGTGATAATAATTTTCCTAACCATCATGTACAACCTTAAAATTAAATTTCAAAGGCCTTCCTAGAAGTACACATCATACATCCATCAACATTACATCATACCAAACCTCATCGTGTTATGTGCCTATTTGAAATTTCATTAGACATTGCTCCTTCACCAACACTTGTTGAATATTTTATAACCATGAAACCTTTTGTGAGTTAGAATGCACTACTTTATTTAGATCCAATTTCTCAACCATCTCTATAGAGACCAAGTTATTTGTGCTGCCATTGTCTACTATCATTTTATAGAATTTACCTCTTGACTTGCATATGGTATTAAAAATAATTTTCCTTTGAATCAATTCCTTTTATTATTTTGATTAATTCAACAAGGCTCTATTCAACATCAATGCTTCCCATCGTGCGGGCTATTTATAATGCTTAACCCATCGAACTAACTTCTTGTATCCATTCACTATATACAAGAGTACATCCATCATTATGTTCCCTTCACTTTGAACCTATGGGAATTCAAAAGATCTATGCGATGGTTTTATGAACTTAAAGCATATTCCTTAGAATAATCTTCATCTTCCTTGACCAACTCTACCTCATCCCCAGGACTTGTAAAATCTACTTTATCTTCATGTGCTCTCTTGCTCAAACTTGTGCATCTTAATTTAGATCTGAGAGTACACATTGTTCTATGTAATGAATTTTGTGCCTTTCCATAACTATTTCCTTATAGTATTTCATTTTCCTCCTCATGAAAATCTTCCCCTACCGCACACACTACTCTATTTCCTTCATGAAAACTTCTCCTTTGCCTTAAGTGTAAATCGATAGGCTTCTTAGACTATTTAAATTTGGGTCGTACTTAGCTCTTATTGAATTATAAAGTGAGATTCATTTAGATATTATGAGGCATTCTCATTATCTACCTCACTCTATATTTACCTTATGGTGATCTTTTATAATTCTCCGATGTATTATTTGAATGACATCTTCTTTTACCTAAGAATTTAGAGTCATTTGAACAATTCCATTTGGTAATCCCCATGAAGTAATTTCTCTCTAAGTTTAACAACCATCCAATCCTTTCTCATTTTATATTTTCCATTTCCTTGTCAGTCATTCTAAACTCATTTCACCATAGTGTTGTATGTCCTTTTAACTTAATCTGTGCCATCTTTATGCCCTAGGGACTAGTACCATCATCATACTTGAAGTAATCATCCATGTCATTGAGCCAATCAATGAGATTTTTAGGATTTAGGATTATGGGAAAATAAGGTAATTTCATTTTTTTTACCCTTAACAATAAGCAAGATAGCTCTGAATATCCTCTTCTCACTAGGATTAATTTTATATTTGATACCTCTTTTTCCTTTAGGACCATATTATCCCTCTGTGAATTGTAATTCCACTTCATCATCACTCTCATCCTCTATTGGGATGAAATATCATTGATGATCCTCCTTAACTTTATCTAAACATGTTTTTATAACATGTAACACATATATGACTTCATCTAGTCTTCCTGATACACCTGCAACTATGACACTTATACCAATGGATCTTCTTTGTGAAATATTTTCTTCTAAACTCATGCCCTACTATTATAATTCCTCAACTTAAAATCCTATATAAGAAACCTTTATTCCCACTCAGCAAGGTTTAAAACCCAATTTGATACCAAATGATGTTGGTCATGGGTCTAGTTCCAAATGAAGAGAATCCAAACCATGTAATGAGTGATTATATGACCCTTGTAACTAGCATGCACACACACAACCATATGAATCTTAAACAAGTTTAATTTCTTATTTCAAAATAGAATACATAAGATTTTCCTTTAGTAGGGACTATGGCTATGTTATGATTGAGTTGCTTTAGGCAACCTAAAAGTTACAATGATCTAATCCTTAGATTTCTATGCAAGATAATTTTATTAAGCCTTCTTTCTCTCTCTCTCTCTCTCTCACACACACACACTTGTTTTTAATTACCCTTGACTAAAAATTTGGTAGAATTTCCTTTCCATTCCACCACTACTCCTTGAATGGACCTTGAGTCCCCTATTTATAGGCTTTGGAATTGGTTCAAAGACCACTTCCTACCATTTAGACAACCTAAAAAATTAATGATCAATTAATGATTCATCCATTGACATTTATAGGGTAGGTTAACTGGTGTGCATTTAAATGTAATCAGGTTGCCAAAATCCAAACTAATTAATTTACTTGCATTGATTTTTGGGTTTTTGCCTTCGGTGCTGACATATGTTATTTTAAAATTTTCTAGTATTATAGTCCTGTCAGGGTGATGTTGCATTGAAGTCAAATTTGTTAATGTTCTAGTAGATTTTATGCCTATTTTTATAATTCATGCCAAAAATTTTCCTTCAGGTGCCAATAAGATATGCGTGTGCACAATGAGTTTCATGCATGAATCCTTAGTCCAAAAATTATGTGCTATTATTTTTCTCTAGTTATCCTTATCTAGATTAGGTGTGCTTAAATACTTAGAGTTTATTAGTAAAACCATGTTTAATTTATCAAAATGATGCAAGATTGATCTATTCTTGGGATGGTTTTACATCATTGAAGATTTAAAAGGTGATTTCTATTGAAACCCCTAGAGATTGGTTCATCTTGTTGAACCATGGAGAAATTATGCTTCCTTGCTGAAACAAATTGAGAATTGTGATGACTATACCTAAAATTTAATTAACTATTTAAGCACATGGGTTGGGAAGACAACATTCCCCATTTGTCATAAAATTTGGGAGAAGTATAATATGTACTAGACCATATAACTATATAAAAAACAAAGGGGAACCGCATGATTGGTTCACTAGAAGTAATGCCTTGCTCATTGAGTGTTGATGAATTTCAATGTACATTACCTTTAAAAACATGAATCAAAAACTAAAAATAGATAATATATTTAGTTGTATAGTTTTATTTAAGTTCACTCAAGTTATCTCCATATAAAATAGATGCATGATCGAAAGAGAATGACATTGTTCATATCCTCATAATGACTATAGATTTAATTGTGTAGTTTCACTCAAGTTAGCTTAATGAAGAACAAATTCATGTTTGAAAGAGAATGAACAATTTTCATGCCCCCATCATGACCTCAGTGTCAACAAGTATGAAGTGGAATGGCAACCATTTATCATTTAACTTGTAAAATTTATTGTTGTGTATGTGCATGAATCAATATCATTCCTTATGAATCTAAAAGTGTGTATATGTGTATGAACTAATATCATTCCCCTTGAATATATACCAACTAATATTTAATGTTATGCATCTATATGTTGAATATGAGAACTTGTATCTTAAATGTATGTATATGTGGAAACCTATAATTTTTATTTCTATAAATTGTGTACATATGCCCATGCATCTGCACTTAAGTGTGTATGAATATGTTCTCAATTATATATAAAGTGAGTGAATGTGCATGTATACACCCCATAATATTTACTAATGTGCCAATGTATGTCCTACAATTGAACCATATAATATCTAGACCATTATGGTTCTATTAAATCTATACTTTGATTTAATTTTCCATTTTTGGAGGCTTATATCTCTATGACAAGTCCACTATAATTCCCCCCTTTTGAGATGAGGGATATTTCTTGTATATTACTCATCTTAAAACAAGATTTAATTATATCATGTCATGTATAAATATAACATTACGTAATTTTATGTCAACATATGGAAAGTATGTCATCATAGTAATGTATGTGTCAATCAAGGCATGTATGTAATATTTGTAATGCAAGGCATATAAGTGTCATGTATATATATATTAATTAATGAAACACATAAAGGTAATCATCACTAGATTATAATTGAATATGACTACATAGTAATGTGCACAATATGTATCATGGCACCAGTCAATGTTAGCAAGCTTAACATATACAAAAAAATCAATAATTAGTGTCACATATAAAACTAAAGTATGCATACAAGGGACATAAATATGTTGTAAAAATCAAGGCCAAGATCCACACATAAGGGACATGAAGATGTCACAAACAAGGGACATACACATGTCACATCAAACAAGGCCAAGGGTCCCATGCAAGTGACATAAATATGTTGAAAATAAGGGACATAAATATGTCATATAAATCAATGCCAAGGGATACACACAATATATAAACTCAAACTAGCGTATCATATAAGAGACTAACAACATCAATGAAGCATATAACAAATAAAAACTAGTCTACACCATCCATATGCATTAATGTCACATCTTTGTATAATAGCATATCCATGTAGCATTGTGTAAGATATGAGTAACTAGAAAGACATGTGTAAGCAATGTAGATGGATTAACATGGTAGATATGTCATATAAATATATACTATGTGATAGTGAAACATGTGGAATAAGCTTCCCCCAATATAGACATGGCCATTGGGTAGAGAAAATCCAAAATCTATATGTCCACATGTAATCTATATGTCCTACATCTCACTCGTATACTATTAAATATATGTGTTTTGAAAAGAATGAACAATAAATAGCACATGTAAATAGTGTAATTTAGTAATCATATCATGTTTGAGCCTTGATTTTGATTATTTTTATATTTTTGAAAATATTTGTTTTTTTTTAAATTTGAAGAGTAAGGCCAAGCGAAAAAGTTTTTAAAAATAGAATAATGGAAGGGATCCAAAAAATCCAAAACATGTGCCAATGCATGGTTTTTAGTATATGTAAAGTCATTACAATGTAGAGGAAGTGAAAGCAAGCTATATTCCCCTAATGTATATATGTATTGTAAAAATGTAGCTTAATAACATATGGGGAGATAATGATCTACATGATTCTTGTGGGCAGGAATCAATGTGTGCTCATGTGATGTGTAAATATGTGTATGTGATTGTGTATGCTCAATAGAAGCTATAATATGTATAAGTAGTCAATATGTAAGAGTGAGAGAGTATAACACCATAAAGGATGCACACTAGAATCATTGAAGGGTAAGTGTCATGGATGTCGAGATAAGGATAAAAATTAAGAGGCAATGACTACGTGAAACTAGAGCTAAGGGATAAAGGAATGATCAAGTCTATACCATATGTACAAGATAAAGGGATAACAAAGGATGATCCAATTATTAATCATGAAAAAACTATGTACATTGATGTGTATTTCAACCAATTAAAATATCTCATGTGGAAGTCCTATATCAGGTGGTACCAATGTATCATTGTATTGGTGTAATATATACAATATATCTAATGTAGTTATATTTATATCAGAATCTGAACATGAATTTATATACTGATCATGTGCTATGTGATACTCCTCATTGCTATCATGATTAACTTACTCACATGTATGCCAAGTGTTTGTAATAATTGCATTTGAATTTTAATTTTTATTATCACTCATATGTAACATTTAATCTTTTGAAGGTGTATTAATCTCAATAATATTATTGTGAATAAGATCTTGTATCTTATGTTTTAATTTGAAGCATTTATTAGTATAATGTCCCACAATCTGATGATAGTCTCAATATGCTTTGTTATCATAATTATTTGGTGTAGGTTTGCTTGGATCAAACTCTTGTGGAAGAGGAAGAGTGATAAGATTGACCTCAAGTAATTTTTTTAATAATATATGAGGAGGTGATGGTAATCTGAAATTTTTCCTCTTTGGCGGAGATAAAAATTTAAGTCAATTTTTTGATTGTGATACTGCATTAATTATCATTTTCACCTTATTTTTGTGAACTATCTCGACATGTAAAATAAAAAGTGATGGTGAAGTATAGTATTTAAAAAGATCATTATTTTATGGATATGTATATAGATGTCCATCATGTGTAAATGAGACACACATATGTAGTGTATATAATATTGATTTCATGATATGTATCCATGGTTGGCCCAAAAGTAGGTTAGAATGTGTATCATGAAGTTTGACTAAAAATAGAGAATGCACCTTATTTGGTCCTAATGTCACATTGATTGATATTGTTGTAAGTGGTGGCCATATCTCATGATTTGGGTAAGTATGGACTATCAATACTAACCTACATGGTTAATAGTGACCTATACTAAAATATGTGCTTGTGACCATATAATCACCTTTTCCTATATTTAAAAACTATGTTTATGTGATGTCAAGCCTTGATGATGTGTGTAACTTAAAAAATCCTCATCCTTCACCTTGAAACCCTAGGTGTGCTCATGAGGGCTTAAAAATTTAAAAAATACAAATAAGTGTAGTATGTTGAGTTGACCATAATCAACCCCATTTTATGATTGAACTTTGCTTATGTATCTAATAATCCAAGGAGGGAAATCAAACCACATGTAGTTCTCCCACCTAGTGTTATTGTGTAATTGTGCTCATTAGATATATTTTTAAAGCTAATTATTTAGATTTTATACTTGAAAATGCTTATTTTGGCTTGGATTTAATATGCTTTAGACTTGGATTATGACTAATCCTAGTGAATAATTCACAATTCAGGAATAAAATCACTAATCTGCTCAATGTTCAATAGTGTATAAATGTGTGCTAAATAAGTCCCAAGTTTCCTATCAAGTGAGATCCTCATGCACACCTTTCCACATTATTTTTCCCTATTAGAAATTATGAAGGTCATGGTTTAATATTACTTAATTTGTTTCCTAGATGTTTGATTAGTGATGTTATAGATTGGTTTAAAGCCTTACCTTGTGGGTCTTTACATTCATTCCAATGTTTGCAAGAAGATTTCTTAAATCGATTAATCAATAATAATGTATATATGCTACATTTGAGAGTATTCAATCTATTCAAGGTCTCAAATATGATATTTGTGACTAAAAAATCATATTTCAATGTCATATGTCCTATTTATTCTATCATCAAACTAATCTTGAAATGCCAAATATCTTTATCATATGTATTTTAATGCTTACCAAAAATTAATTAAATTATAAATACTTTTAATCATTCAATCACCATTATTATATGGATGTCATTTTTATAGATGAAACATCAACCTAAACTAAGCTTTCTCATTCTAAAGATTCACATGTAATCACTATTCACAAGCCTATTATAGATACAACTAAAATTTATACTAGTGAAAAAAGGTGTAGCACTCTACAAAACAAAATTCAAGATCTTATTGACCATGATAAAATCAAACACATTTATTCAATGCCTAAATAAGAAGATTAAATTTTTATAAATAAAATAAACCTTCTAAGGACATATCAATTACACACTATAATTTACCAAGTATGGCTTACAATGATGCTTCATTAATAGTTTATACACATATGACACCTTTGGGCACTAATGTTTCAGTGGAAAGACAACATTAGCATAGTTTTATAATGGATAATACATCTCAATTCCACATGTTAAGTATTTATTTAATTCACAAACTTTCCATATGGGATTGTAAATCTATTTTAAATACCATCTAATTGAACCACATTGATAACCATTAGACTACCTACATCAATAAATTATCGCTTTGCTATGACTTTTGTCTATGTTATGCCATCCTTGTTCCATGGATAAAATAAATAAATGCAACAATATATAATACTAATAGTTATGTATGATTCAATCTTTGTGTTCATGAAATACTTCCAATAATATTTGAGACTAATGAGAAATATGAATCTACCAAGCACTGCAATGACGACAATGATGATATTATGGTGGATTATCTTATTCACTTCATGAATAAACACATATGACTTCATATTATGACACCTCAAGGATCTGTTGACCATGAAATTATACTTAAGGTATTTATACAAATATATCCAAGGATTGATGCATGAAGGATATGTTTTAAATAAATGGATACTTTCATAAGTATAATATTTTGAGATCATGCATGCATAAGAAAGGTTGCACATGAGACATAATGTTGAACACATATGCAAAAAAAGTATAGAGTGAATGGATGATACACTTGAAGAAGTAAATGAATGGTGAAGATGTTGACAATTATAATTCATTCATGTAAGGATAAATTGGAGTACATGAGGTTAGATATAGGTTGGAAAAGGAATAAACTAGAAGGGTAATAGGAATATGCCACTATGTAGACAAGTGGATAAGATTTGGTATAAAATATTTATAGGTGCATAGATAGTTGGCATGACAGTTAAAAAAAAGTGATGAGTTGGAAAAAAAAAGGCAAGGCTCCAAGTGGGTCTAGGAAAAATATAAATAGGGACCTTGGCCTCTTGTTTGAAGATATCTTGTAGGTTGGATGCTTTGGATTTGCTAAGTCATAGTTTCCATGGAGAAGCATTAATCTAGGATTTGAGTGTGGAGCCTTTGTGGTTCAGCTATAAAAATCACTATGAAATGATCATTGTATGCTTTGAGGATATATACATTGTACTAATTATATAATTATGGGAATAGGTGAATGAAAAAATGGATTGTGGATATATATTACATATTATTATCTTTTTATTTATTTATATAGAAGATGTGTATCACCTTTACTTTGTAGTCTAAGATGATGTGTGTATCTTTCTGCTTTGTTCTCATAATGAAGGTCTTGATTTTTTTGTTGTGCCTTGGGTGAGTGCTTAGATATTTTGGCCTAACTATTAATATAGTGTGACAAGTTTTGAGTGTTCTATTTGTTGCACTCATCATAGGCTCCACAGGACTAAATTAGGTAAAAAATTAAGCACAACATTTTGGTTTAGTTGTAAAGATGCTATTTGAATGGAGTATGGAGATTGATGTTGTGAATGGTAGGACACAAATATAGAGAATTTGGAAGCTTGGTTTGAGATAAAGGATTTAAATTTTGTGAAGAATACTATTATAATCAAGGGTTTGAGTCCAAATAAGTAGCTAGAGGAACATATTATGAGTGATCTTTATGAAGTTTTATTTCATGAGTTTCCAAAGCACATACACGTTGTTAGTTTTATATGTGGTTCAAATGAGTCTAAAACTTTGGGATAAAGTATGTTTATAATAAAGAGAAAGTCAATAAATTGAAATAGATAGATGAGGAGTGGATAAGAGTTGTGGATATCTATTGAATAGGTACATTTAACAACTATTTTCTATAATTTTTTAGCTTCGACATATGCATGCCTAGAATAAGTCAAATTATAGTTTTTAGGAAAGACTATAGGTTTTTTTTATTGTGGTAAAAATAGTGTGGATAAAGATTCTCATGGTTGAATGGGGAATAGTAAACATGGGGATTAATAACTAGATCTACATGCACTTGGGGCTGATAAAACTATGAAAAAGAGTAAATTGAATACTGCACAGGGTTTGGTTGTGAGAAGATAAATTATAAAGAGATGGAGCTTCCTAATGAAATGGAAGATAGGATACACAAATATAATGATATAAGAGATGAGGTAATCACTACTAATGATCACTAATATAAGGTAGGGTATATTAAAAGGGAATCCATTGGAAGTTATGAGAAGTGAGGACGGGATGTGATAGGTTTGCATAAATGTAAGAGATGCACCTATGAATATGGTGACATATGAATGGGGGAATAAATATTTAAGGAAGATCAATGGGAAGAATCTAAATGAATTTTGTAAGGTGATCATGTTGGGGGATGTATAGAGGGTAAAGGAAACTATGAATATGATTCAATTGATTTTAGAAACACACAAATGTTTGGATTTAGAATAAGAAATTTATTTATAAGTATTTGAGCCAAAGAGGTCTTATTTTAGGCATATAAAAAATATAGCCATAGAGGAGATTGTATTCCAAAGTTTTATGGAGAGAATAAGTGCATAGGTAGGTAATAAAGCTACACAAGTGGAATGATGAATATTGAAACAATGACATGAGGGGCTAGTGTGCATGGCTTATTGGTTGGAGTAAATATCCACATAATTAACCCCATAATTTCAATTCAAGGAGGTACCATGTAAGGGAGTGTAGGGATGACTACAATTTTAGGAGGAGGTTTTCCATTAGAAACTAATAAATAATAAAAATAAAAATAAAAAGTGGTGTCTCATTCAATAATTTTGTATGAAATTTTGATGAAATCATTAAAGTATAGGATGATTTTATATTTTGTGGATGATGTCCATAAATTTAATATTAGGTGGTGTGCAAAGGGATTAAATGTACAAGATAAGAAAGCAAGATTGTTTACAATGACACTGCTAAATCCTGTTCGTATATGGTATCATAAGTATAACCCTAATTAGACAATTGTAAACTATAATGAGTTGAAGAAATATTTAATTAATAGATTTAATATTCTTAAGTTTGAAAAAGTGAGCATATATATAATAAAGGCAATAAAGTGTGATGATAGTGAAAGTGTGTATGCATATGACACATTTTAAGACATTGATGTCCAAGTTATCTTATTAAATCCACTCATTGCAACATGTGCAATGGTTTTTTGGTGGATTATTTATAACATTCATAAGGCATTTGAAAATGTTTTTTTTTTTTAAGATGTGCTAGAAGCACTAGATGATGCACTCATAATTGAAGTTGATAGTAATTTCAATATAAAGATAATCCCATTTCTCGAAGCCCATATTTTGAATATGGCAACATAAATACAATATTTCAAGAAGTTCTATGCATTAGGTGTCAAAACCATCATTGTGTATCATATGTGATGGGGACAGACACTCAAATGAGAGTTACATAAGGAAGAAGGTGTAAATTTTTAGCCCAAGAATGGACTACAAAAATTTAACAACTAAATTTAGTGTAAACCAAAATTGTATTCTTTTAAGAAATGAGAATAAAGATTACATATAGATTATGAACAATGTGACTGTTCAGTTCATCTTTAAGATGACTATTCATATTCTACATGAAGATAAAAATTAATATACCAAGATTATATACATAATAGTAAATCTCCCTTAATCTATAGGGGTTATATTGAGACCAATCATGCCTTTGAATTTTTAAAATTTCTCTCTTCTAAGTGGTTTTGTCAGGATATATACTGGTTGCTCTATAGTTGGACAGTGCATTAATTTGACACTGTTGTCTTTCCCTTAATACCAAATCAAATAGATTTTGGTGTTGATGTGCTTGTTTCAATCACAAAATAATAGATTTATTAGAATTTGGATTACATAAGTGTTATTAACCATGACTAGTGTTGATGAAACCTATTTTTCCTACAAATTTATAAAAATCCTTCTGAGCCATATTATTTCTCTAGTTGTCTCTAAAGCTATCATATATTATGCTTATGTTGAAGAAATTGTTGTCATTATTTACTTCTTTGACTTCAAAGTGATGTACTGTTGTTCCTAAATTATCATTAAACCTGAAGTATATTTCCCATCCTCAAAATCACTTGCATAGTTTGAATACGAATATCCAACTAGTTTGAAGTTCACCACCCAAAAGTATTTTAGCCTAATTTTTTGTGTTTCTAATCTATATTGAATAAATATCTCTGTTGTTACCGAATGACTTCCTCTAAGTTTTTGTATGAATCCAAAAAGAACACACAAAAAAAGTGTTTGGTCTAGTTGTGGTTACATAGATCATATTTACATCGAGTTTCTATACTTAGTTCGATCTACAAATTTTGTAGTATCATCTGATGTCAACTTTAGATTTTATTATATGGGAGTATTGAGTGGTTTATACTCTATCATTCCAAATTTGATTATAATTTTACCAATGTACTTTTGTTGTGTGATGAAATTGTACTTGTATTTTTGAATCACTTTAATACCCAAATAGTAATGGAGATGATGTAAATTTGTTGTTTCAAAACCTTTCATCAATTTTAATTTTGTTTTTGTAGTGTCTCTCATTATTTATTGTGAGGAGTAGATCATTTATATATACCACTAGATATACAACTATTTTGACAAAAAGAGTAGCATATTTAAATTTAAAACACCTAAAGTTTATGATTAAGAAGTGCTCAATAAGCTTTTCATACCATGTTTTTGGGGCTTGTTTCAATCCATACGATGATTTCACTAACTTGCATACTTTGCATTCTTGGTCATCAACTACAAAATCTTGCAGTTCAATTATGTAAATTATTTCTTTGAGATCACCATTTTTAAAAAATATTTTCATGTTCATTTGATAAAATTTCCATTTATTTTATGTTGTTAAAGCCAAAAAAGTTTGAATAGGAGTCCATTTTGTTGTTGGTGCATGTATACACATAATATTTTCAAACTTTATCAATTACTGATGCTTTCTCTCTTGTAAGAACTTATCAAGTCTCAATCTCTATGAGTGCACACCTTAAAGGGTGCATTGGATAAGGGGTGGGAAGACCATTAGTGATTCATAAGATTCTGGTCCTCTACACCACCACTTGTTATCTACAAAACCTTTTCTTATGTACTTCCTTAAGCTTTGACACCTCTCTTACACACTCTTCCAAGCAATTCATTGCCTTACTTATCCCCTACCTAAGCCTAAAACACTTTTTGATAGTTTACAGTAAATTGTCACCATGGGCCAATACTGTAGTTAATTTTATAAAAGCATGTTAAGGGTCTAGGTTGGCCTTGGCCGACCTAGTCTAGGACATAATTTATTTTTATCAAATAATGATACATAGTCGAATTGGGCTGACCCTGTAAACTAAAATTTTAGAAAGTTTTATGGTTAGATTCAACTATATATACACATTTATTTCACCATTTATAAGAGACAACATAGTTAATTATTCATTTGTGCTTCTTTATAATATACTCATTAACCATTCTACTTGAGGAGTTATTGTTTAGGGTTTATACTTGGAGAAGAATCTTATCTTATGGAAAAGTCTTGGATGCTTAGGCCTTTCTTAGTATCCTTATAAACCACAACAACCTCTTTTGAAATACCTTTGGCCAAAGGAGAGTTTAAATCTTGATAGGTTCATCTTCAAGGTAAGTATATCTAACTTTACTCCTCTATTTTAGTAGATAGAAGTAGCATAAGTAATGGATTTTGAATATATTTCTCTCCCCATGCATTAGGGTTTTATCTATACATAGATTGATTATAATTCTAGTATGCATTTTTACTTTTTATGTCTATTACCTCCATTTTGTGCCACAAGCTTTGGTGAGCACTAGATTAGACTTGACTTTTCTTTACATTTACTTAGTGGATATGAAACATAGGACCTATCTAGGATTATTGCATAGTGTTGCTTGACTAGAGGCTTTGGAACCTTCTCTAGTGATGTTATTGTGGTAAGAGATCCCTTAGTTAGGTATAACAGATCCATCTTAGTCATGACCCCAGATATCTAATGCATCAACAATCAGAAGTGTAAGTAGGATTTATCTTCTTCGAGCTAGGATTGATTAATATGCCAATTGAATTTTCCTTTGTATGTATTTTCATGAACTTGACATGAATCAAACCCTTGTAGGTTTCATTTCATGCATTCATTTTATTATCATATTATATTTCTATTTTTGTAGTATTGTATCAAACTTATCAATATATTTCTAACTATATGTACACACATTTAACACATAATCAACCCAAAATGACCTATTCTATTTGTGCATGTCTTTTTCAAATACAAGTGATTGGATCAATCAGTTTGACATAGTATTCTTCTTCAGTTATAGGATCACATACATAGTTGAACTAGTAATATCTTTTCATAGTTATTATTTTTTAACATACAATTTTGAAAACATAGTCAAGCTTGTCAATTCTATTCACAACTTCTTTTCAGCATATAGGTTTTGTAAACTCCATCAACCCAGTCAATTTTATTCACATAATATTTGAATCAACACTTGAGCATCACAATATAATGTTTTTCAATCTAAGCATATTCAAACCTACTAAGGTTCATTATTACTTTTTTTGTCATTTTAGTTTTTCATTTCCAATATTATTTTTCACAAGTTTTTAGTCCATAATAATTCAGTCCTACAAAAAATTGGATCGACTAGCTCGATGTAGTTCTATAACCTATTTTATATCCAAAAGACATAGTCAAACTATTTGACTATGTTCTTTCAGATCTTGCTTCTATAGAATAGTAGTGACTTTGTCGACTCTATCATGAATCATTTGCATATAGTGTCTCTTGAATTGAATCTATACTCTTCATAGTCAACATAATTAATCTCTTTTTACTAGTAATTAATTCAATTTTTTATTTCAGTTGCTTGCATGCTTAGAGTAATAAACATATATTAATTAGGTAGTTTTTTAATTTACCAATTTAGTCACACTATTTTTATCTTTTGCACACACTTCCAAATCACCTTACATACAAAAAAATTAAACATTTGTCTTTCCAAGGCCTACCTACTTGGATTTAATCACCAAGGGGGAAGCTGACTTGGTTTTATAGCCAAGTATAAACATGTGGTTGATGGTATTTTTTGGTATGAGATTGTGATGTAAGGGGTAAGGCCCCAATACCAAGCCAATACCATCACCAATATAGATCCTTTTCAGCCTAAAATTCCTAAAACCACCCATAGATGAATTTTTAGTTCCTTCTTACATCCAACTTCCTATCACATTAATTTTAAACTTTATTATAACTTAACGACACTTAGTAATGACCAATTATTTAACATTTACTTTCAAGTTGCTACTTGTTCTTTGATCATTGTGTTTTGTATTGTAAAACTTACATTATCTAATGTTCGTGCAAGGTTTGTGATATGTGTTCCAATTGGATCAATCACATTGATCCAATTTTTTGTGTAATTCATTTCATTTTCATAGATATTATATTGAAAAATCTTTCTCTAAATTTAGAACACTATCATCCCTGTTGACATAATCTCTTACAAACTATTCATCTATTTTGACTTCAATACACAATAATTATATTTGATTATGTATGTTTATCTTCCCATTCAGTTTCCTTGTTCAATAGTACATAGTTGACCTGCACGACTATGTCATCTTATTCTCTATTCTCTTCTTTATTTTAAAAAACATAGTCAACCCATATGACTATGTATCATTTTATCTTTTGTAACACATAGTCAACCCATTCAACTATGTCTTTTACTTCCTATTCTATGAACATTTCTCATAGAATCTGTCAACCTAGTCAACTTTTTACCTATTGGTTGATACTATTCTGTATGTGCCCAATTTTGTCTCTATTTTTGCTTCTTGCTTCTTGATCTATGATTCTTTCTTCAAGCATCATGAAATACCCTATTAGAATCTTTTTGGACCATCTAAATCCATTTATATGCTATATGGGATGTTCTTTTCTTCCTACCTTCACTACCTAAGAGGATCCTCAATCTTGGAATACCTCTTCTCCTCCCTCATCCTTTGATTGAAACATGGTCCAAATTACTACAACATATGAGATTAATGGTTCTAATCCTTTTCATACTTATCAATATACTTCCCATTTTCAAACATCTCACTATAATGTGGGGGTGATTGATACAATCCTATCCAATAACCCCATAGGAAATATGCCACCTAGCAACCCTCCCCTAATACCAATTTGGGGAATCCTCCTACCAACACCAACCCAAAAATTGATATAACTCAAATTATTTCATAAATAGTGCAACAAATGAACATAATTCAAACATATAACACCTATCAAATGATGCAACTGCAACATCATTTGATAAACATGGCTAACCAACCTCTCATTCTTCTTCCCCAAATAATCAAAATTTTATCCCTCCACCTCTTAGAGATGCAACAAGAAATGTCATTCCCCAACCTATCATGCATAATAAGATGATTCAACACATTCAAAATGAGCCTTTAGCCCCTTTAATTATCTCCATTGATATTGGTAATATATCTACAACTATTAAATATGATGGGACTAAAGACACTGCATCTTTTCTTAAGTCATTTGGTAATCTTTATAAAGAGTGGATCCAAAATAATAACTTTTCTACAACTAAAATTTTAGTTAAAAACTTCACTAGTGATGTATTATAATGGTATAACCAATTTCCTCAACATTCTATATGACAATTTGAGGATTTAGTCAATCCTTTAATTAAATAATTTCAACTTAATGATCTTCCCAAAAAATATCTTGGTCATTTCATCAATCCTAAGCAATCTCTTACTGAATCAACTCATGATTATATCAAATGATGGAAATATTTAGATCACAAGGCTAATCACAACATGATTAATGACAATTTGTTTAAACTTTTCATAACATCCTTAACACATTCACTCCAATACAAGGTTCAAACTTTTGCTCCCTAAACTTTAAATGATGCTCTTGGCCAAGCTAAGCATCAAGAATTCCTAATGTAATAGTTTGAACCTAATAATAAAATCATCAAGGGATATTTCTAGAATTTAACTAATATGATAACTAGAAATCCTCCTCATCCCAAACTAGGAGTAGCTAAAGTGGAAAATCCCTAAGCTTACCATATGCCATTAACCATGAAATAAATGAGACAACTTTTAGTGCATTCTAAACCACTCACATATCTTAATAATCACCCTAAGTGGTATGATCCTAATCAATTTTGTTGGTTTTATGCTGATATAGGTTATTCCCATGAAACATGTTGGGGTTTTATTAAAAAAAATCATTTCTTTTATGCTAGGCAATTTATTCAATCATGATGTCATACTCAAAATCCATCATCAAGATTATGTTAATTCAAAAGAAACAAGTTTCCAAATATTTTTCCTATAATAATATAAAAACTTTCTCTGCATCTAACCCTCAACTATTACCTAAGGATATTTGTGTGATTGATGCCAATTATGATCAATATTTACCAATTCCCAATACATGAATGCAACTAAGGTCAATTATCATCACAAATTGTCCCACAAAGATCCCATTACCAAACTAAATAAACCATTGTTAGAAGATAAAATTATCAAAGATACTACTACCACTCACTTACCTTAAAAAACCACACCTTCTCAATCTGAACCTCTAACCACTTCTCTTCATACTAAACATATTTTACCCTCTAAGCCTTGTGCTGGTTCTTCCTCTTCCAAAACTCATTGGAACTTCTTAGAGGAATTCAACTCTATGCATTGCAAAATCCATCTCATGGAGTTAGTTCACACCTCTCCCTATCATCATAAATTCCTAATACAACAACTTCAAGAAATTGAAGAACCATCTCCCTTAGAAGAGGAACCACCTTCTCACGATCCTCAACCAATATAAGTTCATACCATTGAATCTATTTATCCTTCTTAAAAACCTTCCATCGAGTTCCTTTAAGAAGACATGATCATTGATGAAATTATCTTTTGAGCCGATGATCCACCTCTCTTTATCAAAATAGAAATTAAGACCACCCTCATTCATAAATTACTAATAGATGAAGGGTTAATAATTCATGTGACATCTCTTTGGTTCATTCAACAACTCAAATATAACAAAGATCATCTCAAGTAAACTTGTTTAACATGACATGGATTCAACAATACCAATAAAAACATGCTTGATTGTATTTGGTTCCCTCTTACTATCAGACCCAAAACTATAAATATTAAGCTTATGGTCCTAAATTTACCATTATCTTATAATATACTCCTAGGACACCCATGGACTTGTCGCATGAGGGTTATTGCCTCTTTCAGAAGCCAATGTATCAAGTTCATTCCGAATGAAAAATAACATAAATATGAGGCCAATCCTAACCCATGGAGTATTCAAATTCCAAATTCTAAATCTCAATATCAGATTCCCACTATTCCAAAAATTAATAATGCACCTTTACCCGAATTTGTCAATATGAATCCCAATTTACAAGTCACTCTTGTTGATTCTAACAATGATGAGCCAAATGATTTGTAAAATACATGCAATACTACCAAGATACCTAGTTAAATTTTAGAGTGGCTTCATCCTTGTTACCTCATGTTCATACCATCCCTCTTATCGATGAGAGCACTGATTTCCCCCTTTATGTAACACCCACAAAACATCTTATACAAAAGATGATTTAATGTGTAATGACTATGGAGTGGCTAAGCTATTTCAAGAGACTTTAACTTTGTCACCACACAAATTTAGTGATCTATATGTATGTCCTTCTAAAGTTCCTTTATAGACACAAGCATGTACTATTTATCCAACATATGATGATAAATACATTATAGCTCAAGCTCAATCAAGAGATTTGGATGTTCAACATTATCAGAAAACCTTAGCTAAAATACATGATTATAACCATGATGTTCATACCATTTACATGTATATCAAATTAGAACTTGAAAGTCATGTACCTCTAGTTAATTCCCCACTTCTCAATACTCCTTGGGTGGTTGAACAAATATTACCTATCGCATCTTCATAACTTCTAAAACCTTTTATACCTCTTATTACACCAGGTATTTTACTTGATTTCATCCCTATCAATGATTCCAAAGATAAACCAATTGGATATGATCAATCTTCCTCCATAGTTCTACTTACTCATAAGATTAGTCTTGATTCTAAGGCCATAGATGTACACCAGATACATTTTGAATATGATCACCTTGGTAACAAAATCATTGATCTTGAATTAGATGTGGAATATTGTATACCTCTACGTATGTTACCAAATGATTAATCTATCCTCAAATTGATCTATGCTCAAGAACCATGACTTCCTCAAAAACATCACAAACTTAGAAATTTAAAGTGAAAGTCACCTTGTTTTAACAACTTCATTGCTAGCATTGATCTCAAAACCAATCCCATTTCTTCTCTTACCAATGCACCATATCATTTTCAAGACAAAAATGCTATGATTATCAAGGAAACTACAAGATATAACATGACACACCCTCATGTCTTTGACATAGAAAATTTTATCAATAACTCACTCCTATCAAACATGATAACTTTAATTTATTTTTGATAAATATCATGAGAATTTTTGTGAGTCATATGAAGATGTGTCTGGCATCGATTTTGGTGTCATGGTGCAAAACATAATCACATACCCTGACACCAAACTTGTTTGGAAAAAATAGTAAAAATTTTCCCCTAAAGTTTCAACCCTATGTCATAAATAAATTATCAAATTATTAGATTCTAAGTTTATTAAACCTATGGACTACTCTAAATGGGTTTCAAATATTGTTCCCATTCATAAAAAAAGTTACTATGGTTATTTGCACTTACATCAAATTTTATAACCTCAATTTTCTTGCCCCAAGGATAATTTTCCATTACCTTCAATAGATGCCATCATCGATTCCACTACTGGATATGAAATATCCCTCATGGAAGGTTTTTTAGGCTATAATAAAATTCATATCACCCCTAATGACTAATACAAGACAACTTTCACCATGGAATGAGGCACCTATTACTATGTTAAAATGCCCTTTAGCCTTAAAAATGTTGAAGCTACCTATCAACAAGATATGACCCACATTTTTCATGACCTTATCCATAATATTGTGAAAGCTTATGTGGATGATCTCATTGCCAAATCTAAAAGTCACAAAACTTATCTTTCTAATATTGCCATCATCTTTGATAGACTCATAAAATATAAAGTTAGACTCAACCCCTATAAATGTATTTTTGGCATTACATATAGTAAATTGAGAGGGGTTTTAGTCATTCTCAATAATATTAATGTTAATTCCACTAAAATAAATGTTATAGTCAACATGACTATTACTCATTCCACTCTAAACATTCATACTTACCTCAACAATCTTATGGCAATCTGATGATTTGTCCCCATAATGGCTTATTGCATTTATTCTATTAATTCCTTTATTAAGAAAGGTAATGCTTTGGAATGGATTGATCCTTATCATAAGGCATTTAAAAACATGAAATAATCATTAATACATCCACTTACCCTTTGTCCACCTTTTAATGATCACCCTCTATTTTTGTACACTTATTCCACATCCATATTAGATGGGGCAATGCTTGCCTAACAAGATGATACTAAAAGAGAGCATACTATCTACTATATTAGTCAAGGCCTCATTGATTATGAAAAAAATTATACTAAAGTAGAATGTGATTGCCTTGTTATCTATTTGATCACTAAAAATCTTTGTCACTATATGCTCTATTAAATAACTTATATCATAGTTCATTACAACCCACTTCATCACTTTTTATCCAAAGCCTTTTTACCTAGAGATAGAATTGGAAAGTGGATGGTTCTATTAATGGAATTTGACTTTCATATCATAACTTGTCAAAGGGCAAGTCATTGTCGACCAACTTGCATTAGCACCCATACTTGCTACTAATCATCTTCAAGATACTCTCCTTGATGATAACATTCTCTATATTGAAGGTCTCAATCAAGCCATCTCTCTTAAATATTACTTCCATAACTTCACTATTTATTTAGAATTAAGTAATCAAGAATATTCTTATGTCATTATTGATACTGCTAAATCCAAAATAGTTTTCAAAGAACCTCCCAAAATCAACATCAATTTGCATGAAGACACCTAGACCCTACATTTTGATGGCACCAAATGTCTCCAAGGAGCTGGGGTAGATTGTAATCTAACTAGTCCTCATGGTAAAATAATCCCTTTAACATTCTAGTTAACCTTTGATGTCACTAATAACATGGTAGAATATGAATCAAAAATTCTAAGCATGAGAGTGACACTTGACTTAGATATTACATATCTGCACATTTTGGGTGACTCCTAACTCATCTATCTTTAGATTAATGGTGATTATCAATGTAAAAGTAAAAATATTATCATTTATCATCAAATGGCCACTACCCTCACTAAAACATTCACTTATTTTATCATGGAGCCCATTCCAAGAGATCAAAACTCCATCACTAATTATCTTGCTTCTTCAGAATACTTATTTCATCCACATTAAGTTCTCAATGATTCCCAATTTCTTATTCAACTAAGAAAGTCCCTATCTTCTGTCCAAATATAAGAGTCACTTATCTGTCATATTGAGGTTGTCACCATTCGATAGAGCCCATGGTATAAATACATTATCCAATTCCTCAAACATTAAACATACTTTGGATATATATTCTTGTGAAAAGACTAGAATTTGTAAACAAGCCTTAAAATATGTCTTTTGATATAATACCCTTTATTATCTCAATGTTGAAGGTACCTTGCTCTACTGTGTAATGAAATAAGAGGTCCCTACTCTCCTTGAACAAGCACATGGGGGAATTTTTTGTGGCCACTATAGCAGACACATTTTAACACACAATGGCCTGCATATGGGATACTTTTGACCTACTCTCGAAAAGGATGCTATCAAGTTTGCTAAAAAGTGTAGTCCTTGCCAAATCTATGAAAATATAATCCATTCACCACTAGCTGATCTCCAAACGATGGAATATCCTTGGCTATTTTACATGTGGGGATTAGATCTCATTGATAAACTACCTAGATCACATGATGGACATGTTTTTATCATCACAACTATTGAATATTTTACCAAATGGATTGAAGCCATGCCTCTCATCAACACCATGGGAATTACTATTTCCAAGTTTATCCTTAACCAAATAATTTTTTATTTTGGAGTTCCCCATACTATCATCTATGATAATGGTGTAAATTTTAAGAACAAGGATGTGAAGCATTTATGTTCCAAATTTAAAATATCCCACAAATTTTCCACCCCTTATCATCCATAGTGCATTGGCCAATCTAAGGCCACACATAAAATTATCAATAAAATATTTCAAAAGACCATCTATGAAACTTGCATGGATTGACATCTTCATTTTTATCCCACACTTTGGGCCTATCATACTAGCATTCATACTACCACTAGGGCAACATCGTTATCACTAATCTATGGTTTCGAGTCTGTCTTACCATTATAAGTCAAGCTTCCCTCTTTATCTATATCTCTTCATGATATCATTCCCAATGAAGAAATATGTGAATCTCACCTTCATTCTCTCAATATTCTCAATGAACCCATCTATCCACTCTGAAACATAATCACCAATACAAGGTTCATATTGCAAAGTAACATAATAAAAAGGTTAAAATCAACATTTTCAATGTTGGTGATCTAGTCCTCAAATTAGACTATAGCCATGATAAAGAAGGTAAATACACCCAAAATTGGTGGGACCCATATTTAATGAAATATATTATTGGTACTATCACCTATTGCCTTCAAATTAATTAAGCCCATGTTTTCAAAGAGCCTACCAATGCACAATTCTTGAAGTACTTTTCTTAGATCTTTCCCTTCTTATCATCTTTATATATATTATCCTAATAACATTGCTTGTAGGATTTATTCATGGGTCTCATCCTCTAAAACAATATTCTCTTTCCACAAATATTAGTTCCATCTTTTGTTTCTTTGGTTTCCTTTTATCATGAGTTGCATTGTAATACCGTGGGTAGGACCCGATCTTCCTCATGAATTCTTTTCACTTTATTTGATTTGCTATTTTTAACTTTTTACACTCTCTTGGGTTTTTATTTTATGAGTTTTAGTGTAAGACCATGGATAGGACTAGGCCTTATTCATAAATACCATTTCTATCACTTTATTTTTCAATGATTTTTACACCCTCCTGGGTTTTTCTATTATGATTTGCAATGTAAGACCATGTATAGGACGAATCCCTCCTCACAAATACCATTTTTGCATTTTTGTCACTCTTTTAGGTTTTTATTTTATTATTTTTGGTGTAATACCATAGATAGGACTAGGCTCCCCTCATAAAATCATTATTTTATTCCAAAAATACCTTTGTTCAACCAAGTGTTCTTTTTTTAGAATGTTAAGAAATGGTTAGAAGTTTGTGATCTCTTGTTCTCAACATTGGTTTTTGTTTATTTTGTAGATAAAAATTGCACAAAAAACTATATTGGCATGTTCCCATAAATTTACAACATTTTAATGATAAGGAATCATATTTACCTATCATTTTATCCCTTTTCACTTTTATCACTTTTTTGCAATTTGAAGTAATTGAAATTATTTCATGTTTCATTCCCCCTGATTTCCTTCCTTTCATTCCACTTTGGATAAGACAAGGTCAATTTCAAGATAACACTTTTATTTCATATGAATTAATAAGACTCTTAGACACCATGCTATTTAAGTTATCTTTCTTAGAAACCAAGTCCCAAGTTTTTAAATAATAGTCATTTTTAGCACCCATGTTTGGTTCTCTGAATCCATCTAGAAGAGGAATATAAAAAGCCTTCAAAATTTAAAATCCAAATCATTTAAAACAAAAGGAAATGATCAAAAGGAAACATATAAATTTAAAATTCAAATCACACTAAAAAATGTGATTCATAGCACATCTCCTATCTCCAATCGAAGGTTAAAATCCATAGTTAGCCTCATGATAGAGCTAAGGTCCATTGAGGTGTAATAGGCCAATAGATTGGGATAGGAGAATTCAAAATAATATATGGTTCTACTTACTTTCTCATGTAAGTACCCAATATTCAAAATATACTGACAAATCTATAAGGGGTTCTGAGGAATGGGGAACACGTTATGGGAAGGTAGGCCCATTTTAATTTTCATGCATATAACCTTCATGGGATGATATTCATACTTCATTTCATGACCCAAGATTTGTGTGGTTAGTAGAAGTTATTCAAATTCATTAATGTCAAATGTCCTCTTGTTTTGACAAACCTAATCTAAGTGTCTAGACTTTGATAAAGAGTTTCTCTACCTTGATTTTTCTTTCATTTTCCCCACCACCCATTTCATTTCCACCTTGATAGACAAGTTTGATTCTAAATCTATTTTCCCACTTCTATACTCCCTCTTATTCACATCTTAAAAACATGTTATCACTACTTTATTTTGATTTTATCTATCATTATAATAAAATTGTATGCTTGAATGACTATGGATTATCTTCTTTATACCATTGCTTTACATTTCTATAATTATCTTGGTTTGTTTGAAAATTTTCTATTATTGTACCTTTTCCTTTTTTTCATACAATTGCATCTATTTTGACTTTTTAGTACATTTTTCATCATTGAGTGAGGTTGGATTGTTACTTATCACTCACTTTTATTTTCCCTTTTATGTCATTTTTCCATTGATGATTGAGTAAGGATTGTTACTGCTCACTCATCAATGTTGTTTTACCATTTCTTGCCCATCTTTGTTTACATAAGGATTGTTACTAATTTTACATTGATGTTTTATTATTATTTTTACTTGTATCCTTAGTTTGACTTTGTTTTTTTTACCTTTCTTACTTACGGTTTACTTGTTAGAGTTTTTTTGTCACTTAATAGCCTTGGATTTTTAGTTACCCAATTTACTCTAAATTTTGGCTTGGTCATTTGGTCCACACTTAGAATTTGTCACTCTAACTTACCAAATTTCCAAGTACATCATTCCTACACCACATTAATTATCTTAACTTTTCTACATTTGTTTATTTTTGCTATTTATTTTTGTATCCTTGGGTTTGTCCAAAGCAGTCTTTGTGCCCTCCACGATCAAAACTAGAAACACTACAGATAATCATCCCATGATAAAGGTAAGTCAAGGTATTTATACATTAATTTTATTTTTTAGTTATTTCATTTTCAACCATTTACTTTTAGTTATTTTATGCTTTAAAATATTGTAATTTATTTAGCTTCAACATTATGTGTTACTATGTTCTTTTCTTGAAGAACCATCCCTTATTGTACCTAAGTGACACATGATGAGCTTTGAGTGGGGCATATGTATACACATAATATTTTCAAAATTTATCAATTACTAATGCTTTATATCTTGCAAGAACCTGTTGTGTCTCACTTTATCTGAGTGCATGCCTTAAAGGGTGCACCAAAAAAGGGGTGGGCAAAAAATTGGTGCTTCACAAGATTGTTGTTCCCTATACAACCACTTGATATCTACATAAACTTCTCCCATGTACCTCCCTAAGATTTGAAACCTCTCTTACATACTCTAAGTAATTCACCAACTTACTTAGCCCCTACTCAAGCCTTAAACCCTTTTTGACAGTTTACAGTACACTATAAGCCTGGGCCGACCCTATATTTAATTTGTTAAAAGCATGTTATGGGTCTAGGTCAGCCTTGGCCGACCTAGACTAGGACCTACCTTATTTTTATCAAATAATGATATGGATTCAAATTAGGCTAACCCTGTTAGCCAAACTTTTAGAAAGGTTTAGGGTTAGATTTAGCTATATATACACATTTTTTGGGTCATTTCTAAGAGAGACAACATAGTTAATTATTCATTTGTGCTTATTTAGAATCTGTTATTCAACCATTCTACTTGAGGAATGATTTCTTAGGGTTTATACTTGGATAATAATATTATCTTGTGTAAAAGTCTTAGATGCTTAGGCCTTTCTTAGTGATCCTTACAAACCAAAGCAAACTCTTACAAAGCACCTTTAGCTAAGGGAGAGATTCAGTCTTGATAGGTTTATCTGTAAGGTAAGTATCTCTAACTTTACTTTTTTATTTTAGTAAATAGAAGTAGCATAAATAATGGATTTTAAATATATTTCTCTCTTCATGCATTAGGTTTTTATCTATACAAAGCTTCATTAGAATTCTCCTATGCACATTTACGTTTTACATCTATTACACCCATTTTGTGTCAAAATATTTGGTGAGCACTATATTATACTTTTCTTTGTATTTACTTAGTGAGTATGAAAACATAGGACCTAGCTAGCATTATTGCATAGTGTTGCTTAATTGGAGGCTTTGGAACCCTCTCTAATGATGTTATTGTGATAAGATATCCCTTGGTTAGGTCTAGAAGATCCATCTTGGTCATGACCCCAAACATATAATGTATCAACAATCATAAGTGTGAATAGGATTTATCTTCTCCAAGCTAGGATTAATTAATAGGTCAGCTGCATTTTCCTTTATATACACTGCAAACATATCCTTATAGTCTATCCCTTATTTTTAAGCATAACTCTTTGTGATAGGTCTTGATTTATGTTTGTCAAGAGATTCATTTGATTTATATTTGTTTATAAAGACTTACTTACAACCAATGGGTTTTTTTATTAGAAGAGGATGAAGTAACTCCCAAATTCCATTCTTGACCAAAGCATAATATTCAATTATCATAGATTTTAACCATGCATCAAGTTTTTTAAACTTGTTTGAAGGAAGTTGGTTCAGAATCAAAAGAAATATTGATTTTTCCTTTTTGAGGTTATTCCAAGGTAAATATTTCTATCTTATCTTGAATCTCTTCTAGGAACTTTTCTGTTTGCTAGGTGGCTATATGTGAACTTCTAGTACCTACTTTTTTAACTTCATCAAGTTTGACATCTTTTAATGTCTATGTGGCCTATTTTAGCATATTTTTATATGTTTATAATGTGCCATTATCTTAATCTAAAATTCCTTCATCTTCTGGCATGTGTTCATATTCTGATGAGGTTCCAATTTTTTCGTCAAGGAGAGTTTATTTTTCAATTACAACAAGCAATATAGATTCAACTGATTCCTAATTTTAGGTTCCCCCATCAGTATTTGAAATTTCAATATCATTCTCCTTGAAAACATCAAATTTTGCAAATTTCTCATGTTGACTCAATTTTTGATTAATGCTAGATGTGTCCATATTTTCACAAAAAATAACATCTTTTACAATAAAAAATTCTTATTTTCTAACCAAACATTATTTAGGCCTTTGAGGATTCTGAACATCCCAAAACTATGCATTTTTTACTTATGTGGTGGTCCACCTTGCTCCTTTTCTTCTTTGGAATCAATGTGTATCATACGATCCAAAACCCTGAAGATGTCACACTGAAGGAATAATACCACACCAAACTTCATATATAGTCTTCATTTGAATATTTGTTGATGGAGATCTATTGTAGAGATAAAATATTATTTGAGTTACTTCTGCCTAGAAATGTAGATTTAATCTTATGAAATACAACATTTATTAAACCATGTTCATAACAATTTTGTTCATCTTGTCAACTAATCCATTTTGTTGAAGAGTGTAAGGGATTATGAGATGAATATTGATACCATATTTCTTAAGATAGGATTAAAACACTTTTGATGTTAATTCACCACCATTATCAATGCTCAATGTCACAATATGGGGTTGTGCTTCATTTCCAACCAATGTTCAATTTTTATGATTTTTTTGAAAAATTCTAATTTTTACTTTATAAAATAGATCTCGGTCATTCTATTATAGTGATCAATGATAAACATGAAGTACTTATGACCACCAATAAATATAACTGGTTGAGTAAAAAAACTAGAGTGAATCAACTATAATTTTGTTTAAGCTTTCCAATTTACTTTTTGAAATGGTTCTCCATCATGTTTAACCAAGATGCATGGTTCAAATTTTTTAATATTTTGGGACAGAGTTGGAAAACCTATAACAAAATTATTTTACATTTTTCAAATGCTATCATAGTTGGTATTCCCAAATATAGAATGCAAAAAAATACTTTTTGACATTCTTCCTTCAATGAGATGAGCAAAATTTCTTGTAATTGAAGGCTCACTTATGAGTTTCAACAACTTTCCCTCCTCAATTATAGTCAAGACAAGTACATTATCACATTTTATTTTAATGTTTACCTCTTCATCATATATAAAAATGGAGTGGCCTTGTTGTCTAATGAGGACCAAAGATAACAAGTTTTGTTTCATTTGAGGAAGGTATAGGGGATTATTGAGAGTGAAATTTGAAAGCCCTAATCACTTGCATTGAATTGTTCCTTTTCCTTTAGGTTATAGACATGTTATGCGTACTAAATATTATATACCACATATTCTTCATGAAACTCCTCACATAAGTCCCTTTGAAAATCCATATGTTTCATGTCACTAGTATCTAAGACCCAAGTATCATCCCATGTTGAATTCCTTGAGGAATTATTGGCTTCATTTGAAATGGAAAACATAAATTCATTGTAAATTGATCCAAGTCTAGTTCCAATATTTTTTTCATTTTCCTTATTTTATTACTTTTGGTTTTGGTAGGCCTCAATATTGTCACATGATATTTTGCATTCAAAAACCTCATGTCTTACTTTTATACCACACCTTTTACTACATAATTTTTTTCTATCAATTTTTTAATGTTGACCATTATTTATAGTAGTTTTTCCTCATATTATAATTTTTACTTTGCTTATAACATTTCCTTTATTCATGGAAGAAGAAATCTTATTTAAATAATTACCCTTTTGATGAGAATAATAAATAATTTAATCAGTGGTTTCAACATTTATTCCAAAGGCCTTTTCTCTTTCAACCATCTTTTCAACCAATTGATCAAAAGTGAGTCTTCAATTGACTACTTGCTTGAAAAGACTTAAAATAGGTTGAATATGTGAGAATAATATATTTTATGAAAATAGTCATATGTACATCAAACTTTTCACCAGTAGCTTTAACATCATGCTTGATTGCATAGATTGAACAAATTTAATTGCAATTATATGCATTCTAATTTTTAATGGATATCATACAATACTTTAACTTGCTTAATGATTTCCATGGTGTGTTGCACCCTTGTATGTGATGAGAAACTTTTGCATCAGCTGAAGACCTTATCAAGGCCAATGTCTTAGAATATTTATTCTTCTAGGTTTATGATTCTATTTTTATTTTTGATATAGCTAGTTTTGTGTCTTCGTCATAAAAGTAAAACCAAAATTCATTTAAGTTGAGAGTATTATCAATGCTTTTGGACTATTTTAACTAGATGTCTTTCCTAGGTAGTGTTGTATCAACTATTATTTTGATTGAATGCATATTGTTATCAAGTGGAGATGGATTAGTTTATTATTACTCCAATAAGTTTCACTTTATATATAATACCATAACAATATACCAAACCTTTTTATATGTTTACCCTTTCTATATACCCATTGACATGTGAAACAAGCTCATCTTCTTGATATACCTAATGGTGCTTGAAAGAAATATTAATTCATGTGAGCATAGAGTGATATGTTGTAATTAGATAATACATGAAAAAGATTCATCATATCAAGACACTTTACTAGAGAAAGATCCTTGTATGTGGGTGTTCCTCATATACTCTAAATTTATTATTGTCAGGATTTACATCTAATAATAGAAATGAATGGTTAATGGTGGAAAATGGAAAAATAATTTTTTTGTCCTTATTACCCCCCCCCCCCCCCCCCATAATTTATAGAGTCAAAAGATTAGATGCCGTTATTTTATCTATGTCAAACATTGGATGCATTAGTTCAAACATGAAAAATTTACTTGTAAACTTTAACTAGAGCCACCACATAAACCGAACACTACATTTTTAAAATTTGTGTTGACTTTGAAAAAAACTCTTGCACCAAATGAATTATTTTAAAAATATATACATAAGTCAAAAAAACATCCACAAATAATATATATGATTTAAAATTAAAATAATTATATGTGTGTGTGTGTGTGCACGCGCTTTGGAAAAGTACTGTTTGAGCATTGCTTGGGAAGAGTGAATGCACACACAACTAGGTAGTATGGTCATAGACTTGGGAGGCCCAGGTCGAGTGGTTGAAAATATATTTATATATTTAAGTCATGAGAGATAGATAGATATTTGAAGGGCCAACTGAGGCCAACCAAGTGGATGTGTTATAATGGCTTTCATTCCTATAGAAGGCACACAGATTACTATAGTGGGTCTCAAACCTAGGGAAACTGACATAACTATGGCCTTCCATTGGTGCTCACCTTGAACACCCTCATTGTAGCCCTTGACTATAGTTTTAAGTGTGATCAACATATACATGCCTTATTTGATAATGGATTTGCATTTGTGTGTTAGATTCTAACCCAAACAGATTCCCCATAAATTTGTTGGGTCCTTTGCAAAGATTGGAAAATATGTTGGTCTATAATATTATGGTATTCCTACAATGAATTATGGTGGATAATATTTTAGGATGAGAAAATGAGTGATCTCGTGCTTTGATATTAATGTCAGGCTAGGTATGGGATGTGAAAATTAAATAATGAAATTCAGAGCAAAAATAATTGTATTCATTCAATAAATGAGAAGAAAGATTACATATAAATAACAAATAGTTTATCTATTCAGTTCATCTTCAATTTGAATGTTCATATTCCACATGAAGAGGAAAATTACTAAACATATGATTGTATACATAATGTTACACAAATTATGTAATTTTCCTATTAAGTTTGTAAAGGTGGTCATGAGATGCACAAATTTTATTGTTACAATGCATAATATCACTTGTTAATGTATGATATGTGATGTGAATATGCATGACAAAATGAAATGTAGGTTAATATATGAGATTAAGGAAGGAAGGGAGATGGGGCTACACCAAGATATGATCATGAAATAGACATAGTTTTAGGGTGATTATCAAAACTAATAAGTCTATTATATATATACCTATATATTTTAGTTACTGATAGATCCTCTTGCAAGATTATTTGACTCATTGAGTGCACATCCTTAGGAGTGCATTGAGATTAAGGTTGGGCCAACTTATGTTACTTTATGAGACATTTTTATTTGATCACATGTTATAATTTTTTATTCAATATCATGCTATTTGACCTATCTATCCCCCTCTGGTGCTCATTCTCCCACTTTTTTCCTCTTTTGTCTTCCATGATTTTTCCTGACTAACTTGCCTATGTTGAGTAATTTTGGTTGGTCCCTATTTTTTATATTATATAAACCATGGATGCAATAATAATTTTCATAATTTTGGTCCCTTTTGGACTGTATTAATTCCACTCTATATACTTCTATATTATTTGTACTATATCAGCTTTGATGTATGTAGTACTATTTTTTATCTAAATCTTTATACCATATTGATCAATATTGAGTTCATCGACATATTTGGTAGGTCATTTAAAATATTTGGATATGTATATATAGGGTTACCATATTTACTTTTTATATAATTACAACACCATTCTTCTTTGCTTGTGTATGAAAAATATGCCTTTAGTATAAAAAGAAGAATTAAGATTAATGAGCTTATACTTTTGGAGATTTACATTTGTACAAGGTCTTTTGAGTCGTAAGGAGATAAGTTGAAATAGAGAGGTACACCTTTATATTTGGAGTCCTAAATTGATGATACTTAAGTCTTATTATTTACATCTTTAGCTTCACCTACAACATTTGTCATAAAGTGCCACTTGAGCCAAGGGGGAGATTGATGCACTGACAAGTCAACCCAAGGTAATAATCCATATCTCTAAATTAATTATTTTATTTTCTTTGTATATATGAATATGATAGAGTAATATATGGTTCATCTCTCCATACTTAGGTAGCTTATGATATCTTTACATGCCAATAAATAATTAGTTAGATACCTTTTGGTTATAATCCTTAGGTTAGATACCTCTTGGTTACCCCTTGATGGATTTTATATCTCTTTAGTTTACCTATTTAACATATTTAATCTAGGATGTCTTTATTTTTTAATTCATTGCATAGTATTCCTAATTATATCCTCGATCCTCGCTTTTAAAATAACTCTTGGTTACAACTTTGCCTTGCTTTGTAATTCAACACATTTGTATGTATGTTAGATGTAGTATGGCATTCTCTATTTTTATATGTTAGAGGATATTTATATTTTTGACCATATTCATCCCACATAAATTATGGTGAACATGATGAGAATCGTACCCCATCGTTGTATTGGGTAATTTTCACATTTTCTTTTTTTAGCTTCATAGCATTCTTAGTTTGTCAAGCATATTTTGATTGTCAAATTCTATTCTCTTGATTTTTCATGACACCATCTTTACCATTATAAAATTATGGTGAACCCCGTGCATATTTTTCTCTTTCTAGATTATTAGCTCTCCCAATTTGTCAAATTCCTTGTTTTCCAAATTTATTTTCCTTTAGCATCCCTCAAGGATATCATTCCATTCCTACAATGGAATTTATTAATGACTAAGGCAAAGTCAACTAAGACTTTGGAAGTTTCCAAGGATATCAATCTCACTATCTTGATGTTATGTCCATAACTAAATCTATAAATAACATTCAAACTCCTTATGTACAATATTTTGCCATTTCTTAAGAAAATCCTTCTAAGAATTTCAATATTCATTTGAAAAAAAACCAATGTATTAATCCTAATCCTAATGTTCAAATCAGATATAGGGATAGAAAGTAACCCTACAAATAATGTGATTATGAGGGTGAAGCTGAAGATTGCCTAAAGTACACTCATAAGATAAAATCTTACCTTCAAGTGTTAGGATGTGAAGTCACTATTAATGAATAAATATTCATAGGCACTATTCATGATGGCATGGCCTACTAGTGATGTGGAATGCTAGTGATGTGGTTTATTAGCAATATGGTAGGGGTCCATAGAGAATATCCCATGACTGATCAAGTTGATGTGATAGGAATGGGGTGTAGCACTCCACCAAGGCACATGAGTTTTTCCTTGGTAGTCACATGGGTGGTGTCACATGGTGTAAAAGATAAAAGGGTTGGTGTGGAGTGAATTTATAAGGAACCCTATGATTCCCATGTGTGGAGATAGTCAAAATATGATTGCAAGAATCTTTTGGACTCATGTGGTCACATGGAGAATGAAGATAAGAAAACTACTATAATAGATTGACCTCACATGTGTGTGAGAGATAATGGTTTTGGAGACACATGGAGGTGGCACATGTTCTTGTCTAAAGTAAAGATGCATTTGAATACTTTTGCACATGGAGACAACACCACCATTATTGAGGATCACATGTTCACTAAGTGTGGTCCATTTTTTGAGTGTCGCTGTTCATTCTCTCTCCCCTCTCTCTCTCTCTCTTGTTCTAAAATGCATAATTATGCATTAGCTCTCTCATTGTAATTTATCTAATTAGTGGATCCAATCAATCCTTGGGCTTACATACTTAGAGGTTAGATTTTATAGGATAGAGCATGCTTGGTTCACAACCTAAATGCTTCAGGTGGAAGCATTAAGTGCTTAGTATGTTAGTATTGATGGAGTTGTTATGGAAGAGATATTATATAAGATAGATTGATGTTGTGAATTAATGAAGTTTGAAAGTTGCCATTTTACCTATGGTTTTTCTTTGCATATTTTAAGGTTTCCACATAATCTCTATGTAATGTGTTCCCTCCTTGTCTTATGTTTTGTAGCTTGTTTATGTCCACTTTAATTACGTGCACTATAGGAAATTTGTTCCCAACATTTGGTATCAAATATTTGGTTATAAATCTTTGAGTTATAACAGTTGGTATCAGAGACATGGTGAAAAAATCCATGTGTGAGAGTGTTTTGTGTTGTTGGTGTGTTGTGTACAAGGTGAAGCTACTATGACAAGAGGAGAGACCAAGTGGAGATTAGATTAAAAATAGAGGTTTTGTTTTTGGTAGGTATCTCTCTATGGAGCAAGGTGGAGGATGTCTTGGTGAATGTCTTATTCTCTTCATATTATTGAGGAGAAGCCTGTAAATGAGTAGAGGAGAAAACTAAAAAAAAAATTCAGACAAGTCAATAGCCTATATAGTGTTCTTGTTGGAAAAGTAACTCTACAACTTGATGGAACAAGCTGGTCTCCATAGGTGGAAGTTAAAGACAAGGTGATGATCTTGTGGTTTTTGGAAACAAATAGAATGGGTGTTGATGTGGTATCCTACTAACCACATGTTGTTAGCTGAGATGCAGAAGAAGAAAAATCTATGCAAAAGATGTACAGAGAATAAGTGAACAAGTGAGACTTAGTGTTCCTAGAAGGAGAAGGTTATGTGTTTGGACATGTGATAGAGCATGATGCATTTTTTAGGCTCAAAAACTTGGTAGGTGCATTGGTACTGAATAACGTGATGACTTCTCTGGAGATATGATTAGTGCACTTATGTCATGGTTGGCATGATTGACAACTAAAGGCTACATGCAAAAGAATAACTGAGAAAGGGTGTTCCCAGAAGGATAATTCTAGTGTTGACCATATATCTCAGGGTGCTAGAATGTTGTATATATGGTTGTGGAATTGGAAAGGTAGACTGATGAATGGACTAATACTGGAGGCACATGAGTTAATGTTTTGGCAACATTCAGTAGATCATGATGCATTTCAGATGCATTCTTGAGGCTTAAAAAATTAGTAGGTATAGTGATGCACTGAGTAGCACAATGATTCTTATGAGCTATGATTGGTCAGGTGATCTTGTGCCATGTTGATAGCATCAAAAACTATATGGAGAAGTCTAGTTTTGACTTCTCTAAGATCTTATCTCTTCACTACTATAAAGAGTGTTATGTGCACTAGTTGTTATTCAAGGATTTGGACCAACATTATTCCTACATGGTGATCATTCTTAAGGAGAGATAAATAATGAATGAGGCAAAAGGTGTTATTGGTTTGTAGTTTGAAGAAGTCACTGTAAAGGTTTCTAATAGACGTGCTGAGGGAATATAAGATATTTAGTACCTTCATAGAGAGCCAAATATTTGGCAAATGTTATTGTTATGTGTTGTGACATATTGGATGTAGGTCCCAACATGATCACTAATGTGATGGATTAGTAGAGACTCATGAGATGAAGGTGGTATGTGTAGACACCTAAAACTGGCCACCAATAACCTCCAATCAAGCTTTTGGCTAGTTTCCACCTAAAATGCACAATTTGGCCTAAAAACACTAAAACACACAAAATGATGTGAAATGACATATTCAAGTGCCAATTTTGGCTAGGGTATCCATAAATAGGGCAGTGTAATTTATGGTTCAACTAAATTTGATTAGTTCATTTCAAGTCAAAATGCCAAATTTACACCTAGGTGCTCTAGACTGCTCTTTTCTATCAAATCTTCTGCACAAGACATGAGCCTTTATTATTTGTTGTTGGAAACATCATAAATTGGAATATGGTTCCAACACATCTGATAAAACCTAATTTTAATCTAATTAGATTTTGGACCAATAACAAGATATGTTGTAAATATTGTCATTGATGTCAAAGGTCTAGCATTATTGGTGATAAAGGCCCCATTACATTTAATGATGTTTATAATATTTATATCTTGGCTAATATGTATTAATATTAATGAATATATTTTTGGTTTCATATAAGTCAAAACAGGGCCCATGGAGAAGTCAAAGAGTCACAGGGTAAAGACAAAAGAAGAATGGGACTCATTTTCTCATGAAGAGTCACCTTGACGAATTCTAAGAGTCATATTGTGAAGACAAAATAGGTATGGTGCATTTTTCCATGAAGGGACACTTTATGGAACATGACAAGTTACCAAGATAAAGACAAAAGAGGAAATGATGCTTTTGCTTATGAAGGGTCACCATATGACTTTTCAAATGCAAGGATATGAAGGGTCATGCAAGTTTGGCACCATTTTCCATGAGGATTAAAAGGTCACAAAGGGTGAAGGCCAAAGGTCATTTGAAAAGCTATAAATAAAGGCTTGAGAAGCCATTTTTAAAATGCAAGAGTGTGCATGGTTTGTAATTTTTTTTTAAGAGAGAAAAGTAGGAGATATTGTAGAGTTCTATCATTTGTTAAGTAAGCAACATTGAGAGATAGTTGTGTTTTATACACAAGAGGGGTTAGTGCTCTTGTGGGTTGGTGCTCACAAATTTTGTAAGGGGTTGGTACTACTGTGGGTTTGTGCTCACAAATAGTTATAGTGTTGGTGCTTGACAAAGGGGTTGGTGCTTTCAAACTTTGTAATTTGAGTTGGTGCTCATTCATATACTTGAGATTGTTCTCAATAGTTTTTCTCACTTTGGGTTTAAACGTAAAAATTTGGTCTCTATCTCTCTCTCTCTCTCTCTCTCTCTCTCTCTCTCTCTCTCTCTCTCTCTCTCGTGTGGTGCAAATTATTATTTTAGTTTTATTACATATCTTGAATGTATTATTGAGTGGTTAAAGAAAATAAATAAGATTAAATAAAAGATATATAATATACTAATTCACTCCCCCTCTCAGTATATTTCATGCTTAACAATTGGTATCAGAGCAGGTTCCTTTTGAAAAAGTTTTACAGCTTGAAGGAAGATCAAGAAAGCACGATGGATGGATCACATGAAGGATTTTCTACAAACAAGGCACCTTTGTTTGATGAAATGAATTATGTTTTTTGGAGCATAAAGATGAAGACTTATTTGATGGCCCTTGGATTCAACATATGGAAAGCAGTGGTGGAAGAATATGAAGAGCCACAGACACTTGTAAATACTCCAACAGAAAAGAAGGCAAGTGAAAATAATGCTAAAGATTTAAAGACTATTTTATGTGGTTTATGTGAATCTGAATTTGTTAAAATTATATAATGTAAATCTGCTCATGAAACTTGGGTAAAACTTGAGAATATTTACAAACGTGATGGAAAGGTTCAAAAAGCTAAGCTTTAGACTTTTAGAAGACATTTTGAGAGTTTGAAGATGGAAGAAGAAAAAAATATAAGTTATCTCTTGCAGGTTGATCAAATAGTCAATCAGATTCAAGGTCTTGGAGAAAATTTAGAAGAATCAACTATGGTTCAAAAGGTTTTGAGATCTCTACCATTGAGATGTGATGCGAAAGTTTTGGCAATTGAAGAGATGAAAAATTTAGCCAAGCTAAAGATGGACGAGTTTCATGGTATTCTTACGACATATGAGATGTGGACTAAACAAGATAAACCTTTAAAGAGAGAAGTGACTTTTAAGACATCAAAGAAAGAGAAGGCTAAAATTCAAGAATCAATTGATAATTATAGCAATTGTGAAGATGACAATGGAGCTCTATTCATTTGCAAGATGAAAAAGGGCACGGGTAAATAACATATAAAATCACCTTTTAAATGTTTTAATTATGGAAAGATTGGACATTTTGCAGCTAAATGCCTAAATAAAGGTAATGACAACAATGAAGAAGGAAAGTATTCATACAAGAAGAATTTCAAAGGCAAATTCAAGAAGGGATTCGAGAAGAAGAGTTTGTATTCTAAAGATCCCAGCTCAGTCTAAGATAGTGGAGTTAGTGACTCAGAAGAAGAAGAGATTCTATTCATGGCCAAACATGAAGATGCCTCTGCAAGCAAAAGTATAGATGATCAAGAAGAAGAATAGGATGAAGCTGAAGTGAATCTGGAAGGAGAACTCATTTGTGCCTTAGAAGAGTTAAAAGATCTTGAAAATAAAAGTTAAAGATTAAAGCTCCAAATCAAGAAAAATGAAAAAGAGTCAAAGGAAATAATTGAAGATATATAAGCACACTTTGAAGAAGCCAAGAAGAATGAAGAAGATCTAACGACACAGTTGAAAATAGTAAGTAAAGAACGTGAAAGGTATGCTATTGAAATTGATTCTTTAAAAGTAGATCTTGATAAAACAAATAAAGTAATCAATGATAAAGCAGCCAATGATTCAAAATTTGAGAATAACACTAATATATTGAATAAGATATTAGAAAATCTAAGATCAATGTCAGATAAGACAAGTATTATATTTGAAAAGAAGAAAAAGGAGGTCACTAATTTTATAAACAAGGAGAAAAAAAAGAGCTATGTCGAAGCTCTTACAAAAAAAATAAAAAGGGAAGAAGTTAAGAATATAGAGGACATCTCAAACAAAGAAGGCTAGAGAGAACAAAGCTATAAAAGGCAATCAGGTTAGAGATACACAAATAAGTCCTATTTTTATGGTTATTATTTTTATTATAATAGATATGGTCATAAGAAATTAGAATGTCAAAAAATAACTAACAATTTCAAAAATAAGGAGAAGGAAAGTCATGCAGAATCAAGTAGAAGCCACAACTCTTTTGCTCCTCTATCAGGCTTTCATGAAGAGGCCATAATATGTTATAAGTGCAACAAATTTGGAAATATATCCTAGTAATATAGAAGTGTGTTTGAGTCAGTCAAGAAGGACCAGAGTTTCAAGGCTCCATTCATTAAGAAGAAAGTTTAGATAGGTTCATGGCAAAAGAAACAACCTAAAAAATCTATGTTGGTGTAGACAGCTTTGCATGCAATAAATAAAAAAAAGACATGGTTCATTGATAGTGGATGTTCGAGGCACATGACAAGAGAAAAGAGCAAGTTCATAACCTTGAAGAAGATCAATGGTGGCATAGTGAAATTTAGAGACAATACTACTGCTAGAATTGTTGAAAAAGGTACACTAAGTTTGGATAATGGTATAACTAAAACTAAAAATATTTTATATGTAGAAGGTCTTAAGCATAATATTTTGAGTGTAAGTAAAATATGTGATGAGGGGCATACACTAAAGTTTTATGCAGAAAGTTTTGAAATTAGAAAAAAAGATTCAGATGTATTGGTTGCAGATGCTCAGAGAATAGGTAATAACTTGTATATGCTATCAGACATCAAAGGTCAAAGATGTTGTTTGAGTCAGATTGAAGAAAGTTAGATATGGCACAGGAGAATGGGGCACATAAATTTTGATAATCTTGTCAACATCAGAGAAAAAATAAGCAATCATAAATCTTCCAAAGATTATAAAGCCATCCAACATGCTTTGTGAACCTTGTCAGCATGGGAAGTAGGCTAGAAGGCGGTTCAAAACAAAAGAGTACTCAACCACTCAAATGCTAGAGCTTGTTCACATTGACCTATGTGGACCTATGAGAACTCAAAGTACTCAAGGTGAGAAATATTTCATGTTGCTTATTGATGATTTTTTACGTATGACTTGGGTAATATTTTTAAATGAAAAAATTAGAAGCTTTTAGACATTTCAAAGCATTCAAAGCATTAGTTGAGAATGAAACTAGTTTAAAGATTAAGTGTCTAAGATAAAATTGAGGAGGAGAATTTATGTTAGATCAATTTATTGAGTTTTGTGAAGATCATGGAATAAAGAGACATTATTTAGAAGCTAGAACTCCATAGTAAAATGAAGTAGTTGAACAGAAAAATAGAACAGTTCAGGAGATGGCGAGGATAATGCTAAATGAATCCAAGATAGCAGATAAATATTGGAGAGAAGCAATTGCTACAATAGTGCATATTCAAAATAGATAATTATTGAGAGTCAATACTGACAAGAATCCTTATGAGCTATGGAAAAACAAACCAACAATAGTTGATTATTGTAGAGTTTTTGGCAGCAGATGCGTCATAAAGAGAATCAATGAAAAACTTGGTAAGTTTAAATCCAGAGCAAATGAAGGTATATTTCTTGGTTATTCTTGCAAAATTAAAGCTTATAAATGTTATAACAAAAGAAACAAGAAAATTGTTGAAAGTAAAAGTGTCAAGATAGAAGAAGATGGAACACAAAGAATCAGTGATCTATTAGACATTCTTGAAATCATTGAAGATGAAGGTTTTGAAGAATCAGATGAAGATGAGGAAAAGGAGAGAAAGGGAAATAAAAATCTATCCAAATATGTTCAGAGAAATCATAATGAAAGTGACATCATCAAGGACATAAATGAAGGAATTCACACTAGAAGAATGATGGTAAGTGAATTTGAGCAAGTTAATTTCTCTTTGTTATCCAAAATTCAGCCTAAAACTTTTTCAGAAGCTAGACATGATAAGCATTAGGTTAAGGCTATGGATGAAGAATTAAATCAAATAGAAAAGAATGATACTTGTTAATTAGTGCCTAAACCAAAAGATCATAATGTGATAGGAACAAAATAGGTTTATATAAATAATTTGAATAAAGATGGAGAAGTGACCAGAAATAAAGTAAGATTAGTATGTAAAGGATATGCTCAGATTGAGGGAATACATTTTGAAAAAACTTTTGCACCAGTGGAAAGGTTAGAGGCTATTCAAATGTTTTTTGCATATGTAGTGTTTAAAAATTTCTAACTGTTTTAGATGGATGTCAAATTTGCCTTCCTAAATGGGAATCTTGAATAAGAGGTCTACATTGAGCAACCTAAGGGATTTATTCTCTCAAATATTAGTAACTATGTATGAAGATTGAAGAAAGCATTATATGGATTGAAACAAACTCCCAAAGCTTGGTATTAGTTGGGTGAATATTTTGTCACCAGCTAACTGATGAGAAAAATAGGTCATTTCAACCACAACAAGGGAGATGGGTCAGCCAAGTGTGCAGGTTTACCACATCAAAAGGGGACAAATCTCTCCTCTCATCAAGGGGAGGTTCCCTATATATATATATATATATATATATATATATATATATATATATATATATATAGGGAACCTCCCCTTGATGAGAGGAGAGATTTGTCCCCTTTTGATGTGGTAAACCTGCACACTTGGCTGACCCATCTCCCTTGTTGTGGTTGAAATGACCTATTTTTCTCATCAGTTGAAATAAAACTCAGGGGTAGGACAACACCATCCATCTCTCTTTTTTTAGAGATGATATTCACAAACAAAAGAGAAATCTAGGTGAAAACACTAAAGGCACTTCTCTTCTTTTAGAAGTGGTCTTGCAGCAAACAACAAGAGTTCTTTTTTATAGGTAACAAGTAGTTGATAACAGGGTGCAGTAACCAGCAGAATGAGGTCTAGCACAAAGTCTTCACCTCGACTACCAAAGAGTGATATATGAAGAATAATGAGGGCACAAAGTCATCTCAAGGTCCTTTACATAGAAACAAAAAATAGACAAACACACTAAAGGCAATTATGGTAGCACAAAGTCTCTCCACAGTTGGCTTCAGGACACCTTTCTGATTATTTCTACTAATTCTACTTATTTCATTAACTGGATAAGAATGCATTCAAAAGATAGACATAAGAACAATCTCCTAAAATGAAACAAGCTATAATAGCATAAAATCTAAAAGTAACTTACTTTCTCATTCAAACAAAGAAATATGATCAACAATCTGAGCTCAAAGTTTTAGTAATCACCTCTCAATTTTGGCAAAGTTTTAATTCTATAACCAAAAAGATCTATCCTGCATAAAATAAGAGATTACAATATATAGTAGCCAAGAAAGGCCTGACGCTTTGTTTCATAGAATGGCCCATGTTGCATTTAATGCCTTGAATGCATTTTTAGTTTTGTCAAAGAGGGCCATGCTAGAACAGGGCGTCTGTCTTAACTGTGGCATGTCGATTCATCTCAAATGTCTTCTCTTGGGCCTGGATCATCTAGTCATTCACTAAATATGTACACGGTTATCCCCTCACTTTTATTTTAAGAGAGAAAAATAAGCTGCACCTTCAATGTTTGCAAGCTCAAATATCTACTTGGTGGACTGTTCCACCTACTGGAATAACTCTTGCACAGATATTTCTTGTCTTTCCCTCTTCCCTATTGTAATTTGAGCTCTCAGCCTATCTTTTCCATTTCTATTGGCTCTTTCGGCTTCCTCTTCAGCTGGTCACTGAGTTTGTTTTTAACTTTTGTCTTTTTCTAGCTTTGTCTCTTCCTGGTTTTGTCTTTTCCTAGAATTTGAGCTATCAGGGCTAGATTCCTATCTTTGCTGGCTCCTTACGCTCTTCTCTCAATGGTTCTTCCTTTTGGCCTTAAGGCCTTTGAATGCATTCAGGTCTGTGCTCAAGCCTTTAAAGATCAATGGTTATTTCATTGCCTTGAATTTGATGGCTTCGAGGATGTCACCAGACATCTGGATTCCAATGGCTAGTTCATAGTGTCCAACTTTGATGTCCGTGGGACCGTCACCCCTTGGTTAATTCCTTCAGATTTATTTCCTTCAAATTTCCTTTGACCGAGCTTAGTCTTTGAATCCTTTAGACAAAATGTCTAAAGGAATTCCTTCAAACATTTTGTTCGAAGGAATTCTTTCCTTTGTCTTTCCCGCTTATTCCCTCAAGTTTTTTTCTTTTGGGCAAATTCCTTCAGACAAAAGTCTGAAGGAATTCCTTCGGACTTTTTGTTTGAAATAATTTGCCTTGTCTTTTGCCTTGAATAAATCCAAAGGAATTTCAACTTTTTTGCCTTGTTCATTTTTTTGAAGAAAACCTTACCCTTTCGGCCTTTTGCAATAGTCCATTTTGCTCATCACCTACCCTCTGCAAGGGTTGTTTGATCTCCAAAGTTGCCTTTTGAAAAAGTCAAAAAGGTCCTTTTGGCACCTCAGTGCCCTCCATAAGGGTTGTTTGATCTCCAAAGTTGCCTTTCGAAAAAGTCACAAAGGTTCTTTTGGCACCTAAGTGCCCTCCGTAAGGGCACTTGTCCTTCAGGCTTTTGGAAGACTCCTTTGAAATGTTTGATTAAACTGACTTTGAAAATGCCTAAGTGTTGGGAACTTGTTTCTTTCTTGCAGAGTCTATAGAAATCAACCTGCAGATTCCATAAAAATAAGCTTGTAGAGTCCATAGAAACAAGCTTGCAGAGTCCATAGAAATAAGCCTGAGGAGTCTGTAGAAATCAACTTGTAGAGTCCGTAGAAACAAGCCTACGGAGTCCATAAAAATAAGCTTGCAGAGTCCATAAAAATAATCCTGTAGAGTCCATAGAAAAAAGACTACAGAGTCCATAGAAATAAGCCTATAGAGTCTATATAAATAAGCCTGCAGAGTCTGTTAGCTGAAAAAACTTGAAAATGGAGAATTTGAATACTCAGAATGATTTTTTGAGAAGAAAAAAAAGAGAATTTTGGCCTCCAGGACCAAAATAGTTCATATGTTGTCCCAAAAATGAGTGATAGACTTTGGGAACAATAGTTGGCTCTAGTTGGGGAACTTCCTTCAGTTGAAATTTTGAAACAGCTAAGGGTAGTAGAAACTAGAATCTCCAGTGCCTTCAAGTATGCCATTGGGCTACAGAGTCGTGCTAACCAAAAATAAAGGTGCCAAAAATGAAAACAAAAAAGCACAGAATAGAACTAAAGACTATACAAATATACATATGTACAGATGATCTTATTTGATACTTCAAGAATTGAAGTGCTTCAGATGCTGCTCATTATGAGGTAGAGAAAAGGGCATGCCATCTTGATACTTCAATAAGAAACTATTTTCACCATTGAGCTGATGGATAGTAAATGGGCCTCTCCATAGAGAATCAAATTTTCCATGCATTCCCTTTGGTTCTCTTCTCTTGTCCCATAACAGAACTTGATCTCTAATCTAGAAATCATGGGTTTTTATTTTCTGATCGAAGAGCTTCTTCACCATACTTTGATGTGCAGCAATTTGGTCCACCACCATAGTTTGTTGCTCATCCAACTCAGTTAAGCACATGATCCTCTTATCGATGGAGCTTTCATATGTTTGATCTTCGACTGTATTCTCCAATTTTAGTGCTGGAAATTCTAGGGTGATCAGTATCTCTGCATTTGAAAGGTGACATACCTATCAACCTTTTGGGTGTAATTCTATCTACCCATAAAGCATCAACCAATGCTTTATGTCAGGTTCGTTGGTTGTCTTCCACCAGCTTCTTGATGATGGTCACCAAGTTCTTGTTGCTCGATTATGCTTGGCCATTCCCTTGTGGAAATTAATCAGAAGAGTGGGAAAGGGTAATCCCATAGTAAAAATAGAACTGAGTGATCTCATGAGAAGAGAAATAGGTCGCATTGTCTATGACAATCTTGGTTGGGACCCCAAACCTGGAAATGATGTTTTCCTTGAGGAAATTGCATATCACTTTTGAAGTAGCATGCTTGGTTGGAATTGCTTCCACCCATTTGGTGAAGTAATCTGTGGCTGTGAGGACATAATCATGTCCAGTGCTTGAAGATGGGTTTATAACACCAATGAAATCGATTCCCCATTATTGAAATGGCTCTTCTATTACCACTAGCTTGAGAGGTAGAGCAACTAACTTGGGTCTTCTAATGAACTATTGGCATAGTTCACATCTTCATACCCATTTGTATGCATCCTAAAATAGAGTAGGCCAGTAATACTTGGCTCATAGAATCTTATGGGTAGTTACAAGCATAGAAAAATGTCCTCCATAGGCTAGATTATGGAAGGACCTCAAAAATTGGTTCTGCTGCTCTTTATCCACGTAGTGAAGGAACACTCCATCAAGGCTCCTCTTGTACAGGCTATGGATAAAATTGGCAGCTTTCAATTTAACAGTCCTCCTTTTTTTATGAGATAAGTGGGTAGGACACTCACCATAAGTAAGGAAATGAGTAATACCTGAATACCACTCACTCGTGGTGGAGATAAAGAGGACTGTTGGCATGTCTTCCACTTCTTTTTTTATTCCCTGCTTCTTCGGGTCTATTATCAGTAATCAATTGGTAGAGGTCCCTTCCCCACACAAGCTTTGTCAGTTTGATATCAAGATCAAACTCCCAAATTTTAGCAATCCAATTGCCCCTTTTGGTTCCAAACTCCTGTTGAGTTAATATATATTTAATTGTGGTATTAGGAACCAGGGTAGTAGTGTGTAAATTAAGGATGTAAAAATGGAAGTGATTTACTACCTTTACCACTGTATAAGCATGCTTTTCCATGTTTGAATACTTCAGTTCATGAGCTTTGAGAAGATAACTCATGAAGGATATGGGAGATTTTACACCTTCTTTGTTCTATTGAACTAGAATTGCTGAAAGTGTGTGTGCTCAGAAGCGTAACTATACACTATAAAATTTTTGGTATAATCTGGACAAACCAAAATTAGGGCATGGACAATAGCTATCTTGATGTCTCAAAATGCCAATTTACCTTTTTTGATCTAGTTGAAAGTGGCCTTTCCCTTTATCATGTTTACAATGTGGCGAGTCTTCTCAGCAAACTCAGGGATGAACCTTCGTAAAAAATTCACTTTTCTAAAGAAAGAGTGAACTGCAGCCTTACTTGTGGGCAGGGTAAGCTCTTAGATGGATTTGACTCTTTTTGAGTCAATCTTTATGCCTTCTCAGGATATAATGTGTCTGAGAAGTTTTCCTTTTGTTACTCTAAAAATAGACTGCTTGGGATTTAGAGAAATGCCATTTTGGTGACATCATTTCAACACTTATTGCAAATGGTGCACATGATCAGGACGGTGTTTGAAAAAGACTGTTAAATCATCAAGGTACACCACAATGAACTTACCTATTTCATCTTTGAAAATAAGATCCATTGCTCTCTAAAAAGTGGCACCAACATTTATTAGGCCAAATGACATTCTTCGATATGCAAAGGTGCCTCAAGGCATGGTGAAGGTAGTCTTATGCTGGTCTACTTCATGAACCTCAACTTGATTGTATCCTAAGAAGCCATCTAACATTGATAACATCTCTGAACCGGTCACCGTTTGAAAAACTTGATCCATGATGCGCAGAGGATAGTTATCCTTTAAGGATGACTGATTCAAATTCCTGAAGTCCATGCAGAGGTGAATTTTGCCATTCTTTTTTCTCACAGGTACTATGTTTGCAATCCATGTAGAATGATGGATTGAGAAAATTATCCTAGCATTCAGTATTTTCTATATTTTAGATAGAATAGTACTTGATATCTTTGGATTGTACTACTAGTATTTTTGCTTGTAAGGCACTGAATCACCATTGAGAGGAATTTCATGGTGAATTTCATCAGACTGAGCGACTTCAGATCATCATAGGAGTATGATAAAGCATCCATGTACTGGCAGAGTAGAGCAGCAAATTTGAACTTCTCTTTTGGAGTGTAACACTTCTCAATGTTCATTATCTTGGGATTTTCCTTCGTACCCAAATTTATCTGATCAAACTCTTGAGAGGAGCTTGAATCTATTTGTTGCTATTTGATGAACCTGTCATGCTTGTCAAATAGATTTTCAAGGAAAACTAATCCTTTGGAAATTTTATTCTCTTTAAGTTGCAAGAATTCTTTAATTGTGTCTGAATTTGTTTCAGGGGCTGGTTCACTGCCTTCAAAGTGGAGCTATTCAAAGTTGCCTTTTTGTTCCAAGAAAGCAATGATTTGGTTGTCACCATTAAATACTTGCCAATAATTGGCATTATCAGGCACACTTGGTCAAAAGACTAGCTCGATAGTGTACTTGTCTCCTTTAAAATCTAAGTGAGGAACCAAAAGAGTTGTTAAAATAGTCAAAGCATCAGCTAAGTCATTGAATTCCCTAGGCACTACAGAGATACTAAAAGCATCAAAGCTTTCAATTTGATCCCAAACTAGATTGCGGTAGTGGTGTAATCTCTCATTTTTGGTTTGGTATAGGTTTCTCACCTGACAAACCATTAGCTCAGCATCTTCTTTATCATGAAGGAGCTTGACGCCCTTATCTTGAGTGGCCTTCAATCCAAGCAATAGCAATTCATATTCAGCAGTATTGTTAGTATTGTTGAACTATAATTTGTATGATGAAGAGAAAATATCTCCTTGAGGAGATATCAACATAATCCCAGTTCCTAAACTGATAGAGGAATAGCTTTTATCAAATTATAGAATCCAGACATCATCAAAAACTAATTTTTCCTTAGATTTCTCTTTGTGTGGAGGGGAAAATTATTCTGTGTTTGCACTATGCTCTCTTATGTCTTGTATTGTTCCATCTAAACCAATTTTTAGATTGTTATTTTCAAAAAATTTATCAGCTAAGATAGGAGCATCCTCTATAGTCAGAAAGTAATTACCCATGCTGAAGACTCAAACATAATTTGAGCTTCAAACGCTGATGTTTTAGTGACCACATATTTTGCTTCCTTCTCAGGGAGCAATATATGCATAACACCTTTGACTGGGATCCCTTCTTCAGACAAGTCCATGCTCAACTCACCATCAACATCCTTATAAAAATTTTGCCTAAGAAGAATGTCATGTGAGGCTAGGATGTCAGCCACCAGGATTGTCATCTTAATTCTCTTATCTAGGAATGCTACAAATGCAAATTAGGCATCCTTGATTTGTCCCAATAATGGCACTTGTTTATTCTCCATGGAGAAACATCTCCCAAATGTCTTGGTCAGTGTGAGACCAAGAGATTCTACCACTTTGGCAAGCATGACATTGTCAGATGCACCTGAGTCTATGATATAATTATTCAGCTAGTGTCCATTTATTAGCAGAGAGATGTAAAATGGTTCAGTCTTTTTGGGAGCAGTAGGAGGAACAATGACAAGATTATTTTGGGTGGATGTGGGAGTCACTTTTGGAATAGATGGTCCTATAGGGATGGTTTTATTCCTCACACATTCCACTAACTTATCCAACTGCTTAGGGTTGGATTGCAAGAATTTAAATTCAGATATTTGAATCTTAGTTTTCTTGACATGGTCGACTATGTCAAATGTCTAAAATAAATTATGAACAAGGGAAGGCTGATTCTTGGATTGGGTGAACACATCATATGATCCCTCAACTACTTTACCTTCACTTCTGGGTTCATCCTAATAATTTAGAAAACCAATATTGGAGTCACTAGCTAATTATTCTTCTCCTTCTGTGAAGAGATTAACGTCATCTTTTGGGTTCAACTCAGGGTGGAAGGAGAAATCTGATTCTACTTCAAAATATCCAACTGCTAAATTGGTTAGAGGTGCTTCAATGGAAAGTTTCCCCTATAGAGGAGGAAGACAATTTGGCTACCCTTGATTTTTTATAGCATTGCCTTGGTATAACTAATTAGGGAATGTCCTCCTTGGTATATCTTTTTACGAAGGAGCAGATGACATCCCTTGTGCCATTTGCTTTCTAAGAGCAAGCAACTTATTTTCTAGCTTTTACACCATTGGATCAGTAGTGCTTGTAGATGGATATTCAGAAAATGAAAAAGATTTACCTCTGTTAGGATCTCTCCTTATATTTTTTGCTAAGATAAGGTCATCTTCCACCTTAGTGGCCAAATATTGAGTAGCAACGAGGTCTATGTGGCCAGCACGTCTTAGTGGAAAACTCACTTCAGGCAGCTGTGAGTTGATGAAAAAAATTTAAGGTTCTCAGGTGTTGGCTGAGTAATTGTCAGAATCCTATTCCTCAGCTTGTCAAATTTGGCAATGAAGTCCCTCATAGGTTCATGAGGTTCTTTCTTCATTTGTGTGAGCTAGGCTAGCAAGGCATGCACATCTTTTACAAGCTTGAAGTTTGCTTCAAATTTAGCTTTAAGAGTGTTCCAGTCAGTTACAGTCTGGGCCTGTAGATGATAGAACTAGTCTGTAGCGGCACCTTGCAATGTTTTCACAAATAGCCTGACTGCTACATCCTCATACTCCACACCTATCACACCGCAGGATATGCTGAAAGCTAAAATGTGTTCATCAAGATGAACTCTCCCATCACCAAAGAATTTGAGAAAATTCTTCCTTAAATTGCATGGTAGCTCATGTAGAGGTGGAGTTAAATTGAGTGGGCTAAAAGAGTTACCCCAGGGGCCTTAAAATACCATGATTTGATTATGTAAGGTGGGGATAACAAATTTGGGTGGAGTATGTATAGGTAAAGCTTTGCTAACAGCAAAAAAAGAAGCTCTGCCTTGTATTGGTGACTTAGTATTAGTAGGAGGAAAACTCTTGGTTCACTGAACTTGAAGTTGTGGAGGAAACAAATCAAAATTTCCTTGCTGCACCAACTCAAAAATAGGGTCAACAACACCTTGAGATCTCTGGCTTCTTATATAGCGTGGAGTTTCTAGATTATAGAATAAAAATGGAAAAGAATTGGCCCTGCTTCAACTTGAAGCTTGAGGCTTCAAATTGCTTGTTCTTACTTAGCGGAGTCACCAAAAAATTATTGGGTGAATAGTTTGTCACTAGCTAATTGATGAGGAAAATAGGCCATTTCAACAATAGCAAGGGAGATGGGTCGGCCAAGTGTGCAAGTTTACCAAATCAAAAGGGCACAAATCTCTCCTCTCATCAAGGGGAGGTTCCCTATAAATATAAGGAGCTATATATATATATATATATGCAAAAAATAACACTCAAGGGTAGGACAACACCATCTATCTTTCTTTTTTTAGAGATGATGTTCACAAACAAAAGATAAATCTAGGTGAAAACACTAAAGGCACTTATCTTCTTTCAGAAGTGGTCTTGCAACAAATAGTAGGAGTTCTTTCTGATAGGTAACAAGTAGCTGGTAACAGGGTGCAGTAACCAGCAGAATGAGGTCTAACACAAAGTCTTTACCTCAACTGCCAAAAAGTGAAATACAAAAAATAATGAGGGCACAAAGTCATCTCAAGGTCCTTTACACAAAAATAGAAAACAAACAAACACACTACAGGCAATTGTGGTAGCACAAAGTCTCTCCACAGTTGGCTTCAAGACACCTACCTAATTATTTCTACTGATTCTACTTATTTCATTAACTAGACAAGAATGCATTCAGAAGACAGACATAAGAACAATCTCCTAAAATGACACAAGCTATAATAGCACAAAGTCTGAAAGTAACTTGCTTTCTCATTTAAATAAAGAAATATGATCAACAATCTGAGCTCAAAGTCTCAATAATTGCCTCTCAATTTTGGCAGAGTTTTACTTCTCTAACTAAAAAGATATCTCCTGCATAAAATAAGAGATTATAATATATAGTAGCCAATAAAGGCCTGGCACTTTGTTTCATGGAATGACCTATGCTACATTCAATGCCTTGAATGCATTTTTAGTTTTGTCAAAGAGGGCCATGCTAGAACAGGGTGTCTATCTTAATTGTGGCATGTCGATTCATCTCAAATGTCTTCTCCTGGGGCTAGATCATCTGGTCATTCACCAAATATGTACCTGGCTATCCCCTCACTTTTATTCCAAGGGAGAAAAATAGGCCGCACCTTCAATGTTTGCAAGCTCAAATATCTACTTGGTGGACTGTTCCACCTACTGGAAGAACTCTTGTGTAGATATTTCTGGTCTTTCCCTCTTCCCTATTGCAATTTGAGCTCTCGAGCTATCTTTTCCCTCTCTGTAGGCTCTTTCAGCTCCATCTTTAGTTGGTCACTGCGTTTGTTTTTAACTTTTGTCTTTTTCCAGCTTTGTCTCTTCCTATTTTTGTCTTTTCGTAGAATTTGAGCTCTCAAGGCTATATTCCCAACTTTGTTGGCTCCTTGCGCTCTTCTTTCAATAGTTCTTCCTTTTGGCCTTAAGGCCTTTGAATGCATTTGGGTCCACGCTCAAGCCTTTAAAGATCAATAGTTATTTCATTTCCCTAAATTTGATAGTTTCAAGGATGTCACCAGACGTCTGGATTCCAACGGCTAGTTCATAGTGCCCAACTTTGACGTCCATGGGCCCGTCACCCCTTGGTCAATTCCTTCAGCTTTATTTCCTTTGGATTTACTTTGACTGAGCTTAGTTTTTGAATCCTTTGGACAAAATATCTGAAGGAATTTCTTCAGACATTTTGTCCAAAGGAATTCTTTCCTTTGTCTTTCCCGCTTATTCCCTCGGGCTTTTTCCTTTCGAGCGAATTCCTTCGAATAAAAGTCCAAAGGAATTCCTTCAGATTTTTTGTCTGAAAGAATTCACTTTGTCTTTTGCCTTGAACAAATCTAAAGGAATTCCAACTTTTCTGCCTTATTCATTTTTCTGAAGAAAACCTTACCCTTTCAGCCTTTTGCAACGGTCCATTTTGCTCATCACCTACCCTGTGCAAGAGTTGTTTGATCTCCAAAGTTGCCTTTTAGAAAAGTCACAAAGGTCCTTTTGGCACCTAAGTTCCCTCCACAAGGGCTATTTGATCTCCAAAGTTTCCTTTCAAAAAAGTCCCAAAGGTCCTTTTGGCACCTAAGTGCCCTCCGCAAGGGCACTTGTCCTTCAGGATTTTGGAAGACTCGTTTGAAACGTTTGATTGAACCGACCTTGAAAATGCCTAAGTGTTGGGAACTTGTTTCTTTTTTGTAAAGTCCATAGAAATCAGCCTGTGGAATTCATAGGAATTAGCCTATAGGGTCCATAGAAACAAGCCTGTGGAATCCATAGAAATAAGCCTGCAGAGTCCATAGAAATCAGCCTGCAAAGTCCATAGAAACAAGCCTGTGGAGTCCATAGAAACAAGCCTACAGAGTCTATAGAAATAATCCTGTAGAGTCTGTAGAAACAAGCCTATGGAGTCCATAGAAATAAGCTTATAGAGTCTATAGAAATAAGCCTGTAGAGTCCGTTAGCTGAAAAAAGCTTGAAAAATAGAGAATTTGAATACTCAGAATGATTTTATGAGAAGGGAAAAGAGATTTTTGGCCTGCAGGATGAAAATAGTTCATATGTTGTCCCAAAAATGAGTGACAAACTTTGGGAACAACAGTAGGCAAGACTTGATAAGTACTTGCAAGATCAAGGTTTTAAGAGAGGATTTGTTGATAGTAATCTATACATCAAAATAGAAGGTGAGCATCAATTGATTGTTGTGGTATATGTTGATGATATCATTTTTAGAGGAAATATTGAAAATATGACAAAAGAATTTTTTGATAGAATGCAAAAAGAATTTGAGATGTCTATGCTTGGAGAATTATCATTTTTTTAAGATTGAAAATATTTTAATCAAATAAAGGAATTTTTATATCTCAAAGTAAATATGCCAAGGAAATGTTGAAATTTTTTGGTTTTGAGGATTGTGCACTAGTTGGCACACCTATGTGTATAGAAAATAAGGTGAGCAAAGATGAAGATTCACCTGTTACAGATCAATCTTTGTATAGATATATGATTGGTAGTCTTTTATATTTGACAGCATCGAGGCTAGACATCATGCATGTAGTAGGTATGGCTTCAAAATATTAGTCATCTCCAAAAGATAGTCATGTTTAGTTGGTGAAGAGAATATTTAGATATATCAAGGGGACATTGTATTATAGATTATGTTATCCCATAAGTAGAGATTTCACTTCTATTGCTTATACAGATTTAGATTGGGTAGGGTGCTTGGATGATATAAAGAGTACAAGTGGAAGAGCTTTCTTCCTTGGTGATAGCTTAGTATCATGGCTAAGTAAGAAGCAAAATTCAATATCACTTTCTACAGCTGAAGCAAAATATATTGTAGCAGTATTGTGTTGTACTCAAGTGCTTTGGATGAAGCAAACTTTGAAAGATATCAAGGTAAAATATGATGAACCTATTTCTATTTTTTGTGATAACACAAGTGCTATAAATATTTCAAAGAATCTAGTGATGCATTCAAGAACAAAAAATATTCCCATTAGATATCACTTCTTGAGAGAGTAGGTTTCAGATCAATAGGTTAAGATGAAATATATCAGTACTATAGAGAAAAATGTAGATATTTTCACAAAGGCACTACCAAAAGACACATTTTAGTAGCTGTGAGAGAAGTTGGGAGTAATTGTTTTTACTTCTTGCCATTGAGGTTCATCATCAGTTGAGGGGGAGCTAAGTGTTAGCTCTAGGTAGGCCCTTTGACACTGATGTCAAAGGGGGAGAATAATAGGTACAAGAATAGGTGCAAAAATAGGCACAGGGAACAAATATAGGTTGTTACAGTAAGGGGGAGTTACTATATGTTTTTTAGATGGTAGTTTGTGTAGGTTTCAAGATGTGGCAGTTTCAATTTGAGGTTGCCATCAATGAGAAAGGGGGAGATTATTGTAAATATTGTCATTGATGTCAAAGGTCTAGCATTATTAGTGATAAATGCCCCATTGCATTTAATGGTGTTTTTAATATTCATATCTTGGATAATGTGTATTAATATTTATTTAATATTAATGAATATATTTTTGGTTGAATATAAGTCAAAAGAGGGCCCATGGAGAAGTCAAAGAGTCACGGAGTAAAGACAAAAGAATAATGGGATGCATTTTCTCATGAAGAGTCACCTTAATGAATTCTAAGAGTCACCATGTGAAGACAAAATAGGTATAGCACATTTTTACATGAAGGGACACTTTGAGGAATACAAAAAGTCACCAAGATAAAGACAAAAGAGGAAATTATGTTTTTGCTTATGAAGGGTCACCATATGACTTTTCAAATGCAAGGATACGAAGGGTCATGCAAGTTTGGCACCATTTTCCATGAGGATTGAAGGGTCACAAAGGGTGAAGGCCAAAGGTCATTTAAAAAGCTATAAATAAAGGCTTGAGAAGCCATTTGTAAAATGCAAGAGTGTGCATGGTTTGTATTTGTTTTCAAAAAGAGAAAAATAAGAGATATTGTAAAGTTATATCATTTGTTGAGTAAGCAATATTGAGAGATAGTTGTGTTTTATACACAAGAGGGGTTGGTAATCCTGTGGGTTGGTGCTCACAAATAGTTGTTGTGTTGGTGCGCGATAAAGGGGTTGGTGCTCCTAAAAGTTGGTGCTTGTGAACTTTGTATTTTGAGTTGGTGCTCATTCATATACTTGATATTGTTCTCTGTGGTTTTTTCCACTTTAGGTTTTCACGTAAAAATCTGATCCCTCTCTCTCTCTCTCTTTCTCTCTCTCTGTGTGTCTCTGTCTCTTGTGTGGTGCAAATTATTATTTCAATTTCATTGCATATCTTGAATGTATGATTGAGTGGTTAAAGAAAATAAATAAGATTAAATAAAAGATATTTAATATACTGATTCACCCCCCTCTCAGTATTTTTTGCTTAACAAGATATTCTGATTAATTTGAGTAATTTATGCATAAAGTGTTTAATCATGCTTAAGAGCTAATTAACCCAAATCAAGGCTTAATTAATAAATCCATGGAAACTTGTTGAATACTTGTTTTTAGAAATGAATATTAAATATCTACATCATCAAGTGACCTTATTTCTTGGAAAGACATCCCTAGGCCATAAATGCCACAAATATTATGATTCATGCCTCCCATGCCTCATCAATGCCTTCCATGATGCCCTCCATGCCTCTTAATTTCCCCTTATTCCAATGCCATGATGAGGATAATTACAACCTTAATTCCAAAAATTGAATTAATCCTCAACCACACATCTTAATTTTGAGATGGATGGTTCAGGTTGATTATGATCAAATCTAAAAATCTATAAATAGGAGGCCTCACAACATCATTTCTAAGCTTAATTAGTGCAAAGTTATAATGTAGGATTGGTTCCAAAAAGTTTAAGCAAATAGTTTTATAATGCCAAATTGATTCCAATCCAAGCCAAGCCAAGCCACAAGCCAAAAGTTCCAAAGAGAGATGGAGGTAGCCAAGCTTCCATTGCCAAGGACTTCATGAGCACAAGCTGAGTAAGCCACCACAACAAGCATTTTGAAGCATCCAAGGAAGGTAAAAGAGTTTTCTTTTGCATTTTAGTTGTGTGTTTCATTCATGATTGTTAACTAAGCTCTCCCTCGTGTCTAGAATTAGAGATGTTATGCTATTAGTGTGTTTATTTCATCTTATTTTTTATTTTATAACTAACATTATACTAACCATCCTCTCTTGAGTCAAATTCTTAGATCACATAATGGCATGCTCGATGGGACTAGACACATCCTACACCTAAAGGAGATCATTTTAAAACTTTAAAATATTTATTTGAGCCTTTAAAACTCTTGTAAATTAATTTTCTAACTTTATTTTTCCATTTTTGGTTGCCATAGTTTTTACATAGTAACCAATGTCAGCAGAAAATACTGACATCGATCACTGATCAACTGACATCAGTCATCAAAACTGACATCGGCCAGATCTCAATAGCCAAGTAATAGATGTCGATCACTATGTTTTTCCAAAAACATAGACTCGAGACCTATTTTTCCAAAGTTTGTTGTTTCAAAATCAAAAGGGCTTCAAAGCTGAAGGACATGCTGACAATTTTGCTATAGGACCAAGTGGGATATTTGCTCAAAACATGTTTAAATCACTTTTGCATGCTTAAAATTTGATTAGGAACCTTGTTTTGGTGTTTGATAAAGAATTTAGGTATTTTTGGTGAATGTTTTCAAAGTTTTCAACTAAGACCAAGGGGTCAAATGAACACCAAATATTTCATTTTAGGTTTAAAATTGAACACACTTATCAATTTTTATTTACAATAGTTGTTTAATCAAATTTTGTTTGGAAAAAAGAGGTATGTTGCATGTATTCTCTTCCATTTATCCCCTATAGGGAACCCTTGGAATCAAAAGTGCCATTCTTATTGCAAATAGCCTAGTCCAAGGCTTAGAAAGACAGTCGTCTAAAAGCACTCCCCAAAAAATCGTTAAAGTTTGGGTGATCTTGAAAATGACCCTAAAGTATTTATACTTTCATGATTTATTTATATTTATGCATTTTGGCTTGCAAGGGGGACTTCATCACCTCCCACAAATTCCTTAGGGAAGATTTGACCTAGGGTTTCACCTCCTGACATTGACTTTATTTGGCTCCTTTGAAGTTGTACATGGTATGTAGTGGCACTTTAGACATCGCACTATACTAAGTGAACAATAGGATGTAATGGTTGAAAAATAGACAATACCTTTTTGCAACAATCCAAGTGATACGGACCCAAAATTTGTGCTTATCTTTTGCATTGTTTGATGTGAAAGTCATTGTGTAATTGATTCCCTTAGATCATTTAGAAACTTGTTAGATTTTAGACAAATCCCCATTTACCATGGAAGTATTATTGGTGCAAGGTACACCTCAAGGTCCATGTCATAGTACTATCATTTGAGAGAAGGGGGCGTGTAAAAACCCTACTATATAATGCATATTTACTTTTGGATGAACACTTAAAATCCTCTCAAATGATGTATATTGATGGATTCCAATAATACCAAGCAACCCTATCAGTTTAGGATATAAAGGCAATTAATTAGTTGGTCTTGACCTACATTAAAGTCTTGTTTGGAGTCAAAACTTGGTGTAAACAAATAATCCCAAACCAAACACATGGTCCTCATTTTTATTTGAACAAAAAGGTGTTATTCTACCCATGTGAGATCATCAATTTACCTTGTTCAAAGTTCATCAAAATCTTGAGAGTCATATCATCCACTTTGGCACAGTTATGCTACCCAATTGAGTCTAAACATTTACCAAAGTTATTTAAGTCCTTCACTTATAGTCTAAATTTGGAATTATACCTTTACAAGTTCATAGGGTTGATGTGTTAAGTGGGTTCACCATTTGCACTAAACTTGAGGGAACTTAGGTTTAATTTTAAATTTGGGTTGAAGGCCGTTTAAGACTCATAATAATTGTCCTCACTTGATAGACTTAAGCCATTTTCTACTAAACAATTGTACTTTAAGTCTATATGCCAGAACATTTTCAGTCAAAAAAGTTAGTGTTATGCTGTCAAAATTATGAAAAAATGTCTTTGCCTTAGAGAGTCTTTAAAACAAACTTTTTTATCACACCTTTTGGGTAGTATAGCATTGTTACGTTGCCCAAATCATTTCAAACTTTGTTTCACATACCCTTTTGCATAGAATTCCAAATTTGTTCCTACATTTTTAGACCAATCCAAGTGTACCTTTTTTGATCCTTTGTCTAAAACATAGTTATACTGCTCACTTTTGTCTAGCCTATTTGTCAAAAGAACTAATTTTTATACCATTATTTATGAGAAAATAAACTATTGCTAAAAGTGTCTTTTGTTTCATACCTTATACCTAGTTGATTAAGTTCATGACTAAGAATCAAATGCCTAGTGTTTGTTAGAAGTGTTTCAAATCCATTAGATTAAAATTTTCATCTATTTTCAAAAGTCTAGATTTTGACACTGTTTGGCCAAGAGTCCTAGCACATGCCTTGTTTGAGCCTAGCTTTGGAAACCACATTTGGCCAAAAGACCTAGCAACTTTTAAATTCCTATATTAGACTAATTTGAAACACTTCAACCTTAGAGTTTGGAATTTTAATTTTTGATCCATTTACTTGCTTGCCTTTGTGTGAATAGTGAATCATTAGATACTTTACGCTAGTTTATTTCTTCACAAATCTTTGCATAAACCTTTTGATCTTTTTGACAAATCTAGACCAAGTTGAGGAATCATTTGGTTTAGATTTTATCCTTTAGAGTTTGTATAACTCTTTGACCTTTTATCATAAAGCATTGACTATAGATTCTAACATGTATTCCTACACTCGTAGTGGACTCATGTACAATCCAAGGATTAGTAATGTAGTTGTGTAGGAAGACATGGTGCAAGAATCCTATGTAGATAATATTGCTTCTGAGATGGATTCTTATCCCTCTTATACTACTCAATCAGGGGCCCAAAGCCAAGATCCATTAGCTAACTACCTATTTAACACACCACCTTATTAAAAACATGACCAAAAACAAACTACACAATACCTAGCTACAATACCAATAGTGAATGAGCCAGTTCTTCAATAGTCATATTCTACCAATACAACTTCCACGTATGATCCATTTTTGTTTGAGTGACATTTGTTAGAGAACAAATATGAGATTTTGGTTAGATCCATAGTGGTAGGGGCCAAGTTTTCGACAAAATTCCCCCATGAAAATTTACCAAGTGTAGTAAAAGTGCCCCACAATATCATTTATGATCAACAGACTTCTTCTATAAATCTTATGGCTCTAGTCCAAACAACATATCAAGACCCTAATATATCCAATCAAGGTAAAACATCATGGAATATCACTTTAACCAAATGCAAATAGCATACCAAACTTACCTAAATTTAGCATGTGATTTCAATCAGATGAACATTGTAAGTAAGCTTCTCATTGACCTAGTACCTTCAATAGGAGTGTTGATAGAATTCACTGGACAATAAAATCTGAGTTCTAACCCATTTTTACAAACTACTTCAGTAGATAACTTGATGCATATGCCAATTATTAAATAAGGGTCTTCAACCTCTACATTGAATACCAAGCCAAACATAGTAGACAATGTGCAAACAACATCTAAACTTGATCAAAGTGGTACTAACACACAAACAACTAGCCAACAATATGTGCCTATGGTTAATCCCATGAGCAAATCATCATACCAAGGAATAGGAGTTTTTTCACCCTAGCCTCAACCAGTCACTTCCTCAAGTATATAACCTATAGGATTAGATCATCAAACAATGACTAGTATTATGCCTCAATGATAGAATGTGATGAATCATACTCCCCCTCAATAAGTAGCGAGTGATATTCCACAACAACATAGATAATCTAGTGTATCAACACAACAGAGGATGAATACATTACCACTTAAATTGGGGGAAACTAATGTTCCTCCTCACCAGGTAATGATAAACATAGCTCTTTAGTCATAGACTAATATGCTAGTTCAAAACCAAGTAATGACTATTCAATATCGTACAAATATTGGATAGTGATAAATGTCAAATCTGCAATCTGCTTTCGCTTCTTCATAGGAATTCATGCAACAAGGAGGTCACCATGTTTCTAAAGTACCTATTAGACAACCGATGGTTTAAAATATGCCACAAATTTAGAGGTAGGGTCTTGGTCCACAAGTTTCCACTCAAAAGTAAGGTTCGATTAGTCGGTAGCATGTCCCTTTTCAACCACAGTAGGCATAATATAGTTATATCCCTTCATCCCAACCATAAAATCATCCATTTCAAACCTTTATCTCCAACTCAAACCAAAATATCACGTAGCCAAATTTGCAATTTCAAGTACATCCCGATCCACATATGCATATTCCTGGTCCTTTCCCCAACCAAGTCAATATACCTCAATAGGTGTCACCATCATATCCTAGTTAAAGTGTCTCACTTGTGACCTCTCAGCCATCCACCCAAACCAATCCTCTCCCTCAAACTAATATCCCTTCTAGTTTCATATCCCAATAATTATAACATATGAAGGATGCGATTACTGCCATTCAGGTAGGGAAGTAGACTAAAAAGTTCAAATTGGATGACATGTGTTCCTATCCATTCAACATGGAGTATTTGTAGATACCATTTCCTTTAGGGTAGGAACCACCCAAATTTTATAAGTACAAAGGGAAAGGTGACCCTAAGGCCTATTTGACCAAATTCTTTGCCGCATGTCAACCAATGGCATATAATGACATATACCTTTTTCTATTGTTTCCAAGGAGCCTAGATGGACAAGCCTTGGAGTGGTTTCTAAAGTTGCCTGATAATTTAGTAATAGAATTTTATGACCTTTTTGATAAATTTGTGCAACACTTTTCCTATAATCTTGAGCATGATATTTCATTAGTGGACTTGACACAAGTAAAGCAAAAAGTTGGGAAAGTTTTGCAAATTATTTATAGTGATGGAGAGCCCTTACAGACTATTTCACCCATAGTATACTATATAAATAATTAGCCATTGTGTCTACCAAAAATTTACATAGTGAGATAGCTTACCATCTGGAGTTACAATGTGCACATACATTCAAAGAGATCATTGATAAAGGTTTGTTGATCGAGCAGGCACTCATCATTAAAGGAGTCATCAAACTTAATTCTACTAATTAGGGAAATGGCCAACAACAACATCCTATTCAAATGCAAGCATTGCAACTAGCATAGGCCAATAACCAAGAAATACTAAAGAAATTCAACCATAATAGGAATGTTGTGGGAAATGGAGTAACTGAATCTTGTCATGTGAAAACTATGCAAACATCCACCACACTGCCTTTTTAGCTTACTCTTACCCAACAACCTCTCCAATAAATGATGTAAGCATAACCACCAAAACGTGTAAAACAACCTTTACCATTGATAACCCCTTCTCCTAAGAGAACCATGCATGCACATCATGTCTTTAGTGACCTAGGAGAGCCCATTGAATCTATATTTTGCAAGCTTACTACCGCTAATCTGATTAGTTAGCCTATACCAAAGCATTATCTATAAGGTATTCCTTAACCTGATTGGTACCGTGAAAATGCATTTTGTGACTATCATCAGGTCAATGGGCATAATTTATGAAGATGTGTCCATATCAAGAATTTAATTGAAAATATGTTGGAGAATGGGGAGATAAAATTGGATAATGGTGATTCCACTTACAATCAAACTCTTAGGATTTATCAAAACCCTTTTCCTTGACATAACAATTGGCAACAATAAAATAATCAAAAATAACAACAACAATGCCTAGTGCAACAACAAAATCAACAATATTAAAATCAAATGCCGAACTAGTAGAATTGATAAAATTAGTAGCAAAATTCACAAGATAAAACAATGGATAAAACCAAGGTCAAAATGGTAACAACCAACAAACCTACCATACAATGGCACATGACTACAACAAGGTTATAGGTCATATTATATGAGGTATCATTAATACTATCTCCATTAATCCTAGACCAATCATTAATCAACCTAGAGCATTGCTAAATAATACTATCTAGCCAAACTATATGGATGATCCTTCTTTGACTTGGGAGTGCATACAGGTAAACCAAAAAACTAGGACTTCCACTTTTGGATCTTATAGCAACAACTCATTCTTTCCACGTGACCACATGCAAGTGCACTGACAACTGAGACTTGTCCTATCTAGTCCCACATCATTTCCAATAACAGTTAGCAATAATGGTCTAGTATTTAATCCTGATTGTGAAATCACAACTCGAAGGTCAAAGATTACTATCCTAGGCCCACAACCATCCACCACTTTTCCTGTCATCCAACCAACCATTCAACCTTGGAATAAACCATTCATTACTGACCAAGATAAGAATTGTGATATTATGGAACAATTATAGAAGACACCAGCACAAATTTGTATTTTAGATTTGTTTTAAACATTAATAATATACAAGAACATCTTGAATGCATTTTTGACCTAATCCTTTGTTGCTAGTGACATATCCCCTGATAAATGTCAAGCTTTAGTTAGACACCTAGCTCTAGTCCAACAAGTCACATTCAACCAAAGTGATATGTCTTCCCTGAACCCGCTCCATAACAATCCATTATACATAGAAGTTTATATAAGATGGCATAAAGTGAAATGTGTCCTTATAGACAATGTATCCAACGTCAACATAGTGTCTGTAAAGCTCATCAAGCTTCTTGGGTACACAATGACAGATCTCCAGCTAGAAATAATAACTATCAAAGCCTATGATAATTAGGAAAGAGAGTCAAAAGGCACCATTAGTTTTCCAATTATCAATGGGCCTTTGACCCATAATACACTTTGCCATGTGCTTGATCTAAAATTATCATACAATATGCTTTTAGGTAGGCCTTAGTTACATGAGATTCATGTAGTCTCATCAATGCTACACCAATGTATCAAGTTTTCCCACTCAAGGATGGAAGTGAATATTCCAAGAAATTTACATTCATATGAACACTGCAAAAAGATCCTGAGGCTGAATTTCAAAGCTATAATTATCAATATGGTATGAATCCAAGTTTTAAGAAGGATAAAGGAAAGGATATAATTATTGATCCTTCATTAAATAATTGCATAGATCCTAGTACCTTGGATTCTCTTTTCTACATGCCGCCTCATGAAGCTTCTAATCATTTCACCATTCCAATAATGGACTAGGAGAGTATGTGACCCATGATACATTTCATATTGCCAATCTTCCTCAGAATCTGAAAACCTTTGGGTGACCTAAAGTCACCCCACATAGGCATTGGCAACAAAATGACAAAGATATAAGATCTGTCACTTTTATACCAGCATCGGCCTAGAACCTGACCCTCTTAAAGGAGATGAATCATGGTTATATAATGACAACTAAGTTGATTATTATAATAGGATCATGGAGCATCATAATTATAAAGGAAGAGGCCTTAGACTAAATTAACAAGGAACCATCAAGCCAATTTCCATGACTAAGTATGAAAGACCTTATAGATTTGGATTTAAACCACCTGGGGTTGACCCCACATATCTTATTCAAACTCCATCACTAGTGACTAGTGATGATGATACTGATAGTGAAGTAGAGTTCGATCATAGACTCACCTTTGATGACCTAACTGAAACCCACTTGTTTGATAATAATGTCATTTGTACTCTTATTCTAGCTATTCATCATAGCCCATTGCCATTATATTATCCCCAACTAATAGACTAGGACCGATAAGAATCTAGTTTGTTGATTGATGAGTTTTAGAATGATGAAGCATTCTATGATTTCTTAGGCCTTAGAGATAATGTTTCATTGAGAGATCACAAATCAGTATTCTCAATCACATTAAATCCTGTAGCCTATTTTGGAGAGCGATTGAATGCCCTTAGCCAAAAACAAATAAGTAAAATATTGATGTCCCAAAGTGAAAACCTCTTTGAGGTGCTTTCTAATAAGGGGAAAAGTAAAGATAAAGGATAGTCTAGTGGTGAAAACCTATTTTAGTTGTTATTAGATGGGGGTGTTCATTCTTCTTTGAATTTAGATCAAGAGACCACCAATGATGAACTTACCTATAGATATAAGTTTAGCTTTGAGAAACAACATGTATTTGATCAAATTCTTCAAAAAAATTTGACTATTTTTGTCATATGGCTAGATCTCCCATTAGAGGACTCAGATTCATCATGCCTAGGAGAAGTTGAATAACAAGTCCTAACAGAGGATCCTGACATAGTTTAATAGTTCAAGTCATTGCTTACTATCCTAGAAGATGGTTTGACCCTTCTAGTCAAAAATATAATAGAGGTAAATATCGGGACTCCATCAGACCTAAAATGGATAAAATTAGGCATTTCCCTCACTAAGGAGGAACATGACATCTTTACAGCTTTATTAAGATAATTTGTAGATATCTTTGCATGGGCTTATTCTAACATGCCAGGTTTGGACCCTACCTTAGTTTTGCACCACCTTATGGTTAATCTTGATGCCAAACCAATCAAGCAAAAGCTATGTAAGATGCATCCTCAAATTGTTGTATTGGTAAAGAAAGAGTTGTAAAAACTCTTAGAAGCAGGATGTATCAGATCCATTAACTACTCAAAATGGATCTCTAATGTAATACTTGTTAGCAAAAAGCCTAAAGGGATTAGAATTTGAACTAATTTTTGAGTCATCAATAAAGATTATCCTAAAAATGATTTTCAATTGCCTAATATCGACATGATCATCAATTCCATGGTAGGTTATGAAACGCTTTCACTCATGGATGACTTCTCAGGATATAATTAGATCATAATTATGTCAAAATATCAACATAAAATAACATTCACCACTCCATGGAGAATATTTTGTTATCAGGTAATGTCATTTAGCCTTAATAATGTTGGAGCCACATATCAAAGGGCCATGACTATCATATTCCATGATATGATACATGATATTGTTGAAGACTATGTCAATGACATATTAGAAAAAGTCAAAACCAGGGTCGACCACCCAGCAGTGCTATATAAGATATTTGAAAGACTACGAGAGTAAAAAGTTATACTCAATTCAAATAAATGTGTGTTTTGTGTAACTTCAAGCAAATTAATTGGCTTCGTTGTATCTCATAGAGGTATTGAAGTTGATCTAGCTAAAGTCCATGCTATAACCAAGATGCCATCACCAACCAATTTAAAACAACTCCATAGTTTACAGGGTAAGATCCAATCAATTCGATGCTTCATCTCTCAGTTAGCAAACAAGTGCTATTCATTTACACATATTTTGAAGAAAGGAGTTGCATTTCACTGAGATGATCACTGCCAAACAACTTTTTAACAACTCAAGGACTATCTTGTTAATCTACCTATTTTATTACTACTTATGTCAAGAAAGCCATTCTTGTTATACCTATCTAGTACTGATCATGCCTTGGGGGAACTCTTGGCTCAACATGATGACAATGGAAAAGAGCATGTTGTATACTACTTAAGCTGTACCTTGGTTACATATGAACATAACTATGTGCCTATTGAAAAAGCTTGTCTAGCCATGGTTTTTGTAGCTCATAAACTTTGCCATTACATGTTAAATAATAAAACCATGGTCATTTAAAAATTAGATCCACTAAATTATCTACTATCTAAAACAACTTTGGAAGGTATAATGGCTAAATGGATCATGCTTATTAGTGAGTTTGACATAAATTATGTCAATCAGAAAGCAATCAATGGACAAGTTCTTATAGATCAACTTGCTGAAGCACCTCTCATGGACACACAACCACTCAAGTTTCAATTTCTTGATGAATCCATCATGACTGTTATTGATACACCCCTTGAGGAGTAGCCTTGGAAGCTATATTTTTATGGTTCATTCACTGCACATGGATTGGGGGCAGGCCTATTATTCATTACACCACAAGGGGATCTAATCCTTAAATAATTCAAAATTAGCTTTCCTTATACAAACAACATGGCCGAGTATGAAGCACTTATTTTAGGACTTTGACAAGTAATGCATTGGAATATATATCATCTCCAAGTTTATGGTGATTCTTAGTTAATCATAAATTAGGTTATAGATCATTTTTAGACCAAAGATGACAAGATAGTTCCATATAAAGTCATGATCTACACTCTTAAACATAAAATTACCAACATTTAGTTTGAACATATACCCAAGGCTAGTAACAAAAATGTAGATGCCATGGCTACTATTGGTTCTCTGATTTGATAAATAGACAAAGCTAGAGAGTATCAGTTCCTCAAATTTGTCAGCACCAACTCATGAACCTTCAACCATTGCCATGATTTGTGATATTGTTGGTCTTAATTCTATCTAGTACTCAAAACTTTAAAACTACCTTCATGAATAAGTTCTACCACCTAACCTCTCTCAAAAATAAACCAAATCCTTCATTCATCATTTTACTCATTATACTCTACTTGGATCCACCCTTTACCATTGTATTTTTTATGGAACTCTGATTCATTGCTTAACTTCAACAGAGTCTACATTAGCGTTAAGATAAGTTCACGAAAGGGTATGTAGAGCCCATTCTAATGAGACAATCCTCTCCAAAAATCTCTTGAGTACTAGTTATTATTGACCCATAAAGGATGCATATGCCACTACATATGTAAAGAAGTGCGACAAATGTCAATGGCATGTTAATCTGATTCATGCCCTAATAAAAACTCTAAAGCTGATGTTGACACCATGGCCATTTTCTACATGGGGACTTGACCTCATTAGGAAGATTAACCCTACTTCATCTAATGACCATAAACATATCCTTACCACCATTGAATATTTCACTAAGTAGGTTAAAGCTATACCCCTCACTTACGTGACTGGAAAGCAAATTTCCAAATTCATCTTCAACCATCTCATCTGCCATTATGGTATTCCTTCTGAGATTATATCAGATAATGGAGGATCATTCAAGAATAAATATGTAGACTAGCCATGTACTAAATATAACATCACACAACATTTCTCTACAACATATTACCCTTAAGGTAATGGCTAAGCTGAGGCATCCAGCAAAACTATTATCAATATTCTCAAAAAGATTATCAATGATGTTGGTCATGATTGACATCTCTAAATATTCCTCACCCTTTGGGCATACCATAACAATCATCATACCCCCATAAGATCCACTCCATACTTGTTTATGGTATTGAAGCCATCCTTCCCATTGAGGTCAAATTGCCTTCACTATGCATTTATTTCAAGCATGTTCTAGATGATCATGATTATTGACTAACTTGCCTGCAAGAGCTAGACCTACTAGATGAGAAATGCATGATCATGCTCAATAATATTCAAGCATATTAGAATCCACTTAAAGGCCACTATAATTGGCATGTCAAGTATATAACATTTAAACTTGGTGATCTTGTTCTTAAAGAAAATCAAAAGAATACCATGGCTAAGAAAAAGCATAAAAGAAAATTCAAACCAAACTGGATAGGGCCTTACATAATCACTATAAATTATGGATCAAGAGTGTACATGCTTGCCATACCATATGGATAGGAACTTCCAAAGCTGATGAATATTATTCATCTCAAGTATTACTATGCTTAAGTGCTAAGGTGTATTGTTTGTAAGGACCATTTTAGTTATGCCTTTTTGTCACTATTTTTCTTTGTACAAATACCATCCTTATCCATCCACTTTACCATTTCCACTTTCTATTTCCAACCATCCAACCCTGTGTGTTCTACAGTCTAGCCCATTTGACCTTGGTTTTTGTCATCCATTCCACATATTTAGCATCAAAGTATCTGATCAATTTCATCAGTTGGTTTAAGTACTTCAGACATAGATCATATTTTGGGATAGTGTGATAGAAGTTTTGGTAGTTTCATCCTTCGTTTGATTATTCTTTTTTACCACTAGTCTTGTTGCTAATTATAACCACCTTTGGGGAAATTAGTACCATTGATATATGCCGTTGTATCCTAGCTATAACCACCTATGGGAAAACTAGGGGCAACATTAAGCCTTGACATACCAACTTGCCACTTCCTATGTCGTACTATGCCTTTTTACCCACTATGCCTATTTTGTTTGAATTGGCTGCTACAATATTCAAGTTCCTCCACTGTAAAGGTGGAACTACAGTGACTTGAGGTCCTACTCTAGGACTATGTAGTTAGTTCCCAATACTTGTTAAGGTCAACTTAATCACCCTTTTCCCCATGTTCTTGCCATTTTGTGAGCAACCTAAGCCACACTCTCATCATTTTACAAGCAACCTAAGCTATGCTTTCACCATTTTGTGAGAAACCTTAGCCACACGCTCATCATTTTTCAAGCAACCTAAGCCATGATCTCACTATTTTGTGAGCAACCTAAGCCATGCTCTTGCTTTTTTATGAGTAACTTAAGCCACGCTCTCACCATTTTTTGAGCTTGAACCATTTAGTGTCTTGTCATTCTCAATTGATTTGAGACACTCTAAAACTTTCAAAAACATTTGAAAATAGTTAGAAAAGAATAAAAACATTGACCACTTCTTTGCCTTAAGGATTTGAGAACCCTTACTAAGTTACAAACAAATCACTTATCATTTAGTTTCTCCATCCTTTTTGGCATTTTTCTCTCACGTATTTGCCATTTTTCAAGACCATTCCTATTCCTCTATCACATACATTCTATTTATTTTCTTCAGTTATTACATTCTTCCCATTTCCTAGGAGAACTACATTTGCCCTAATGTTTTTTATTGGATATTACATCCATAAAACTATGAAAGTAGCATCCATTTGCATATTGTATATAGAGATAGCTTAGCCACCCCTTTGCTTTTCTTCTGTTCCCCCATTTAGTTTGTTTGTTAAGTTGTCACCTATTTTCTAGGGGCAATATTCATAGGATTTTTATTGCATTGTTTGTTTGTTTATTTCTACTTATTTTGTTTGTTTGTCTGCCTATTTTTTTGCTTTCAACATTGTTGCCTTAATTCAATTTATGTGTGTTCATTGGGTGATTCCTTATCCACACTTACACTTGAATCCATCCCTATTCATATGTTTACATTATCATCATGGTTTTTATCATTGGTGCATTATTTTCTATTGAGTATTGGATTATGGGAGTTAGTCCTTATGCATATTTTGTCCAAGTCTTTATGGTGTTCTATCATGAATCCTATCATCACATGATACAACAAACCTCAGCTTCAAAAATTCTATTCAACAATAGCAACATCTTTTCGGCACTGACATCCCGATTCGCTCCCAATCATATCCTAAATAGAGTAATTAAACATGAAATAATTCCAACCTTTATTAGTTCAAATGAGCATCTCCCTACTAGTAGGTTGTTCCAATTCACCATTACCCTCTGTGTTAAGTTATCATCATCATCATCTAAGTTTATCATGTTTTCCATAATTGGGGTCCAATGATTATAAATGTTTATGAGAAAATCATTGCACACTGTCATACCTGCATTTCCCAATGATTATAACTACCTTTGAGCAAATCATTCTGTTGTCACCAATTTAATTTTTATATACATATAGGGGCATGTTATATCTTTTTTGTATATCCTAATTGGGGTAGATCCACCTTTTCAATGATTATAACCGCCTTTGGGCAAATCATTATGTTATCATACCACGTTACCACTATCAGGGTACAATGCTTATAACCACCTTTGGTCAAACCATTTTACACCATCCCACTTGAATTATTAGTGATTTTGACTACCTTTTCAATCTCATTATGTTTTCACCCCATCATCTTTCCTTTCTTTGGTCCCCTCATTTTGCTTCTTTCTTTTCGAGGGACCATTTTCCAACCCACTTGTGCCAACTGTTCCCTTGAGGGGGCATCATACAATTAGTTTATCATCATTGTAATTGTAGGCATACATGACCTTTTCATTCTTTGAGAAGACATTACAGTGCTTATAGCTTGCAATGCCTTCCTAAATAGGGGCAAACTGTAGACACCTAAAATTGGCCACCGATAACCTCCAATCAAGCTTTGGATAGTTTCCACTTAAATGCACAATTTGGCCTAAAAACACTAAAACATGTAAAATGATGTGAAAATAACATATTCAAGTGCCAATTTTGGCTAGGGTATCCCTAAATGGGGCAATGCAATTTATGGGCCAACTAACTTTGATATGTTCATTTCGAGTCAAAATGCCAAATTTGCACCTGGGTGCTCTGTATTGCTCTTTTCTATCAAATCTTCTGCATAAGACATGTGCCTTTATTACTTATTATTGGCAACATACTAAATGGGAATATAATTCCAATGCATCTGACAATGCCTTCTAATTCTAATCTAGCTAAATTTTGGACTAATAACAAGACATTCTGATCAATTTGAGTAATTTGTGAATAAAATGCTTAAGAGCTAATTAACCCAAATCAAGGCCTAATTAATAAATCCATGGAAACTTATTGAATACTTTTTTTTAGAAATGAATATTTAATATTTGCATCATCAAGTGACCTCATTTATTGGGAAAACATCCCTAGGCCATAAATGCCACAAATATCATGATTCATGTCTCCCATGCCTCATCAATGCCTTCCATGATGCCCTCCATGCCTCTTAATTGCCCATTTTTCCAATGATATGATGAGGATAATTACAAAATTAATTCCAAAAATTGAATTAATCCTCAACCACACATCTCAATCTTGAGATGGATGGTTCAGGTTGATCCTGATCAAATCTAAAAATCTATAAATAGGAGACCTCACAACATCATTTTTAAGCTTAATTAGTGCAAAGTTATAATGCAAGATTGGTTCCAAAAGGTTTAAGAAAATAGTTTTATAATGCCAAATTGATTCCAAGCCAAGCCAATCCACAAGCCAAAAGTGCCAAGGAGAGATGGAGGTAACCAAGCTTCCATTGCCAAGGACTTCATGAGCACAAGTTGAGCAAGCCACCACAACAAGCATTTTGGAGCATCCAAGGAAGGTAAAAGAGTTTTATTTTGCATTTTAGTTGTGTGTTTCATTCATGATTATTAACTAAGCTCTCCCTAGTGTCTAGTCCTAGAGATGTTATGTTATTAGTGTGTTTATTTCATCTTGTTTTTTATTTTATAACTAGCATAATAGTAACCATCTTCTCTTGAGTCAAATTCTTAGATCACAGTATGGAGAAGCAAACCAATGATGGAGATGCACAAGGATTTGAGATCAAGAAAGTAACCCACTTCTTAAATTTTGAGTTGTATTCCAAGGAGAGTCTTAAAAAAGGAGAATACATGTCATTGTCCTATGTATTGGATTCATTAGGAGTAGGAAGTTTCATGTTTTCATGGTGAGTGCTAAACTAGATGTTCCCAATTAGTGGGAGTTGTGAGGTAGTTCATGGTAGAATATCAATATGAGGATTGTTATATGGATAAGTGAGAGTCTCTTCAGGTGCTACAATCTGATATAGAGGAGTAGATGCTGACAAAGCTAGCTAGAATATAGAAGTTCTAGTAGTTCAAGAAAACTTCTATTGGGTTTCTATTAGGGCAATAAAGGGCATGAATGAGTAGTTGGTTACAGAATACTTAGGTGTGGTAAAAGCCTATGTATATTGACTTCAATTGGGAGTATGTTAAGATGTTAAGTCATTGTTCATGGTCACTATCCATGAATCACTACTTACATGCACTATTCATGGTCACTATTCATGATGACATGGCCTACTAGTGATGTGGATGATTAGTGATGTGGCAAGATCCCATGGAGGGTATCTCATGAGTGATTAGGTTAATGTGATAGGATTAGGGCATAACATTTTACCAAGGCACATGGGTTTGTCCTTGGTAGTCACATAGATGGTATCACATGGTGAAAAATATAAAAGGGTTAGTATGGGCCGAATTTCTAAGGGACCCCATGACTCCCATGTGTAGAGATAGTCAAAAGATGATTGTAATCATCTTTTGGACTCATGTGGTCTCATGGATAATGAAGATAAGAAAGATACTATAGTAGATTGACCTCAAATGTGTGTGGGAGACAATGGTTTTGGAGCCACATAGAGGTGGCACATGTTCTTGTCTAAAGTAAAGATGCCTTTGAATACTTTTGCACATGAAGAAAATACCACCACTATTTAGGATTACATGTTCACCAAATGTGGCACATTTTTTGGGTACCACTATTCATTATCTCACCCCTATCTCTCTGTCTTATTGTAAAATGCATAAATATTCATTAACTCTCTCATTGTAATTATCTAATTAGTGGATCCATTCAAGCCTTGGGATTGCATGCTTGGAGGTTGGATCCTATAGGCTATAACATGCTTAGTTCAAAACCCAAATGCTTTAGGTGGAAACATTGAGTGCTTAGTATGTTAGCACTGATGGAGTTGATATGGATGAGCTATTGTATAAGAGAGATTTATGTTGTGAATTAATGAAGTCTAGAAGATTTTATTTTTCCCATGGTTTTTTCTTGCACATTGCAAGGTTTCCACGTAATCTCTATGTAATGTGTTCCCTCTTTGTCTTATGTTTTTATAGCTTGTTTATTTTTGTTTTAATTACTTGCATTGTAGGAACTTTATTCCTAACATCTGTTATTAGATCTTTAGTTGTGAAACTTTGAGTTCTAACATCAAGAACATCTCAAACATATAGGGAAAACCCTTGAATAAATTCATGTGGTCAAGCTATTACTTTATTGAAACTCTTTCTAAATATAGTTTTTCTACATGACTTTGGGCAAGTCATTTTATGACCTCCTCCAATCCTCCTTTTTCCAATATACCTAAAAAAATAATGAGCATGGTCTGTGTTACCTGTAATGTCCCAACTCAAAGTTATAATATCAACACTAATGTCAATAATGTAACTAGTGATACTTAAGCATCTCAAACCAATCAAAAAACACCTAACACTTCTCAAGTAACGATGCAAGTTTTAAATCAAATGGATCATATGCAATCAAATAGTTGAAAAAAATTCATGGAAATGAAAAACCAACTCTTTAAAATGAACAAAAAATGCTAACATATCCAACATGGAATTCCAAATAATGCACCTCATTTTCCCCCTCTTAAAGATTGTCTTAGGAATCTCATCCCTTAACATTAATATTGTAACCAAGTCATCAAACACCTCCAAAATTAACCTTTAAAAATGCACATTAGAATCATATACATTGGTGGAACCACTCCCACCATCACCTATTTTGGATATACTAATCCTTCTTGGTATGCTAAAGCCTTTTTAACTCTCTACAAGGAGTGGCTCAAAATTAAAACCTTTGTAACTACCAAACTACTTGCCAAAACCCAATGGGTGATGCTTAATAATGATACAATAAACTCAAGGATATATTTATTATCAACTTGGAAGGCTTTATGAATTTAATGATCTAAGAATTATAATATAATGACTTACCTAAAAAAAATTAATTAACTTTTTAAATTACAAGTAAGCATATAATAAGATAGCCCATGACTTCATTAAATGTTAGAAATATTTAGCTAACAAAGATGAACATAACATGTATGAAGAAAATATCTTCAAGGTTTTTACAACTACCTTAACACCAAAACAATATTACGTGGTTATCTCTTTCTCTCCTAAATCAACCTCATTTAGCTTTAGTGGCCAATGCCATAGAAAATTTAGTTTACGTTGACTCTTACAATCATACGAAAACCTTGGTTAACATGAATGACATGAATCACATTATAACCCATATTGATTCTTCTCAGAACACTCAAACTTAACTTATGACATCTCTTAGAGCTTAAAATTATTTCTAAGCCTATCTTATAGGTCAAATTTCAGTCTTTGTTCATTTATATTCATCATAATTTGAAAAAAAAAAATTGATTAACTTGCCCATGTTGATAGAGTTAATTATTTTTTGATAATTCAAGTATATCACATGTGTTGATACAATCTTCTATTTCTACAAATATATCACTTTTACAGATGTAATATCTTATTTTTTCCACATATCACATGCATCAATACAATCATATAATATCTCAAGTGTATCATTAGTGATATTATAATAATTTTTAATTCCAAACTGTATCCCCTATGTAGATATAGTTATCTATAACTAAACCAACTGAATCGACATAGTTGATATAGTCAAAATAATCCAAAATTTAGGTCCATAACTTTATATAGTCAAATTTGAATCTATTCATACCTTTTTTATCCATTATAGTCACCTTCATCTTCCTTTAACCTCAAAAAATGGGATCTCATTGAGCAACTCTCTAATCTCCCTAGTCAAATTTCTTTTCTTTAGATTATGCGTACATATCATAAACATTAAAATTATTTAATGAAAAATCATTTTTACATGAAAATTCCTCAACCACCACATATGGGGGAAGAAGCCACTTTACCTAGGTCCAAATAATGAATAATGCAACAAGGAGAAGAGATTTATATCCTTATTGATATGACAACTAACTAAGCTTGTCTTTGAAATTTCCAATCCAAGCTATGATCCTTGATGAAATATTTTTAAATGTAGATAACCCTATTCTCTTTATTAATATTCAAATTGGTAATGTCTAAGTCAAGCAATCCCTCATTAATGAAGGTTAAGGTATTTTTTTCACTTACTTAAAATTCATTAAATCCCTTGAGTATTCTACAAACATCCTTAAGGTCACTTATATCATGTGCCAAACATATGAGTGAAGATAAATGCAACCCATGGGGTGCATTTTGATTCCTATCATGGTGCCTCATGTAATGGTTTAAGGTGAAATTTATGATTTTAAACTTTCACTTAAACTATAATATCTTTTTTGTCTACCCTTGGAGTCATTGCATGAGGGCCATTACTTCTTTTGAATACCAATGCATTAAATTCTCTTACTTGGGATTTATTTAAAATAATCAAGGTGATACCAACCCTTGGAATTATGAACAATTGAAAAAACATGGTGTCTTCAAAATACTCACCTTTGAACTGCTTCTAAGTATTCCTATTCATGAGTATCAATGTTTTAACTTTCCCTTCGATATAGTTAGAGGTTAAAGTAATCACCTCAAGTTTTTGTGAAATATCCTACCCAACATCCTTGATTATAATGATGATGAACATGATGAGATCAATATTAAAATCAAAACTTCTGATCTTCCTTATAGTATCATATCTCAATTTCCTATTACTTTATGACCTCATTCTTTCAAGAGATAAAATGATGAGATGCCAACAAAAATTATTATCCCAAAGAAATCTCCTATTAATACTCTTATATTGACATTATGGTTGAGTCCCTCAATATGGATCTCACCACTCTTGATTATGACAATGGATACTTTTTATATGTTCCCTTTTTGGTTTGGCTACACTCAAGAAAAATAATGAGATATCCCATGTTATAAATCATCCATTCTACCATCTCATGAAAAAAAATATTTAACTTTAGATTAACATGATTACGCTTTCTTGTTCAAACATGTATGGTGATTCATGTCCTTTAGATATTCCTAGTAGCATATTTTATGACCCTAATATCGATTATGTTCCTTTTGGTAGGCATCTCAATATGTAGAATATTTTTACACCATAAATGTTAGCTCTTATACCACACCCATCAAGGATTTCCATGAAGGGGTTATGGTGTCATCATCCAATATAGTTTTGTACATTTAACAATGACTCGAGACATATGGTTCAAAATTGTAGGGCATAAATAGACACTTAAAGTGGAAAAAATCATAAGGGAAAGTTCCTCCTATAAATAATACACCATTACATTTGTCTTCTCCACCAAGGTTCTTTTGTGATTTTTATCAAACATATACTCATTATATTACTAATTATCAAGACATTCAAAAATATTTTGTATGTAATTCATCTCAAGGATGTAAATTTTCCTCTTCAGTTGGATATGACTTATCAAAATACAAAGCCCACATATATACCTAAGAATGAGGAACATTATTATCTTTGACACAAATGTCCTACCCATTATTTAGATAAGAGTAAAGCACTTCAATCGCATTTTCATAGTTTCTTGAGGGCAGAACATCAAGTTTGATAGTAGCATTCAGAGACACTTCATTTCAAGGTGCCACCTTCTGCTCTTTAGTCATATGTGATACCACTGAAGATAACTCCAATGCACATCCCAAGGAAATGGGAGCATTATTATCTCTAGCATGATTCTCCTTCCCACTTTAAATATGTGTGTAAGACATATTAGTAGCATATATATAGTTTTTAGATGTAGAGTAATTAGGATCCTCCATAGCCATAACATCATGTACACATGATAGAGGAATAACCTCCTCTACTACCATGACCACCTCTTAGGCTAAAATATTTCTTTCCCATTTTACCTTATTTATAGTTGAAGGATCAATGTATCCCCAATTATAGAACTCATAAATTATATATATATAAGCTATTTATAAGGTTTTTCTTGTATGTACTTCAAATAGAGTATAAATGATCATTATTAAGGCATGATATAAGATACAACATGAGATTTATGATGTTTTTGTTGATACATGTAAATAGATTTTGAGACATTTTTAAGTAGTCATATACTTCCTATATAGTTCATAGTTCATCATTTCTTAGATATTATTTCATTCTATTTTAAAAATTTATCATTTATCACTCTTTATTGGTCATGTATCATGTCATTTACATTTATCACCTTATTTTATTTTCATCTTGGGTTTATTTGGTCATTGAATTTTTGTACACACCCCGGTAGCATATTTTGATCATTATTTCCCTCTTGTATTTATTTGGTCACTTTCTAGACTCCTTGTCATCTTATTTTTATTAGTCTATCTCTTGGGTTTTTTCAATCATTACCTTCTTTTTGGGCTATTTTGTAGCTTATTTTTATTATCTTCCCCTCTTGGATATATCTACTATCCCTTGGGTTTATCATGATCTTTATTTATGCTAGACCTATTATAGGTTTATGTGGATTATCTAGTGATATTACTATCTCCATTTACATCACCTCCATTTGTAGGCTTGTCCTATCCTTTATACAATTATTATAATATTTAGCTTACATTATCATGTACTTATAGATCCATTTATGTCTAATTTATCTCAATAAAAAAATATCCCTTCTTATGATCAACTATTAACATATCTTCATTGCATCACCTTACATTTTGTGGATCTATTATGATCCCTATATTTACTTTTACTATCATTACTTGAGGAAAACTTGGGTTGAATATGATATTGCATTCTACTCTAAAGTGTAAGTCTAACAGTGTTTAAACTTCTTGGTCTTTAAGTTATCTTAGTTAGTGGCTAGGTATAAGCTCTCTTGTGTTAGTCATATTTAGCTCCCATTATTCGTTTTTGAATTTGTATGAAGGAAATTTGAAAAAACCATAAAATTTAGAAGTCAAAATATCAAAGAAAAAGAAAATAAAATTAAAAATAAAAAAGGTAAGTTTGAAAGGAAAAATATCTCTCAAAAGTAAAAATCACTTCAAAAGATATGATCATATCATTTGACAAACCCCTTATCCTTTTTTAAGCTCAAAATCCATAGTTGTCCTCATGATAAAGTAGAGGTCCATTAGAGAGTACTATGATAGTAGATTGGGGTACGATGATATATATATATATATATATATCATTAATCACACTATATTTTTGATACAAGTTCTTAATCCTTGTAGTGGTCGATGGATTCATCGAGGTCTTGAAGAGGTGGGAAAATGTAGTGGGAAGGTTGGATACTTTTAATTTTCATGAATTTAAGCTTCATGGGATGATCTATATAATTCATTTGTTAGCCCAAGCTTCATGCTTTATATGTGGGGCTCTATAGATCCACGGTGTCAAAATATCTTACCCTTGCTCACTTGATTAAACTTATTGGCTTCACTAAGGATTTCCAAATCACCTCTGTGGCATCTTACCTACTTATATCTCCATATTATCATTCCAAATATCCCTTTGATAAATACAACTTATATTTGATCACCTCCATCTTTTTTATTATCCATTTATCTATCTATTTGCTTCAGATTTGACTCACAACTCTCATTATTACACCTCTTAGATTTTTAGTTTATATGTTACATGGTAAGATCTATGGAATACAACCAAGCCCACCTAAAAAATGCCCACTACTTTTGCAATGTCATTTTAGTGATGGATTTATATTTTCATGTCTTTTTATGAGACATTATAATATAAGCATTGATTTCGTGGTTACTCCTTTCCTTCCAAATTTTTACATCTCATGTTTTCATTAAATGATTGATTTATCTACTTATATTTAATGTATATCAATATTTTTGTAATTATCTACATGTCCTTTTTTTTCCTTAGGCTTATCATATTGACTTTCATTAGATGTGTTAGTACCAACTTTATGACTTATTTGTGGGTTACGCCTTTTATTTGATTAAAATTTATTTTTGATTTATTTTACATTAGATATTTTTAAATATTTATTTTCATGTCCATTGTTTTTTGAATTATCTTTGCTATACTTAAATTATATTTTCTTATTATCAATTACTTTCATTGTAAATTTTATGTTTGCTTTAGATTTGTTTTATCTATCTACATTTGATGTCTTTATCAAAATATTATTGTGCATATTTTATTTGTTAAATTTTTTTATCTCCTTACAATATATGCTATTTTTATACTTATTATTTAATTCTTTTATTGTATGTGTGTGTGCAATCAAATTTATTATAAAATAATGGAACATACGAGATAAAACATTAAACCATGATATCATATACAACAATGCTATAAAGCTACATATATTAAGTATCAAATCAACATTTCTAATGTAATGTGAAAAATAAATGACATATATGTAGATAAAATGTTTACTACATATTATATACAACAAATAAAAAATTAAATCATAGTAAACCATGTTTCCCACACCTTAAACTTTGAATTCTAAACACTAGAGCTTAAATCTTAAACTTCAAATCCATAACAATAAGCCTTAAAACATAAACCTTAATTCATTAACCTTAAACCTTAAACCCTAGTCCCTAAAATATTTTCATGAAAGGGTTGCACATTAGGGGTTGAATAAATGGTGTTATCACTCCAGGAAAAACTCCATACAAATAAGAGATGGAGTCAAGAATAAGGATATTGAATCTTTTGTCATAGGGTTTTCTTTGATAGATCATACAATGAGAAAACTTGATTACAATATGAAAAACATACAATATGAAACGGCCAATCAAGGATATCTCAAAAAAATCATTAAATGATTGGAGTATCTTGCACATCCATTCAATAAACTTATGGCCTTGCAATAGACTCCACAAAAAACTAGCTATAGTTCACCAATGCACAATCTAAAGATGGTAGATCTTATTCCAAGCCTAATATAAATGCAATTATAGTGAAACATTAACCCACAATTGATTTCATTTTTGGGCCTCAAAACATAAAGTGGAAATGCATAATTTATATGGGAATGATTTGGTCATTTAGATCAACCAAATGGAAAATTTATTTGATGTATAAGAGACCCCACGTGAAAATAAGATCACAATGACATCCTTATATTTGGAACCTGATAAATTCATTTGATATCATTGATTGTGTGTTCATAAGAAGAACAATACTCTTAGTGTCACCTAGCTAATTTTACTAAAGAATTATAGATGCACTAAAACAAAAATGTGATGAAAAATTATTTCAGCCAATTAACAAAATGCTACAAACAAAACCAATTAAGGATTATATTTAATAATTATAGAATATATCCTTTTGAGTGGAGGTGATAATGAATAAGAATTTGAGTGACCTATTTTTTAGGGGACTCAAGGATAACATCCAACATGAGGTACACTTGTTTCATTCACTTACTATATTTTATTTTATTATCATGACACACATGGTGGAGGAAAGAACACTATCCAACAAATTATAGGGATTCATGAGCATAATAAATCACAACACAAAAATTCCATCATTCTATCAACTTACCATATTTCTCAAAAAATTAAAGATAAAATGGAAAAATAGTTATGTTTTAATTGTGATACAATATCTATTCAAGGACATAAAACTGTTAGAAATAAGTTATTCTACATTAAAGGTGCTAATGAAGAAGAAAGGGAAAAAGAAGTATAATTAGAGGTCGTTGATGAGCCAGTTGAGGAGTCAATAGATGCCCAATCGACTATTTTTTCCATGCACTTTTAATTATTATCACCACATAAATCCTCAAGTTAGTATATTTTCTAAAAAATAGATGGTGACAATATCGATTGACTTTAGAAGTACTCACAACTTCAACAAAAATAAGTTTGTTGTTCACTTGAGTTGTTTTATTTATCCAATTCAAATATTTTAGGTCATGATTTTAGATGGTGGTACCATCAATTTTACAGGGAAATGCCATAGTATTAAACTTATCATGGGAGACTACTTGCTCTATTTACCTATGTTCACCATTCCCATGGGTGGAGTAGACATTGTGTTTGGAATCTATTGGTTCATTACCTTGGGAAAGATTGAGTTGAACTTCCATGAGTTGTTTCTGTGTTTTCATTTATAAGGAAGGACATTTGAACCACATGAGATACATGCAAATTCCCCAGGATTATCTCTCATAAAATACATAAGATTATTTAAAAGGGAGAAAATGTGTTTGTGTTATAATTTTTCCATTAGTAACACAATAAACAAAGGTTCTTGCATTTCCATATCTACAAGAAAATTTCAAAAGGTAATTACTAGTTTTTAGAGATATTTCAAAAGGGCTACCACCAAAAATGGATCATGATAATTTTATTCAACTAGTGCCATGGATCCAACCACCAGACATCAGACCTGATAGGTAATCATATGTACAGAAGAATGAGATTTGGAATTTGTTATGGGAGATGACTTCAAAAATAGCTAGAGTGATTATTATTTCCTAGTGGTTATGGTGTCTAATAAGGATGACACACGACATATGAACCTAGACTACATGGAACTCAACAAATTCACCATCAAAGATAAACTTATAATTCCATTAATTGATTATATCTTTGTGTTTTTTGCTGACATCTTAATATCTATGTACCATGATGTATTTCAGACATTTGTGTGAAAATTTATCTAGATTTTTTTTTTATGACATCTTAATATGTGAGAAAAATGAACATATGAAACATGTGAATTAGGTTTTATAAATTCTAAAACAACATCAATTTTACAACAAGCCTTCCAAGTGTGATTTTTTAGTTATGGAGTTGAAGTACTTTGGTCACATTGTTTCCCATGAAGGCATAAAGGTATAGCCTCACAAGATCAAGGCCATGGTCAAATTAAAGGTGCTTATAACCCTCAATAATCTATGGTTATTCTTAGGGATCACAATTTACTATAATTGATTTGTAAAAGCTTATGGCAACATAGAAGAACCACTGACACTTTTATTGAAGGATTCCTTCCATTAGAATGAGGCAACCACTAGGGAATTTTATAAGATGAAGGAGGCCAAGTACACCATACCAGTTATATCCATCCTATATTTTTTCAAAAATTTCATCATTTAATGTGATGATTCATGGTATGGAATGAGGCAGTACTCATGCAATAAGGATAACCTATTACATTTGAAAGGCACCAACTCAAGGGTAAGAATTTTCTTAAGCCCATTTTTGAGAAGGAAATGATGTCTATACTTTATGAAGTAAAATAATGGAGACTATATTTAATGAGAAGACAATTTAAGGTGAAGAAATCATAATAGTCTAATATACTTCTTAGGATATAGGTTATCATTAAATAATTAAAAAAATGGGTCACAAAGATGTTGGGATATGAATTTAAGATTATCTACAATGAAGGAAATGAGAAAGTAATGGCTAATGCATTATCAAGAAGGGATAAGTTCATTATTTCAAAATTTTACACCTCTCTTGATTTTTTTCTGGTGTTATTTTCTTTTTATCTGATTTCTTGATTAACATAGTTTACTCTAGTAGAGGCCAAATTTCATGCTTTTTTAATATTATGTTATGACTTGAGATATATTTTGGTTATTGTCTTATTTTCACACCTGATTAAAAATTGTATGCAACTTGAGATGATCAGAACTTGATAGTTTCATACAAACTCTAGAATATAGAAATTTTGAAAATGTCTTACTTGATTTTGAGATAGAAAGGTCAGAAATTATTTCATGCATATTCATTCATGACATCGGTTCGAATGATTTTTATCATGAAATATTAAAAATGAGACTATCATATTTGATGATCAGTAACCTTTATCATCCTAAAGATGAAAATAATTTGCAAGCCTACATAATAAATACATGTTATAAGTATTAATTTAATAATAGTAGTTACACATGTTAAGGTCATACTAACATTTTTTGACAAGGTCACTCTTTGAATAATGCCTAGATGAAGATAACAAATGAAGCAATCATAAGTCAGTTTGAGGTCACATAAATTCACTTATACAAGTTGAATTTTAAATTCTATTTTATATAGTGATTATTATATCAAAACATTGACATGTTATGTGGTCACATTTGTAAAGTTTCTAAGAATATTTGGGTGAAAAGTTGTGTTGATGTGGGTTTTATGCACACTAGGGAACTTTATAAGGTAACCTCTAACATTTTAGGATCTCAGTGGAGGTGAAATACACTCTAGGGCACGAGTTACAGGGTATTAGGTTTTACAGTAACCTTTCTTGGAAATATAGTAAGTAAAGCAATTGCCAACCCTAAAATCTTCATATATGGATGTTAATCCTAGATCTACTTGAGGTACATGGAATAATGGTGAATTCATCCTAAGGTGGGCATGACTCGAAGAAACTAAAAACATAGGGAAAGGTAAGGTAGAAAAGAGAATCTATAAATAAAGAGAAAGGATTAGTTTAAACTAGCTCCAGAATAAATACAAGTACCAAGAACCAATGCTTGCATCTTGTTGCTTTAGCACACAAAACATATGAACATAGTAAATAAGTCTGAGGGATAAAACACAATTAACTCAAAATCATTAGATAAATATTATTGATATTAAGATTATTATTTCACTTCATAATAATAAATTATAACTAATAAACATAAATCACATCAGACTAGCTATTATTTAGTTTAGGAAGTTGCATCAAAATGGTACTTCACAAATCCAAAGATTAGCCTAGAAAACCTATTGCATGAAAGAAAAAATTCATCAAACTAAAAATTGCTATTGAATAGTCTTAATTGACATAATTATACTAATCCACCACATTCCATATGAAATTTTTATAACACATATTAAATAGCTAAGCTACTAGTTAGATCAAAACATATGATCAATAAAGTACACAAATAAAAGAGATAGTCATACAACACAAACTTGAAGAACAACCTGAAGGATTTACTATTTGTATTAAATGTCCAAAATTTTATCCTCTTTTTGGAGTGAGGAAGATATGTGTATATATAGGCTTGGGATGCGGATGCCTCATCTCTCAAGCAATGCCCAAAATTACACCATTTTTGAATATCCCATGCACTAAGAGCCACATATGACCTACATGGAAAGAGGCATCCAACAATTCACAAAAGATAAAAAATAGTTACAATAAAATTAGAGTTATAACCATATTAAGTAATGAAAAAATAATTAACCTACTAAGATTCAACTATAGAAGAGCTTTCATGCTAGTAGTTGTTGCCATTATAACCAAAGTTATAGTGATAATGGGTCTGATTGTTGAAGATGCAGGTGAAACTAAAATGGTTGGTGGGGGAATTTCACTTGAGGATAGTTGTTTACTTGATTTTAAATCCTTATAGTGCTTGTATGCCACACTATAATAGAACTTGATGATGTCTATGTTCAATAGAGATGCCCTATAGACCTTATTGACTTCCACCAATAGGCATTCATGCTCGATCTTAGTGGTTTTAAATTCCACTTGACATATTTCTCTCTATTACTTTTTTCTTTCAAAACTAAGTTCCTATCCACTTTATTCCAACATACATCCTTAAATGCTCTACTTTAAATTGGTATATGCTTGTTGTAGTAAGTTGTTAAAATTATCCTTGGTAATCAAATTTACTACTAAGTCCCTAACTTGAGACAATTTCAACTCATCCAAAATTTTCAAAACTTGTTTTTCATGTTGTCATACTTTTGGGATAAAAGTTTTAACCCTTGACACCCAATATCTCACTTCCTATGTTCTAATAACCATCATACTGAGTGCATTAACTACTTCAAGTGGTGTCATTAGATCCAAATGGTAGTAGGCCTTATTAGTTGTGTATGAGACTAAGAATTTAAGCTTATTCTCATCTTATTTCAAAGAATTGAAAAATTTGATGTTTAAGAATATGATGAGACATTTCAACCTTCATTGTCCCAATAGTGTCCAAAATATTATATAGCCTAAGGGCTGCATTCTATATGCCATATTTAATTCTTACAAAATTTACTATTATTCCCTTGTTTTGTCCAAATCTTATTGCAATTATTACTTGGCCTTCTCTATGCCTCTATTCAATTCACCTAGATACTTAGTTTGATCCCTTAGGTATGATAATAGGTCCTCATTATATGGATACTTTCCTAGTTTCCTATTCTTCCTCTTAGATAAGGAGAAGACATCCTGTCTTTCTTCTAAAATTATGCCTTTATAAAAGGCATCTTGGATTTTCCTCTTCTTGACCCTTTACATAGTTCTTATGGCTTGGTAAAAAATAGATCTTACTTTGGGTAGCTCTGCAATTACTAAGTTAATCCTTTGAGCAACTTGGACCTTAAGATCCGTAGCCCATTATGGGATCACCAATTGTGCAGGTTCAATTGGCTAAGTGTCATGAGAAGAAGCTTCTAATAAAATATCTCTTAAAGATTCCCTTAATGGCTCCACATGAATTAGGATTGGCAAGGAGGTCCAAATTATCTTATGTTAGTCTACATCACCAATTTGTGGGAGGGGATGCACTGTGTAAACCACCTTCCTACTAGCTCTTTTAGATGTTGCAATTGTAGTAACAGGAGTGGTAGTGGATGATAGCATGGGGAGACCCAACTAAATGGTTTGGACTACCCCTTGTACAACTATAAGTTATCCCATAGGTTTCTTAGAGGAGACATTATTGGTCTTGGGAACAACAGGGTCAATAGTAACTGGAGAAACAATGGAAATACTAGAAGCTATGAAAGTAACTAGAAGAGAAAAATCAATAGGAACTAAATACACTATAAGGCTTGTAAAAATAATGGAGACTGGGGAGACAATAAAAATTGAAGAAATAATAAGAATTGAAAAGACAACAATAGAAACATGATCACTTGATGATTTAGGATCAGTTGGTGCCTTTCATTTTAGTCCTTGAAGGCTCAAAACCTTAGCCTTTTCTATCTTTCCTCCCCATCTTCATCCTCGAGGTAATCAACCAGAGGAGCCTATTCATATTTCATTATTTCCCTAGTTTCTCTTAGGGTCTTAGCTTGGTCTTCAATCCCTTCTTGTGATGATGTATATGTGTTTAAAATTGTAGGGGTCTCAACTGATTAAGTAAGACCCTTATGATCTCTAAGCTTCCTCTAGTAATGTAGCACTAGTTTATTCATTAAATGAGTATATTGCTGAAGATGAGGAGATGGAACCTTTGTACCTATGACAACAAGGGATTTAATTACAACATGATGAATTACATCCTTAGATTCAGATGATTCAATGTTGATTGGTTGATGTTCTACTCCCAAAGCGCTAGTGGTAGAAGTGCTCTCCTCCACACCTAGCTCATGCTTAACAACTATCATCATAATTTGTGGTGATTGAGATGGTTCCCTTTGAACCTCTATTCATTGGGAAGGTCCTGAAGACTAGTAGTCTCTAGATGCCCATCCACCTGATGTAGAACCCTAGTATATGCCCTTCAATGGTGAGGGAAGGATCACTCTATATGGATTTCAAGTGATCTTATGTTAAACCAATCATCATTTCCCTCTTCGGGACCTCGGTATCATCCTTAACATTTAAAAATATAAAATCATGATCATATGGCTCATGTTTTAAAGGAATGCTTAGGCCTTGGATATGATTTTGAATAAGTCCAATGGTTATGATTATCATATTCTCCCAACCTCTCCAAAATGCCTCTTATTTGTGTAGCACATCTAGCTAATCATTAGATAAAACCCATGGAGAAGGATTTTATGATACTTTTCCATATCTTCATCAATACTCCACCATAGCTAATAATCTATTTATTGCTCAACCAATTTTTCAGGAACTTACCTAGGTAGACACAAGGGTGAAATTTTGGTCCCCAAAACCATGATTATTGTATAATTAGGGTATAGGCAATAATCTCCCCTTAGCCCTAATATTTTAATGATGCCCTTAAATATTTAGGGTAGGGGTTTCTCATGGATTAATTTCCATATTTCTAGGTAAACATTATCATCAATCTTAATAATGTTCCTCGTCTATGAGTAGATATTAAAAAAAAATAGTTGCATACCCTTTTCTTAATGCAGTGTGGGTTTGGACTCTAGAGTACTCCATAATAGATGTAGATAGTGTCTATAATAGCATCCAACAAGTAGGATATCATGAATAAGTTGCCTCCCATGGGTCTCTTATCCTTCTAAAACATTTTTTCCACCAACTTGGCACTAATGATTTTTCCAAGAGAAAACATCAATTCTGAGGTCATTAATAAATCAAGGAGTGACACCCACTCCAATTGGAGGTATTGGATGCTTGTGCACCCAAAAAAATTATTAAGTAGAGCTATCCCAATTTTAATTCCCATTCTAAAGTTTTTTATGGATATAGGAGTGGTGGCTTTCATAGTCACTATCTCCCCTGGTATTATCCACTTTCATAGTGTGTTCTCCATTGTGTTAGTTTTATTCCATAATGTGAACTCAGGGCCATTACATGTGGCATATACAATAGGGAGCCGAAGGTATCTATAGAAGGAATCCCCATAAATTTAAGCCACAATTATTTTATGTTTAAGATGATGAAAAAAACCATTAGAGACCTTACCTATAAAGAATAGGTCCTAGAGTAGATTAATACATGGCATTACTTCTAGATTGGTGGATGTAATGTGGAGCTATTGTCATTTTAATGGTAGCAAGTTGACTACCAATTGCTTCTATTTGGATGTTAGGTCCTCCTCAATTGAATGCATTTTTATGTTCTCAATCACATCCTACAATGTTGTGTAATTGGCATACTCATCATTGAACACTTTCCTATCAAATATTGTATTTATGTTCTCTATAGAGGCTTTGATGGAGAACTTTGATGGTAGATAAACTCCCCATAACACATTAGAAGATGAATCCATCTCACTATATGTTTTACCTAAGTAATTTTGGTGATAATTTAGTTTTTTGGTCTCTCTATGAAAGTGGCTTGTAAGTAGACATGGGTAGCTAGGGATTTGAGTTCTCTCAGAGTAAAAGTTAGCACAAGTTCTTTAGTAATCAATAAAGCACAATGTCCCTTCATAGTTTGATCATATATCTTGAGGATGGAGGCTTTAATTATGGTAAATGTGCCATTAATTTCCAATAGCTCTAGGCTTGAGTTACTTGTTTAATTCAAACTTTGCCACTTTACTTTGGCTGGTATGCCACATTAAATTTCCATATATTTATGGGAATGTCATGCTATTATCTTTAGACAAGTTTCATTTTGTCACTAATTTTTCAGAGAAACTAGCTATGCCACGTGAAGTTATCTTAGAAGTTTGGTGTCAATTTTTTTATGAAATCATCATTTACTATTTTGTGTGAAGACCAAAACCTGTAAAGTCACTGAGACCAATTTAAGTGATGCAAACAAAATTTATGAAGAATAAACCTCATGAAAGACAAAAGTTATGACAACAATACTCTCAATAAATAAATATCATAAAAATCAAATCTTGCAATGACAAAAATATATCTATAATAAAAGTTATGAAGAAAAAATGTGCTGATGAACAAAAGACATGAAGACCGAGAAGAAATGTTAAACAAAAGTCTTGAAGACCAAAATTTCTCAAGGCTCGATAATTCTTAAAACTAAAATTTCAATGGCAATAATGATTAATATAAAAGTTATGATGAAAAAAATGTCGAAGATAAAAGTTCTAAAAAAAGATATAGAGACTCGAAAGATGTAAATTGTGCAAAAGTCATGAATAGAAAAAGTTCTGAAGTACAAAACATTCGAAGACCAGACTCACAACATGCAAATCCCTATGAAGTATAAAATAGACCAAGTTTAAAAATTAGGAATTTCAGTCTATAGTTTTTTTGAAAATTCAAAAAACATTCATTCATTCAAAACTTTTAAAATCCATTAATAGGTTAATCTGAATAAAACACATTATGAAAACTTAGATAATTGGGAAATTCTCAATTATATTAACATAAACTCTCATACTTAACAAGAATTGTCAATATGAAAAATAAAAACTGAAAGGTTTATCTTTCTAGGTACACATATGAATGTTAATAAAAGGAATTTCACAACAAAAGTAGGTCTTTTTAGACTGTAATGGGTCATCACTTGAATTTTTTTTGAGAGGGGGTGTGTTGAGTATAGCAAATGGGGACTCATAGGGGGAATAGTTTAGAGTATTGAAGAACATAGAATAGTTAGTTAGCAATTATAAATTATATGTGAATCATACCACAAAAGGATAATTAAGCTAGGAACATGAAAGAGACTCCCAAAACTTTCATGCAACACACTAGCCTTATTCATACCTTATGTGTGTGTGATTGAGTGCTTTTCTTTTACCCTTGTTTTGAAACTTTTAGTAAAGACTTGGAATAAACTATAGCTTTCATTATGGTTTTATTGAAGAATTAAAATTTGGGGAACTCAAGCATTTCTCTACTGCCATTCATGTGTCTATATCCCCAATAGAGATACCTTTGATACCTCCCTTTTCTCCTTTCATAAAATTTTATGATGTGTGATACATTGATCTTATTTCATCATGTGAGTCTTGATCACCTTTAGATTTTCTTTTAGGTTTATTGATCACTCTTTAGGATGCATCAGTCCTCTATTATTTTTAGAATAATAATGGAAGAAAGGGTTAGGAACCACTGTGAGTTGGTTATCTTTGAGAGAAATAAAAAAACTCAATTTACCAGAATGCCCCTGCCAGTCACATCCATATTAATGGTTATTACCTGAAAACAAGTATTAGCATGAAAAATGTGTTTGATTCAATGAATGATTTTTAACAAAAAATTGTATGAAGAAAATGAGAGTAATTTTTACATACCGAATAAAATTATTTAATTATGATATAACTATAGTTCACCTTTTATATGCTTACCTAAATTCTAAAAGTCCTAGACACAGGGATGTAGAACCTATAAATAAATTAGCTTGTGCATTTTGTTTAAGATTTTATCATACTTGTTCTCCCCTTTTAGGCATTCCCTTATGGATTTGGTATGAAAAATCAAGCATGCATGATAAGCATAATAAATTGGACATCAATTTAGTCATATTGGAAGAAGTCAATCAGATTGTTGCAAAATAAAATAAACCTATTCTAGAAAATAAGGAACTAATCTAAGGAAACAAAATGTTGAAAGCAGGAAAGGCTAATATAGAAAGTATGAAAACTATTCTAATGAAAGTAAATAACAAAAACCAAGAAAACCACCTACAAAATTAGTAAAACCTACTCTAATCCTACCTCTATCACAATGATTGGTGTTACTTAGAGACATCCTTAGTGGGAGTAGCTATGAAGTATATCTTCAAAAATTTCCCATTGACTGGGAAGGCTAGGTCATTACCTTCAATGTCCTTCAAATGAAAGCATTGCTACCCAAGATCTTAGAAACCTGATATGGTCCAGTCTACAAGGGAGTGAACTTGTCATGATGTTATTTTTTCTCATGAACTTTATCCCATGGGAGTATTAGGTATGAAATTTGAAAGGCCTTGATCTTGGACCTCTTGTTAAACCATCTTTTAACAATGTCTTGGTGTTTGCTAAATATTTGTAGTGCTTATGTCATTAAATCCTCTAGCTAGAATATATCTAACAATATGGATTGAATTCCTTGATCTTCTCCCATATAGTCTTGCATGAACTAATAGGTTGGGATATTGAGAGAGAGGAACAATAGGTTATCATATATATACTAATATAATAGGTGAGGTTCTGAGGGCCTATTTCTATCTTATCCTATTTGCTCATAATGTATACCTCAACACCGGGTGTCATTCTCTTGGTTCATCTTGTTTCAACTTTTTGATGACATCTATTAAGTTCTTATTTGTAGATTCAACTACTCCATTCCCTTAGGGGTAATAGTTTGAATAAAATTTGATTGTGATCTTATTATTGAAAGCACACTCAATGAATTTAACTAATTGGAAAGATGGACCATTGTCACTAAATAAATATATGAGAGTACCGAACCTTGTTATTATATTTTATTCAAAGAACTTGATGACATCCTAAGCTTTGGAATTATTCATGGCCACAAATTTTATCCACCTAGTGAAATAATCATTGGATATAAGGATAAACTTGTGCTCTATAGAGGAGTTAAGATTAATTACCCCAATGAATTCAATACACCATTGTGCAAAAGGATGACCTTCAATAACTGGTTGTAATGACATGGTAGCACTAAATTCTATTTTCCAAAATACTTGACATTCATGGTAGGTCCTAATGTGGTGGTAGGCATATCTAAAAATAGTGGGCCAATAATACCCAATTCTCAAGATTTTGTGAGCCATTATAGTCCCAAAAGAGTGTCCACTACCTAGTTCTTAGTGTAGGTTTTCTAAGATATTTGTATCTTCTTCTCTTTAGACACATATTCAGTATATTCATTCATAGTTATTTTGATAAAGGACTCCCACTTTTATCATATAATATGTGGACTTGAACCTCAAATCTCATCTTTGTTCTTTATTCAGCTCAGGGGGCATGCTCCTATGAGTAAACAATGAATGATTTGAGCATACCATTCCCCTCCAACCACTTGAACTTTATGGATTTATTCAATCCAAATGCGTGGAGCTATTTTAGTCATGAGCTACATGATCCCCTAGCCTCTCTCCATCTTGGTTGGTCTAATCTCCAAATCAATATATTTTATCTTTTCCATCCACTTGCCTCTTCTATCAACTTACTTATTTTGACTAAGAGTGAGCTTAACTACTAGGTTCAGGACGATAACATATGTCTTATTCCTCAATATTTAATGTTTAAAATTTTTCATGGATTTGATCAATGCATATATTTTCTTGTCTATCATTGAATACTTCATTTATGCATCCCTTAAGTTAGTAATTATGAAAGCAATTGGATGGTCGTTGTTTTCCACTTTTTAGGTGAGTATATTAGCTATAATATTATCTAAAGCAAAGGAATATAGAGATAAATCCTTTATGAAATCAAGACTAATCAATATTTAGGCTTGAGAAATAGCCACATTAATAACTTGGAATGAATTCTAAGCTTCATCCATCCACTCTATCTTATCATCCTTTTTCATCATGCCATTTAATGGCTTGACAATTTTTGTAAATCCAGAGATGAATTTTCACACAAAATTAATTTCACTAAAGAATGACTTTAATTATTTTCAGTTATTAGGAGATGTCAGCTTTGAAATAGATTGAATCCATTTTGGATCAATGGAAATCCCATCCTTGGTGATGATGTGGCCTAGAAACTTGCCTTATTTAACTCGAAATATACTCTTCTTTGGGTTTAGGGATACTTTGTATCTTATGCATCTGTCAAACACTCTCTGTAGGTGTTCTACATGATTTTCTCTATTTTTTGAAAATATAGTTAGATCATCTATATATATGATGATATAATTACTAATAACTCTTTGGAATTCACAATCTATAGCTCATTAAAAGGTTGCTTTGACATTAATGAGGTTGAAAGGCATCTTTTTGTAAGCATAGGTTCCCCACTTTATGATGAATGTTGTCTTTGTTTGATCTTTTGCTTATACTAACACTTGGTTGTATCTTGAAAAAACATCCAATAAGGACATCATCTCAAATCCATTAATAATATGGATTACCTCATCTAGGGAAGGTAGAGGATAATTATCTTTATTTGATGATCTATTCAAAATTTTGAATTTGACACATAGTCTAATTTTGTCATTCTTCTTTCTGACTGGTACTAAGTTAGACACCTAAGTAGAATGTCTAATAGGAAATATGATCTTGGCCTCTAATAGTTTTTGGACTTCAGTTTGGATGAGAGGCTTCAAAATGGGATTCATTGGTCTTTGACATTGCCTAAAGGGCCTACTTGATTTAAAAGAATAGTATGGGTAATCACCCTGGGATCAAAAGTCTTAAGGTCTTCATAAGACAAAGAAATTACATCCTTGTATTTTTTTAGTAGACCCTTCAATTTCATTTCTCACCTTCAACACAAGTTAATCCAATGCTGACATATTGAGGGTGTTCTTTAGTTCCAAAATTCTCTTTAACAAAATTAGACTAGTTTGTATTTGGTTGTTTTTACTTTTTGGCTTGCATATCTATGCCAAAGATTCTCTCTAAAGATACCAGCCCATCGGGATTCTATTTTCTTTGAGTTTTAAAATACCTTCCTCTCCAAGATATTCTATATTTAGATGTTTTAAGTCCTAATCTATAATATGGTCTTCAAAAGCTCCAAAATTATTTATGAATTGGATGATCTATTGATCATCTTTAAAGACCTAAAAATTTCTCCACATTGTTCGGGATAGAGGGACAAGGCACTAGATCCAGATAAAATATTTACATCTTGGACTCTTGGAGTGGTGCCAAGTTGGTAGCTAAAGCTACTAGAGAATCTGAAACTTCATTTTATTCTCTTGGAATAGCTTTCATGTTGAAGGCTTCAAAAGACTCAATTAGGTCCCTGGATTTGTGCTTATATTTATTTAGATATGCCAACTTACATTGATATTTTATTCTAATCTAGTTGACCACCAACACTGAATCACCAAATATATGTAGCTGCTTGAAATCATGCTTTAATGTAAACTATAAACCTAGGATTAGGGCCTCATATTCAACTCAATTATTAGTGTAATAGAACTGTAATTTATATGTAATAAAGTACTATTTTCCCTTTGGGTATGTTAGAGCCACACCACCTTATTTAGATTGAGCACCATTAAAATGAATATTCCAAAGCTATGAAGGACCTTCAAATTCTTGGCATCAAGGCTCATGTTTTTCTATGAATGTATAGACACCAACATGTGAGGATACAAAGTAAACCTTCTTATTTTTGGCATTATACTCTATGAGTAAGTACTTAATATTTGTATCTCTATTAATTTTGATTTGATTGGATACCCCTTTCCATGGGAGTCGCATGTGTGATAAATTAGTGACCATGTACCCATTCAATGTCTTTGACCATTATCGACTAAGAAACAAACCATAAGCCTATGGAATGTCAACTACTAGGATGTCTATATGTTGTTGTACACATGGATTGGAGGCCAATTATATATGTAAACATTTAACAATTCCCAAACATAGGGTACTGGGGACTTATCCAGTTGTATGACCACTCTTTTTGACTTATCTAGGGTTAAACCTAGTTTATTACAAACATATATAGGCATCACATCAACTAAAGCTCTTGAGTCCACTAGACAATTATGAGCATTCTTACCAAACATTCTCACTATCAATAATAAAGGTGAGACCTTAGATTTGTCTATGTAAATCATTACATTACATTTTACTTGTAAGCTATAGAGTAGTAGTTCTCTTTGCTTAGTGATCTTGGATAATTCATGTAGAGTGATATTAAATATGATCTTCTTTATATCTTCTACAATGTTGTAGCCTCCTTTATTTTGTGATTTTGTGGGTTGTAATTGATCATTTTCCTTTAGAGGAGGTGGATTGTTATTGCCCCTTGGATCTAGAGGAGTATTGGTGTTGTTTTTGGGAGGCAAAGGAGTATTGAGAGGTTTTTAGTTCCTTAGATTGTAGTTACTCCTCTAAAATTGATAGAACACATGGTTCTCATTCATGTTATCCTCTGGCTCATTCTAATTTTCCATAAGGAATGGAAAGTCATAGGTATTAGATTCCATTGATGTGTTGGAATGACTTGAATTATTATAATAAGATGGATTAGGTAGATTTGTCAGTATCTCTTATATATCCATCTCTCTTTGAAAGCTTTTAAAGGCTATACAAATTTATATGCAACCCAGTTTTCCATGTTTAGTTGTGTTATAAACTCTGCACTAATTGGGTATTGTTATCTCCAAGATGTTTATCTCGGGCATATTGTTAGATGGCTATTCAATATTGTCCCCCAATCTGTTGAAGGGTTGGTTGTACTTCTAGTAACCAAAAATTTGATTGGTATTCTAGCCACCAACATTTCTCATGTGCTTCTACATACTTAAGAATTCATTACTTAATTTTTGTACCATCCTCTAAATGGCATATAACTCAAATTTATTAGAATCAACATTAACACCTTGGTTGGTGGAAGTATTGACTATAAATAAATCTTGAACTCTATGGGGATTAGCTATTTGGACAATATTATTCAAGAAGCTCAAATTTTAGTTAGGTGCAATGTGAGATAAGGGTAATTGCATATGGGTATAGGTTTGATTATGAGTCACAATATTATGGTTAGTGTTTGGGATTTTATTTAATGTTGGGTAGGCTTGATAAACATTTGGCCTCGCTAAGACTTGTGACTGAGGGTTTATTTGTCTATCAACATTTATATCCTTGGCATATGCCTAGGTTAAGCTAACAACACCTATTGTTATATATATAAACACTATAGTTGTAGGATCTAAAGCATTTTTGTACATATCAAGGGATAATATAACATATGACTCATATGAAGTGTCTATCTAACTACACATTTTCTAAAACCTTGCATTAAATGCACCAATGGGTTCATTAAGCTCACTTTTCTATTTTCAAAGAGCTAGTACACAATGTTAGGGCTGATGACTTGGCCAAACTATCCTAAAAATATAGTTTGACACTCATTCTATGATTTATTTGAGCCCTCAGTGACATTAAGACACTAATCATAGGTGACATCTTATATCATAAAAGGAAAGAGCCTGCAAGCTACATCCTCGTGGACTACATTTAATATTTTTAGAGCAATCCTAAAGGCTTTCACATGATCTTCAATGGTCCTGCCTCCTGAGGGAGAAAATGTAGGGATTTACTTCTCAATATTTATAGGTAGATCATGAACATGTCTTGGAATGTTAAAGTTATAATTAGTTAACCAAGGTTGGGCCATTGGATGTGGGAGGAATTGCCTATTTGGAGAATAAGATTGAGCTCAAGATCTTCTCAAGACACCACTATTTGACCTAACCTTTATATGGGTCTACAAAGGTGGATGTAATAGGTTATTTCTAGAGGTGGACCTTGTTAATATTTTAGATATATCTAGTGTAAATCAAGTTGTCTTTATGTCTAAGCAAAGAAAGAGGCCCTCTTTCTATCACCAAATTAAGCTCCTATTGATGTGAGTTTTATTCACACCAAGAACCTTACGAAGTAACCTCTAACATTTTAAGATCTCAATGAAGGTGAACTCCATTCTAGGGCATGAGTTACAAGGCATTGGGTTTTACAGTAACCTTTGGTGGAATGATGGTAAGTAAAGTAGTTGTCAACCCTAGATGGTTCAGATATAGATGTGAATATTAGATCTACTTGAGGTACATGGAATGGTGATGGATTTATCCTAAAGTGGGTATGACTCAAAGAAACTACAAATAGAGGGAAGGGTAAGGTAGAAAATAGAATCTATAAATAAAGAGAGGATTCTTTCAAACTAGTCCTAGAATAAGGAAAAGTACCAAGAACCAATGATTGCAACTTGTTGCTTTACCAAATAAAACTTAAAAACATAGTAAAGAAATTTGAGTAATAAAACACAATTAACTCAAAGTTATTAGCTAAAGACTACTGCTATTAATATTGATGTTACACCTTGTAATTAAGAGATTCTAGCTAATAAATATAAATCACCTTAGACTAACTATTGCTTAGTCTAGGAAGTTGCATCAAAATGGTTCTTTTACACAAATATAAAGATTAGCCTAACAAACCTATTCCATTAAAGCAAAAATTCATCAACCCAAAAAATATTATTTCATATTATTAATTGCTAAAATTCTACTAATTACCCACATGCCATATAAAATTGCTATAGCACATATCAAAGAACTAAACTACCAGTTAGATCAAACCATAGGATCAATAGAGTATAGAAATGAAAAAAATAGTCATACAACACAAACTTTTAGAAGAACCTGAAGGATTTATTATCTATATTGAATGTCCAAATTTTTCTCCTCTTTTTGGAATGAGGAAGATATGTGTATATATAAACTTGGGATGGGGATACCTCATCTCTCAATAAATTTCCAAAGTTATACCAATTTTGAATATCTCATGTGCTAAGAGCCATTAATGGCATGCATGGATAAGATGCAATTAGCATTTCACAAAAGACGAAAAACTATTACAATAGAATTAGAGTTATAGCCATAGTATGTAATGAAGAAATAAGTTGATTATGAGGAGGCAATTATAGAATATGATGCTTGCATGCTGGTAGTTGTTGCCATATGTAGGTACAATCAAAATGTCCATGTTCAATAGAGGTGGCTTGTGGGCCCTATTGAATTATGCCAATAAGCATCCATGCTCCACCTTTATAGTTATAAATTCCACTTGAAATATTTCTACCTTTGTTACTTTATTTCTTGCAAAATTGAGTTTGTGCCCAATTTCTTCTAATGTACATCTTTGAAGAATCTAATTGAAATTGGTAGATGCTTGTTATATTAAGCTATTAAATTTGGCCTTGTAATCAAATTTCCTATTGAGTCTATGACTTGAGATAATTTCAACTCATCCAAAAAATTTAAAACTTGATTTCCATGATGTGATACTTTAGGGATCACAACTTATGCACTTAACACCCAATCTCTCACTTCCTATGTTTTGATAACCACCATATTGAGTGCATTAGTTGCTTCAAGTGTTGTTAGTATATCCAAATGGTAGTAAGCCTTATTGGTTGTGTATGGGACCAGGAAGTTGAGATTATTTTTATCTTATTATAAAGAATTGAATAATTTGGATGTTTTAACAAGATGATGAGACATTTCAACTTTCATTGTCCCAATAATGTCCAAAATGTTATATAGCCTAAGGGATGCAATTTGGACATCATCTTCAATTTCCTTGGGAACATGCATAATTTGTTAGTGTTCCCTTATTTATTCCAAATCTTGTTGTAGTTCCTCCTTGCCCTACTCTATGCCTCTATCCAATTCACTTAGAACCTCAGTCTGAGCCCTTAGGTATGCTAAGAAGTCCTCATTATATGGAGACTCTCTTAGTTCTAGTTATTTCTCTTAGATAAAGAGAATACATCATATCTTTCCTATAAAATTATGCCTCTCCAAAGTCATTTGGGATTTTCTTCTTCTTGACCCTTTGCACATTTCTTGTGGCCTGGTCAAATATAGAGATTATTGTGAGTAGCTCTATAATTACTAAGTTTGGCCTTTGAGTAGCTCTATAATCACCAACTATGTAGGATCAATTGGCTAGGTGTTCTGGTAATAAAGTTTTAACAAAAGATATCCTAAATATTGCATTAATGCCTCCACATGAAGTGGGGTTGGCAAGGAGGGCCAAATGATCTTATGCCAGTCTACGTTGCCAATTTTTGGGAGGGAATGCATTGTGTAAACCACCGTCTTACCAGATCTTTTAGATGTTGAAATTGTAGGATCAAGCGTGGTAGTGGATGATGGCATGGGGAGACCCAACATACTAGTTTGGACTTACCCTTTTACAACTAAAAAAATTTCCATAGGTTTATTTAAGCAAACCTTATTGGTCTTGGGAATTCTTAGGATCAATAATAACTAGAGAAACAATGGAAATACTAGAAGTTGTGGAAGCAACTAGTAGATAAGCAAAAATAGGAACTGAAGACACTATTGATATTGTAAAAATAATGGAGATTGTGGAGACAATAGCCACTAAAAAAATAACAATAATTGAAAGGAAAATATTACAAATAGGATCACCTAATGATTTAGGCTCCATTGGTGCCTTTAGTTTTAGTCTTTGAAGGCTCAAGACCTTAACATTTTTTAGCTCCTCTTCCCTATCTTCGTCATCAGGGTAATCAATCAAAGGAGCCTATTCACATTTCATTGTTACCCAGGTTTATCATGGGGTCTTAACTTGGTCTTCAATCCCTGGTTGTGATGTTGTATCTATGTTCAAACTTGTAGGGGTCTTAGTTGATTGAGTAGGACCCTTATGATCTCTAGGCTTCCTCTTGTAATGTAGCACTAGTTTCTTCATTGAAGGAGTAGATTTTTGAGGAGGAGATGGAACCTTTGTACTTGTGGAAACAAGGGATTCACTTACAATAGGATGACTTGCATCCTTAGATTTAGATGATTTGATGTTGATTGGTTGATGTCTCCCGCCAAAGAACTAGTGGTAGCAAGGGTCCCCTGTTGGGAATAATTTTCACATTAGGTGAAATTAGGTATTTACAAGAAGGTAAAAAGTAAATAGTAAATTAGTATTTACCGAGAGGTAAATATTAGTTAATAGATTATTATAACCGTATAGTTACGGTAAGATTGTTAGAATATTATTATTGTTAAGATATATTATTAATAAGTTATAACAATATATCTACATATGAGTGTGCTTAGTGCGAGAGATTTTGGGTGAGAAATCAGGGGAGTGAATATAGGAATATGATTCTTATAAATATGTAATCTCACGAAATGTTTTATAATTCAGATTAATCAGAGAATTAGAGAGTGATAATATTATTTGTGTTGAAGAATTTTTCTATATGTATAGCTCCACTGTCCAGTGCATGATTTAATCTATGTGTTCAACTCTTCGAATACCTGTCATTGGTATCAGAGCAGGGCAATGCCCTGTTAAATCTATCAAGGGGCAGATTCTGCTACTAAGCTTTGCATTGCCCCTGTGAATGCGAATTTTAGCATATTAATGTATGGATCCTTGATCAAACTTGACTGTTACTCCTCGAGTTATCTTTATCGTTCTCGAGACACTTCTTTGTTTTTGCATATCTGCCGTCTCTTCTAGATCCCTACTTAAGCGTACTTATATCCATTTTGGCATTTGATTCAACTTTGATCTTAGAATATTAATTGGTTCAGATTTGTATTGTACTCAGCCATATGTTTTGTGTTATCCACGTAAGTTTGCAGCTCGAATGATTCTTTGAGACAGACTCAAGATAAGGTTTGTTTGGTCTCAGTCCAATTTATAGGCATTGGATCGAGCGATCTACTTCATTGCATTCATTGATTCCACTTAACCCGGTTTGAGCTCTCAGCCCAACAATAATTGTTCACCGTGCATGCATACCTATCAAATAACCAGATTCTACGAGTTCTGTATTAATCCGTCACTCTCCGATCTCGACCTCAAATCCTGATATGGTTGGTCTTCTATTCATGTTTGATCTATGCAATGAATCTTTGCATCTAAAAATGTTGCCAGAATCAACCCAAGCTTGGCTCCACCAAAGCTACTATTCCGCTTATCTACCTGGAACATGATTCGGTTGATGTTGAAGCTATTCTATTTTGGATGAGTCTTCTGTTATGCACCAACAATCAATTCTGCCATGCATTTTATACTGAGACATCTGATTCCAACCTCAGACCCTAGCTCATTGTAGTTTAGATCTTCCCCAACCTTGCACTTTTGCACAATCTTCGTGCAATATAGGATATTCGTGAAAACTTTGAATACCAGCCGTTTCATCGAACACTTCGTACTCCTCCATGCAGCCAAGCTAGTTACTAGTAAGTCTTGCCTTTAATGTTTTGTGTTGTGTCACTAGGTTTTATTAGTGTTATGATATTAATGTCAAAAGTCTAATTTAATGTCAAAAGTCTATACAATAGGTCAAATGTTAAAAGTAATAGTTATGTTAATAATGTTTTATAAGTTATGTCAATTTTTTGTAAGTGTCAAAAATTCATCAAAAAATGAGTCATTATTATCACAAAGTTTAGAGTCGATTTTTAATGTGTCAAGAATATCAGTCTTTTATGTCAGTTGTTTTGTAAAAAAATCAAATTTTAAAAATAAAAAAACCGTACGGATGCATTATCGCTTGTACGTGACGTCCACATTGTGGGGGGGATTTCCCTCAGAAATTTCATGACCTCATCAGCTAAGTGAGTAGCAATCATACTAGAGGATGGAGGATACGTGGAGGTTGGAGGTCTTTCAGTGACCTCTCGTCAGTCGCCAATGACAGGGTTGCATCAATGTTTTGGTGGTGTGTGTGGTGTGTTATTTTAACATTTTAGTTTTTTCAGTATGGTAGTTACATTTGATTTTCAGCATGTGTGAAAATAAGAACAGTTGTACTTGTTCACATTGGAATGATATTCCCATGTAACCCTTTTGTATTTATATTGGAGAATGTTGATCTAAAAATCATTATAGAAATCATGATGAAAGGTTAGTGGTGAAACTGAGAAAACCATTTTGTAAGGTTAGTGGTGAACCTAAAAAAATTATTTTGTAAGGTTATTGGTGAACTTGTGAAAGCCATTTTGGAAGGTTATTGGTAAACCTATGAAAACCAAATGCATATGAGTGTGAAGAAAGAGATGTGCGATGGCACATGTATGCAGAGAAGATCATGAGCACACATAAGTGGATCACACTACAATCATAAACAAAGATATATTGTACCATGTACAAACTATGAGGGGAATGTTGGGAATAGTTTTCACATTAGGTGAAATTAGGTATTTATGAGAAGGTAAAAAGTAAATAGTAAATTAGTATTTACCAAGAGGTAAATATTAGTTAATATATTGTTATAACCATATGGTTAATACGATAAGATTGTTAGATTATTATTATTGTTAAAATATATTGTTAATACGTTATAACAATATATCTATATATGAGTGTGCTTAGTGTGAGAGATTTCAAGTGAGAAATCAAGGGAGAGAATATAGGAATATGATTCCTATAAATATGTAATCTCACAAAATGTTTTATAATTCAGATTAATTAGAGAATTAGAGAGTGATAGTATTAGTTGTGTTGAATAATTTTTCTATATGTATAGCTCCATTGTCTAGTGCATGCTTTAATCTATGTGTTTAGCTCTTCAGATAACTATCATCTCCTCCACACTTTGCTCCTAATTCAAAACCATCATCACAGTGGTGGTTGATATGGCTCCCCTTGGACCTTGGTCTATTGGGAAGGCCCTGAAGACCAATATTCTATTGATGCCCATCCACATAGAGGTGGAATCCTATTTTGTGCCTCTTCAATGGTGAGGGAAGGATCACTCTCTATGGATTTCAAGTGATCGTACATTAAACCAATCATCTTTGCCCTCTCCAGGACTTCAGTATATCCTTAGTGTCTAAAAAGATAAAATCATGCTCATATGGCTCATGTTGGCAAAGAATACCTAGGCCTTGGATATGCTTTTGAATAAGGCCATGGGGATCCCAATCCATGTGTTGTAATGAAGCCAATGGATATGATTCTCAGATTCTCCCAACCTCTCCAAAATGTGTCCTATTTGTGTAGCACATCTAACCAATCATCAGAGAAGACTCATGGAAAAGGCTTTTGTGCTTCTTTTTCATATATTCATTGATACTCCACCATAGCTAATAAGCTATTTCTTGTGCAACCAATTTGTCAAGAACATACCTAGGCATACATAAGGGTGAAACATTGGTCCCCAAAACCATGATTATCATATAATTAGGGTATATCTAGTAATATCCCCTTGGTCCTAATGTTTTATTTATGCTCTTAGATACAGGGGGTAGGGGTTTCTCATGGATTATTTTTCATATTTATGGATAAACATTATTGGCAATTCTAAAAATGTTCCTCATGTATAAGTAAATATGTTAAAATGAAAAATAGTCACATACCTTGTTCTTAATGTAGTGGTTGAAATCTTGAGTGTTTCATCATGGACGTAGATAGTGTCCATAAAAATGTCTAATAAGTAGGACATCATGAATAAGTTACCCCCATGGGTCTCTTATCCTTATAAAACATTTATTCCACCAACTTGGCATTAATAGTTTTCATAATGGCAAACATCAATGTTGAGGTCATTAACAAATCAAGGATTGACACCCACTCCAATTGGAGGTATTGGATACTTTCACGCCCAAATAACATATTGAGAAGGGATATCCTAATTCAAATTCCCATTCTAAATTTTGTGATTGATATAGGAGTGGTGGCTTTGAGAGTGACTATCTCCCCTGGTATTATCCACTTTTATGGTGCATTTTCCACTATGTTAGTTTTCTTCCACAATGTCAACCTAGGGCCATCATATGTGGCATTTGAAATAGGGATCCAAAGATATCTTTGGAAGGCATCCCCAAAAATTCAAGACATAACTATTTTATGTTTAAGATGATGAAGAAAACCATTAGAGACCTTACCTGCATAAAATAGGTCCCTGAGTAGATCAATGCATGGCATTAATTCTATTTTGGCAGCTATAAAATAGAGTTGTTATCATTTTAATGGAAGAAAATTGACTATTAGTTAATTCTACTCAGATGTTAGGTCCTCCTAAATTTAATGCACATCCATGTTCTCAATCACGTCCCATAGTGTTGTGTAATTGACATGCTCTAAATTTAACTATGTCGCATCAAATATTGTATTTGTATACTTTGTGGAGTCTTTGATGGAGAACTTAGATGGTAGATAAACTCACCTAAACAATTTGGAAGATGAATCCATATCACTATATGTTTTACCTGATTAATTTTGGTGATAATTCAACTCACTAGTCGCTCTTTAGAAGTGGCTTGCAAGTAGACATAGGTAGTTAGGGCTTTGAGTTCTCTCAGACTACAATTTAGATAGAGATCTTTAGTAATCAATAAAACACAATGTCCCTTTGTAGTTTGACCGTATAGATTAAGGATGAAGGCTTTAATTCTTGTTCATGCACCATTAATGACTAATGGATCTATGTTTGTTTTACATATTTAATTCAAACTTTTCCACTTTACTTTGGCAGGTATGCCATATAAAATTTCCATATGTTCGAGGGAATGTTGCATTATCATTTTTAGAAAAGTGTCTCTCTATCATTAATTTTACAAAGAAACCAACTATGCCACGTGAGATTCTCTTAAAATTCGGGTGTCCTAAATTTTGTTGAAGTCGTCATTTGTCATTTTTCACGAAGACAAAGTAACAAAGATCAAAAGTTGCAAAGTCACAAAGACCAATTTGAGTGATGAAGACAAAATTTGTAACGAAAAAACCTTGTGATAGACAAAATTTACGATAACAAAACTACAAATCTTGTGATGGCAAAAAAATCCTAATGACAAAAGTTGAAAAGAAAAAATGTGATGATGAACAAAAAATGTAAATACCCATAAGAAGTTCCAAAAAAATTTGTGAATACCAAAATTTTTGAAGGCCCTATAATTTTGAAAACTAAACTTTCAATGACAAAAGTGCCAAAGACAAAATTTTTGATGAAAAAATCATCGAAGACAAAAGTTTCAAAGAAAATATGTGAAGATTCAGAAGATGCAAATTGTGAAAAGTCACGAATAGAAAAAGTTTTAAAGTACAAAACTTCTAAAGACCAAAATCATGACATGTAAAACCTTGCAAAGTATAAAATATGATAAGTTTGAAACTTAGGAATTTTAATTTGTAGTTTTCATAAAAATTGAAAAACTTACATTCATATAAAAATCCTGAAAGACATTAATAGGTTAGTCTAAATAAAACACATAGTAAAAACTTGGATAATCATCAATTGTATTAACATAAACTACTTAACAAAAATTGTCAATATGAGAAATAATAACTTTAAATCTTTATCTTACCTAGTACACATATGAATGTCAATAAAAGGACTTTCACAATAAAAGTGGATCTTTTTAGACTATAATGGGTCCCTAATTTAATCTTTTTCAGAGTGGGGTGTGTTGAGTACAACAAGGTGGTATGGGTGTTTTTGGTGTTATGTGATGTTTTAAATACAAACAATAAAGGACTTACCCTGAATTAATGAAATTATCGCTCCACCAATTGACCCTATAATTATGCATTTAATACTAAAAGTACATTGGCAATGGGAAGATATTAAAGTTGTTTATTTAAGTTTGCCTTTCTTTTGTTATTTTTTGTTTGAGCTCATAATGTGGCAAGGCCCTCGCCATTTTATTGCAAAAAAGTGATATTTGGATTTTATTTTTATGTTATAGTTGGAGTATTCCACATATGGAGATAAGTTTTCAGTTTGACTGGTTGAAATGATTTAGTTTTATGACAAATTGACATTCAAATTTGTGATAAATAGTTTGATAACAATAGTTTTTCAAGACAATGGTCAATTGTGAAATGCAGAGTATCTATGGGTATTTCAAATATGATCTTTGTTGCTAGTTTCTTTATATTAAAAAATTAAATTTGTTACTTTGTCTTATTTATTCATTGAAAAGAGAGATATTGATCCAAAACTTGAAATCTTTGGTTGAAATATAATTCAAGAAACAAGAACAAAACAATTCAAATAATGCTATCTCTGAGAAGAGATGTTTTATTGATCCAATTTGTAGACCCAAACATATGCTTATCTCTGAGAAGAGATGTCTGATTTCCATTTCGGGTTACATCTTCATTTATACATGTTTTTAAGGTGTGGGGAGGATGTGGAAGGTCACCAATCTTGAGGGAGATGAATTGGTTGACTTCCACAATTTACAACAATACAGAATTCAAGGAATTACTTTTTTTAGTAACTTACTATTTTTAGACTGCACTATTAAAATTAAAATTTAGGACACTTCCATTGAGTTTTAGGGGTCAAACTTCATCAATCAGAGATTGATTTCATCTCACAATTTTCCCCTCATTATTAGCTTTCCAACGATTCAAACGGTGAGTCAATTGGAGCTATGGTGCAAAAGTTATGGCTCCCGAAAGTTTCATCATCAATTGGGGTGGACCCATCACCCGAATTATCATCTGAATTGTTGCCCAGATCAGATATTGTTTTAGTAAAAGTGGCATTCAATTTCATATTGAGAAATGACATTAATTATGTACATAATCAGAGGGTTTTTATTTCATTTTAACATAATGTTTAATTTTATGGATAGTGAAATTACATGAAGCTTTTTTTAATGAATTTTGTTCATTTTGGTTGAAATAATATTAGTTTTGATAAGTAGCCACACCTTTCCTCTTTAAATTATAGTTTTATTGGTTGATTCATGTTCTACCTTATTCTAGATTAATAATCTAAATAATTATAAAACTATCAATATTAAAATTGTATAAAATATATATAAATTACACATATTTGAATGTAAAAACAAACGTTCAATTACATTTTACTATTTATAAAAATGATTAAGAAGACCAGGGTACTTAGCTTATTATTGTTTTATTTGGGTTCAACTTTATGTGTAGATGGTAGGGAAGACTAAAACTATATCAAGAGTTGCTTAGATATTGGAACCTACTATTTAGACCTGCCTAGATAGATCCAGAATAATATGGATGCCTTTGGAAAACTTAAGGCATCTAATGTCTACTGAAAACTTCATTATAAGATGCACTAAACTATTCTGACATATATCGTTATGCCTACTTACAAACCATTTTTGTGTCCAATATCAAAATCTCATTAATGTAAGCAAGTCCATAGTTATGTCTTCTTCACTTTAAAACCTTGGCTCTACTTTTAACACTAGGTTTACGTGAAAAAATGAAATAGAAAAGATGGGTTGAACTGACCCCAACCACCCATCACTAAGTGGATGAGCACTACCTATGTTTCTAATACTCTAAAGAGGGCTTAAAATGCACATAGTTTTATAGACCAATTGTATATATGCAACAATTAGAATTTTATAATAATGAAACGTGTAACTTGTATTTTGACACTTGATAATATGAAAACTTATTCTGTGTGTCTTAGGTTTGTTTAGGGCCTACTACTTACAAAAGTTTTTGATTTGGAAGCTTTTGGGTCATTAATTTCAATGTGTAAATGTATAAATAACCTTTTGGTAGGTGTTAGATAGATGCCTACTATATGGGAATAGGATTAGGTTTGATGTGTATGAATATTTGAATTTTTGGGTAATTTATTCCTTCATTGACATGTGAAATAAACAAGCCAATATATAGGTAGGATTTGAATCAGAAATCAACACACAATTTGATTTTCCCATTCTTTTTCTTCATCGGTATCAGGTTCACAACCCACATATAATGTCTCACCAGGAAGATGATCCTTGTTTCCAATAATTTCTATACTTATTTAAAAATTAAGGGCTCAAGTAGTGGATTTATAGGCCTTTGTCTTTGCAGAAATGGCTCAACTCCAAGATTGATGGGAATAGTGTGTGTCAAAATGGAAGTGTTGAAGACTTTGTGAAAAATATCATTTCTCTTTTGAGGTATAATTTGTGCCTAAAATCACACTCTTCACTTCATTTACACCACCCAACTTGTACAGTGCATGTTACATACTTTTGATAGGGGTGAACTCCTTCTCATTATACTGATAGCCCATATCGAATAACCTTTCAAGTGAGATCATTATTGTGGGTATGTTATTTTTTTTTAGGTTCATCATTTCATCCCCATACAATTTGAAGTCTTCTCAACCATCGTTATCAATGATTTGATTGGTGAATACTTCCACATTGGTGATAAATTCTATTATGTGTTTGTCATCATTGAATACTTGGAAATTATTGATGTTATATGGGACTAAAGAGGTAGAGACTAGATATATTAAGAACCTTATCATCATTGAATGAGAAATAGGTTCCAAGGTACTTGCAACAATGGCCAACACATATGCTACATAATTCTTCCATCTAGGCAATGTTTGAATGCCAAAGGCATTAAAGTCTTCAATCAGGTTAAAATTCTATCATGATATTTGGACAAGTGTTTGTCATTGCAAGAATATTGGCCTCTCACATGTTTGACTACCAATTCAAAGTCACCCAATACTTTGATATTATTTAATTTCTTTCGAAGGGTGAACACAAGACCATGGACCAATGTTTTGTACTCAACCACATTATTAGTGCAAGTAAACTATAGATGGTAGGCAACTAGATAAGACTTTCCTATTGGATTAATTAATTCCACCCTAGCACCGCACCCATTTTTAGACTTTGAACCATAAAATTTAAATATCCACAAGTCTGATATTATTGTTAGAATTGGTGTTCTAGGTATGGGTAGTGTCACTCTAATGTTAACCTCATAATGAATAGTCATCTTTAGAGTTTTGTCTTAGGTTATGTCATGGTTTTGATTCACTTGCAAAGAACACAAACATTCTTCACTTTTATTTAATTCATCATGTCCCATTTAATTAGACGTAATAAAGGTGATATCTAGGAAGGATACTAACTTCAATAATTTATAAAATTCTTCTTCATCCAACATATCCAACTCTTCCACTTCTAGAGTCTGTTACACACTGAGCATGTTGATAGATAGGGCATTATGTGTTCCTTTTTTATTTATCAAGTACACTCCCATTTCAGATTCTTCATAGAGGATCTCATTTGTTTTATTGTATTCAGTGATCATGTGAACCACCTTAGGTTCTCTTTTTATCCTAATTTGGTTAGGAAAGTCATGCCAAGGTAATGGTTGAAATCAGTTGCCATGTATCCATTTAGAGTCCTTGACCAGTCTTGACTTAGTAGCATACCATAAGCGTCCAAGATATCCACCACTTGGATATTGATGAATTGATGAATTATTGGATAAGAAGCCAATTACATGTGGACATTTTTCAAATCTTCAACTAGCTTTACCTCTCTTTTATCCAGTTGGAAAATCTTTCAATTTGACTTCATAGGTCTTAGGCCTAACTACTGGTAAATGGCATAAGGCATGATATTCCCTAAAGCACCTAAATCACCAAATAGTTATGCATGTTTTTGAAAAATATCCTGACTGTTAAGAGGAAAGGAGGAATCTCAGTCTTCTCCTTATAGAGAGTAACATTTTCATGACAAACATTAGCAGATTCTTTCTCTTTAATACCATAAAACTCTTTTAAAAGCAATTATGTTTGGTTATAAATATGAAGCTACTAAAACATAGTTATATTGGATTTAGTTCTTTTTAGATATTCGACTATATCATAACTATTTTTGGTATTATTTGTTTACTTATTATTTAGGGTATATTTGGTAGGATTTTTGGGTGGATAAGAAGTTGGAGGTCCTTTGGGTGGAGAAGGATTTTTACTAGAATTCACATTAGGTGAAACCTGAGTGTTATTTAGGGGAGTATAGTTGGTCAATGGGTTAGTTAACTTACTCATCAGTTGGTAATTTTTCCCTCTCTAAAACTATCTAAAAGTATGGACCTCCTCTAAGTTGTCCTTGGGCTCATTCTCATCTTCAAATGGAAATTTGTAGTTATTTAATACAAAGGTTGTGTATGGGGTTCCCCCTTCCTGGTTCTAATTATCATCAGGATTAGACACAATCTCCATATTATCCAACTCCTTTTGAAAGATATTCAAGGAAATGATGAATTCAATGCAGTTGGTTTTTACATGGTTAATGGTATTATGTAATCTACACCAAGTGTTTAAGGCCAGGTCTATGAAATTTACATAATGGGGAGCATTGTTATTTTGGTTTCCACTATCTAGATCACTAAGCACATTTTCATTATTAGGCTAGGAATTCCATTGCCTATTGGGTCTTTGGAAATTGAGATTTCTACCTTGAGACTAGTTATTTGCATTTTGATTAGAATTTTGAGTTCCCTACCTACGTAGGTTGGTTACATAATTAAGTAGACTTTGCATTAATTGTTCAAAATTACTCACTTTAATATTTGTGGTAGCACAAGATTGGTTGGCCACTTGAAATTGTAGGCTAGTCATAGGTGTAAGGGTATAAGTATTATTAACATGGGCTTGGGGATTCAAGTAGGATGGAAGGGATTTTTTAGCACTATCATATACAACATACCCACTAGTGATAGGTGCAATAATAACAATATTATATGCCATTGGGAGTAATTGTTGGTTATTTGACTTAGGAACCACATGATTAGGAGGCACATAAGATAGACCATTAGGATAATATTTTATTGGAGTCAGATTATAAACTAGATTGGACTTACACATAAGGCTCCTAGGATAAGATTCATTAGAGGTGTACATTATTGAAAGGCTTGATTAATCATAGGTAACTACTTGTATACATCTGGTTGAACTAATGAAGGCAAATGGATAAGTTCATAGCCTTATATCACCATCTATTATTCTATTTTTAATATATTTGTTATATGCTAGAGACAGTGATATCATAGTTACTGGGGTTCTCCTAAGGAACATAGAAGTCATCAAATCTAGAGCTCTAAGTTAGGTTTGTATGGTAGTTATTTTGGTCTAAGTGTAGGGGTATTTTATACATTGGTATAATTTATGGAACCAAGTATTGAACATATTCATATGTTTATTTTGTTCCCTCTTAGCAACTACAAATAGATGATATAAGATTGTAAGGTCAATGGGGAGTCAAGAATGGTTTAAAAATATGATTTCTAATTCAGCCCGAGTAGTAATAGACCTAGTGGGTAATCCAAGATACCAAGAATACATTGCTTCCCGTAAGCAGTAGGGAAACATCCTCATGTTGGACTTGGGTTATAATTAATGCATAGTTAAAGGCTTGAATATGTTTCTCTACTATTTGGACACCTCCCATTATGAACTTGGGATAAAACTTATCCAGATTTTTGGGAAAATTATGGCCATGACTGGAATAGCCATAAGACAATAACCTCCTTATCATAGCCAAGACATATTATCCATTTGTAAAGGTTGGGGGATTAAAATTGGATGAACAAATAGGGGAGATGTAGTTGTTGATGAGGTTCTCATTGACTAGATGGGTTTGAATTTTCCTTTCCCTTTGCTAACCCTTGGTTTTGTTATTCTTCAATTAGAGAGTTTTAAGAGCTCCAAGTTATCCCCAATAGACTTCAATCAGGTATTAATACTTATACCCTCCAACTTAAGATAATATTTAGCTCAATGGGATAGAAGGTTTTTAAAATACCTTAACTCAAGTTTTCAACTAATGAATTCAAATCAAAGGCTCATGCCTTCCCTCTAGTGTTAGAACATGTTGATGTGTGTTTTGACATGCAACCAATAATTAGGCATGGAGTTGTTTATCCCTTGCCTTTATTAAAAGGAGGGAGATGTCATGAATAAAATACCTCCCCAAGTTCTAATGTACCAGGTCTTGGTATCATGGTCTTCACTTAGTTGGTTGATGTGAACTATTCCATGTAAGGGGTCTGATTCAATGATTTGAGACATTGTTAACTATGACTAAGGGATTAAAAAGAGGCCATGTACTTCACTTCAGATATGTTTTCAAGGTCAAGCATCTAACAAAAATAAATCTTCTAAGATTTATCATCTAAAATAAGTTGACTTCCCTCATTAGTCTATCATGCCACTAAGTGCAATAATGCAATAATGATAATAAACCTTGATGTATATAAAGAAAAAAAATCAAGATAGAATATAGATTGATATGTCCTAAATTAACATGATCATAAATAAAGATAAAAATATTATGGATAAAGAGATAAAATGCATGCTATAAACATAAATGAACTAGGAGTTATCTAATTGGGTGAATCCCATGAAACCAATCTTCAATTAAGCTAGACTTAACATAACTCCAACTAAAGACAGTGCTTGTGTTTGGGGTAAGAGTGACTATAAGAAAGGACATAACTACCATAAAATGCATAGATAATGATGACACACATTTAAAAATATTCAAGTTATCACAATTCATCCTATTGATTAAAAAAATATTGGAATTCATACAATCATCAAAGACTCATAAAACAACTATGTAGCAAGGATAAAATAGGAAAAAGGAATAGATTATACTAAAAATCAAGAAATTTTTTGGTTCTATATATTTCCTTTCACAATCCACAAAGATCCAACCCTTATTATTTCATAAGAGTTGGTATTATATAAGCACACAATCCAAAAGAGTTTGAAATGTAAGTTTAAATTCAAATTCACCCACTAATGGGGTAGTTTGCAGTGATCATCAATGTGATTGGAAGAATGTGGTTGAGCAGGCAACTCAAGATTTCTAGCATGTCCACTTGAGATTCATTAGAAATGAATCCCACTCTATTGCATTCTAAAAATGTCTGGGACCATGCTTGATTGAGTTAAGAATGAATGCCTTTAGGGGATTGGTAGTTTGGACTGCCTTGGGATGATCAACCACCCATGATTTATATAGTTGGACTTACCCTAATTAAATTATGGTAGTTGAAGGTAGTTAGAATTGCATTGAGACTACTGGATCCCCATGTCCTATCCAATAAATTGCCCTACCTCATTAAGGTTTAATTTTACTTTTATGTTATGTGCTTGATTATGATGTATAATCCATACTAATGGTTATTTATTTATTCATGATTCAATTGAACTATGATTTGATTCTATAAATCAAATTGGATGCACATTCCATTCTTGACCTCTTGATGGTTTTGATGGACATATGGTCTGTCAAATTCAAGTTATTTCTTTGTTGGATGCACAACCAACATGTCCTTTACTTTGATGGGCCATTTCCATATGGTTTTTCCTCCCTGTTCCTTTACTACAATACTAGTTTGCTTTTGTGGGTCCCACTTTGACACTTGGCAGCTTGTTTACACTAACATGATGTAGATTTTCCATTTACTTTCATCATTTATGTGGCTATATGGCCTCTTATCATTTTCCCATGTAATTTGATAGTTTTGATGGGTAGATATGTCATCCTATTTAGGCTCATTCTTTGTTGGTTATGAAACCAATGTGTATTTAGTTTTAATGGGGTCCCTACCATGTGGATTTTCTTTGCTCTTTTATTGCTTAGTTGAAGCTTTAAGTTCATGGTGATTTTTCATTCCTCAGTGAAGTGATATTTTTCCACATGGCATCATCTCACTTTTTTGAGAGCTTGGCTAGGCTTCACAATTGCATAGGCCACCCTAGAATAACATAGCATTGGGATTTCATGATGTCACATCATCCCACTCACCCACTTGCTTGGAGGTTACATACTCTATACAAGCATCTCTAGGGTAGAGAAGCAATAGGATGATGCCATGTGGCATCATATTATTAACCCACTAGCCTAGAGGTATTGCACTAGTATGAGCATCTTTGGCATAGTCGAGTAATGAGATCATGCCACATGACATTATCCCACTAGTCTACTACCCAAAATGTTGTTAATATCATTATCCACTGGGTAAAATCTTAGAAATTGACTAAATATCAAAAGTCTTTTAAAAATTATTAGGTTATCAAGAGATCAACACGTGGTATCAGTCAATCTTTCGAAGAGAAATGACTAAGTCCCATTGAGTAGAAAAGTGACACATGGATCTCAATCAATTTTACAAAATTGACTGAGTGCCAAAAATATTTTTCAAATTGGCCTAGGCCACCAGAAGCCATGAGAAGTCTCCAAGTGGAATAATAAATGCTTTGGGTATCTATAGGCAAAGAATAAATGAATCCCAATCAGTAATCTTTGACTTAAAAGCCATTGATTGAGTAAATTTAAATATAATAACTAAGGAAAAAGTTGAAAAGAAACTAAGTATAAAATGAAAAATTGCGTAGTGACTTAAGCACCTGCTCGATCCATAAGTCATTTTCATCCATTTTAATGAAAAATGATGAAATAACATAATGAAGTTGTATGCATGCTTAGTCATTTTGATGGAAATGAGAATCAAAATGGATAAATTGCTTAGAAACAGGATCAATAAAACTCTAAAATAGTTAGATAATTTTAATAAACCTAAGGTGAAATATACTAAAAAGAAGTTGTAAATGTGTTTGGAAACACAAGAAAACAAATAGACTAAGACTTAGTATAATTATATAAATTTAGACATTTAAATTAAAGTAACCCAAGATGTGAATTAGACTAAGCACTTTTAATAAAAAAATTATTATTCCAACTTAGTTAAAGCGATGAAACATATTCACATCAATCATAAAGGACTCCTAGAAAGGTAAATTTAAACCAACGACCACAATAAACCCCTAATGGATATAAGATCAGACTCTGAAGCAAAAAGAGGGTCCCTAATTTCAGACTAAAAATGGGGTGTGTTGTGCAAACAACAACACTATGTGTAACTCTTATTTTAAGTGACATTGCATATTCATTAAGTGTATTATGTGTAACTCTTCCTTTACATGATATTGAGTGCTATTGCATGTGCTCCCATTGTTTGTGTCATGGATATGACATTGTATACATATGTTTGGATAAATATAGGATTGTTTGTTGAGATTTTAGTGTTGTGTTCCATATCACACATCTTTTTACTTTTTATATGCCATGATCTATATCATATATATTCATCAGTAGCTTATTATTTAGTAGTTTTATATGTGATCACTATTATTATGTGTTTAATTGATATATCTATCTTGGCATGATGCGTGTATGCCTTAATATACATGTTTCATATATGATTTAAAAATATAATTATACTATGATGACATATTCTTATCATGTTAGTACATGCTTTACATGTTTATATATTTTTATATAATATGATGTGTTTAAATCCATTATTTTGATACAAATAATTCATAATTTACATCCCTTGCCACAAAAGGGGGCATACTAATGGTGTTATGCCATTAACCTAGAGTGCATCTAGGGATATGTGTGGCCAATTTGTGGCTTACATACCTTCATATTATCATATTGCATTTCTCAATGTTCTTAGTATGGTTAGCCTATGGAATAACCATAGATAAAAATAGTATATATAGGAGGTATTGGTTAGTATTTTATCATCGTATTTCAAAGTATGTTCTTATTGCATTATTGTGGAGGTTTCCCCCTTGAAGTGGCTCAGCCATAATATTCAAGTATTCTGCTCTTTGACTAATTGTTGTTGTGGATCTACTTATTTTTTTCTTAATTCTATGGTATATTATTATATTTCTACAAATCATCTAAGTAATTTTATTACAAATGGAATCATCATAGAGATCAAGCCTCCATACACAAATAATTTAGTATTTTGTGAAAAATTATATGACTTAGATGGTTCAAATTAGGTCAAATTATTAGATTAGATTAGATTATGAGACATATATATATAGAGATTAAGACACATTTGAGGGCATATCAAATGCATATACAAACATTTTACATGTGCATGAGAGATAGGTTATCAAATATATCAACTTGGGGTAGGGCATTCAGTATAAGAGTGATACAATTGGATCAGAGTATGGGGAATGGATGTTGTTCATACTTGAACTTCTATATTTTCAAGTTAGTTATAAATTTAATATTACAATTTAAAATATGTCTATATCAGTTGATTCAGTCTATTTAAATTTACATACAAACCTAGTATGGGGCTCCACCTTTACTTATAAACTCAGTATAGGGGTTCCACCTTTACTTATAAACCTAGTGTGAGATTCCAATTTTTCCATCTTGAACCTATTGTAGGTTTTTGATGAGTTAAATTAGAGTGAAATTTATTTTCTACACCTCTCAAAGCACTTATCTTTCTTCATGAGGGTTCGGGCATTTATCTTTTCAACCCATGATTTTACACATTGACACCTGCCTTGGGAAATAATCACCCTAGTCTATAATAATTTAGAGGGTGACGTGGTTCACTTAATTACAAGTGTAATCCTTCATTTGTCTTCAAATTTCAAAATGTTTGATTGATCTAGTTTATTTCAGATTTCATATCATGTGTGGGCATTTTTGGTTGCATTTTTTATAGCAAGTTTGCATGCATAAATTTATGCACTTGGCACTTTATCCTAATGATAAAGTGTGGTTACACACTAAGGTAATAAATTTATTAATAATTTTAACTTTCCATTTTTAATATTAGAATAAAATTGGTAGAGTTTTTAGACACATAAATCATGTATTATAAACTTAACAGTGTCAATCTTGAACTATCTTTATCATACATGACTTGTGTGTACATAGATGAATCTCTCCCACATTCCTTTCTAGCCATTCACATATCTATAATAAAAACCTTCCTAATTTTATATCGATCACCTATAATAATTCCCTACTCTCTATCTAATGTTCTTATTATATTAATTAGAATATTTCTTGATCATCAAATCATTATTTCCTACTTTATGGACATCTCTAGTCACACTCATATGGATTTGATTTATAGAAACTATCTACCTATACCAGATCTATATGAAAGCCTTATAGTAGTTATTTTAACAAATTAAAATCTTTCTTATAGGTCAACCCATACATTTCACATGTTGGTGAAGGAAAAAATCACCCAAAGAGTCAAATATTTATACACATTAGGCCTAAGCCTATTCCCATCTAGCAAGCATCTATCTAACACCAACCAAGACATCATTTATGCATCTTCACATTTAGAGGAATTTTACAAAAGATTAAAAATAAAAAAATTACTCATAGGAGTACACCCTAACCAAGCCTAAAACATTCTGGACAAGTTTGCATTTTATCAAGTGTCAAAATCTAAGTTACAGATTGAATTATTACTAAATGATCATTATTGCATAGATACACTTGACCAAGATAATTATGTATAGTTTGAGCCCTCTTCAAAGTATTAGAAACTTAGGTAGCACTCAGCCACTCAGTAATGGGTGGTTAGGGTCATCTCAAACCACCTTTTATAATTCATTCTTTAGGTAAACCTAGTGTTGATAGTGGAGTTAGGGTTTCAATGTGATTTAACCTATTTGGGGATATTAGTGTATTATTCCTAATTTAGTTAAAGGGTATGAGTAGTAAAACTAGTAAATAAATATGCAATAATTAGGCTACTAATTTTTGTAAATTAAATTTTTATTGTTATCTTTTTTAAAATAGTAATAAGAGGTAGAAAATAAGACTTAGCTGGAAACTAAGTGATATGGTTGAGATGGAGTCTAAGATTCACTATGAAGGACTAAGACACTATCATAAACAAGGATATGACATTCATTTTATGATTGGATAAGAGTGGCACCAATTTTTTAGTCTATCTTTTCCATTTTTGTTTAGGATATCTGAGCTTTTTGAGTTTTATTCGTTATGCTTGTGTGACCCTGTATATGAAGTTTCAATAGCTAGAAGTCTATAGAGCTCCTTGTAGAGAAGATTATCTCTTCAAACCCTATACTCCATTATGATTTGATTAATTTAGAGAAAGAGGGAAGGGGTTAGTGTGTGTAAGATTCACTGAAGGTTTATCCACACCCATTGTGTGGGCACGCTACCTACATACCAATACCTTAAAGAGAGATCAAGCCATATGTAGCTCTTGCACTTGATGTGCTTTGTGAAATAAAGTGTATGAATATGCAAAATTATAAATTAGATGTCTTTGAGGTGGTTAGGGACTAGTGTAAGTATTTGAATAATCTTTTAAGTGTATTGGTTGGATGTATGCAAAGAATAGCGAAGATTGTTTTAGTACTCTTGTTTGCTTAGTGATATTTTCCAACCTTTTCCAAATGATCTTTGAATGGGATTTTATATGGATTTATTGGTCATGGGTTGAATGTACTCAAGTTAGGCCAACAAAGAGAAGGATGGGGAACTAGAAGGAACAAACCATTGGAGTCAAAAATGCACTTGGATAAGAGCACTGAAAGTAGATAGGAATGGCACCAGTGCTATAGTCCAAGTGTGGTGCTATTGTCCTAAGTTGATGGGGCTTGGGGGATGGATTAGTCATGGAAAGAGGGGTCTGGTTCAGTTGAGATCAAGTCTAAAAGGTTACGAACAACTAGGAATTAATAAATAATATGCTTATAAGGGTCATGAGAGAAAGCAAGAGGGACTTATGGGTTGGGTATCACAAGCCACACTCAAGTTACCATTTTTTGTATTTTATATGACTACATTTCCCCCCCTTTATTCTAGTGATGTAACAAAGTAAAATACTAGGATAATGGAAAAATAGAAAGTGTACCTGAACTTACCTACAAGGGTGAAGGTATTGAAGTTGTGTGATGTTGGATGTGCATAGAGAGCACGTTGTGAAGTGTGAATATGCAAAAAAACAAATAGTAGATTAATTTTTACTAGATACACTATATATAAAATAAGAATGTACAAATTTGGGTAAGAGAGAACGAGGAAGAAAAGAGAATGAATACACCTCACTAGATACATGGACAAATATAAAACTTGTTGTGATGTTGAGTGATGCTAGATGATGTTTTGTAATGTTGGATGATGTTGTACCAAAAGTAATATCACGAACAAAACTAAGTGCTCAATTCCTCAGAAGTGGCTCAAGAATGCAAAGGTTGGCCCTTTGGCTCCATCATCACCCACTAAGTAAATATAGGTGGTCATGAATGTGTTAATCTATGTTTGGACTATGTGTCCAATCCCTCTAAGTAGGTGGCTCAAGAATACAAAGGCTAGATAGTCCTTTAACTCCATCATTGCTCCATGAAGTGAAGCTATGAACTGATACTAGTATGAAATGTGTGTCATATGAGATGGCTCATAAATCCCATGAATGTACTATGATCTAACAACGTTGATATGGATAGTTGAATGTATAATAAAAATTAGGCCACTCTTGGCCACTCTGAAAGATGGAGATTAGGATTGTATCAAGACCACTCTGAAATTGGTGCACTAGGCTTATATGAAAGCCACTTCAAAATGTGGAATTTAGGCTTGTATGAAATCCACTCCAAAATGATGTCAACCACCTATAGATGGAATAAAGCATGCAACTTTTAAGAATGCCTAGGTAATGCTAAACTCATAAAGAAAATAAAATAAATATGCCACACACATTGCCCCCAATCACTAGTGTCTAAAACATGGATTTTGATCTGAAAGTTATACCAACTACCATATCTAAAATTGGAAGTGAGATACATCATTCCATGCATGATGTCCCTTATATTTGTATTCTCTGAGAAAAAGTGTATTGAAAACTACTAATTATAAACTAGTCTAACTATGCAAAATTGTAGTTGAACCTACTTTTCTACCTGCTTTTGAAAAGTTTCATTTTTTCATTATTTGGATAGGAGTGCCAAAAATGGATAGAAGTGGCACTGACACTATAGTCCAATCTCGGTGATGTTATCCTAAGCTAAATCTGATGATTGTTTTAACATTTTCACTATTTGCCTAGTCTATTTTGACTGGTTTGATATCTAGTTGCTATTTTGGGTTTTCTAAAAGTTGTATTTTTGACTGTTAGGAGCTCTGATCTATGTGATAAAACCCCTATTTATTGCCCCCTCGTTTGAGGGTAGAAATGAAGACCCTGCAATGATGAACCTTAGAAGAAATAGCCCTAAAAGTGTGTTATGTTAGAAAGATTCATGATATAACAATGATAATCGATAAGATATCTCAAGATAAAGCATGGTTTGTATTGAGAGATTGTTAGATCAATGGGGGTATGTCTAGATAGATATAATAATGTAATAGCATGTGTGAAGTACTAAACTAGAACTAGAAGTCTGATTAGTTTTTAGTTGTTAGTTATTAAGGAGGGATGGAACATGATGTCCATCATGGCATCCAAGAAAGTAAGGGAATGCATTATGTGGATCATGGCATTGCAAAAAATTGAAAAGTAATCAAGAAACAAGCATATAAGGTAAGAATCAAGAAGCATACAAGAGTGGCCAAGGGACAAAGAAAAAAAGGGACATGGGTACATGTCACTCAAACTACAAAGCAAGCATATAAGGAATTTTAAAATTCCATATATATATATATATATATATATATATATAAAGCAAGGTTGGCGTGAAAGCCACAATCACATAGAAGAGTAAAGGCAAAAGAAATTGGCAAATGTCCTAAGGCACACACATGAATAGAAGCAAAGGACATTGGCAAATGCCCTAAGGCACATACAAGAGACAAAAAATGAACTAAGAAATGTAATCACATCAAACTATGATAAACAAAAAAAGAAAGCATGTGAATGCTAGAAATACAATCACATCTAATTAATCAAAGCAAGAATGTGAAAGTATGCAAGACATGGTAGTACAAGACTAGGTATATGCTAGGAAATACATAAGTGTTATATACTAGTGAGTGTCGATAGAGTAATTTGTGTAAGCTAGTAAATAATGTACATCAATATGATAACTAGAGTGTGTGGTGTAGGAATGACATAACTTGGATGGTGTAGTCATGTAGAAGATTCTCCCAATGGGTACTTATATCAAAGTATGTCTCAAATGTAGTAGGATGTTCCCTCAATGGGTATAGTGAAGCAATAAAAGTGCTAGATGTCACTTCACACACTCAAAGAAGATCAATTGAAGCATGGTAATGTAGATAAATTGACAAATAATAGCATAGAACAACAAATGTAAGTCTAGAATAGTAGTAGAAATGTAAAGCATGGATAATGCATACAATCAAAATGTTTTGATATTTTTGAATTATTTGAATGTTTTTATATTTTGAAATGTTATATTTTTTTTGGAATTTTGACATATTTTGAGCTATGTACAATCAATCATAGGAATATTATGTATAAGAAATTTGAAAAGAATCTATATACAATTAATCATAACAAGATTATGTACAAGGAAATATGAAAAACTATGTACAAGTAAATATAATAAAGCTATGTAAAAACATTTTTAAAAAGGCTAAATACAAGCATGTGAATAAAGCAATATGTACATGAAGACATAAAAGACAAGGCTGGAGGGGGTAAAGGTTCCAAGGGTGGAGATTGCTAGGGACGGAGATGGAGGAAGGGATCATGACCATCATCAAATGCCTCAAGATCATCATCATAATTATCATCATATGTTGTAGAAGTTGTGTACATGGTGTCATCCTATCGAAGGAGAAATGAAGGTTGCTCTAGTGGTGGAGATGTTAATTCTCCTTTGGGACATTTAATCTGATAGTAGATTGTTTTAGTGGAAGTGGTAAAACTAGTGCTAGTGGTGTTGTAATATGAATAATACCCTGATTTGTAGTTTATCCAATCTCTATTGTAAAGTTGTACATGAGTTTGTATCATGGCCTATGATCCTATGAAAAAGACAAAATGGGAGACCATCCTGCTATGATCATCTGCTAATAGATCTATGTCACACTATAGGTAATTTGATTAATCCATGATCAAGTAACATTTGTAACATAATCTATGGTCGATGTTGTGTGCTACCTGCCTAAATATAAATGACTAGCTCTATATCCATAAAGGTAACCATGTGAACTGTATGTGCTGAGTGATCTATTTATTGTTGAAAATGTGGAGTATATTCTATGAGTATAGTTCAAGATGTTAAGAGTGATGTAGGATGTATGATGAGAGCTCTAGATCATCTCGGTACTCTCTTGGGCCTACTGGTGTAAAGCTTAATCCACACAAATAGTCATTTGTGAGTGTGGGTGTTGTATCATCATCTGAAGAAGCCTAGGAATCTATATCAATATCATGTATATATGGTAACTTATAATTTACCACAAGGGTAACTATAATATGGGAGTCTCATCAACTATAGTAGTAGAAGACAATGGTGTTGTGAGAGTGGTTATAACTGATGGAGTAACTATATTTGTATAATCAACTAGTACTACTAGAACTATTGTCAATAAATGTATAATTATAACAAGTGTGAGAATCATGACTGATGGAGTAGATAGAATGGTTAAAGCCACTATGACTGGCTAAATATCTAGAGTTGAGGACACAACTGTAAGTGGAGTGTAATAAGTGCTAGTCTCTCCAACCTCATATGTGTGTATCTGATCAAGAAAAAGGCAATGAGGTTGTGGTTGAACTGTGATATGAGGTGTCCCATCTGGTGAAATAGTCAAAGATGACTCTATAGTTTAAACATATTTGAATGGCTGGTTATCTGTTGGACATGTGTATAAGTATCCTTCATGGAGAAATTTAACACATCAGTGAAGAGTAGAAGGAACTACCACCATAGCGTTATTCAAGGTCATCCAAGTAAAAGATTATAATGAAGAGGACCTAGCATGACCTGGAACTGTGTAGAGAGGGTTTTGGGTCCTACTATGATATCCAAAGTAATGGTACCCAATGTCTATTGTGGTATATCATCAACCCTCTAATGTTATTATATGATGGATACCATATCCACACCCATGGTCTATAAGAATGTAATATTCCATATATTAAGTCCAGAACCACTATCAACTAGATCTCTCTTAACTATGTTGGTTTTGACTTGAGTGTATATGAATAATGGTAAATTTTGAACAATAACTATCTGAGATGGCATGAAATCATGATCAAAATTAATAGCTTCTTCTAAAATTTTTAGCATGTTAACCACTGATGAAAAATAAGAAGGCTCAAAATCAATGGGCATAAAAGTCTGAGTGAGTGCCTGATAGAGAATGTCCTTAAACACATTGGCTTTTTGAAGTAGTTCTAACATGTAAATCTTAGATGGTGTGTTTCTCAATTGATCAGCAATATCATATGCCTTGTGTAGATTTATCTGTGTAGGTGGGTTGGGCTTGGGATGAGAAGGAATAGGATTATTAAGTCTAGAACCACTATCAACTAGAACTCTCTTAACTACGTTGATTTTGACTTGAGCTTATATGAATAATGGTAAATTTTGATCAATAACATCTGAGATGGCATGTCATCATGATCAAAAGTAATAACATCTTTTAAAGTTTTTAGCATGGTAACCACTGATGCAAAATAAGAAGGCTCAGAATCAATGGGCATAGAAGTCTAAGTGAGTCTCTAATAGAGAATGTCCTTGAACACATTGGCTATTTGAAGCAGTTCTAACATGTAAATCTTAGCTACTGTGTTTCTCAATTGATCAATAATATCATATGCCTTGTGCAGATCTGCCTATGCAAGTGGGTTGGGCCTGGGATGAGAAGGAATAAGAGGGTGTTGGGGCTCTTGAATAGGTGGAGGAATCACGGTGGCACATTGAGTAACAACTCTAACCACATTATCTACTATCCATTTAAGACTAGTAGTAGCTATGGGAGGAGAGCGAAGATAATCGACAAGTCAAGGTGGTGGGAGGACAAAGGATGTCAACTGGGCTCTCTAGCAATGGGTAGTGACCTGGGGAAGAGAAAAATGGATCATGCAACATGACTCAGCATGGGATAGATGCTCCAAGGGAGGTGATGCAAAAGATATCTTAGCATATTTGATAATAACTTTCTTAACATCATCTGATATTATGAAAAATAAGCATGAAATGCAAAGAATGAAGCTTTGTACTAGCATATGGTAAAATTCATCATTCATGTGCATGATAGGGCCAATGATGGTCTCCTTATTTTTTGCAAGAAATGTAAGAAAAATTTGTAAATAAGTGAGATCTATGTTGGTTTTGATGTGAAATCTGAGTTTAGATGTAAGGTGATATCTTAAAAAGTAGTGGGATCTAGTATATGCAACTAGGGTTTGAAAGATGATTATTTTTAAATTTACTATGAAATTTTAAGATTTAAATTGAATTTCTGAGTGAAATATGCAAGTAGAAAATCAAGAATTTTATTGGAAAATTTGTGATTTAAAGAGACCTAGTAGATGAAACTGGGGTTTGAAAAAATAATAATTTTTTAAAATTACCATTGAATTGTGAAATTTGAAGTGAATTTTTTGAATAAGCTAGTAAAAATTATAAAATTATTGGAAAATTATGGGGAAAATACTGGGACCTAGTATGGGAAACTAGGGTTTGAAAGAAAATTATTTTAAAATTACTATAAAATTTTAAAATTTAATGATAATTTCTAATTTTAGAATGTAGGTAAAAAATCAAAATAATATAGGAAAAATTAGTAAAAAATTTATCCTAAGGTTTGTAGGGTTTTTGTGCACAAATGAAGTAACTCAAGTTCACCAAATGATTTAACTTATTTGAGAATATTAGTGTATTATTCATAATTTAGTTAAAGGGTCTAAGTAGTAAAATCAATAAATAAATATGCAATAATTAGGCTACTGATTTATGTAAATTAAATTTCAATTTTGACCTTTTTAAAATTAGTAATAAGAGGGAGAAAATAAGGCTTAACTAGAAACTAACTGATATGACTGAGATAGGGTCTGATATTCACTGTGCAGGACTGGGACATTATCATAAACTAGGATATGACATTCATTTTATGATTGGATAGGAGTGTCAAAAGTGGACAAGAGTGTCACTAGCATTGTAGTCTACCTTTGTCGCTATTATTCAAGAGATCTGATCTTTTTGTGTTTTGTTCGCTATGCCTATGTGACTCTATTTGTGAAGTTTTAACAACTGAAAGTCTGTATATCTCCTTGTAGAGAAGATTCTCTTTAAACCCTATACTCCATTATGCTTTGATCAATTTCAAGAAAGAGGGGAGGGGTTAGTGTGTGTAAGATTCACTGAATGTGTATCCACACCCCTTGTGTGGACACACTGCCTACATACCAATACTCTGAAGAGGGATCAAGCCATGTGTAGTTCTTCCACTTGATGTACTTTATGCAATAGAGTGTATGAATATGAAAAATGCTAAACTGAATATGATTGAGGTGGCTAGGGACTAGTGTAAGGATTTGAATAAACTTGTAAGTGTATTGGTTGGTTGTATGTAGAGAATAGGGAAGATTGTTTGATTAGTCTTGCTTGTATTCTTACTTGCTTAGTGATATTTTCCAACCCTTTCCAAATGATCTTTGATTGAGATTTTATAGGGATCTATTGGTCATGCGTTGAATGTACTTGCATTAGGCCGATAAGGAGAAGGATGAGGAATCGAAAGGAATAAACCATTGGGGCCAAAAATGCACTTGGACAGGAGCACTGAAAGTAGACAGGATTGGCATTGGTGTTATAGTCTAAGTGTGGGGCTATTATCCTGAGCTGATAGAGCCTAGGGGATGGATTAGTTATGGAAAGAGGGGTCTAGCTCATCTTGGATCAAGTCTGGAAGGCTACAGATGATTGAGAATCAGTAAAAAAGATGCCTATGAGGGTCATGAGAGAAAGCAAGTACCAATTTTTGCATTTTATATGACTACACAATGTGAAGGAGAAAAAATTCAGGACTTATGTACAGTAGCAAGCTTATAATATTACACAAAAAAATGGTATAAAAGTAGGCATAATGATCTATATTGGAATAGTTTAGTTCATCTTATAAGGATGCTTTCAGTAGACATTAGATGCCTTCAGTTTTTCATAGGCATCCATCTTCTTCTAGATTCATCCAAATAAGTCCAAATAGTAGGTTTTTAGATTTAAGTGACTCGTGATGTAATTTTAGTCGATCTTGCCATCTACACATTGTTTTAGACTCGAACAAAATAATAATAAGCTAAATACCCTAATTTTCTTAATCATTTTTATAAATAATAAAATGCAATTGAACATCTAATTTTACACACACACACACACACACACATATATTTTGAATATTCATAATTTTATACTTATTTAAATTATTAATTCAAAATAAAATAAAACAATATTAAACCCGTGAAAATCTAGTCTTAACAAAAATAAATTTCTTTCATTCAAAGAGAAAAGGTGTGGCCCACTTATCAAAACTATAATTATTTCAACCAAATTGAACAAATTTCATCAAAAATATTACATGTCATTTCAATATCCATAAAATTAAACATTGCAAACCCTCATTATCTATGGAATTAATGCCATTTCTCGAAATGAAATTGAAAGCCACTTTTTATAAAACGAGATCACTCTTTTCAATGAACCAAGAAAATAAAGTAACAACTTTAGTTTCACAATATAAAGAAACTATTTATCGCATATTCAAACGTCATTTTATAATAGAACAAATAAACATGTCTTTATTTCATTTTTTATCTTCATATCAACATTATTCAAAGAGTGATCTTGTCAAAAAAATATTGGCATGGCCTCAATGAAGACTTCTAACATGTATTTGGTTTATTAGCTTGCAACGTGTTTTCATCAATAGGATGACAAAAGTTACTGATCATCAAATATGGAGCAAAATAATCTAGACCAATGTTATGAATGATAAGTATTAAGTTTCATATATATTATAGAACATAACAATATTTTAAAAATTGTCATGTTGTATAATCTATATGAAACTATTAAGTTTTGATCATTTCAAGTTTCATAGAATTTTTAATTAAGTATAAAATCAAAAAAATAATTAAAATGTAATTTAGATTCCAACATAACATTTAAAAAGAATGAAATTTGGCCCTCACAAGAGTAAATTGTGTTAGTCAAAAAATAAGAACAAAATTAAAGAACAAGTAAAAAAATTAAGAATAGTGTAAAAAAATTCAATAACGGACTTGTCTCTCCTTGATAATGCATTAGTCACTATATTATCATTTCTTTTCTTTTAGATGATCTCAAAGTCATATCCCAACATCTTTGTGAGCCATTTTTTATTCTTTAATTATAACCTCTATCCTAAGAATTATTTTAGACTATCATGATTTCTCTTCACCTTAAAGTATCTACCTGTCAAATACAGTCTCCATTATTTGATTGCATGAAGTATAGACATCATTTCCTTCTCATAAATGGGCTTAAGAAAATTATTACCCTTAATTTGGTGACTCTCATATTCAATAGCTTATCCTTCTTGCGTGAGTATCGCCCCCATGCCATATCATGAAGAATCACATTCAACAATAAAAGTTTTTAAAACATCTAGGATGGATTGAACTAGAGTGTTGCACATGGCCTCCTTCAGCTTCTCAATTGCCCTAGTGGCTACCCCATTCTAATGGAATGAGTCTTTCAATAAAGGTTTTATTGGTTCTGCTATTAAGTTTTTACAAATCAATGATAGTAACTTGTGATCCCTAAGAATCACCATATGTTCTTGAGGGTTCTAAGCACTTTTCATTTGACCATGGCCTTGATCTCGTGAAGTTCCACCTATATGCCTTCATGGGAAATAATATGACCAAAGTAATACACGTCATTACTCGCTTGGAAGGATTGGTAATAGCTAATGTTGTTTCATAATTTTTAATAATCGATTCACATGTTGCAAATGTCCATCCCATGTTTTCCTACATATTAAGATATCATCAAAAAATATCTAGATGAATTTCTAAACAAATGTCTAAAATACATCATGGTATACAAATTTTAAGATGTCACTCAAAAGCACCAAGATATCATCAATTACTAGAATTAAAAGCTTATCTTTGATGGTGAACTTTTTGAGTTCCTTATAGTCTAATCACATGCATCATGTGTCATCCTTCTTATGCACCATCACCACTAGGCAAGAATAAACACTATCTATGTTAGATAATACCCATCTTGAGCATCTCTCATACCATTTTCTTAATCTCACTCTTCTATACATATGGCTACCTAAAAGGTTTGATGTTTGGTTGTTATATCTATGACACTTGTTGAATAAAATTATCATGATCCATTTTGGGTGATAGTCTTTTGGAATATCTTTAAAAATTATTAAGTTCCTTTTAAAAATTCCTTGTAGATCTGGCAGTGTAGGCACCTTTGTTGGTTATGTTTCTAATGAAAACAAATACCACAAACCCATTCACTCCATTTTAAAGAATATTTTGTGTTTGATGAGAGATAACCAACTATGGGAACTTCTCATGTATCCCATGTAGTTCAAATGTCCGTCCTTCTAAATGAAAACACATGAATAGTTCATGGAAATTCAACTCAATGATTCCCAAGATAATGAGCCACAAGATTCCCAAAAAAATGTCTACTCTACCCATGGTAATTATGAACATAGGGAAATCTAGCAAGTAGCCTCCCATGATGATTTTACTACTATGGCATTGTCATATAATTTTTGAGCTAGATAAACAAAATAGCTCAAGTGAGTAACAAACTTATTGTTGATAAAGTTGTGAGTACTTCTCGATTCAATCAATATTATCACCCTCTATTTTTAGGAAACCCATTACTGATGGTTTATGGGATGATAATACCTAAGTGCATGGAAATAAGAGGTTTGTGGGTATCTAGTGACTCTTCATTTGGCTCATCAACAACCTCTAATTATACTTACTCATCCTCTCTTCTTCATTGGTGCCATCAATGCAGAATAAGTTCTTTTGAGCAATTTTATGTCCTCAACTAGATTTTGTGTCACTATTAAAATATAACCATTTTTCCATTTTCTCTTCAATTTGCTGAGAAGCAAAGTTGATAAGCAGTTAGAATGATGGTTTTAGTGTGATTTGATTTCTTATGCTCATGAAGCTCTACCTTTTGTTGGCCAATGTTATTTCCTTTGCCTTATGTGCCATGATAATAAAATCAGATATAGTAAGTAGATTAATGAAGTTTACCTCATGTTGGATGTTATCCTTGGGTCCCCCAAAAAATTGGTCACTCAATTTCTTATTCATGGTCATCTCCACTCACAAGGACAGATTCTATAATTATTGAATATAATCCTTAACTGATTTTGTTTGTCCCAATTTTGCTAACTAGCTAAAATAATTCTTCATCACACTATTTTTATAGTACATCTCTAACTCTTCAATAAAAATTGGTTAGGTGACATTAAGATTCTTATTCTTCTTTTGAGTAGCCATAAATATAAAATGAATTTATCAGGTTCTAAATGCAAGGATGTAATTTGACCTTATATATATGTGTGATCTATTGTATATCAAAAAAATCATCCATTTGGTTGATCTAAGTGACCGAATCAATCATATCAAACTTACGCATTTCCACCTTTACTAGTGTGTTATGAGGCCCCAAATTAGAACCAACTAAGGGCTAATGTTACACTATATTTGGAATTATATTTTTCTAACAAGAAGATCCACCATTAGTGGATTGTGTAGTGATGAATTATGGTCAATATTTTTAAATTTATTACAAGGCCATAATTTTATTGAATGGATGTATATGATACTCAAATCATTTAATATATTATCAAGATATCCTTGATTGGCCATTTCATATTGTATGTTGTGAATATTGTAATCGATTTTTCTCACTCTATGATCTATCGAAAATAACCCTATAACAAAATATTCAATATTCCAATCCCTGAATCCATCTCTTCTTTATAAGGAATTTTGATTGGAATGATGAAAACATTTCCTTGACCTCTAGTGTGTGGTCCTTCCATAAAAATATTTTAGGGACTAGATTTGAGAGTTTAGAGTTTAGAGTTTAGGTTTAGGGTTTAGTTTTTAGCATTTAGATTTTAGAGTTTAAAGTCCAAGGCTTAGGGTTCATAGTTTAGGGTGTAGGGAGCATTCTTGACTATGTTGTATTTTTTAATTTTTTTTATCTATATGTATGTCATTTATTTTTCACACCACATGGGAAATGTTGATTTGATACTTAGTGGATATAGCTTTGTAGCATGATTGTATGTGATATCATGGTTTAATATTTTGTCTCTCATGTTCTATATATATATATATATATATATATATATATATATATATATATATATATATATATATATATATATATATATATATATAATTGCATCTAATGTAAGGAGATATAAAAATTTGATAAACACAAGATGCACAATGATATTTTGATAAAGAAATCAAATTTATATAAATAAAACAAATCTAAAGCAAGCATAAACTTTGCAATGAAAGTAATCGATAATAATAATAAAATATAACATAGGAAATATAATTTAAAAAATAGTGGATGTGAAAATAAATATTTAAAAAAATCCAATGTAAAATAGATTAAAAACCAATTTTAATCAAATAAAATACATGTAACCCATGAATAAGTCATAAAGATGGTTCTAACACATCCAATGAAATTAGTTATTAGAAATATAAGGTAAATAAAGGATGTGCATATAAGTATGGAATGATCCCAATATATTAAATATAAGTATATATATCAATCATTGAAGGCAAACATGAGATGCAAAAAATTAGAAGCCAGGAAAGGAGTAAACACCAAATCAATGTTTATGTTAGAATGTCTCATAGAAAAGCGTAACAATCTAAAGCCATCACTAAAATGATAATTTGAATTTGATGGGAATTTTTTAGGAGGGATTGGTTTTATTTCATATTGTCTTACCATACAACACATAAACTAGAAATTTAAGAGTGTGATAATCATAGCTATGTGTCAAATTTAAAGAAAATAGATAGATAAAGAGATAATAAAGAAGAGAGAGGTGATAAGATAGCAGTTATATCTATCAAGGGGATATTGAGAATGATAATATGGATACATAAGGAGGAAATATGGTATAGAGGTGATGTGTAAATCCTTAGTGAAGGAAAGATACTCTAATCAAGTGAGCAAAGATAAGATATTTCAATACCATGGATCTTATAGAACCCCACCTATAAATCACATAGATTGGGATAACAAGTGAAGTATAAAAATCATTCCATGAAGTCTAAATTCATGAAAATTAAAAGTATCCTACCTTCCCACAACATTTTCCCTACTCCTCAGGACTTTGATGGAACCATTGACCACTATAGTAGGAACTTGTGTCAAAAAGTAAGTGTCACTAATGATTTATAAGTAAATACCATACCTAGGTCTATTGGCCTAACACCACAATGGACCTCTACTTTATCATGAGCCCAACTATGGAGTTTCAGAGTCAACAAAGATAAGGGTTGTGTTAAATTATATAATCACATCTTTTGGAGTGATTTTGACTTTTGAAAGATATTTTGTCTTTAGAACTTGCATTTTTTATTTTTATTTATTGTTTATTTTTCTTTGATATCTTGGATTTTTAATTTTATGGATTTTTATATTTTCTTCCATATAGATTTAGAAAACCAACAATGGGAGCTATAGATGACTAACATAATAGAGCTTACACCTAGCCACTAAATAAGAAAACTTAGGGACAAAGAAGCTTAGACATTACTAGACTTACACTTTAGAAGAGAGTCCAATCTCATCTTCAAACCAAGTTTGCCTCAAGTGAAAGATAGGAAAAGGAAAGATATAAATCCTGACATATCCACAAAATGTAAGGTGATACAATGAATATATGTTAGTAGTTGATCACAATAAGAGACATATTTTCTTAACACATATTAGACATAAATGGATCTATAAGTACATGAGAATATAATTCAAATTGCATAAAAAGTGCATAAAGGATAGGATTATCCCATAAATGGAGTTGTTATAAATGGACATAGTAATGTCACTAGATAAGGCCATGTAAACCTACAATAATTCTATCACAAACAAAGACAATGATAAACTCAGAGGGGGGAATATAGTCCCAAGGGGGGAGTAGATAGATCCAATAGGCAAAGATAGTAAAAATAAGCTACCAATAATTCTAAAAAGAGTCAATGGCTAAATAAACCCAAGAGGTAAATAGTGATAAAAAGATGCTGCCAAGGAGTCTAAAAAGAGTCAGTGGTAAAATAAACCCAAGAGGGAAATAAAATAAGGTGCTAAAATATAAATAACATGTTATAGGTCCAATAAAGAGAAAGAAATAATCAAATTCTAGAATAGAATAAATGATATCCAAGAAATGATTAATTATGAAGTATATAGTAAGTAATGTCTTAGAATCTCAATACATGTATCATCAATCGCATCATACATATCATGTTGTATCTGACGCCATGCCTTAAGTATGATCTCTTATAAAATATTTGAAGGACACACATGAACAACCTTGTGAATAGCTTTGATAGATAAAGTAAGAGTTCTATAATTGGGGAGACATTAATCCTCCAGCTATGAATAAGGTAAAATGGGAAGGAAATATTTCATCCTAAGAGGTGGTTCTAGTTGTAGGGGAGGTTATTCCTCTATCCTTTAAACATGATGTTATGGTCACAAAGGAGCCTAATTCCCCTACCTCTAAAAATTATAGATAAGATATTAATAATACCTACACTCGTCTTTAGAGTGAGAAAGAGAATCATGCCAAAAATAATAATTATCCCCTTTCTTGGGGATGTTTGTGGGAGTTATCTTTAGCAGTGGCACATTTGACCAAAGATGAGAAGGCATTGCATTATTATGAAGTGTCTTGAAATATTGTTGTGGACTTAATGTAATGGCCTCATCAAACTATAAAAATGTTATTACAGTGCTCTACACTTATCCGCATAATTGGTATGACACTTGTGCCCAATATAATTATGCTCCTCATTCTTAGGGATATATATGGGGTTTGTATTTCAATAAGGCATATCTAGTTAAAGATGAAACTTTACAACCTTGAGATGAAGTACATCCAAATATTTTCAAATGTCTTGATAATTAGTTATAAAATGAGAATAAGTTCGATAAAAATCACAAAAACACCTAAGCGGAGAAGATGAACACAGTGGTGGAATATCCATAGGAAGATCTTTTCCTTATGACTTTTTCCACTCTTAGTGTCTCAATATGCCCTATAGTTCTGAACCATACACCTTGAGTCATTTTTAAAGGTACAAAACTACTTTGGATGATGATAACCTAAATTTTTTATTGAAAGACTCAGTGTTGGTGAGTGTGGTGCCAAAGCTAATATTTTTAGAGGAACAATATTATACATGTGAGCTAGGAATTTGACTCAAGAGAGGATGGTTAGTATCGTGTTAGTTTCAAAATTAAAAAAAATGAAAGAAACACACTAACTAGCATAACATCTATAGGCCTAGACACTAGGGAGAGCGTAGTTAACAAACATGAATAAAACACACAACTAAAATGCAAAAAAAAACTTCTTTTTTTTACCTTCTTTGGATGCTCCAAAATACTTTTTATAGTGGCTTGCTCAGTTTGTGCTCATGAAGTCTTCATCAGAGGAGGCATGGCTATCTCCTCTTCTCCTTGGCACCTTATGGCATGTGGCTTAGCTTGGCTTGGCTTGGCTCAATATTTGGGCATAATAACACTAATTTGCATGAGGCTCTAAAGCCAATTTGGCATGTTAAATTTTCATTATCCAAGCTTCTTGAAGATATTTGAGCATAATAACTTTGCACCAAAATAGCTTAAAATTCATGTGGCAAGGCCTTCTATTTATAGATTTTTTATAAATGGCTAGAATCAACCTGAACCATCCATCTCAAGATTGAGATGTGTGGCTAAGGATTAATCCAATTATGTAATTAAAAATCCATAAATAGGTTCATCAATATTTGGGATAAAGGAGCAATTAAGAGGCATGGAGGGCATTGATGAGGCATGAAGGGTCTTAATGAGGCATGGGAGACCCATAATCTTGATATTTTATGCATAAAACCTTGAAGATATTTTATTTAGACATGTTATGTTCATCTTTATTAGCTAAATATTCAAAATTTTAATGAATTCATGGGATAGCTCATTATATGATTACTTAAATTTTAAAAAGTTATCTAAGTTGTTTTTAGGTAAGTCATTATATTAGAATTCTTGGACCAATGCATTCATTAAGCCTTCTAATTCAGTAATAAATATAGACTTGAGTTTATTGTATCATTATGAAGCATCACTTGTTAGGGTTTTGGTAGTTATTTTTCTAGTTTTAAAGATATTAATTTTGAGCCACTCCTTATAGAGATTCACAAAAGCTTTAAGATACAAAGAAGGATTGATATATCCAAAATAGGTGATGGTGTGAGTGGTTCTGAAAATGTTTATGGTTCCACTATGATATGTTAAGGGTTCATTTTATAGGTGTCTGATGACTGTGTTTCAAATTAAAGGTTGAAGGATGAGATTCCCAATACTTTATTTAAGAGGGGGAGGATAGGATGCATTGATTTGGCAATCCCTATTGGATTTTTTGTTATTTATTTTTCATTTTAAAAGTTGATGTTGCATTTACATGAATTTTTTTAAACTTTTTCATTGCATATGAGCCATTTGATTCAAAACCTACATCATTACTTGAGTAATTTCAAGTGTCTTTTGACTGGTTTGATATGCTTGAGTAATACTAGATACATGAACATTAGTGTTGATATCAGAACTTTGATTTGGGGCACTGAAGGTAGCATTGACCATGCTTATTATTGTGTTAGGTATAGTATAAGGAGGAGGATTTGAGGAGGCCATAAAATGACTTTCACCAAGTCATGTAGGAAAACTATGTTTAAAACGAATTTCAAGAAAGAAAGACATCATGATCACTTGAATTTATTCAAGGGGTTTTCCTACATGTTCGAGATATTATTGAATGTAAAATTTCATTTGATGAGTTTACTCTAGATGATCTTAAATTTCACCCTCATAATCACATTCTACATCGGGTTCTTTCTACCCCTAGATTTGATGTAAACATTAGAATTAAGATTAACACATTGGTTTATTGTCATATAAATATTGAAATTGTTAAAAGAATTTTATTAAGAAATGGAAAAATTGTATGCATAATAATTTTTATTTTTGTTTCTAGTGTTACTCATGGACATAGAATTAGGATAGTGAGATTGATATCTTTGGAAATTTCCAAGTTCTTAGTCAAATTCGCTTTGGTCATTAAGGAACTCCATTGTATGAATGAAATGATAACCTTTAGGGATGTTGAAGGAAAAAAATTGGAAAACAATGAATGTTTGAAAAATTAGGAGATATAATAAGCTATAAAGAGAAAAATATGAATGGGTTCATTATAGTTTTATGATGGTGAAGATGATGTGATGAAAAATCAAGAGAATAGAATTTGACAAGCAAAGGATTCTTGGTAAACGGATAATGATAAGAATTTAGAAAAGAGTGAATGTGAAAATGACTCAACACAATGATGGGGTAAGATTCACATCATGCTCACCACAATGTATGTGGGATGAATACAGTCGGTAACATAAATATCCTATAACATAGGAAAATTAAGAATACCATACTAAATCTAGCATACATACATATATGCTACATTGCAAAGTAAGGCAAGGATAAAAACAAGAGTTGTCTTAAAAAAGAGCATATAATTAAGAAGCCTATGCAAAGAACTGATAAATAAAGACTATAAAATAGGCAAATTAAAGAGATATAAATTCCATTAGGTGGTAACAAAGAGGTATCTAACCTTAGGATTGTAATCAAAAGGTATCCAAGGATATATTGGCATGAAAAAATAACATAAGCTACCTAAACATGAAGAGATGAACCATATAATACTCTGACATATGCATAGATACAAACCAAATTAAAAAAATAGTTTAGGAATAGGGATTTTTATGTTGGGTTGACTTGTTAACACATCAATCTCCTTCTTGGCTCAAGTGGCACTTTATGAGAGATGTTGTAGGTGAAACTCAAGATGTAAATAAGAAGACCTAAGTATCTTAATTTTATGAATCCAAAGACTAAGGTGTACCTCTTTGGTTCAAATTATCTCCTTAAGACTCAAAAAGCTTTGTGCAAATGTAAACCTCATATATCCTAATTCTTCCTTTTATACTAAAGGAAATTATTTGCACACAAGAAAAGTAAAAAGGTATTGTACTTATATAAAAATGAAATATTAGAACCCTATATACAATAAATAACTCTTTTAAATGTTATACCAAATATTTTGATGATTTCAATCTAGATCAATATGGCATAAAGATTCAAATAAAAAATAGTACTACATCGATCATAGCTGATATAATACAAACAATATAGAAATATATCGAGTGGGGTCAATACATTCAAAAAGGTACTAAAATTATGAAAACAAATATTTTTACCATGGTTGATATTGTATGAAACACATGGACCAAACAAAATTAACTCAGCATTGGCAAGTTAGTTAGGAAAAAGTGTGGAACTAGACAAAAGAGGAAGCAAGTAGGAAAATGAGCACCAAAGGAGACAAGACTGGTCAAATAAAATGATAATAAGTGTAAACAAGTACAAATTTTGATAAAATAACAATCTCTCATATATCATAATGAGTTTTATATTAGATTTAATGCCAAATATCAAAATAAAAAATGTTGAATAAGCAATGAAAAGACTTAACAAACAAAGTTACTATAACATTGAGGTGAGAGATTTGATAAGTGGGGAAACTATCAAATGGATAAAATACCCACACTAGTATTATAAGTCTTGAAATAATGAATATCTAAGTACATAGCAAGAAAAATCTAATAGAAATAGAATGGCCTTCAGGTAAAAGACCATCACAAGGATGCAAGATTGAGATTGTACAACATGAAGAATGAGAGAGAATAGCTCAATAAATATAGGTAGAATGAATATAGAGTTACATGTGCAAGTTTTAGCATTTATATTAAGTGTTTCTAATCCTCTTACAAGTTATGAGGATTTGTGTGACATGTGGGGAGAGGAGTTACGTGTGATATTAATTCATAAATCTAACAAGTGGACAAGAAAAGTGAGTGACACCTCAAAAGCTCAAGATAAAAATCATTTATAAATATAATAAATGCACACACAAATAAGACTTAGGATAAACCTAAAAACCTATAGTGAACTTAAATAATATTAATTCTCTAACACTCCCCCTTAAGCTTAATTTGAGATTACAAAATTGGAGAAAACATTTTACAAACAAGGAAGGGAGTTGAAATTGTATAATACTCCCTCTTAATATAAACTTCCTTCAAGAGGAATTACAATGGATGAGAAAGAAAGAAGAAGAGAAGGTGTCACTAAAAGTCACAAGGATGAAAGTGTGATCACAAAGAATCTTCAATAATCTTCTTCAGATAATGCGTTCAATCTATAATGGAACAAAGATCAACAAGAAGGAGAAATAATCCACAAAACCTACAAGACAAACAAGCTAAAACTAATCTTTCAAGTTAAGTAACTAATATGCCAAAAATACAATCTACATAAATAATGTAATAAATGTAGATGTACAACTAAGCATATTTGAGTAAAGACAACTTCTATTATAAAACACTAATTCATGCACAAAAATAATTTAGCAAAAAAATTCTCTATATAAAACATATTTCCTTTACAACATAAAATCAAGGAATGTAAAAAGAAGATTTAGTTAAACAAAATGGAGACAAAAAATATGTCACTACAAAAAAATATGCATTGATAAGTATTCAAAAAAGCATCACATGAAGACACATCAAAGTCTCTAGAATATACATCAATTTCAGGAATCCAAATAGTTTTACTCTTAGAGGTAGGAGATTTAGTCATTTTTCAAAAATGCAAAGTGTTATATGTGGGTTTACCACAAGATTTGTATGGATGCAATTTTCAAAATTTAGAGATATAATTCCCATGTTTTGCACAATGCACATAATATTTAGCATTTTTAACCATAACATGAGCATTACAAGCATTATAATCAAAATAAGTTGCATTATAAGTCTTTCGATAAGAGAATGATAAGATGTCAAATTTTCTTGAGAAGTAGTTGAATCATCAAAACCAAGATCTTTATAATTTGCATTAGATTTTTTAAAAAATAGATTTCAAAATACCATCTTCACACTTACCAACTGCACCACCTGAATAACCCATATTGTGCATGATTTTTAAGCTGGAATTGATAGAAGTGTTCAAAAAAGTTTTAGGTTGTTTAGAAGTACAATGAGTTGTCATGTGAAAAAAATGCAAAATTATCATTTAGATCATCAAACAAGGATTTGATATTTGTCGTTTGGTTTTGAAATACATTTTCAAGTGCGATAATAAAACTATACAAAGTAAAAATTGTATCATTTTGACATTTAATTGCATGTTTGAGAGCAATAATTTATTCCTTCTGAAATGCAATTTTTGCTTTAAATTTCTTAAATGTTAAGAATAGCACTAATGTAAAAGCCATCTTGAAACAAAAAACATAAGGTATCACAATATCGATGAAGATCCAATCCTTAATAATGCATTTTAAAATGAGATAAAAAGATATAAAAGAAACCTTATTTTTTTTGTTTTTAATGATGTTGAATGTACATAAGGTAAAAAGGATTGAATATGCCACAAAAAGGTAAAATTTTTAAGATATAATTATTTTTATTTAAAAATATTTACCCATGTTTTACCCAAGAGGAAAGTGAATACCTTTTGTTTTTTTTGGTCTTGTGCAGAGTAGACAAACTCAAGGCAAAATAGGAAAAAAGGAAGTAAGTTATATGTGGTGCCAAAATAAAGGGACATAAGTGGAAAAATAATGTGAAGAAAGATGAGGCATTTACAATGAGCTTCCTACAAGTAATGTAACAAAGTTTAAAAATAATAAGAAACACTAAACCATAAAGCATATCAAATTAAAAGTGACGCTAAATGATAAATAACGCTAATGTTTTGTTTTTATATTAAAAAAATGAGATTTAATTTTGATAAAAACTAAACAAAGAAAGAAACCGTAGTTTTAAGTATATGAATATTTAATGAAATATGTCAACTTTATCATATATGGCAAGACAACGTATTACTGTAAGAAAAAAGGCACCAGCGAGGAGAGAATAAAATGCACAAGGTGAAAACTTTCAAAGATTAAAAATATAAAAATAGAACGTAAAGATACCATAACTTGAAAAAGAGTTATCAGAGCTGAAAAACTATAGTTGCAAAGGATAAAATGCAATGTCCCAAAATAATAAAATTATTCTGTTGCAAGTCATAGCTTAAAACTAAGATAATGGTCCAAAAAAGTTGTAACATGAAGCTAAATAAAGGAGGTTATGGGTGTGACAAAAGAGGGCACTCAGCAAGGAGAACTCAAAGAAGGGAGAAACCCAAAATAAAGGGCAACTATTGAATGAAAGAAACCATAGAGTTCAAGGTGAACAACATATGAAGAAACTACACAGAGCAGGTAGCAAATGCTAGGTTGAACCACCACACTCAAAGAAAAAGATAAAATGTAGTAATAAGAGAGAACCTTAGAAAGCAAACACTTCCATATAATCTAAAAGATTTGTTATTTGCAAAAATAGAGGTTTAAAATAGCTATTAAATCAAGACTATTATAATTTTATGCTTGAAGAATTAAAAAAAATAGAAGGGATGAAACCCAAAACAATTATCAAAAAGGAAAAAAATTGCTTCTTCTTCATCTAGAAACTTGCACAAGCCTCAAGAATCCACGTTAAAAATACATAGCTCTGATACCATATTATATTTATTGTCAAAGATCACAATAAAAAACATTGAATAAGCAATGAAAATACTTAAAGAACAAAGTTGCTACAAAGTTGAGGTGTGAGATTTGACAAGTGGGAAAACTTTCAAACAGAGAAAAACCCCACACTAGTATTAGAAGTCTTGCAACAATGAATCTTCAAGTACATAACAAAAATAATCTAAGAGAGACAGAATGGCCTTAAGGAAAAATATTATCACAAAGATGTAAAATCAATAGTGTACAACATGAAGAATGAGAGAGAATAGCTCAATAAATAGAGCTAGAAGGAATAAGAAGTTACGTGTGTAAGTTCCAACATGTGTGTTAAGGGTCCCTAATCCTCTTACAAGTGAGGAGTACACGTATGATGTGAAGGGAGAGGATTTACTTGTGCTAATAAATCCTAAATCCAATAAGTGGACAAGAGAGGTGAGTGACACCTCAAAAATTTAGGATAAAGTGCATTTATAAATATAATAAATACACACACAAATAAGACTTAACATAAACCTATAGTGAACCCAAAGAAGATTAATTCTCTAACATTTACCCATCCTCGATCTCAATACAATTATTTGGATGTGCACTCAAAGATAATGATGTGCCAAAGAGTATTACAAGAAAAACTCTCATTGACTAAAAAATATAAGTGTATATATAATAAACTCCTTGGTTTAAATAACCATCTTGAAACTATGATTGTGGCATGATCGTAGCTTGGTGAAACCCTATATCCTTTCCTTACTTGATCTCATCTATTAACTTTTAATCTTTTGTGTTGTGCATATTCACATCATATATTTTACAATAACAAGTGACACTGATTTGCTTCACACATTGTAACAATAAATAGTTTTGTATCTCATGATCGCCCTTACAAACTTCATAGGACAATGCCAAAGTTTGTGTAATATTATGTATTTAATCCTATGTGTATTAATCTTTCTCTTCATGTGGAATATGAAAATTCATCTTAAAGATGAACTGAATAGACAAATTATTCATTATTCATATGTAATCTTGCTTCTCATTTATTGAATGAATACAATTTTGGTTTGCACCAATTTTCGTTGTTTAATTTTTAAATTCCATACCTACCCTGAAATTATTATTAGAGCATAGGCTCACTCAATTCCTCATCTCCAAATATTCTAATCCATAATTCATCATAGGAATACCATAATTTCATAGACCAACATATTTTACTGGGCTTTGTAAAAGACATAATAAGTCCATGGGGAATCTATTTGGGTTAAAATATAACACATGATTGTAAATCCATTGTCAATTAAGGTGGGTAGATGGTTTTCAGACTCCAATTGATAGTCAGGGGTTATAATGAGGGTGTTTAGGGGAAGTGTCAGGGGAATACCATAGTTGTGGAAGTTTCCCTAGGTTTGAGACTTGTTGCAGTAACCCTCATGCCTCCTACAAGACCAACAATAATTCTAATAGGCCCACTTGGTTGGCTTTGGATAGCCATTCAACCATCTATCCATCTCTCATGACCTATGTCTCTATGTATCTCTCCCAAGCTTCTAAATTTATGACCATACTACCCATTTGTGCATTAATTCACTCTTCCCAAGCGGTGCTCAAACTTGTTTTTTCAAATCTAAGTTTTTTTTTCATTTATATTTATTTTATGCTTTTCATTTGAATCATATATTATTTGTGGATGATTTTTTACTTAATTATATAGTTTTAAAATAAGTCATTTTGGTGCAAGATTAAAAAAAACATAAATTTTAAAAATGCAGTGTTCGGTGTATGTGGTGCCTTTAGTTCAAGTTTACAAGTAAATTTGTCACATTTGAACTACTGCATCCAATGCCTAACATAGTTTCAATAATGGCATTAAAGCCTTTGACTCTATAAATCACCAGTAAAAATGATAAAAAAAATTATTTTCCTATTTTTCTCCTTTACATTCATCTCTATCATTAGATGTAAATCCTAACAGTAATAAATTTTGACTAAATAAGGAAGGTGCACCCACATACAAAGGTTTATCTCTAAGAAAGTGTCATTAATAGGATGAATATTTTTATGTATTGTATAAGTTCCATGTACCACTCTCCTCTCACGTGCTTTAACATTTCTTTCACATACCACTAGGTATATTGAAAAGACAAGTTATTTCTATGTACCAATGGGTATATAATGAGGGTGAGCATATAGATAGGGTCAGTATATGGGTCTAGTAGTACATAGAAAGGGAAACCTATTGTAGTAATAATGAACCAATCCATATCTCATAAATATAAAAATGCATTAAATCAAAATAATAGTTGGCATAACACTACCCAATAAGCACGTCTACTTAGAATGGTGCAAAAAAATTGAGAACACTCTCATCTTCCAAGAAATGTGGTTTGACATTTTTGATGGAGACACACAACCATCTGAACCAATAATAAAAGTATAATCACAAAATTGGAAGAATAAAAATTCTAAGGCATTAGCCTTGATAAGGGCCTCAATTGATGCAAAAAAAATTCTTTGCATACAAGGGTGAAACACACCATGGAAAGCACTAAACAAGTGAAAGGATCTATATGATTCTTATTTAAAATTAGAATACATACAATTTTGAATGAAAAGTTTTAACCTTGAGTTAAAAAATGGTGTTGTAATAAGTGTGGATTTAGAAATATGTGTTATCAAGCATGATGATGGCACAAAAATTGATGTATATATGACTATATTCATAAAATTTGTTCTTCCCATGTATTCTTTGCAAGCAAGTAGTCAATTGAAGACTCACTTTTGATCAACTAGTTGAAAATATGGATGAAAGAGAAAAGGAATTTGAAAGAAAGACTGAAACCATAAGTGAAAATATTTGTTGTGCTCATGAAAAGGGTGATTCTTTCAATAATGAAGGAAATGATAGAGGCTAAGGAAAAAATAAAGGATGGAATAGAAAAATTAGCAAAATCAATGGTTAACATCAAATAAATGATAGACAAATTTTTTTATTCAAATGGTGTGGTATAAAAAATATTAATTAGGCTAATGAAAACAAAACATCATGGGAACAACATTGAGACCTATCAAAAACAAAAATAAGAAAATAAGGAAACAATAAAATCTTAGAATCGAACTCAGCTCAGTTTACAAGTGAATTGGTGGGCGTAGGGAACTCAACATGGGATGATACTTGGCTCCTAGATATTAGTGCCACACAACACATGAATTTCCAAAGGGACTTATTTGAGGAGTTTCATGAAGAATATGTGGTCAGAACAAGTCTGCAACCTACAAGAAAAGGGAAAATTCAATGCAAGTTATCATGGATTTCAAATTTCAATCTCAACAATGTCATATACCTTACTCAAATAAAATGGAACTTATTGTCCTTGGTCCTCATTTGAAAACACCACCACTCCATTTTTATAGATGATAAATTGGTAAAAAACTAAAATAAAATGTGATAATGCAATTGTCTTGACTACAATTAAGGAGGAAAAGTTACTAAAACTTAGAGATGAGCCTTCAATTTTAAGAAATTTTGCTCATCTCTTTGAAGGTGGAATGTCATAAATTGTTTTTTGGCATGATATATTTGGGCATACCAACTATGACAACATTTTAACAACACAAAATAATGGTGTTGTAGTCTTTCCAACTATGCCCCAAAATATTGAAAAATGTGAACCATGTATCTTGGTTAAACATGAAAGAGAACCATTTCAAAAATTAGATTGGAACACTAAAAGGAAATTATAGTTGATTCATTCTTATTTGTCAAAATGGGCCATATAGACATTAAAAGATGTCAAGCTTGATGAAGTTATAAAAATAGGCACTCAAAGTTCACGTATTACCACTTAGAAAATAGACAAGTTATTAGAAGAGATTTAAATTAAGATATAAAAATTTACCTTAGAAGAACCTCAAAAAGAATAAATAAATATGACTTTTGATTGAGAGTTAACTTCCTTCAAACAAGCTAAAAAACTTGATCCACAGAGAAAAGTGATGAAAATTGAATATGATGATTTTGTCAAGAATGGAACTTGGGAGTTAGTTGATCATCCACTCAATCATAAATCCATTAGAGTGGGTATTTTGAAAAAAATACAAATCAAGTGGCTTACATGATAAACATAAATTAAGGCTTATCTCAAAGGGTTATTCTTAAAAATAAGGGATAAATTATAAGGATACCTTTGCAAGAAAAACAAAATGGATTATTATTCAATTTTGTTTGCTTGAATAGTAAAAAATAGATGAAAATTTTATCAAATTGATGTGAAAACTATTTTTCTAAATGGTGATCTCAAATAAATAGTTTACATGACTCAACTAGAAGGTTTTGTAGTTGAAATCCATTAACACAAAGTATGGAAGTTAGTGATATTGTTGTATAAATTAAAATAAACCCCAAGAGCATGGTATGAAAATTTAATTGAGCACCTCTTGAGCATGAACTTTAGACATTTTGAATTTAAATATGCCACTCTTTTTCTCAACATATTTCTATATGTGGATGATCTTCTCTTCACAAGAAATAATGAGAGGTACACTACAAAATTCAAAGCATAATTCATGAAATTTTTAAAATGACATATTTAGGTCACTTTCATTACTATTTGGGTATTGAAATGATTTAAAATTCCAAGTGAAATTTCATCACACAAGATAAGTACATTGATAAAATTTTGAGCAAATCTAGAATGATAGACTGTAAACCAATCAGTACACCCATAAAACATAATTTGAAATTGACAACTCATTGGAAGTATGATCTATGTAAGCACAACTAGACTACACATGTCTTTTGTTGTTGGTGTTCTTTTTAGATTCATAAAAAAACATATAAAAAGTCATTGGGTAACAAAAAATAGAGGTATTCAATATCTAAAAGGAACACATAATTTAAGGCTTAAATATTCTTGGGTATTAGACTTCAAATGAGTTGGATATCACGATTCAAAATATGTAGGTGATTTTGAAGACGTGAAATCTACTTTAGGTTTATTGATAAATTTAGTAACAGTAATTATCACTTGGAAGTCAAAGAAGCAAATAGTGCCAGTAATTTATTCAAAATAATAATGATATATGTTAGATTTATAGGCAACCAAGGAAATAATATGGCTCATAAAGAGTTTCGAAAATTTAAAAGAAAAATAGGTTTCATTAATGCTACTCATGGTTGATAGCACTTATGCAATCCAAATGGAAAAAAATCCATTATTTTGTGATTGAACGAAGCACATCAACACCAAATTTCATTTGATTCAACATTAAGTGAAAGAAAAAGTGTAAAATTGATACATTGTCCAACTATAGAGCAACCAACAGATATCTTAACAAAACCACTAGGAAGAAAAAAATTAAAAAAATAATAGGCATGCTTGGTCTCACTATAAACCCCACTAATTAAAGGGGGATGTAATATTATGTATATAATCCTAGGTATAGTAATATTTATCTTCATGTGGAATATGAACAATCATCTTGAAGATGAACTAAACGGTCACATTGTTCATTATTTATATGTAATCTTGCTTATCATTATTTGAATGAATACAATTTTGGTTTGTACCAAATTATATTGTTTAATTTTTGCAGTCCATTCCTAGCCTAACAATTTTCACCTTCTTTCTTGTATAACTACCCTTTAAGTGTCCATCCACATCACATGTGGTATGTCATAATGATTTCAACGCCTCATACATAGAACTTCATGAAATATTATAGTTATGTCGACATCTTCAAAATATGGGTTTCAAGAAACAAGACTATCTATGTATTGAAATTCCTATCAACTTCAATTATGAGTGTATCATCCAATAAATTCAATTCCAAATGCCTTATGAATTCTATAAATAATCCACTGAAAAACCATTGCACATGTTGCAATGGGTGTATTTTATAAGACAACTTGGATATTAATTTCTTAAAATGTGTGTCATATACATGCACACGTTCACTTATATCCTACTTTATCACCTTTTATGTATAGAGTTCTCTTCTTAAAACTTTAAAATATGAAATTCCTTCAATAATTATTGCTTCAACTCATCAAAGTCAACCACTATCTAATTGGGGTTATAATTTTAATACCAGGTATGAACATGATTTATAAGTTTCATTAAAAATGTGTTTGCTTTCTTATCTTACACATTTACTCCCTTTGCATGTCACCTAATCTCACATTTATGGGTTACATCCATGGAACCTTAAATCCCCCTATACTTTGATAACTTCATCAACATTTCATACAAAATTGTTGGATGAGACAACATATGTTTTTATTATTGTGTATTGCTTCTTGATGGAATACCTCCTCCTACATCTATGGTCAGTGCTACATTCCCTTACATGCTACCTAAGTTAAATTTATGGGGTCAACTATGGGGATATTTACTCCAACCAACATATCTTGCACACTAGCCCCTCCTATCAGTGTTGCATCATTCATCATTCCACTTACTCATGTGGGTTCCTTACAAATTTATGCACTTCTTCTCTCCACATGACTTTGGAATACAATCTCCTCCATGACTATTTATTTCTATGTCTAAAATTAGATATCTTTAACTCAAATAATTATGAATATATTTATTATTCTAAATCTAAATGTGTGTGGCTTTCAACATCTAATGAATCAAATTCATAGCTTCTTTCACCCTCTATGCATCCTACAACATGATCATCTTATAAAATTCTTTTACTTTTTACCCATTTATCTTACTCAAATAGGGAGTCCCCCATGCATACATCACCATACTCATAGGTATGTCTCTCACCTTTATTCAAACATATCACATACCCTCCTCACTTCTCATAGGTTCCAATGGAATATCCTTATGACCTCCCTTACGTCATGGATCCTTAATAGTGATTTCCTTATCTCTTGTTTCATTATATTTTTCCATCCTCTCTTCCATTTTATTATGATAATCCATCTCTCTATAATTTTTCTTCTCACAACCAAACATTGTACAGTATTCAATATACTCTTTTTCATAGTTATACCTAGCCCCAAGTGCATGTATATCTATCTTCTCATCCTCATGTTTATTATTACCTAATCAACCATGAGCATATTGATCCACAATAGAATTTATGCAATAAAAAAACCTCTAGGCTTGCCTAAAAACTATAATTCATCGTCCTTTGGGCATGTATATGTTGAAATTAAAAAATTCTAGAAATTAGTTGTTAAACATGCGTATCCACCATACATCCATAGCTCTTAACCACTCCTCATCTATCTCCTTTAACTGCTTGACTTAATATTTATTCTAAACATACTTTATACAAAAAAAATTGACTCCTTTAAACCACATACAAAACTAACCATGTGTGGATGTTATCTAGAAACACACAAAAGAAAACTTCATGAATATCACTCAAAATATGTTTCTCCAGCCACTTTTTTGGCTCTAAACCCTTGCTTCTAATATCATTTTTAACAAATTATAAATACTTTGCCTCAAAACAAGCTTCCACATGCTCTATATATGTGTCCCACCATTTAAAACATCGATATTCATACTCCATTTAAATAGAACCTCTGCAACTGAACCAAAGTATTTTTCTTAATTTATTGCCTAACTTAGCCATGTGCAAGCTATGATAAATGCAAAAAATAAGACACTCAACAATTTCCACACCAGCTTATCACTTAGGCTTGAAGAGATAAGCACTCACTTGAGGCACAAAAAGAAATGTTGAGACCTTCCTTATGAAAAAAAAACATAAAGATACACACATCATCATAGAATACAAAGCAAAGGTGATACACATCTTCCATATAAAAAAATAACAATATAATAATATGTAATATATAGCCATAATCCATTCTTTCATTCACATCATTCTACAATCAATATAAGGTATACATCCTCAAATCATAGAATGATCCTTTCATAGTGATCTTTACATTTGAACCTTAAAGGTTTCACACTCAAATTCTAGATCAATGCTTCTCTATGAAAATAATAGCTTAGAAACTCCAAATCATCCAACCTACAAAATATCTTCAAATGAGAGGCCAAGATCCCTATTTATATTTTTCCTAGACCCCTTTGGATCCTTGCAATTTTTTCCCAACTCATCACTTTACCGTCAATATATGTGCATCTACAAATATTCTATACGAATCCCATCCACTTGTCTGCATAGTGGCATATTCCTTTTTCCTTCTAGTTTATTCATTTTCCAACCTAAATCTAACATCATTAATTTCACCTTCTCCTTGCATGGATAAATGTAAAGTGTCAACATCTACTCTATTAATTTACTTCTTCACATGTATTTTCCATTCACTTTGTAATATTTGTGCATACGTGTTACATATAATGTCTCTGGTGAAACCCTTCTTATTTATACATGATCATGAAATATTGTATTTATGTAGGTATCCAAGTCTTCATCATATCTCATTTGTGCATAAAGCCTTTTATAGCTTTGCATAAATGCCTTAAATATAAATGTAGGGTCAACAGATCTTTGAGGTGTCATAATATGAACTCATATGTGTTGATTCATGAAGGTGAATAGGATAATCTTCCAAAATATCATCATTATTATCATCATAATGTTTGGTACATTGATATTTCTAATTGGCCTCAAATATTTGTGGAAGTATTTCATGAACACAAGGATTGAAACATACGTAATAATTGGTACTATATATTTTTACATTCATTGATTTTAGCTATGATGTTCCCAATATAACTTTGTAATGGAACAAGGATGGAAAAACATAGAAGAAAGTCATACAAGATCGAGAATTTATTAATGTAGGAAGTCTAACAGTTCTCAATGTTGTTTGATTAGTTGGTACTTCATATAGATTTACAATCTCATATCCAAGTGTGTGAAGGAAATAAATATTTAACATATGAAATTCAAATGTATAACCTATTATAAAACTAGTGGATGTTGTCTTTCCATTAAAACACTAATGCCCAAAGGTCTCATATGTGTAGAATGTGTCAATGAATCATCACAGGAAACCATACATGGTACATTGTCATGTGTAAGTGGTATATCCTTAAGAAGTTTTCATTTATTTATTGAAAATTGCATCTTCTTATTTAGGCATTGAATAATTTAGTTTGACTTTATAATGTTCAATAAGATCTTGAATTTTGTTTCACAGAGATATGCACATCTTTTCACTAGTTTAAATTTTATTTGTATCTATAATAGGCATGTGAATAGTGATAACATGTGAATTTTTAGAATGAGAAACCTTAGATTGGGTTGATATTTCATCTACAAATGTGACATCCATATAAAAAAATATAATTAAATGATTGAAAGTATTTGTAAAATAACTAATCTTTAGTAGTCACTAAAAGACTATTGATAAATATATTTTAAATTTTGAGATTAGTTGGCTCATAGACTAAAGAGTACATATGACATCAAAATATGAATATGTATTCACAAATGTCCTCTTTGGGACCTTGTTGCAAATATTGAATACTCTCAAATGTGGCACGGATATATTATTAGTGATGAATTGATTTAAGAAATATTTTTATAAACATTGGAATTAATGTAAAGACCCACAAGATAAAACATTGAATCAATCTATGACATCACCAATAAAGTATCTATGAAACATATTAAGTAATATTAAACAAGGAACTTCATAATTTCTAATAGGTAAAAATAATATGGAAATGTTTACATGAGGATCTCAATGGCCATCAAATAATAGGAATTTTAGTATAACCAAACCACATGTGAGAGGCATATCAAGTACATCTTTAGGAGTAAGATTGGAAGTTATAACATTAAAATAAATACTGGCATTGGAAGACTCAAAATAAAGGGATGCATCATGCACTTGTATTTTTGGGTCACTGTAGTTAATAAAATATGGTATTAAGTACTTGATAATGAAAACCTTGACATAGATTTACCATGCATGACTTGTGCACATAAATATGGTCCTAAACCACCATTATGTCACACCTGCATGCTACCTTATGAGTTTTATCCTTTCATTATACTATTAAAAAACTATAGAACCTCATTATTTAATTCAAACTTGATTAATATCCTACACAAACATGCCCAAATGCTCAATTCAATCCACCTATTCATAGGTCAATAATGTCAAACTAAGTTAGTATCACTAGTCGATGTTGAACTAAGCTAGACAACACCGACCCTTTCCTAGAATTTTTTTTTTTTAATATTAAACATTTCCTTAGGGTTAACCCATCTGCTTACATGTCAGTGGCATGATAAATTACCCAATTGGACTCATATACATATAAATCAATGTCTCACTTGATAGGGGACTTGGGACTTCTTTGTCACACATTTATACACTTGAACATTGATGAAATATTCCATATTCTTCCCAAATTGTGAATCGGTCACTATGAACAATCACAGTCCAAGTCTAAATCATACTAAATTCATGTCAAAGCATTGTTAAGTATCAAATCCAAACCATTAGTTGCAAAGATATATCGAATGAGCATAATTTCAAAATCACACTAGGTTAGAGAACTATGTATGGTTTGATTTCCCTTTTTAGAGTGTCAGATACATAGGTAGTGGTCAATCATTAAATGAGGGTAATCGGGATTAGCTCAACACACTACACTTTTTTGGTTTTTTTCAAGTTTTTAACCCTCATGAGCACACCTATAAATTCAAGGTCAAGGAGGCTAATCTTTTGAGTTTCATGCATCATCAAGGTTCAAATTTATGCATAGAGAGCTTTCAAATATGGGTGAAGGTTATTGTATGGTCATAGGAACAATTTTGACACATGTCACTATTTATCGCATGGGTCAATATCGATGGTCCACACTAGCCTAGATTCGATAAAACCAACCCTTTGTAAACAAAAACGTAGTTCTTGAATTAGACAAATTACATGCTTCCTTTAGTCTATTTTCCACTATCAAGAGTTAGACATAGTTAGACACAATCTTAAAATCTAAGTACTTATCCCTTTTTTGTGCTTACTATATTTATCATATTTCACTTGTTAAATAATTATAATCAATTTTAATATTTACATTCAGATGTATGCTTAAATGTCATATATCAATCTAAATTCATATACTAGTTTCTATCCTATTAAGGTTTCTCAAATTAAATTAGTCTAAAACATATTGGTGAGCCCAAACACTGATCAAACCATGCCAAACCCATGGTTTCCCCTTAGGTTTTCAACCTTTTTTCTAGGTTTTTATATTTTAACCTTTAGGTTTTTCAGTCCTATATTTTATTTATTTATGTTCCCTTTTATTTTACGAATAATAATTTTACTTCTATTCATCAGTATTATAGGATTTTTTGAACATTATATTCTTTAGCATTTCCAAAACCCTAGCCACTCTCCTACTTTGAATTATTCTATGTTTTCTTCCACCTCCCCTCAATGTGGTGATAAATACTTTCCCTCTAAGGATGTCCATGATACCACTATTCCAAAAGGTAGGGGGCATCTCAGGGTTAACCATGATATGAGAAGTACCATATCTAACATAATTATGCAAGGCCAAACCCAATCTCTTGAAAAGCATATTGAATATTTTACTCTCAATATTCAAACACTTGGCAATGAAATCACTTGTAGAACTTGTTATCACTTGGATTTTCACCCTTTGAGGAGATGTCTCAGCTTTCCTCATCCAAGTGGAAAAATTGAAACTCCTCTAGGCTTGTGGGTAACCTATGAATGAGGTGAATCTATAGATAGGGATATCTCCCTTGATGTTACACTTTAGATAAATAATACACCTAAATTTTGTGAGGAAAAGGGAGAGAGAAAATAGAAAGCAAACTATTCTAAGGGAGGTGATACACCAAATAATTTCATGACTTCCAACCAGTTTCATGTTACACATGAGAACAAAGGACTAACCAAACATACACTTTTCCAATTTGAATCTTCTCACATCAATGTTTCATTATGAGGTTATGGATGAATGTTTTGTCAAGGATGGATAGACAAGGGGCCATGAATGGCACTAGTTACTAGGCTAACTCAATTAAAATTGACACTTCCTATAACACTTCACATGACCTACAAGAAGAAACTACAAATAGGTGAGAGAATGAGATAACATGCTAAGGAATCCATAGTCTTCACTAAGCAAGATCCATAATTCAAGTAGACACACTATGAATAGTTATGAAAGAGGTAAAAATTAGTAATATTATTGATCAAAAGGTATGAAAATAAGTAGGGCTGCACCATACTCAGGTGGAGCATAATTTACAAATGCCAAAATGGCTAGTTCTTATAGATCTTGGGAGAGAAAGGATAACAAGAAGTCCAAAAGACACAATGACAGTTGTAAATATAATAAAAAGAGTTACATATGTATGAGAATAATATGTGAAATGAACCATGCAAGTTTAGGAAGTACAAGTGTCCATCCAAGAGATGAAACTCATGAAAAGTAGCATGAAATTCCTTTTATTGGCTCAAAAAATTGCCTTCTTCATCCACACGTATTTAAAATTATAAAAAATAATTAAGGATACATCTAATTATTGGAATGATAGGGAAAGATTTCATACATGACACTCCATGCATTGGTTTTAGTCCTAGTCATCTGGAATCTTCCCAAAATGAGATATCGCCATATGCAGTCTAAAAAACTCTTTTTTCAATCACCCTTCACACTTGGCCTCAAAATTGGATTTAGTTTCTCATGAAAATACATGAAAGGGAGTAGATGAAACTTGGTAATACCATCCATGGCCTTAAAATACTCAAGTATAATTTAAAAATCCATCCACTTGAAGTTCTCACACTTCTCGCCAGCATGTTCACTATGCCAGTTTTGACTAGCTAAGATGAGAGATCTAGTTGAGGAACTTAGGAGTTTATCAAAGGCATGAAATGTCTATTGAGAGTTATAATAAGTATATATCTTCCTCTCAACTTTATTTCATCTCTTGAATGTTCCTAGAACCTGTAAAATACATAAAATAGTAAAAAATGCCATATTTGTATAATTTCATACAACTAAAAAGGGTGGAGAGGATATTTATATAGTCATATACAATTTTTAATCACTTTCATGGTCATTCTAGTCCACTTGGATAGCTCACCGTCTTCATTTCCTTCATGTTAGGGTGTGGAGCTAAAAGCTTCACCAAGGAGCATTCATTAGCAGGTTCGGGTCTACACAGACACCGGCGTCGGTCAGGAGCGACCGACGTCGGTCAAGAGAAGTTGCAGAGGCACCGACGTCGGCAGTAGGTCAGCCGACGGCAGTCACAAGCAAGCAGCAGGAACCGACGTCAGTTACCTGTGCGTCCAGAAAGCTATTTTTGTGGACAAAAACGAGTGTTTGCATGATGAGTTTGAGTTGTAGTCTCAAGCTCGCGTCTCTATTATTAGCAATACTATTTTTAGAGCCCTTGTTCAAGTGGCTTAACTGTTTGTTGGAAGTACATGCTCAAGTCTCCTAATTCTATATGTAGAATTAGATCTTCCTAGCTTATTGTAGTTATTGTTGTAAAGAGTGAATTATTGTAATTCATTGTATGAGAAGAACAGTACAGAATTGAATCAATCCAGGCTTGTTGGAGTTGATTGTTCTTGAGAGAGAGAGCTCTTGAGGAATAGAGATCTATTGAAAGATCTATACATCTAGGAGAGGTGTGGAAGAAAGAAGTTTCTTCAATTGTATTCCTTTTGTAAAGAGTTTGTTAATACAAGTTTTCAGGGTGGTTTCTTGTATCTCTTGTTCTTGCTATTATCATTTTAGTTACTTATCTATCTGATTTATTTTCGCGTTTATTGCTTTCACAATTGTAATCTATTGTTGGCTTGATCCCCCAACAAGTGGTATCAAAGCTTTGGTTGCAGGTTCAGAGCTTGATATACAATAAGTGGTATCAAAGTTCAGGTGCACTAACAGGTGGTTCAGATCTGTGTAGTGTGTATTGATTACAGGTTCTCACAGGAGTTTCTGCAGAGATTTCTGTTTGAGTGGGAGAAGCAATGGCAGATGAAAGTAAATTGAGAATGGAAAAGTTCAATGGCAAAAATTATCAACACTGGAGAATGTAGATAGAGGATTATCTGTATCAGAAAGATCTCTACTTACCGTTAGGTGGGGTTGCAAAGAAGCCCAAAGACATGGAGAATGAAGAATGGGAAGTTATTGATAGAAAGGCTCAAGGGTCTATAAGACTGAGTCTAGCATCCACTGTGATATCCAATTTATCACAGGGAAAGTCTACGGTAGAGTTGATGACTACGTTAGCAAATTTATATGAAAAACCCTCAGCTTCCAATAAGGTATATCTTATGAAGCAGTTATTTAATTTGCATATGAATGAAGGTGAATCTGTTTCTACTCATCTGAATGATTTCAATAGAATTGTGAATCAATTGAGTTCAGTCAATATAGTGTTTGATGATGAAATAAAAGCTCTTTTAATATTATGTTCTTTGCCTGAAAGCTGGCATGGCTTAGTTATGGCAGTAAGTAATACTGTATTTGCATCAAATATTTTGAAAGTAGAGGATGTTGTTAGTGTTATCTTGAATGAGAAAATACGCAGAAAAAGCACAGAAGAGACATCTAGAAACGCTTTAAGTTTTGAGAGCAGGGGAAGGCAAAAAGAGAAGAACAAGAAAGACAGAGCAAGATCCAAATCAAAGGAGAAAGGCAGATCTAAATCCAAAAATGGCAGAAGACCACAATGCTGGAATTGTGGAAAGATGGGGCACATAAGCAGAGATTGTTGGTCAAAGCCTAAGGAGGACAATCAGCACGAAGAAAAAGAAGAAGCCAAGGTTGCAGGTATTGCACAAGATGCTTTAATTTTCTCTTTGCATAATAATATAGAATCTTGGGTATTAGATTCTGGTGCATCTTTTCATGCTACCCCTAACAGGGAATATTTCAGTGACTATATCCATGGAGATTTTGGAATAATGTATCTAGGGGATGATGAGCCCTGTAAAATAATTGGCAAAGGTAAAGTGCAGCTGAAGATGCAGAATAACAACACATGGGTGTTGAGAGACGTGATGCATGTTACTAGCTTGAAGAAAAATTTGATTTCTGCAAGAAAGTTAGGGGATGAGGGTTGTACAGTAACTCTCACAGCAGAATCTTGGAAGGTGACCAAGGGTGCACTTGTTATGGCCAGAGGTAAGAGAGAAGGTACTCTCTATTTATGTAATTGTGTTACTAACAAATCTCCTTCTGTATTATCTACTTCAGATGTGGACGCTAAATTGTGGCACTCTAGGCTTGGCCACATGAGTGAGAAGGGGATGTCAATTCTTAAGTCCAAAGGTATGCTTTCAGATTTAAAAGGCATAGATCTAGAGTTTTGTGAGCACTGTGTATTTGGAAAACAGAAAAGGGTTAGTTTTCTCAAGACTAGGTCTACTAAGAAGAGGCATAAGTTGCAGCTTGTTCACACAGACGTGTGGGGACCGGCTCAGGTTGCTTCCATTGGAGGATCACAGTACTATGTATATTTCATAGATGATGCTACAAGGAAGATATGGATCTATTGTATTAGGAGAAAATCTGATGTATTTGAGATTTTTAAGATTTGGAAAGCTATGGTTGAGAATGAAAAAGGTAAAAGATTAAAGTGCCTGAGATCAGACAATGGTGGTGAGTTCTGCAGTAATAAGTTTAGAGATTATTGTTACATGCATGGAATCTGTAGGCAAAGGACGGTTCCAAGGACACTTCAACAGAATGGTATTGCTGAAAGGATGAACAGGACAATAATAGAGCGTACAAGATGTATGAGATTGCATGCCGGTTTGCCCTTATAGTTTTGGGCACAAGCTGTTGACACTGCAGTATACCTGATTAACAGAGGACCCTCTACAGCTGTGGATGGTGGTATCCCAGAAGAGGCATGGACAGGTAAAAAAGTTGATCTCTCATATCTCAAAGTTTTTGGTTGTGAAGCCTTTGTGCACATAGATAAAGAAAATAGAAAGAAGCTTGATGCTAATTCTATGAGATGCACGTTTATTGGCTATGGCTCAGATGATTTTGATTACAGATTATGGAATCTAGAAACTAACAAGGTAATCAGGAGCCGTGATGTTGTTTTCAATGAAAGAGTGATGTATTGTGATCAGCTAAGGAAGCTGAATCAATCTAAGCAGAGCAATGGTGAA